>OX465478.1:23508714-24119226 GCA_950022335.1 Eurois occulta
ATGGGGGATTTACCCCCAGAGCTGTGTTGAGTTGCGGTCTATACCATTTGGAAGGTCATGATAATAGCTTTATTTGATTGTATAGCACCAACAGTTAGACGTGTGCAGGGAAAGAAACATGGTTGATTTTGTTTTGGTTTAAAATCACCCATTTTCCTTTTAAAGTGTGGTTCGATATGCTAGGAGCACATAATAGACTTTTATTATCATAAATATCATCAAAGAATTTGAAATGAAAAGGTCCATTTAGTTTTACACCAGAGAGTTTCAATTGAAATGCCTGAATTGTTCAAATTAATATCGTTCAAAAGTCAGGCACGAAGCTTGCAGGGGTCGATGGATTCGTGATCGATTTGCTATTACCCCGGAGGCTGATGTCATGGCCTTGGTCATCACTAGATAGAACTAAATTAATCTCTTAGTTTGATGTCGTTAAGCAAAAATCTAAATATAGTGTGCTATTTTCAAAGCAACTGCTTCGTTGGACTAATGGTCATAAGCGCTACTGCTGTACCTGAGATCCTGGGTTCGATTCACAGGTCGAGTAAACTGATATTGGGTTTCTCGATTGCAGCCCGGAGTTTGAATTTGTGTCCTGTTAACGCCAGTTATGTTTAAGTCCCATGTAATATGGGCGAGCCATTTGCCGCTCGCCCATATTACATGGGACTTAAACATAACTGACGAAATGTGAGTGTACTGGCGAAATGTAGCTCACTCAAATCTGTGTGGTTCTTTCCTCAAAAGACCATTTCACACTGATCTGCATGGGCCACAATTCTCATAATACGTATGTACAGACGCCAGCACATCAAGCTACTACAATCTGTTAAATTTCTTCAACAGATTTTCAACTTTATCTCTAAAGCAAAGGTTCAGGGTTGGTTGGGAAAATCTGACAGTTTCGGGTAGGTTGACCTGCTGGCGTCTGTACATAGTATGTCTACCAAGATTATGTCTGCATTTTGAAAGAGACTTCTCAGAGTAGTCAAATGCATATGGTACTCCGACCTCAACTAGTTTTAAAATACACTTTTTCAGAAATAAATACCGAGAACCGAGGATGTCATTCTTGTACATATCTCAATATATTATTATTAAAATGCGATCCTTGTCTCCCATACGTTGGCGCTATCTCCCGAGTGTAAAACTTTATTCCATTGGCTTTCTGCTCACGGAGCCACGGAGTCAACTGCCTTTTATTTCGTTATAATGAGTATTACTTGATCTTATACTTTTACATTATTTACTAGCTTGGTGCAGTTGTTTCCGATGGCTGCACGAATAAGCAGTCTTAGCGAAGGCTATCGTATCACCCAGCAACTGCGTTCTGGCAGGCAGGTGGGTAATCTGAAAGAAGCATTGTTCGGAAAAGGCTGACCGATGGTGATGACTAGATTTTGCCCGTGGCTTCGCCCGCATGGTGGTCGGAAATCAATGTAAAGTAACGTATACTTCCGAGGTAACGAGAATATTACGTCCTAAGTCAGGGTCCGGTCCACCTACGCGTCAATTTTCGAAACCCGTCGTGCTGAAGCGGACAAACAAATTGATTTACTTTTGCAGTTCTGCATTTGTAACATTAGTAGGTAAGGATAGGGAATTAAGTAGGTGAAATATTACATTTTGATATAAGTGGGTGCATTCGAGGCGGAATTAACACCCGAGCTGCAGGCGAGGTTGTTATGGAGCCGAGAACTGCACTATCAAATCCCCACGCGTATCAAACGTCGTTTTTCAATACACTTTCGAAGAAATAAAATATTAGAACGGAAAGTATTTTTGTCAGGAATTATTAGGAAACTATGATTTAATTTGCTTTTTTTCCGAGCTTTTTGCTTTCGTCAGGCTGAAGATGAAGCAAAGGTATGATGCCGCTAAACAACCTAATATGAAAAATAGAAAATTCAAATATTTTTTAATTTAGAACACAAATAAATGTTAATTCGTTCATAAAAGTAAATATTTGTTTTAAATAATCATGTTTATCTATGATATCCTATTTATAGACACGATTTAAGGTCCAGGGTTTTAGGTCCAAACCGCAAACCGGTTTAGGAACGTGTCGCGGTCACGCACGTTAATGAAGATTCTCTGTAAAGCGTCGTATGTTTCAAATCAATCGCGGGCCGTGACGCGACTGTTTTGAAACATCATTGATTTACATACAAAATATTATGTAAACTATGATAATGAATAGGTACAGAAAAGTTATAGAAGATAGTTGTACTCGTATACGTAGAATTTTCGAGACGGGACAGTTAATGGTAAAATAACATAAAATGTTGTAGCTACAGGAAAACGATCTTAAATCCATTCTGTACTTGAAGCTAGTAGAAATATGATATTTAAATATTTTAAATTAAAAATCTTCTAATTACTGCCAGCAAAAACAGTTGGATATCTCATAGAAGCCAAGGCTCGTTGAGAAATAAATCTTGACCCTACAATCTGCGGACGTGGAGATGGCAGAGATAAAATGAGCCGACCAGTAGTTGTCGGGATTCGGGGTGGCTCGACATACATTATGTCTACTTGAGGACCAAAAGGGAAAGAGACACAACTTACTGTTCATTTGTAATAGGATATGGCTGACGGAATACAACTGCTGTAATGATGTCTTTCATTCGTTGTCATAGTGTAAATGCGAGAAGTATGTATGATGGAGGGTCCTACATCACACATATATACATACATAAACTCACGCCTTTTTCCCACGGGCTAAGCAGAAGGTACAGAACGCCACCTGCTACGATCCTTACGTACTCCTTTTGTCTCATCCACGTTCACACGCACGCCCTTCATCATACGTACTCACAATAAATCATCATCATCATCATCGTTCCTTGTGTTGTCATGTTCCACCCACTGTTGCGTATAAACCTCCTAAATTTCGTGCCTAATTTATATCTGGCTTGGAACTTGGAACCTATTGTAGCTAAATAACGAAGCACTTACAGTTTTGTTACTGTTACTGCTGTTACCTATGAACATTACAAAATAAAATACAGCCCAGCGGTCTAGCTACACTGATTTCATTCCAATAAATAGTAATTCATTTTGGGGATTCCATTGTAATCGTTCTTTGTCTGGGATTCCATTGTTGTTACAATACGGTTATGTGGGGTCGATGAGACACTCATACGCACACTCATACTAATATCGAGTCACCAGCGTTTTGACACAAAAATGCCACCTCCCAATTTAGGTGCTTATTGGGCCCTATCTAGATACATACATTTTATTTTGTGTACCACTTAGTGAAAATAGTATTGTGTGGTGTGCATTTGTCTCTGATTCCTATTTACTCACATTATTTTTAAGTGTACTTACTAACTAAACTATGGATCGTGGGTCTGATGCAAATAAATAAATAAGATTTAATGTATGTAAGGTAAGTAAGATGACCTATGAAGTCCCTCGCTTCGGGCCGGTACGGCCCGGCGCGCGCGGCGCTGACACTTACCTATCGAAACACCGCTAGACCTCTTTATTATTTTACTTATTTCAAAACAAACTAATAACTTATAACATTTCTTAAACGAGGCGCCGGACATTGGGGAGATAGTTAATATTTAATGAGTACCTGCGCCGCCTCTAATCTAGCACTCCTCGAGATCTCTCTCTGGCTGTAAATTACATCAAAATAAAAAATAAAGTGAAGAAAGAAATACATTTAATGATTCAATGGAACAGGGAAGGTAACATTTTTCATTTCATTCATTAAGGCAAATGAATTCTAAAGCTTTTGTGAATAGCGCGAGTATGTTTCTGAAGTTAATGTTCCGGACATTTTACGTTTCTATATCTTTTAACAGCGACTTGACGATAAAACTCTCTGATGATTCTTTCAAAGAGCAGTGGAGCAGTGGTGGCTCAGTGCTAGTTGCCATGACTCACGATTTGTAGGTGGTGGATTCGAACCCAGGTAGACTATACTCTGCTGCGGGACTGTTCGAAAGAGATACCGCGGCCCTGGAACACAAAGGGCAAAAGAAGGAACATGGATGGGTTTTAGTCAATAAAAGTCTAACACTCCCTTCCGCTCCGCCCCGAGCGGGAGGAGTCATTTGATGATTTCCCAAAAAAAAAAAAGGTAGACTATACTCTACACTTATTATTATAAACCTGTAGAAAGGTAGGCATTTGACTTAATGTAGTTAATTTAACCACCACCATCATCATCTGCCTGCCTTTTCCCAACTATGTAGTCATGTGGGTCGGCTTCCAGTTTAACCGGATGCAGCTGAATACCAGTAGTTTACATGGAGCCTATGTGACTCGTAAAATGATATACCTACTCAAACAAAGGTTAGGTACTCTCTCGAGCATGTACCTAATTATAAAAGTTTTGGGTAACACAAAATATTTATACCTTTTTCGTTGCGAACATAACTTTTTGATTGAATTCCGAGGTAGATAACAAACGAAAAAATATGAAACATGTCCTTTGTTATTTAATATTTTGTACTGATTTAATAATTATGTCGTCTTTTCATATCGAAGCACGTAGGTGGTACCACTCTGAACTTCAACCTTTAGCCTGGCTTAGTACAGCGTTTCAATAGAATAAGAGTTAAAGTCAAAGCATTTATTGCGAACTAAGTGTACCTACAATGTGGTGTTAAGTTATGTTAACCCAGCTTGTACTTGCTTCATGCGAGTATCAAGCGAGTTGCGGCCAAACGCAAGCCTAATTCGTGTAAAAAAAAATTAAGTAAATAAATTAAATAATGATAGGCCTGTTGGTCTAGTGGTTAGTGACCCTGACTGCCAGGACGGAGGTCGTGGGTTCGATTCCCACACAGGACTAATCTTTGTGCGATGAGTACGATTATTTGTTCTGTATCTGGGTGTGTAATTTATCTATAATATGTAAGTATTTAGAAATATATAAGTATGTTTATCAGTTGTCTGGTTGCCATAGTACAGGCTCTGCCTAGTTTGGGATCAGATGGCGGTGTGTTGGTTGTCCCAAGATGATATTTAAAAAAAAAACTAGTATACACGGTGCACGCTTGTTTGTGTGCCGTTTGGTTCTTCATTTTATTTTAATCATTTTTAATCAAAACACAGGGTGGAGGAACACCGACGCACAAACGATTACCACATATTCCGAACACAGTAACTATTTTGGTTTTTCATCAGTATTTTTTTTAATCAGTTGTTTAAAGCTATGAGTGTTGTGTTGTTTTCTCCTACAAAAGTGTAATGCTGACTCGGTCAAAATGTCTGAAACTTCAGATTATTTTTCAATTAGCGATTTAAAATTATTAATTATTAGGTATATGGGGCGGCGTCCGGAATGATGTAAGAGGTAACCGTTTCTGCGGCGATGAACCTTTCGCCCTGTGTACATAACAGTACTTGTCCATATATCCATGTTTTTCCAAGTTATCCCGTAAAAATCTGAAGAAAAATCATACTCCAGTACATCCCAGAAAATCTTTTTTTAAGGTAAGTAACAAATGCAAAGCACTTAGTGGCCTACTTCTACTTATTTTCTCTAATGCTCGATTTTAGTAGGAAGAATACCTAAATATTCAACAATACAACGTGGATAGAGCAAAACTGCAACATGCATGCAGGAGGTATTTAATTGAAGCCGGCCAGTTCCCGTAACTGACTGGTGGCAAGTTGGCAGTTTGATGTACAGAATGCTTGGTTGATGGCTTACCGAAGGGTCCATTTAGTGGTACCAAACTAACTTTCGTTTCTTTTTTACTTAAAAACCCAAAACCTTTTAAATGTTCAGTCTAATCGTTCAAAGGATAATAAAAACCGATTTGCTTTTTATTAATCCACCCATGTGACAGTGATGGATGAGGAAGGTATGCCATTCATCACATTGATGACAGCGACTCTTCAATGTCATATTATTTGTTTAGGTCTCTGGTCCCTTAATAGTGACTGGTGACAAAATCAATTGATCATCACGCAGGATTTAATATCGTGGCTGATGTGGTGGTCCACCTTCATGGTATCCATTTTAAAACGCCTTTACTTCGTAGCAGTAAGAGCGGTTTTCGCAGTTCAAGATGCAGATACGACTGTGGTATTCCTGTTAGTGTCCCTTTCATTTAGGACGTATACAACAAATATTGATAGTAGAGCAAAGCGGTCAATGGAACCATGTCCTTCGTTTTGGAGGACACTAAAATAGCAGTACCTATTAATTGAAATTGAATAGGAAACGGCTTTTGTCGGAGCGTGGAATCTAACCTGTTTATAAAACAGGTGGTTATTTTCCTTAATGTACAGAATAAACTAAAAACCGCGATAGTAGTGTTTTAATTTATTTGGGTTTATTTATTTAATTTGGGTTTTTAGGGTTCCGTACCCCAAAAGGAAAAACGGAACCCTTGAGGATCACTTCACTATCCGTCTTTCTGTCTGTCTGTGTTTTCGTAGAAACGCGTGGAGGTACCAAATTGAAATTAATATAAAATATTTCAATTTATGCTGGAAAATCAACCTTTTAAGTTAACGAAACAAAAATATAAGGGTTTCTACTACCGTGTGACTGTAAAATGACTATGGAGTACTTCCGGTTGACCTTCATTCAGTTGACAATCATGGAATTAGGCAAAACAAAGTAAAGGAAAAAATCTTATAGGTACATGTTAATTTTTAAAATGGCATGGTACATCTCTCAATATTGTGTCTACTAACGTACATTTACAGTTGAAAAACAGGTTCTCCCGTAACGAATGCATGGAATTTTTCAACTAAAAATGTAAGTGTGTTCCTGGGATAAAATATTGAATCATACCCAACAATGGAACACTTCCCATTTTTAAAAGTCATCCGATTTAATGAGGTGGGTAAAACTCTATTTGTGCTTATCGGAACGCGTAACTTATTTTAGCTGTGCTAAGATAACCTACGTAAGTATCTACATAATTATATAAATGTGGTAAACATGAGTGACATTACGACTGCGCTCACTGACTCCGACAGTTATTGCGACTAGTTTATAATAGTAATTTAATTATTGATCTATTTATTACCTTATCATAATGAAAGCAACCACTGCGCTGTGCCTGATATTCGTCACCACTGTGGGAGCCATAGGTACCACTAAAAATGAGAGTGATATCAAGAAAAACGGGAACATTTATATTTCGGAGTGTTATTTAAGTGCTATGAAACCCGGAGAAGTGAAAACTGAGACAGCTAGTCTTAGAAATACCGACCCTGGAGCTACAACTACACCAGTAAGCGAGGACCTCTACGTGTGGGACAGTGCCAGTGATGTGCTACCGCCACAGCCAGACCAAGTACGACGACCACATGGACATAGACGCGGACAAACGTTTTATAATAATATAAATCGATATAACATTACGATTCGAAATGTCCGTGTCAGAGACGGGTGTGTAGCTGATGCATGTGTGGAGACAAAAAAAAGAATTATTGAAATAAAACCAACAGAAGTATTTACGAACATACCACAAGCAACTATTCCTGCTTATACAATTATGGGTGAAAAGTGGGACATTCACCTCTTGAATTGTCAACCCACAAGTACAGAAAACATCTACGTCTCAGATGACAGCGCCGCGGTACGGCTGCCCAAACAGATGACTGTTATTGATACTAAAAGTTATAAAGTAACAGTTGAGAATACGAACGACTATGACCATTGTGTGATAGCTGACGCGCCATGCTGGCCGTACGAAAAGAGAACTATTGAAATCACAGCAACTACATAAGCTGTTTCTCGCTTTAAGCATGATAATGTTCGTGTTTCCGACATTACTTGTAGATTTGTCAGAAATCAACGATTACGTGTCATCGTTTATGTCCCCAACTGTAGTAAATTATGACAATGTAAGAGCTCTCTGTTTCTAAATCTTAATAAAACCTTATAATTGTGTTAAAGTGTTGTTTATTTTTATTTAACCACCTTTGTTTACAAAATGACTAAATGAGCAACTAAACTAAATCAAATTCTATCATAAAATAAAGCCAAACCATTCGACTGTTGTTATGCGATAACAGATTTCTAACTGGGTATAACATAACATAACGCCTGTAATCCCTGAAGAGTTAGGCAGAGATATACCTACCTATTACTTAATAGTACTCGTAGAGTCTACGAGTACTATTAAGTAATAAACAAATGTGGGTCTACGACGTAGACCCACATTTCGAAAGTTATGTTTAAATTCCATGTAGTAGGCGGAGAGCCTATTGCCATCAACCGGGCACAAATCCAGACTACATGGCTACTATTGAGAAATCCCTGATGGAAAACCCAATAACACTTTGCCCCTCCTGGGAATCGAACCCAGGCCCTCTTACTGGGTATATTATGGATGCATGTAAACACGATCATGAAGTGGCATGACGTCTACACCGTTGTATATAGTTTACGAAGTTAGGATTCTAGTTCTAGGAATAGTTATGGAGACTTGAAATGGCTTAAAGTTTTCAGAGTTTAGTAATAGTCTGAGTTTTGATCGTGGTTGGTTTAACTTTACAACTCTCTAATTCCATCAAGCGTGTCTTCGATAATGGAAGCCCTCTGCAAGTGACATACTGGCTTCATCATCAGAAACAGAAAACAATAATTAAAATAAATACTATGTTCAGTATGTTCCAAATTTAATCTGAAATGACGACACTTACCTACTTCCAAAATCTTATTTATCATCTGCCTAGCCTTTTCCCAACTATGTTGAGGTCGACTTCAAGTCTAACCGGATGCAGCTGAATACCAGTATTTTACATGGAGCGACTGCCTAGCTGACCTCGATAGCCCAGGAAGTATTGTGTAATACGATATCCTTTGGTAACACAGATTTATTTTTATTTATTTTTGGTTGTCAGACTTTCCGAAATCCTTATTAAAATTAAAAATGCAAGTGTAATTCTGCCTATCAGTCTGTCTGTCCGCCTTAACAGCGGAACGGATTTAAATGATTTATTTATTTATAGTTAACTATAACGGTATAATAACACCAAATACAATAATTACCATAGAAACAGAAAAAGTAAAACATCTAGTTGACAACATTCATTAAATTAAATTAAAACTAACAAGGAACAGTGGACACTCCTGCATGCTTTCTCTCACACAACACCTGACATATAGGTACGCGTTACCTTACTCCATTCATCCACAAACACATCACATTCAGGGTTGGCAGTCAGTAGGGTGTTGAGCGGCTTGAGAGTACGACACACTGGAGATTTAGCTCTGGCGACAGTTTTCGGAGACAGTGTTGCGCACAGATTGTGCCGGCGGCACTGACGGTGTCCGATATGTTTGTCGGGCACAAATAGCCGGCAGAAAAGGCTGTGAAGCTCTGGGCAGTCGATTAGTCCCCGTAGGGTTTTACAGACTACCGTGAGCTATCAGAGTCTGTTCTCACCTCCAAAGAGTTAAAGCCTAACATCCCTAACAGATAGTTGGTAGGGATGGTATAAGTTTTTAAACTGTCATGGTCACTAACATTATAATTAACACTAGAAACGGGATATTTATCATGTCCACTGTTTGTTTTGAGTTCCCGATATTTTGGCGCTGTTGCAAGCACCATGATCACGGATAAACATGGTAATTATCCCGTTTCTAGTGTTAATTATAATGGTAGGGATGGTATTGAACACTCAGGTATACACCATGATCACGGCATGATTAGGACGTAAGTATTCCTATTACATACTTTATTTCCCAGTAGTACGTTCCCTAGTATAATTTCCACGGGTGAAGCCGCCGGAAAAACTTAATTAACTCAGTCTGATTCCTTTTGGCTGAACCTTTTTTTATGAAATCAAGCTCACAGGTAGCTCATGACCTGCGTGAGGACATAGGACTCCTCATTCTGGTAGTACGTTCCCGTGGGTTAATTGCCGATCTCCACACGAGCGAAGCCGTGTGCAAAGGCTACTTACCTACTTCATTAATAAACAATGGCTATTATTACAGAATAATAAGAAAATCCAATAATTCTCGGGCAACGTGCAGAAGACATGCTATGTCAATTAGAATTATGAACACTGCCGTGCGTCTCACAGTAAGCTTTGTCTTTACCCTTTAATTAACTTTCTCTCTAATTAACCCTTTGTCAATGTAACCCAGTGAGGCTTCGGTCAAAAACTCAAAACCAGCATGCGATCCTTGCCAAAAAATAAATCATTAAAGCAAAAAGAGGTTCATAAGTAGCTAGTGACCAGCTACATGTTATTTTTGGAAGACAATAATGGTGAATGGTCATGTTGGTGCCGTAGTATGGATAGTACCTACTCACCTCCATAGGACAAACATGGTTGGCAAAATGACCTAATAATCATAAAATCAATACTATTGTAAGTAAGGTAATGGTTTTATGGTACATTATGTATAAGTTTGGATGTGGAAGGTAATCTCGGATTTACATTTTTTTATTAGATTTTTGAAAAATCAATATTACACCATTCAATACTGTCGCTAATAAGGATCAAATTCTGGGAAATAATGAAATGACATACGGAAAACTAAATGCTCAAACATTTATCAACGAAACTTCGTACAAAATCAATATTGGCGCCAACTCACTTGTAAGTTCTAATTTCAATTGTTTACGATTTTTTTTCTCTTACTGTTGCCTTTAACCGCGAAGAGTTTTGAAATTGTATAGATTCAATCTCTTAGTATTATATGTATAATTGCATAGCACTAGTGTGAGTACTATGCTATGTACTGTAAAGCTACCTGTGACACTTATGCCCGTAGGAGGGTGTCAGCAGGTAGGTAAGTAGGGGTTGGTAAATAATAAGAGCTCAAAGATTAGGTACACTTATTATTTATTGCCTAACTTCCGTGGCCAGCACACAACTCGATTGCAGAGAGTAGATAGGTGGTAGGGAACACTGGCCTGAACCGTCTCCAGCGATGATGGTTCCGTCTTAGCTTCTGCCCGCAGCCAACGGCTTCTGTCCCAGGTTCTACCTCTGGTAAAACGGCGTAGATAGGTGGCGTAGGTGGGTAGGCTCTGCAGCAGAGGACCTTCTTTAGGCGTTCCTCACGACGCCAGAGCCACGATGTGACGATAGATTGAAGGGTAGACTAAAAAAAAAAAATATATACATTTAGTTATCTTTTATTGACTTGAATGTGCTCTGGTGGCTGAGAGAATGTCATGCTCACTCAAATGTCTCGCTGATGGTGGCGGGTGTGTCGGGTCATTTAGTTCCCTTCAATATGGTTGAGTTGAATGGCGCAGATCCATGCGTCATGTTCGTGAACGGGCGCTGTCAGCTGGTCATCTCTTAGCTGCCATGGTTTATTTTAAGTACTTTATTTTTAAATTGTTGATTTAATATTTTACTCTGGACGCTCTTAATGTGCACGTCTTTCTACATCGTTCTCACATTTAAGTAAAATCTCAAATTATAATAGAAAGACACAATTAATAATTGAAATAAGAATCAAAATTCAAGTTTCAAATTAAATTAAAATCAAAATAAAGTTAACATTCAGTATTCTTTCAGTAAATGGCAGCTTATGGCAGTATTATGTTTCTGCCGCAACTATTATTAAAGCAGCAGGTTTAGCATAACAGACGTCAAACATAGCACATCGCATCCTGGTTTTAATAAGTTCCACTTACTTCACAGAACACGCGTAAACTTAGACGACGGCATTAAGTTCCTTCACCGATACCGATACCAATACCAACTTTGCCAAGAAACCTACACCAATTTTACAATCAATTAATTATTTATAGTTCGACCATAACTTTGAACTTTAAGCTCTTAGAAAAAGTTTTAATAGCAATCAAAATGGATTTAAATAAAAACAATTCTTTTTAAATTGTTATTAACAATTTTCATATTTGCTATTTAAATGTGTGTATTTTTTTTCATGTTCCAAAATGCAAACGTTGAGGTCAACGTAAAGTTTTCTCAAAAGTCTCAAACCGTTTATAAAGGTATTTTCTTGAGTTGCAAAGTAAAGCCAAAATGCAATCTATGCTTCGTTCGCCAAAAAAACTAACTCTTTCTTAATACTGTTAGGCCGAAACCGAAACCACATCCAGTCAAACTCTACTACACTGGCATCATTTGAGTGCACTGGCATCATCATGCGGCATGCGGCATGCGGCAGCACAACACACCGCTACCGTATCCGTTGTAAGTTTGCGAAACCCGACCAATAGTTTGAAACCCGCATGTGGTTCTGTTTTGTATAGATATGGTAAGCCTAGAATTATTATGTGGCTTAGGGTTTGTAAGGAGGGGGTGTGTTATGCACTGAGCATATTTTGATACGCCCCGCCGCCGCCGCTATTTTCCTTTCATTTTTCATTTATTTTGCACCATAAAATAAACTTCTCTAGGAGCACTATAAGTACTATCTGAGCGGGGCTTACAATAGAACAAGCATAATGTTATTATTATGTGTAAATAAACTGAAACGATCGGAACTAGTGTCTACTCTTGCAGGTAAAACTGACCTCCAAAAATCGACTTGGCACGCTTGTTTGACGGATCGCTGATCGCAAATGCTCTTCAACGTGTGGTTCCGGTACAAGTAATGCCCCTGCAGCATCTACTCATAAATTAATAGGAAGACCCATTTCCATAATCGCAAGTTAGAAGCAATTTCCTAATCACACACCCTCAGTAGGTACTGCAAGTTCGCCGTATGTCATTACTTCCCAGAACTTGATCCTTATTAGCGACACTATTGAATGGTGTAATAATACAGTGTGTGATTTTTTCGAAAATCAATGGGTTCGATTCCTGGCTATATTGATTTTTCAAAAATCTAATGATGCAGTTTTAGTTTTCATCAAAATCGGGCTCGAGACTCCTTTGAGCATTTTTCGCTATTCGTCATAGTTTCGGATTTGGCCATCCACGCCCACTTGGAAAATTCAACTTGCAAAATATGAAACGGCGTACCGAATCAACAAACCGCAAACTACCACTATCTACTACTACCTTTATCTTTATCTTTTACCTTTGTAGTGCTTCTCTAACTTACGATCCTTAACCGTAGAAACAAAGGAGATATGGCTTTATTTTCATAAAACTAGCTGTACCAACGACAACAGCTAAACTTGGAATATTAAAACCTAGCAAGAAAATATGGGACTGAAATTGTCCGATATTTCGTCTTTGCTCTGCTGGAGGGTAATAAAATTCAACTAGATTTTACTTCGTGAGATTCAGAGACCATTATTGATTTTTACTCGACTACGGCAAAGCCAAAAGGAGGAGGCATGGTTTTAGCAGTCTGTGTTTGTAACATTTTATGTTCCACTGTAGCGCCTACACTTCGGAGCCAATTTTGATGAATGAGGGGTCAATCGATTCGTTATTATGGTCTGGGTGGCTTGTGGTACATTATAAGTGAACATAATGAATACGGTCGATAGTAGGTACATCCAAAAATGGTTGGTCCCGGCTGTCATTTGCAGATCTTTGACAGTCGTTACAGGCCACACACAGTCAGTGGTCCGAAAGTCAGACTATCAGTCTTACCAAGGAGTATCGTATTACCCAATACTAACTGAGTTGTGGGGGTCAGATAGGCAGTCGCTCCATGTAAAATGCTGCATCTGGTTAGAGTGGAAACCGACTCCAACATACTTTTTAATAACAATATCAGGCTAGGCAGATGTTGAGAGTGGTAGGCAAATGAAAGAGGATAATTTCCTGAGTTCATTCATAGTGTGACAACTTTTTCAGAATATTCAGATAGAAATCACTGACGTCATCAACATAGTTTAGTATTAATGTGTTTTATAACCTTCACACAAAAATACATAAGTAGCATTTCATATCATTTAGACAAAAAGATAGTATTAACTGAAAGTACGCCTGTCTTCTTTGATTTTATCCTCCAGGTTTCCCATTTTGAATAATATATCACACCCTCATGTTTCAAGATGATTGCCTGCTTCAATTTAAACAAGGTTTTCTCCAGAGACCTTGATTTTTTTTTTTGTCTAATTGTAAATTAATGTTTATTTCTCAGCTCTAATCTGGGTCAGAGTCCCTCCATGTAAAATACAGGTTTTCAGCTGCATCTGGTTAGACCAGAAGCCAACCCCAACATACATAGTTCGAAAAAGGTATGCAGATGATGATGATGATGATATCTGGGTTGGACTAAACTTTAACTAGTTATTTAGTCATTAGTTATATTTAACACGTGTTTCCAATAAATAATTAACGAAGTAATAATTAAACTATTGCAGCTATTAATAAGTTCCTTGTTCTTTATTTATAAAGCTTTTATTTGTGAAAACCTCATCCTACCATAGTACAGGTGGCCGCTCGTCACTAGTAACATAAACAGTCTGGCTCGGCTTCTTATTCTATTGAAACTCCATACTACGCTAGGCCAGCTAAGACAAAGTACGTCAGTTGTGGTCAAAGCAATGCCACCGTCGTCATGCGGTCGACTTTATCATGTAAACAGTTTCACCCAAACTTTACCAACTTTTGCCAAACATTCCTATTGCGGTAACCGCCCTCTATCGGCAGTTCCCCGCAGTTAACAATGGCGGTCAACTCATTGAACTACCCACGTTGTTGTAATAACTTCGTAATGATACTATCATGTTCTGATTTTAGGGCGATAAGGACTTGGCAACTATGTGTGGTTTATAAGCTTTGAATAATTATCTAACCACATCTAAGCTGTGGTGCCAGCGCGGCGGTAGCGGCGCGATACATAAAGCGGATTGAACCTGACCACCAGGTTCGGAAGACAGATGTGTCCGTATTCCAGGACCGATCTCAAACATGAATCTCGATTTAAAGCAAGGTGTTTTTGTACTGCAACTTTTGAAAAAAAAAATCGTTGAATGTGGTATTCGTTTTTGTCTGATTTTCAAGCTTGTAGGTAATACTTTCACTTTTTATCTCAATCCAAAAAATTATGATGAAAATTTTGCAGTCCTTCTTTCTTATATGATTGAAAAATTAATAACATTGAGATTGTGAGTTTTTAACGCAAATACCCCGCCGTTGAAGGTTGGTGGTAATTATTTTCAAACGCAATTAGGCTCCTGGACCTGAATTCCTCTGTGTATTTCAAATAATCGTTATCTACTTTTCCAAATATATTTTACATCAATCAAACTGAAAGCTATTTATAAATTCACATTCTGGTAATTACCTATGTACTCAGTTTGGAGAAAAATTTAAATAATGAAGGTTTGTAGGTACTCAAACAACATTTTACAAATAATATCTGTCCATAATTCATGTTATAAATAAATACCTTATAATTATTATCCATAGTATAAAACCTATATAATATTTGTAGTTCCATTAATAGATGGACAAATTTTAACACAGCGTTCAGTACGTCTAACCAAAGGGTTATCTTTATATCCAAGCAAAAAAAAACATTGATTAAAGTGATTGAAAGTATTTTAGGTCAAAATAAAATTATATCAATACTTAGGTACATGAATGTAATAAATGATTGTGCTTATGATTTATGTTGAATGTTGGAAATAAGCAATTATTTTAATTACTTGATACAGACTGTCGACTGTGTCTTTAAATATTTTAGCATAATTTAATATCTTTGGATATTTTCTTTCATTATTTACCTAAGTTTGGAAAAAGTCATTGAAGCACTCGCATAGGTACACAAGATCCTTCACTCGCCTATAATCTTCCCAAATAGTTACCTACTTAATAGGAAAACCAGTTATTAGTATTGTATTTATTAAAAACATCATTATATGCACGAGTCAGTAATTGTATATCCACCTCGCCGGCGCCGTGCCCTTCAAACCTGAATTGGGTTGTATAAAAATAATTGCTTCAATATACAAGTCGTTTTACCCAAAACAAACCTCGATTCGCAATCACGTTACATTAAATAAACAGGGCTTCTTTGAACTCAATGTTGTTATAGGTACGCACACATATCAAAGACAATAATTAAATTAGGAAGATATGTTTGTTGTCTGTTTCAAAAGAGTTACTGAGGGTTACTGAGGTAATAAAAAGTAAAAGTAGGGTTAGGGAGTAAACGCCCAGATTTCGTCAATAAATTGTGTTGTAAGTGTAATCAAACAGGGGATGACTCTTTTGTCATAAACCGGGCCACAATCCAGATTGCGGGCTGCTACTATGAAGTTTTATGTCACCGTGTCGTTGAGACCAAAATACTAACTTAAATTAACTCCCTAGAAGTATGTTTGAGACGTTTAGTACATTTCAGGAACCACGAGTTATGATAATATCTACTGTAGGTAATAAGGTCACGTAAAACAATATGTATGCAAATAGTGAAATTCATTGGATATTGTTGTGTAAGCACGTGGTCACGGCCCGCGGCTAATACTCCTTGTCTTAAGTCTGTATACGGAGTGGAAGGGTCACAGGTACAGTTATTAAGTAAGTATTTAAATCATTGTGTAGTAAATTTTGTTTTTCGCTCAAAAAACGTGTTTGCGACAGTGGGTATTCACTAATCCAATTTAAAGTATGAAAATAAAGTTTAGGATTAAACTGAGCGCAAATCCAAGATACGAGTATTACGAAAGGCGCCTCATTTACATACATTATATGGGGATTAAACTTAGGGAACTAATTTTTTGAACTGTTATTTTAAACATTCGATAGTTTGTTATGATCAGTTGAAAAAAATAATGGGCATTTATTTTTTTTATCGGCGGTTAGTAAATTTGTTCGACAGTAAAACATAGACAGTAATAAAAAAAAAACGGCCAAGTGCGAGTCGGACTCGCGCACGAAGGGTTCCGTACCATTATCTAAAAAACGGCAAAAAAATCATATCTGTTGTATGGGAGCCCGCCTTAATATTTTTTTTTTAAATTTTTAGTATTTGTTGTTATAGCGGCAATAGTAATACATCATTTGTGAAAATTTCAGCTTTCTAGCTATCACGGTTTATGAGATACAGCCTGGAGACAGACAGACAGACAGACAGACAGACAGACAGACAGACCGACAGACAGACAGACAGACAGCGAAGTCTTAGTAATAGGGTCCCGTTTTACCCTTTGGGTACGGAACCCTAACAATAGGCCGGTTATTTCGTCTTACAATGTCAGTACTAAAAATACCTACGTAAGCAGACTAATAAATAAATGACCAGTAAAATGATGGAATGGGCAGTTCGATAAATAGTTCGGCAGTTCATAGAGAGTGGAGACACCCGGACTTGGGTTACTGTAAACCCTGCAGACAGAAATAGGAGCCCGGCGTAGCGGGGCTACGCTGACTACGCTGTTTAAGTGGATAACTGCCCACTCCTAACTGCCCATTTCATTATTTTACTGCTCAGTATAATTATTAATATAAATTATCCATTTTATTATTTTTACGACTAATTTTTGTTTACTTTGCTGCTAAGTTTTAAATGCCGAGCTTGTTAATAAATATGCATTTTGTAATTTTTAACTTTCCAAAACTACTAATTACAACTGCCGCTTTAAATCAGTGCCTAAGCACTAGATTTAAGTTGATTTAAGTTGTTTTTTGGTTGGTTTGAGTTTGATGTCTGTCCCTCATGCTGGGAAAACCTCCTATATCTGCATATTTGCATAGGAAAAAGTACCTATCAGATAAAATAAGTTTTCCTGGTCAGTCAAAATATATCTAAGCACAAAATAAACTAGTTTTATTCCTATTCTCTTTATTCTTTCCGAAACTTCGAATGAAAGTTACAACAAGTTCGTAAGTGCGGTTCAGTAAGCTTACTCACTATTTACTGAAGTAACGGTCCTACAGTTTATAAATACTTTATATTATTTACTCAGTGTGTCTTCGGTTGGGTGCTTTCTTCGTTTTCTGCAGGTTCCCCTGGTGCGTTTGTCTTGATAACTCAATTAGCTAACGAACCACTAAGCCGGATTAATTAATTACGTGCTCACTCTGAAAGTCAGAAGCGACCTCATGTGATGTATTAAGACATTGTTAAGATGTTGAAAGTCAAAATTAAAACTTAATGAGCACAAATACTTATACGTGATGCTTTTATTTTAAAGAACCATCTGCATCACTAGTGAGAATTAATATTCATAAACTAGCTGTGCCCGCGACTTGTCCGCGTGGACTCAGATCTTTCTCAGCCTGTTACTTGCACAAGCACTTTGTTACGGGTCTATTTGAAATAAATGCTTTTGAGTTTGAATCAAGTCTATAACCAACGTCTAAATCAACAAACACCAACACAATGGTGTAAATTGTCATACTAACGAACAGACAAAGACATGTTGCGTTTTATAATAACAAGCTGAGAAAGCGCTAACGAAGACACGGGCACAGCTAGTTATAATATTATGTAGTGATGATAGTGAGCCAGGAAAAGAGTCTATAAAAGTTATGAATTAAGATATTTATTGATATACTTAAACTACATTAATGACTTCTTCAGGATACGAACCAAATAAGAACCTAACTATTAAGTTTTGATACCCTTAATTTGGTTTCGTTGAATAAACTCAACGTTTTATATAAAAAAAAATCTAGACGTCAAATTTTCTTCTATGATTTTGTGTTTAATAGGTTAAGAACACTTCAATATTAAGTTAGTTTAGTGTTTAGTGAAGCCCTTTATCCTTTCTTTCAATAAATCCCACCATGCAGATTTGTTGAGTAAACTGTACATACACTGTTCACACAAGATTATTTACCACCGGTTTTTGTTGAGTATACTAAAACATTGTGTTTTCAGGAACACCTTCAGGCAAGATTTTTTTTTATTTTATTTTCCTGTGTATTTTGAATGCTTATGAATACAATATAATTAACGGCATCTTCCTAAAAACAACTGTTTTTGTCTTGCCAAATTAAGGGTTAAACGTGCCAGAAACGTTCAATGTCTGGCCATGTGTCTGGAGTCATTTAAACTGAAAAGGCAAGTCCGTGGGTATTATTGGCAGTCGGGATTTAATTTAGTAAATAAATGATAGTGCATTGTGATGCAATAAAAAACGCAATCGACTTGCTTATTTGTTTGCGACGAAAGGCCTGTCCTGGAACAACTATGTGACTTCGTCGATGTGTTCTGAATATCCAACGTATTTCGAACCGGAACAAACTTACTTGTAAGATTTACTTTACCATTTGAGTTTAAGCAAGACGCATAAACTCCCCTTTTCTATTGTTTAGAACATATTGTCCCACTTCTGAGCAAAGACCTACCCCGATTCCTTCTAGGAAGTCTTTTCCTGCGTCACCTCGCAAGTACAAGTCGTCTTACCACTTCTTTTCGATCCGCCCAATGCCAGCAGCTTCTTACCAACGTCCATTATTCCCGTTTTAGAACACAGCGTGGTATTTTGACCTCTGTCTTGTCTATTTACTTCCAAAATGCTGCATCCCATTGCTACTTGCCCATCGGCAAACTCCAAGGTGGAACTTTCTAACCTGGAAGGAACTCTCACAATAGTTTTGACAAATTTTGTTATCTATTGAAAGATGCATTGACTTTATAATTAACACTAGAAACGGGATATTTACCATGTCCACTGTTTGTTTTGAGTTCCCGATATTTCGGCGCTGTTGCAAGCACCATGATCACGGATAAACTGAAGTTATTGCGGGTGGGTGTTTATGAGCTGACAAATCGGTCTACTCTCTTTCTTGTTCGTTTTTTGCACTCAGTACCGCTACCACTGTCACTCGCAACTCGATTCTGTTCCCGACATACGAAACTCACTGTGTCCGATCGCGAACTTAACTTTTACTTTTTTTTTACTTTTTCTAGTGTTAATTATAATGTTAGTGACCATGACAGTTTAAAAACTTACATTGCATTGACTTTGTCTGATCAAAGTCAAAGTAAAAGAAGACATTTTTGAACATCAAACTTTATCAGGGAATAGAATTGAATCTAATTGCCTATCCGCAAGGGAGCTCTAGTACAACTGACAAAGATTTGACGAAAGTCTCCAGAAAATCAAACCGTACAGCCAGCCACCCACAAGGCTATTCTTCGTCCTGCCAATGGGTAAGCGAACGTTTCTAAGCACCGTCGGTTAGGACTCATCCCAACTAGCAATTTTCTCTTGCGGTTATGCTGATTTAAGAACTAAGGTGTTACAGCAGACTTACATGTGTCTAGACTATGACAGTACATCTTATAAAAGCATGATTTAAAGCGTTTTGCACTAAAAGAATACTAACACTTAGTACGTGCTCTTATAGATGTGTATAAAGAAACGTTGTAACACATTTATCAGCACAGTTGTCTTACAAGTGCCATGGTTTTAAAAGGAACCTTTTTAATAAATGGCTGTAAGTAATGTATGTAAGTGCTCAATAAGACCAAAAGGTTTAAAATTAACTTAGGTCGTGTGAAATAACACATTTTAGTATTAAGCTTATCTTAGAGAAGAGTAATTGGTCATATCAATCTCAAATGGTGTCAGTTTTTGAAAATTGAAAATATTTCACTTTATTCCACAAAACATTCGAAGAAATGTACACCGCAAGTTCTTAGACACATAACTATCAAGCAAATGAACTAAATAATTACAGGAAATAAAAACACTACTAATACTTACATGAGTTGACAATTTTTTTTTTTTATCTTTTGGCCATTGTAATAAATACACCTTTATTGAGATCCAGAGAGCAAAATAAGAGGAATTTCACTTATAAGAGCAGTCGTAAGACGGCTCTAAGGCTTATGTTCCCTCAAACCATGCCGTTATAAAACCATTATTAGTTATTTTGGTATTACAACAGCAGTAACAAGATTATTGTAAGTGTAAAGTAATCTGACTCTAAGTGAGAATTCTCTTATAACGTGCGCCTAAATCGACACTAACAGTTGTTTGTAAGTATGATAAAAGAGTAAAAAAATATAGGTCTTGGGACACTAGTAAGTTCAATGCTTGTTGGGATAGCTTCGTTCGTGGCTAAGTAATATCTTATAGTACGGGTCGGTTATTGTAAATTGGTGAAATTACCAAGCCTTTTGATGCCGATTGATAGGCTCGCCGCGTCCCTTATTACATGGGACTTAAGCATTACTGACAAAATGTGCGTGTACTATTAATGGTACATCTCTGCCTAACCCTTCTGCGAAATACAGGCGAAATGTTGTTATACAGACACATAATATATGTTGTTGATTGTTCTGTCCGTCATTTTACAGCTTCATATAGTGTAGGTACTTTCCCATTGAAAGTCATCTTCTAATGGACCCTCGTCGTCGTTATGATATTATTTTGTTGCGCGAGTAATTTACATTCTATGATATTTTTGTAAGAGGAATACTTCCCTCTTACATTATTTTCGCGTAACTTTAACCGTTTACGCAGCGCACGCAACGGAAGCTCTCAAAAAGAATAAATTTTCCCCGTTTTTGCAACATTTTTCATTGATGCTCCGCTCCTATTGATTGTAGCGTGATAATAATATGTAGCGTATAGCCGTCCTCGATAAATGGGCTATCGAAAACTAAAAGTATTTATCAATTCGAATAAGTAGTCCCAGAGATTACCGCGTTCAACCAAACAAACAAACAAACTCGTTAGCTTTATAATATTATAAATTATAAATAATATATAAAATATATAGTATAGAAATGAAAATTTGAAACTTACTTTACGCGCTTTTTGTGCGTCCGTATTTTTCATTAGCCCTGTAGAAATAAATATATACTATGTAGTTCTTACCTATACCTGAAACCAGCATGCCAGTAATATAATAGTAATTATTAGTAATCTTCTGAATAAATAGGGTACATATTTGTATCACAGCTTGTAGGTCTGTGCGCATCACAGCTTAGTTACTCCTGTAAGTCTCGAAATCTTACTAACCAAATAAAAAATATACATTACCATAAATCTATTTATAGAAATAAATAAAATTAAAGTGTATGTTTGTAATATCAAAATAACAGCTTTTTACTGAATGATAAAAAAACACTTTTTTTTTTTTTGTCTGTTTGTCTGTTTGTTCCGGCTAATCTCCGAAACGGCTAGACCTATTTTGACGGGAGTGTTACTGGCACATAGCTGATATTATAAGGTCTAACTTAGGCTTTCTTTTATTTTAGTAAAATAATTAATGTTCCGTGCAAAAAAAATAAAACCCTTCAAATTGGTAACAAAATCTTATTGGAAATCCGAAAATGGAAAGTATTTTTTTTTATATTTTCACGCGAACGTAGATCGCAGGCAACAGCTAGTATACATTATAATACAATCGTCAATTTGCCTCGAGCCAACAAGAAGACTAAACCCTCAAAATACTTGGTAAAGGCTGATCGAGTCAAACCTAAAATAATGCAGAGTCACGGAGTTCCTTTTGAATCTCAGGAGTCACTTGATCCCCGACCCATAGGCATACAAGACACCATGATGGTAACCCCATTATACTGCTATAACTTTAACATACGCAGAACATTCTCATCCCAACACACACACAGCCATCTAACAAGTTCCTAACTTTGCGTTTGTGTTTGTTTTCACCAAAAGGTTCGCAAAGTTTCTTTTAATGAAAAGTTACGTCAATAGTGTATTGTTGTTCATACATAATATAATAGGTGTAGATGGGGAGTAGAATTTAGCTAGTAGATATCGGAAGTGATGAGCAGTTACTGAGGTGAGGGTCTCTAGATTAATACTAGACAAGGATCAGACAAACTTACGCACAAATTGCACGGAATACTTAGACGTACTGTAGTCATAGATATAAGAAAGAAGGATTTGTACAGTATTTGTCAGAGTCCGGTGGTGTACGGACCCGCGACTGTTGGTATTTATTTTGTGAAGACAGACAATGTAGGATTTTTTCATTAGATATGCCTGTTGGCCTCCAAAGGTCCTGCAGAATGTTGGGTTAGGAGCAAAGGGTTGTTGTTTCAAATTATTTTATTAGATACCTATGTACCTACTACAAATAATGTGTAGATAGATCTAGTACTTGCATTCATTACAACATGTAAATATCTTGCATCAATTTAGGTAATCAAGATTAATTAAAAAGTACCTACCCGGCTACTACATTTCCCTAAACCTGCCTGCCCCCCAGTAACAGGTGCCTGCCAAATGATTGATTAAACGAGATTTGTAACACGACTTATAAATAAATAATTTTCAATACGGTTCAACGTCAAAAAAAAAATTATAAACCTTTTTTTTATATACCTACCTATCCTGAATAGAAGCTAAAGGAGTGCTAATCTTTCGATGAACACATAATCTTCACCACGTCTGATTAGAATGAAAAAATCTGATCTACACATAATAAATATTGGCGAAGCCAAAAAAGACAGAAATGATTTTATTATGATAAAACAAAAACTATAGAAATACATTAATAATATTATTAATGATCATTATTTGATTGTTTCCAATACATAATTTATCTCTTCCATTAATCTAACTTCATGTTCTCACATTGTGACAACTAGCGCCATCTATTAGTTAACTGCAGAACCAACAGCTCCCTGCGCTATGGGCAAGGCCCGAACATTGTAGAACTGGTTTAGCACTTTCTGTATCAGAATTTTATTAAGGTCCTATTCTGTAGGTTTACATTTTATTTTTAACGTAAGCTATTAGACTGGAAAGCGTTAGCTCGGTGTACAACGGGTTTAAATAAAATTCCGTCGGCACTGGATTATAAAAGAATCGTCCGGTTTCAACCCCACAAGTCTGTCTGGGACTTTGGGGTTTTCAACGTACCAACTCACCCTCCCTTATCTTTTTTCGTTACTGTTATTGTTCTTTCATCTCTTGTATTTCTAGTTGCCTTTACAACTTCCGTAGATAGTACCTATGACAATGAACGCAATGATTATGTAGGTACCCGTATGGGGAGCCAGCGTGTAGGTAAAATGAGCCTAGTTACTTAGGAATACAAGGTGTAAAAGGACCCATTACAAAACCGTCAACCAAGCATTTTGTAAATCATATAGTAAATCTGCATGTACATCATAAAGTAAATCTGCAAAAATGTTTACTGGTAACCACTTTTTTGTGTGAAATATCACGGCTTACGTTAATGCTCAATGTAACGCACTCAAAACATTGTCAAACGGGTGTTTTTACACCCGTTATAGGTAACTGGTCATTAATGATCGATACATATACTGGTGGTTGTACTCATCATCATGAACAAATTTTTCTATCGGACCAGCTACTTAGGCACTTTAGGCAGGCTCTCAGAAAGCGCGACACCTGTCAGCCAATATAGTGTCTATCCTACAGTGTGGTGTAATTACTTTACTCTTTGGCTAGTGCCTAATGAGATGCGACCCGAGTGCAACACGCTCCGGGCGGGGCTGTCCACTGTCAAGGGAATGCGTCCTAAATTCCTAATCACATTTAGGGAGCATCCAATGTAAGTGGATCAGTTGACCTAAATCATTAGGGTAGGGAATTGAATCCAGCAGGTATGAGACCGGAAGTTTTGCCACGCTTGTTAGACCAGGTACACTTAGATTCGTGAAAGGTGTTAAGTAAGTATCAGGTCAGGGGTAGCCCACGCAATAAAAGTTTTCCTACGTTTTTTGTAATTTACAGATCATCAAACAGGGTGATGTTCATCAAAATATAACTTGCAAACCTAGGTACCAAAAAATGTATGTATTCATAGAATTTATTATAAACATTAAAATTCTCTCTCAAAAACTTTTTTTTAGGGTTCCGTACCCATAGGATGGCAACGGAACCATAATAGTCTCTGCTGTCTGTCACTGGGCTGTAACTATATTTTGCAATTATGTTAAAAAAATCTATACAAAGAAATAATTACCTATTTTAAACACAATAATATAGGATTTAGAGCCCTATTTTAGTTACCTAACCGATCGACCTATTTTTATCGTCATCATCAATGACCATGTACCAACACGCTCACTCAATAAAACTAAAACACTGTACTTATTGTATTGTGCCTTAACATGGTGAAAACACCGCAATCAGACGGCATTCATTGTGGTATACATCATACCTACCTATCTATAATTACTTAGTTATCAATAATCTTTTTTGTGAACCATTTGCTGACAGTACGGTTATTCGGTTGGTTTCCGTCAATACTAATACAATCAGAATACTTATATTAATATAATTATTGTAACATTTTATAACTTTCATAAAAATGATTCGTATGATCCCGCCTTTTCTTATACGTTTCATCACCATTGTGCAAGTTTTAATTTTATTACGACCGCAACGACCACAGATAATAGACGGGGACGGGAAAATAGAACACAGAGAATGAAGTTTTGAAGGCCATCGTTTGCCGAGTTTGCCGCGTTTTGCAGCAGTTATACCAACATATTAATATTACAGCAAGCGTTTGGATACGCATTCAAAATGAAGACTGCACCATAGACAAGATCTTTTGTTGCAGTCGATAAATAAAATGGAAAAGAAAACTGCATATTTTTGCCACGGGTTTCGCTAGTATCACTGGACTCAAGTAGATTAATGTAAAGTTCATTAATCTGCCAGCTGACTAATCCGCCATTGAAAGTGGGCTTCAGTGCAGCTTTTAACCGAAATACGTCCATGATTATTCATTATTTTACGTACCGTAACAAGAAAAACATATTGATTCTTGGGATAATAAATTACTTATGGAAAAAACATTCAGAGATAAATCTAACAGTGTGATGTTATCCGTAGAGCAACCTGTTCTGTGTTTTTTTTAATACATTTTATTAAATTAATATGCTCCGTTGACTGTACTGCACTACTGACTGCAAAAATCCGGGGGCAATGTCCACCACCAACAATCGCGAATACTAACGCGATCTATCACCAAATAGCATTAACTATATTTGACTGTTTTGATTACTGTTACCAACGTAGGAATAATAAATATATAATAATAAATAGAAAACATAACGCTGAGAATAAACAAATCTTGTCTACCTCGTTCTCAGAAACGTCACTTTTCGTTGACGAGTATGCCAGAAACTTCACTGCGAGACGATGGAACCATTGCGACGCTACAAGAAGTGATCAATGATTTAAGGATTAAGTTTTAAAGCGAGAAATTGACAACGTGCTCTGTGAGAATAAAAATGTAAAGTCGGATCTGGATAATAAATGTAATCGTGTCATAGAATTTTATATAATCAGGTGGGTGCAGGATAAGCCAAGTGTGACACTCCAGGTTCTAAACAAAATGTTTCAAACATAAAACTCCAAGTGAGTAGCCTAACATCAACCCCAATAAAAAAATCTACATGCCGGATACATCCGTTGAATAAGGAGACCCAAACCAGTAATCTCACGGATCATAAATTAAAACGCCAAACATCGACAGCCTGTAGTAGTATACAATTAAGAACGAAAAATACATGCCAATAAACACAAACGGATGTAAATATTGACAATACTACTTCTATACTTCAGGACAGCAAAACTGAAACAACCAATACTATTACACCACTGTAATTTAAAACGTAGCAAAATTATTTTGCTACGTTTTTTTATTTGTATCTTGAGCACTGACAACAGGAATAAATTGCTTGACATTGCAGAAAAAAAAACTATAGATAAATGTGAACTTTGTCACGATGATAATTATGTGGCTTGACATATATGACAAAATACATCATAGTATCACCTCTAATAAATTTAAGACAACATCTACGACTAGAACAGAGGCACAAAACTCTCATTTTTTTTCTGTAATGCTCTAAATATTCTGCACCAAAATATTGGTGGTTCGCAGAACAAATCGGACTTATTGACTATTCAATTAAAAAACCTTGAAAATCAACGAACTATTGTAGACATTCTCTGTATAACTGAACATTTTATTCTATCTGACCATGAAAGTTTGTTGTTTCTTCCCGGTTTGCATCCCGCTGCTTTCTTTTGTCGCAAAAAAAATCGCTGAGGGACTTGTATTCCAGTTAGAACTGGGCATCAATATACATAACTTCCAGATATTGCTAAGCACTCTGTGTCAGGCGTTTTGGAAATTTGAGGAAATTGAATTGACAACTCTTTCTATTAATGTAATTTGTGATAATAGAATTCCTAAATACAATCACTTGACATTTTATGATAAGCTTGCCATTATTTTGAGTAGATAAGTTATGATTGTTAAATAGAAAATATCTATACATATAATAAATCTGTAGAAGTGGCGTTTCTGTACATTGAAAATATTTAGAAAAAAACAGTAGGGGTGTTAAAGGAACACCCACAGAACCCATTTCTACCATTTTTAGAATTTTTGTCTGTTTGTCGGTTTGTCTGTTCGTTTGTGCGCGCATCACGTAAAAACCCCTCATTGTATTCAAAATCGAAATATTAAAAGATAAGAAGCATGGTTCTGAGTAACATTTAGCGTTTATTTTATCAAAATCGACCAACAGACTCAGAAATATTAATTTCTAAAATTTTGTTAGTCATCTCATACGCGATTTCTATGAGAAATTGAATTATTTACGTAAATAGGTTTTAGTCGAAGTGTAGTCGAAATGGCTGAAAATGAATTTGGTTTTATTTTTCCTTTTGTGTTTACTCTTTGCATGGAATTAATAAGTACTACGTACAACAGCAGTTCTTATTGCACCGAAAAAGAGGATCTTTGCGAATGCAGTCCTATTCTAATAAGGTCACCCTTAATTATATGTAAAAAGTAGGACATGATGGAAAGCCTGAGAAAATAACATCTATCTTACTACTTACTGTTTCTCAATCACGCCTGAACGGCTGAACGGATCTGTATGAAATTTGACACAGAGATAGATTATAGTCCAATCGATCCCAGGACCTCATGCTTAGTAGTCGCACTTATGACCACTCGACCAACGAGGCAGTCTCACACATACACACCAAAACACGCGAACGAAGTCGCGGGCAACAGCTAGTATATATATAGTTGGTGGCGATATAAACATTGATACGTTAAAAAGGAATAGGATTACTTTGGAACTAGAGAATGTTTTACTGAGTTACAACTTGACATTAGAAATAAATCAACCTACCAGGGTTAGTAGTAACACAATATGTATCGATCATTTCGCGCATAACTTGCGAATGGGATGTAAAACTGAAATTATAGATCTTACCCTTTCTGATCACACGTCACAAATACTCAGGATTCCCATAAACAGAACATGCCGCTTAAAATTCTGGAAAGTTGTAAAAAAAGACTACTCAAGAAATAAAATTACTGTGGACATTCAGACTCAATCCTGTATTAAAAAATAAAAAGTAACTTTAAAAAATACTCTTCACAATAAAAATCTCACTATTTATTAAAAAAAAAAATGTTAGGTTAGGTGTCCTTTATGTGTGTATACAATAAGCTCAAAATAATTACTATACATATTATAAAAATCTCGAAGAATAACACGCATACAAATTGTGCATACATGGCAAATTGTTAAAAGACCTAAAAATAACTCTCCTAAAGAACAAATACTGACCATTAAAAAATGGTACCAGACCTTTTCAAAACCTATTGACATTGCAAATGCATTTAATAATTATTTTATGGATGAAATTGAGAATAATATTAAAAATGATATAGAATTCGACAATAAATTAGACAATCTGACAAGGCAATCAATGTTCATGCAGCCTGTTCTTTCAACCGACATGGTTTCGGTTATAAGATCACTTAAAAATAAAAGTACTGTAGGATTTGACGGTATGTCAACAAAGGTGATGAAATTTGTAAATGAACTTATAGTACCCGTATTATCGCATATTACAAAACTTGGCATTTTTGACGGAGTTTATCCTGTAGGCTTAAAGAAACTTATTATTAAACCTCTTCATAATAAAGATAACAAAACTGATATGAAGAACTATAGGCCAATAGCAAAAAATCTGTATTT
The DNA here is from genome assembly GCA_950022335.1 of Eurois occulta. Lineage (NCBI taxonomy): Eukaryota > Metazoa > Arthropoda > Insecta > Lepidoptera > Noctuidae > Eurois > Eurois occulta. Next base: position 23,537,483 of record OX465478.1, read on the forward strand.
TATAAGTCTCTGTATTGCTATCTTAACAAATTTAACTTATTATGCAAGGAACAATACGGCTTTAGAAAAACTACCACGATCAACATGGCTATTTTTATTTTGAAGTGAAAACTTCTTTAGCGGCGTTGAGCACTTTTTCTGTAATGGGTATAAAATCTTAAACTCGCGTCAGGACACGTGACCTGATCGAAAAAGCGTAAGACGGAGGGAGTTCTGAAGTGTTAAATTTTTAATGTAATATAAATTGTCATGTTTGTGTCCGATAGCGCAATAAATGAATATTGTATTTTACCACATAAATGATAGTACTTTTATATTGATAATTAAAGCAATTCGTGCAAAATTATTCCCTAACCATTTCAAAATATCAAAAATGCACAACGTTAATATTCAAGTTTTTTACGTAGCACTATGTTGGCAGTAGACCAAAAAGCTCCTTTTTTTGCTATTTACACAGATATGGCCAAAGCCTCCGATTACGGAAAGCACGGCGTTTTATTAGACAAACTGCGTAGCTACGGTATCAGAGGTAACATTTCAAAACTACTCGAATCCTATCTCTCCAACAGAATGCAATGTACAGAGATTTTAAGACAGTAGAGATTTTAAAATTTTGTTTAAAAAAAAAAAAACAAAATTTTAAAAGAGTTTTTATCTCATTCCAGATTAATAAAGTTTGGTGTCCAACAGGGTAGCGTCCTTGGGCCACCTCTTTTCTTGATCTATTTAAATGATCTGCGAAAGGTGTCTCAACATCGTTTGACGACAGTACTGCCATAATGAAATGTATTGATCGCAATATTTATTAAGATGACATAAATAATACACTTTCGGACATAAAGAATGGCTTAGTAAAAATAAAGAACACCAAAATAATGCACTTTCACCTAAGAAGTTTACTGAAGTACCAAAAGTAAAATATCAGACATAGTAACTGTGACGTTGAAGTTAAAGCAGCTAAGTTCTTAGGTTTATACTTTGATAACCAACTGAACTGGAAGGTCCATATAGATAACCTAAGTAAGAAAATACATAAATCAGCTTACGCACTTTTCCAATTTGCTAGAAAAATAAATATGCAGCTTAGTAACCTCAATTTTTTCATATAATATTGTTATTTGGGAAAGTTCTACTGATAAAGATATCGATTCAATCTGCAAAAAAAGATGCATAAGATCAATGTGTGGTCTGAAAATTTATGATAGCAGTGTTAAATTCTTTAAATCGCTGTAAATACTTACTATACCATCATTATATATTTTTTTATTAGTGTTTTCGTCAAAACAACCATGAGGTTGTTCGAAAAAGTGTCAACGTTACGAGATGTTGCGATTCGTAGCCAATATGCAAACTCTTTAAGCCTGCCTTGCGTTAGTGAGAAAGAGCGTTTTAGGTATGGCACCGCACATTTACAATAAGTTATCAGATGTCATAAAAAATTAGAATGTTACACAATTAAAAAAAAAAATTAAAACTGTTACTATTTCAAAAATGTTATTATGTGACGGGTGTATTTCTGAATGATAAATTAATGTATACTTATTTATTTATTCGACTGGAGAATGCAAACAATAAACAATTTTTAATTAAATTTTGAGACTAATTGTAATTTATGATTATTTATTTAAGCATTGCAAAACAAAGATAGATTGTAGTAGCCTGTCACATTTTGACATTATTGTATAGGTCTCATCACGTAAAAATAACGCTAATGACGACGCCGGTACGTCTTATACTGGCAGAGTGTTCCACCATCGCGCCCCCTGCATACCACCAATTTTATCGTTAAATCGCTCAGTGAGAACGCTGACAGTTTACCTGCGTAAACTGTCAGCCGTCTGTCAGCGTTCTTTTTACATGACGACCCTACGTCTTTTTTTGTCTTTGATTTCATCTGAGGCCTCATTTACGGAGTCGCGTGTGGCGTGGCGTCTCGCGGCGCGTCGGACGTTTTTTCTGTTTACGGTGGGGCGGCGCGTGAAGCGGTACGCATCATCGCACGCGTAAACACAAACTTATAGCAATATACGACCATGTTCATAGACAAGCGAGACGGGAAGCGTGGCGGTGCCCGCCGCGGCGCCCGCGGCGAATCCTCTAGCGTGTAGCGAAGCACGCGGCGGGCATCGCGGCGGCGCACGCTCGCCTCGATCAAATCGACTAGTTTTATGTTGGCGAGAGATGGGAGTGCACGATACCTTCATCGAGAATTGCCGCTGCGTGGGCCGCCGCGATAAAAGCCGCGTGGGACGCGTCGGTGCCATCCACGGGCTCGGCCGCAAAAAACGCCCTAATTCAAACAAACGCGTCTAAAATCGCTTCTCCGTAAACGCACTCATACAACATATATTTGAATTCAGTGCGGGCCGCGCCGCTCAACGCAACGCGCGAGCCCCGCGTCTCCGTAAATGAGGCCTTAAACCTGTAACGCAAATGGATAAAAAAAGGAATAAGTATATACATAAGAGGAAGTCTGAAAGTGTGGGGATTTCCATTTACCAAAACAAGGACGTCATGAACAACGGACGAATGAAGTAAAGTGTTCCTGATACCAGTGGATTACTATTTTATGTAGGTATTTTTAGATGTTTTACACTATTTTAATTTAAACATTTAATTATGTATCATATACAATGAACAATGTTATGAATACGAGTTGTGCGAATTTTGTAAACGATACATTTAAAAAATACAATGTTTTACTAGATCTCTTAAAAAAGCCAAATACCCATTATTTCATATTAATATCTGCAAACATTCTGGCTGAATATTTTAAAACTATTACGCCGCAAAGACAACTTCTTGACGTCCGACGCCGTTCTTTTCATACCCGTCATGTTGGCAGCGCTGTTGCTAACGCCATTTTTGTTATACACTAGAAGCTTCATAAGGTGATTTTTTTTTACTCATAGCCGTCGCCAACGTGTGCGAAAGAGAGAGTTGAATAAGACTCTAGTATGTAGCTTCGATTAATCCGAATATTTTCTTCAAAGCTTATTTACGACGTTTCTCATTGTCTATGCTGAAGATACGCATCCCGAGCGATACATACGGTGTAAAACTTTTAGTGACAAATGTATAGTAAAAATGAAGGAAAACGCCGTACTTAAGTGGCAAAAAGTATACAATCCTACCGGTCCGCAGCCACGACCTCGCCATGGCCATCGTGCGGTCGCCATAAAAGATTTGATGATAGTTTTCGGCGGCGGAAACGAAGGGATAGTTCATGAACTTCACGTCTTCAACACCACCACAAACCAATGGTTCGTTCCTGTCACGAAGGGAGAAGTGCCCCCAGGATGCGCCGCGTACGGCTTCGTAGTCGACGGAACGCGTCTCCTCGTTTTTGGCGGCATGGTGGAGTACGGCAAGTATTCTAACGATTTGTACGAGCTGCAAGCCTCACGTTGGGAATGGAAGCGTCTCAAGCCCCTACCACCCAAGCAGGGGCTCCCGCCGTGTCCCCGTCTCGGTCACAGCTTTACTCTTCTGAATGGAAAGGTATACCTATTTGGTGGACTGGCAAATGAGAGCGATGACCCCAAGAATAACATCCCAAGGTACCTCAATGATTTGTATACCTTAGAACTGTATCCAAATTCTTCAATGACAGTGTGGGACATACCCCTTACTTACGGACAGTCGCCACCGCCACGCGAATCTCACAGTGGTGTCTCTTACACGGACAGAAACAGTGGTAAATCCTCCCTGATCATCTATGGAGGTATGAGTGGCTCGCGCCTGGGAGACCTGTGGGTGCTCGACGTGGACAGCATGTCATGGTCGCGCCCTGAAGTAGGCGGCCCACCACCCTTGCCCCGCTCCCTGCATACTGCTACAGTCATTGGCCATCACATGTATGTCTACGGTGGATGGGTACCACTTGTGCCGGATGAGTCAAAACTTGCCACTCATGAAAAGGAATGGAAATGTACCAACACACTTGCCTCTCTCAACCTGGAGTCAATGACATGGGACAACATAGCCCTGGACAAATTTGAAGAATGTGTCCCTCGAGCTCGAGCAGGTCACAGCGCTGTCGCCATCCAAACTAGATTGTATATTTGGTCAGGAAGAGATGGCTACCGGAAAACTTGGAACAATCAGATTTGCTGTAAGGATCTGTGGTACCTGGAGGTTGGAGTGCCGCCTCAAGCGAATCGCGTGGCCCTCGTGCGCGCTGGCACCACCTCTCTGGAACTATGCTGGCCTGCTATGAACACAGTAACAACTTTTTTGCTTCAAGTACAGAAATGTGGCAAGGTCACGCCAGCTCGGTTCCCAGCCGCCGCCGAGCCGTTGGTCGCCCCGCCGCCGGCGTCGCCAGTGGCCAGCCAACCTGACGCGAGCAAAGCCTTTGGTATACAGTCGCCACCACCGGCAGTCGAGCCCGTGCGCGTGACTCCCTCGGTCGCGTCCCCTGCACCAGCACCTGTTTCCACACCTCAAAAGATTGTTCCAACCCCAATCAAGGTACCCGCTCAGGCCTCTGTCAAGGTCACACCTAACACCCCAACATTAAAACAAGCAACATACCAGACAAAGACAGTAGTGAAGTCACCAGCGACAGCGACGGCTGGCTCCTCGCAGCAGATCAAGGTGGCGGCAGTGACGCCACAGGGGGTCACCAGGATCGTAAGCGGCGTCGGCACGCCGGGTACGGTGCGCGTCTCCACGTCGCAGTCCAACGCGCAGATCGTGCTGAGCTCGGCCACGGCGGGCGGCGGCTCCACACCGCGCTTCGTGCAAGTGAAGACCGGCACCAGCGGTGCCATGCCCGTCAAGATCGGCGCAGGCAACATGCCTGTTAAACTCGCTGGAAATACCTTAAAAATAGGCACTGCGAACCTTCAGGGCAAGATAACAAATAGTGTTCAGAAAGTTGGACAAGTGGGCAGCTCTAATATGCCTTTGAAACTTGGCCCAGGAGGTAATGTTAAAATCGGCACAAGCAATGTACTCGTAAAGACAGCAGGCGGCGTCCCCATCCAGGCAGGCGTCGCCAATCTACAGACAAAGGTGGCGGCAGGTGTGCCTGTGAAACTAGGCGCGGGCAACCTGCCCGTCATAGCGAGCAGCGGCGGCGCGATACAGATCGCGGGCAGCGCGCTCGGCGGCCAGCAGGTGAAGACGCCAGTGTACAAGATCGTGACCGCTAAGTCCAGCGACCAGACGGCGACGTCCACCACGAGCGCGGTGGCAGGCGGCGCCACCGTGCTCAGGCAGGCTGGCGGCAACGCCGGCATCCCCGTCATCATCAAGAAGACGCCTGGCTCTAACGCGCAGTCGAGCAATCAGCCTCAGTACGTCACCCTGGTGAAGACGTCCACTGGCATGACGGTGGCGACAATGCCCAAGGTGGCGATGATGCAGAACCGGCCGTCGGCGCCGTCGTCGGCGGCTCAGGGGCAAAGCATCGCGCCCGGCGCCACCATCGTGAAGCTGGTGTCGACGAACACGGTGGGCGGCAACAAGATCATCACGCTGCCGTCCAACATGCTACAGCTGGGTAAGTCCGGCGTGGGCGGCAAGCAGACCATCGTGATCACCAAGTCCTCGAGCCAGGCGGCGCAGTCCAGCCAGCAGCAGTGAGCGCGAGCGGCGCTCCGCTGAACTGACGACTATTCTCAGAGTGCCCTTAGCTAGCCGTGAGCACAGTGAGCGGTTTGAGCGGTGTGAGCGGAGCCGTGCAGTCTCGGGGCGCCGGCACTGCCAGTGTGTGACTGATGATTATGCGGAGGTGTCTCTAGATTGTAAATTTCAATTTAAAAACAGTGCGTTTCTCGGACTACAGTATATTCTAAATCATATTGAATATAGTATATGAGTCTTTTATATGTTAAATGGGTCTGTGTAGAAAATGTCCTCATAGAGTTTTTACTACAATATTTTATTTACTCTTATAAATTAATAATAATATAAATGTATGTGACAATGCACCAATTCCTAGATTTTCTGATCTGTGCCTATACAGTAGACAATGGATGAAGTACCTAGTGTTCTCAATCAATCAGTCAGGTTCTGATGGCCCGAATAGGAATTTACACTTAAGTGCCTGTTGTGCAGTTTTTGTGCTTAGATGTTGTACCGGAGGTGTTTGTGAAGTAGAGTTATTTTATTGAGACCGATGTCACATTAATAATATACAGAATAAATAATTCACGTTATATTGTAAGACTTAAGTTTTAAAACTTGTATTAGATTATTTTTGTATGTTATTGGATTTTGTTAAACAACTAAATGGTTATTCAAATTATTTTCCAAAAATACAATCTGGGTTTGGTATGTAAAATGATTATCCAGTACATTGGTTTAACTGAGAGCTACACGAATGATATAATAATAAATTGGACATGGCAAGTACAAGATATTAAATTTTGGTTTAATGACAAACTGTCTTCCGCTTTATTAAGTTTCCAAAGAATCTTCCCTCAATTATAAATGATTTCGGACACACTGTGTGAAAGTAGCTTGCTAGAAGATATATAGATTTATATTATATCATTATTCCCCTGATTCTAATGGCCGCATACATTAAATTGCATATTGTTCACAAAGTGAATGGATATTTCGATGCGGCCATTAGCAACATGGTGACTTGTTTCTTAGTTTTAGTTAAATCACAACGTAGTATGCACTATTTAAGTTTTATATGACCAGATGTTGATTTTGAAGGCATTTTGTTGACATGAAATTTTGGATCAATGGCGTATCTTTAACTGCATTCAATTCGCAAGTGCCGAGGCTATTTTCAGTATTTGAGACACCCCATTGATCTGAAGACAGCTAATGAACTCCGACGGTGACACGCGGTGAAATTGTGCCTGGAAGTAGATTGGGGAATTCTGAATGTGTACACGACTGGCACCTCCATTTAAACCATTGGTTCCCAACCTATGGTCCGTGGACCACCAGTGGTCCGCAGGAGTTTCGAATAAGGTCCGCGAAAGGTTAAAATGTTATGTGTACTTTTAACTCGCACAGAGCAGCAAGCTCTACCAAACCTAATTGAAAACCTATCAGATGCGAGGTGCTAAATTTTTTTCTCGCAAGATTCATAAGTATTTCTGAAAAAATTTACTAACTTATTATTCCTATTTCTGTATCAATGATTGTATCCTTCACTATCTTAATTCTAAAGGTTTTCATCAGATTTTCCAATTTTTGCATTGTGTGAGTTAAAGATTCACCACCTAGACATAATCCTGTCGGTGTTCCATGTTTATCTAGGACCTTATGGCCCCTGCTAACAATAGAGACACCAAAGTGGTCCCTGGTCCAAGAAAGGTTGGGAGCCACTTATGACAATTTCATTGATAATGCTATCAATAACTGTTCCGAAAATAATATAATGAAATAAAAATGCAGAATGTTGTTTTTTGGCGCGAATCCGTTCTTAATCAAAGGGATTGGCGTCCATCCGAGTTGTGTCAAGCTGCATGAACATAAATATTTTTTTAAATTGTGTTAAATATTTATCTTACTGTTGATCTCGTGGTAAGAATGATGTTCTGCGTTTTTATGTATTTTTTTTAGTGTAAGTGTCCTAGGTGTACGTACGTAGAATAATCATAAAATAATAAGGTAAGCGAGGTATGGAATGTAAATATCATTAAGTAGATAAATTTAATGTTATAGTTTGTTCATATTATGTTCATTTGCTTGAATAAACGATTTGGATAAGCGCAACTTTCATTTCCAAACCACTGCACTGGTGGCGATAACATCGTTGCGTAATAACAATACCAATTACAAATACATTATTATCTTTTGTTTAGTCATGGGAAACTAAGTAGGTCATACAAAATAAGAAATCTCAGAAACAGACATCTCAATTTCTAGGAATTGAACCTAGAACCTCTGGTGCATTCTCATACAACTGGCACGTGTCTAGATTGATATTATTCTGAAATGTAACTTACAATCGTAGAACTTGGCATTTCAATATTACTGCATGTCGAACGTTCAATGTTTTATAATGTAAATATTTCTCGACTATTGTCTATTGGATTCGAAGTAAATATTAAATTAATTTAGTTTGGCGCCATCTATGAAAAGTTTATCGTACTTCAATCGGCTACGTTTTGCTAATTCCTCATCTAGTGTAGTAAATTGGAGCTAGGTGTCGCAGCCCAGCGCAAACTAAAAATTAAAATGCTGACCTGTTTGTAACTGTACATTTAAAAAAATGAATTAAATAACAATGAAGTATCTGTCTACCTGTTAACGTTATTTTTATTTCTTAAATTTTTCATCATTCATTTATTTCAACTTTAGTATTCTCCATTCCTTGCGACTAATGATACAAGATGTCGCTACTAGTATCTCAGACGTCAGACCTGACTGATTTTATGCCAGATTATTTTCTTCAGTTGCTCCATTTGACATTTATTATCATGATATCATACCGTTTTATGTTTTACTTGATAGGTGAATTTATTCAAAATTAAAAGAAAAATAATGAATAAGCAACCTATCTACTGTTTCAATTTCCTTTCACTTAGGTATCTTGCGAGCGTCATCATTATGCAAAGGCACGTAGCAAACAATTTTAATAGAAAAATGCATTCAGGTATTTATGTTTAAATGTTCCTGCGGTCTAAGTTGTATTGTTTGGTTTAATTCTTGTTTTTGTGACTCAACAGCACGGTGTAGAAATATAGGTAGGGTGACCTGTCCAACAGTTAACCACTCGTACACTACACAATCAACCATGCCCATAGTAAGTAATCTGTGCCCATACCACAGATTGAGCGTGAGCGGACAAAATCAGTAATCCTGTTTTTTATATTCTTCGTTTCTGTACTTGTAGTCCAGAATAAACTTGGACAGTCGGTAGGTGACAGGTCGGATACCTAGCTGTAGCTATCGAGTTATGAATTGTTCTACTGTTTTTAACTTGTGAGTGAGGAAAACTTTAGAAGAATGGTCACTGGACTTTGTGGACATCTGACAATGCTCGCGAAAGTTGTGATTGTTGTGGAGATATTTTTGAAGAGCGGCCGTTTAAGAATGTAAGGAGTTACTGCTTCGCTTCAAGAAAGATTAAATATTCTACAAAATTTCAAAAGAACTTACCTTTCAAGTTCTTTTGAAATGTAGAATATTTAATCTGTCTTCGTACCTAGGTAAACGTTAGGAACACGCAATCTTGTAGAGGGCTATAATTATTACACCAGCTTTGGTTGGAAGTGCCAAGCTTAAATATCAGTCTATCTTAGCAAGTCTTACAGTCATAGTTAGATATCTTAGTAAGTAGCATCTTACCTATGTATGTACAGTCAGCCCCAAAAAGATGTAAACACGGACTAGGAACCATTTCATTGTCTACAACCATTATTCCATAATTATGTCTATAACGTAAAGCTACAAAACATATAAACAATTCATTCCAACGAAACCTCTTACACAGACCGGATACATAATAAGAATAACACCCTATGACCAAAACGAACAAGGCCAACAGACTGACAATGTCATACGACTTGCACAGGGCTGTAGCTAGAGTCGAATTTGAGGTAGGGCAGCATTGGTTACAGGTAGGGCGGAAGTAAAATATTCATCATAATTGATCTGCGCTCGAAGCACGGGCTCCTAAATCAATCACCTTATCACCATGTTTATCACTGACCTAGAGGTCAGTGAACATTCAATAGATATTCGTAGACTAATAATTTCTGGGACAGAACATGAGCATGGATCTAAGAACTATTAAATCCTCAATGATGAAGAACAGACGAACAAGATGATTGAACTTCCAGATTTGGATGTAGAGATCCACGTCTGAGTGAGAGTGAGGTAATAATTAATTGTTGGGTGGGGTGATACGAGTAAATAGATACGACCAAAACTACCATTTAGATCATATTGTTTCTGCAAACTTATTACAATAATAAACATAATACTTAATAAAAATATTTAAAACAGCTGAATTCTACGATTAGCCATGTTATTACAAAATGCGAAGAACTTCGTTCAGATCAACTGATTTTGTTTTTTTTTTCAAAGGCCAGAAATACCATACCAGCCATTCCTTCGTGAAGGATTGACAGCCTTTGAGGCCTATTGATTGCAGTAAAAGTTGAAAACGTAGATTCGCACACTGCAGTGCTACATCCTATGGTCGCCACAGATGCAAAAGGTTCATAATTATGTATCTTTGAAAGCCTCTCGTTGCCTGTACAAAACTTGCAATGTATTTTCCATTTTATTATTTCCATAATTAAATAGACCCATCGCTTCATGTGATGGCGCTACAAATGCCATCTATACACATAACAAAGAATTATTATAATATGAAATGAATGTCACAAACTGTCCTATGTTCGGAAAAGTTGAGATACATATCGCTACATATTTTTTTATCTCTAACTATGAACAAACAATTTTATTTAATTATAATAATGTATCTTAGTTTTTGGTATTTTTAAGGTTGTGATTTCAAGGTAGGGCATTGCCCCACAATGCCCCCCCCTAGCTACGGCCGTGGACTTGCAACGATTGACATGTCTGTCTCGAACTTATTCGTTTGATAGCCTAGAAGAACAAGAACTTTGTTTCTGTCCTTTTCATTTCATGTAGGTATGACGCCAGTGACGTGTCAATTATGTTTTTTGTTGAAGTTGAAATCTATACATATAAAATTCAAAGTCCTGACTGACTGACTGATATATCAACATACAGCCCAAACCGCTGGTCCTAGAGAAATGAAATTTGGAGGGTGTATTCTTTGTTAAGAGTAGAATATCTACCAAGAAAGGGTTTTTCGAAATTCCACCCCTAAGGGAGTAAAATGGGGTGTTGAATTTTCTGTAAAACTTTTTATTCTCGAAATCGATTGCCTTGAAAATTTGTGGACATGCTCTGCAATTAAAATTATGAGAAACGTGTAGGTATCACAGTTTTTCCAAAATCATCCCTCAATATAAAATTCAAAGTTGAAGGGTGTATTCTTTGTGAAGAGTAGGTATCCACTAAGAAAGAGTTTTTCGAAATTCCATCCCTAAGAGGGTGAAATGGGATGTTGAATTTTCTGTGAAACTTTTTATGCTCGGGGTCGATTGACTTTTTTTTTCTGCATTTTATTCTTTTTAGTTTTTTTTTGTCATAGGTGTCATTTTCGTGGTTTTTGGGGTCGCTAATGACGAAAATGTGGTCAAATTACGACCCAAAAGTGGCTCCCATGTTTAAAATTCATTAATTTACATTACACGTCCGTCTTTGGATCACTGACTTACATATATGTGTACCAAATTTCAACTTCATCGGTCCGGTAGTTTCAGAGTAGGTAGATACCTACCTAAATTGGCTGTGACAGACGGACAGGCAGACAGACAGACACGCGAGTGATCCTATAAAGGTTCCGTTTTTCCCTTTGAGGTGCGGAACCCTAAATACTAATATTACCTACGTTATGTAGGTAGGTATCTTATCTTACATTAACTATTTATAAATGCGAAAGTTTGGATGAATGGATGTTTGTTACTCAATCACGCCAGAACGGCTGAACAGATCTGGATGAAAATTGGCACACCGATAGATTATAGGTTGATACAGATAGATATAGATTACTTATTATCCCAGAAGTAGGCAAGATCCTGTGGGCAATTCCCGAACTGCACGCGGGCAAAAGCTAGTACATAATAATATAATCTAACGAATGATACTTAGGTACCTACCTACTTGAACATTGGTTTCATTGATTGGCTGATCAAGGAGCATTCGTCCGAACTGTAAACGTTCGTACCTATGCGTACCTATCATCGAATAAGTTGTAATGATCGGTTTTCCGCACACACTGCTGCTGTCTTATTTCCAACAGTACTTTAGGTACTGTTGGAAATACGGTTAGCAATACAAGTTCACTGATGTAACGTTCGCTCGAATCTAAAGAAAATAATTATTATCTATACAAAATATATATAATATGTATATAATCTTGTCAATTGAAGCGATGCCTCCTATTTCTGAATGGCAATAATAACGAGGTGTTGTCGACGTCGAGTAAACACCTATTTCTGTTTGGGTTCAAAGTAACCTAATACGAAGGGGATGGCGGGCTAGCGAGCGAGCGAAGCGAAGTAAACCTATCTGAGTCGGGGAGTCCCAAGTCCCGAGCTAGCTTCGCTCGCTCTTGCATCCTAAATTCTTCTAGTTTAGTAATATTGCATTTTGACGCCCTAAGCCGAGGCGCGTACCCCACAGGGGGTGCCCTTAGCACGAGGTCTTACACTCAAGGCATCCACAGGATAGTCCGGTTGAACAGAAACTAGCCTCATAGGTTGACCTGCATTGAAGTGGCTAACTTGGTGGCTACTAAGTGGGTAATAATATTAATCTTCAAACAATACAACAACAACAACAATAAATCAAACAGTGGACATGGTAAATAAATTCCGTATCTAGTGATAATTATAATATTAATCTTTTAATCATGTCGACCATAAAAGTAACATAGAGTGTTTTTGAGTACCCAGGTACCTACCTAGGTATAGTTCAGTCCAAACTTTATGGAGGTTCGGAAGTGTGCTGCGAGTGACAGTCAAGACGTTGTGTCCAAAACAATACCTATAACACGCCGAAGCTAGTTGTTATAATATCGTAAGATGCTAGACTCTCCACCGACATCGAAAGAGACAGGCGAAAAAATTACCGGTATAAATATTGTTACTTTTACCAATACCTACCAATATTATGGATTAGATAAACTTATCGGACTTACGGGTAAGTATAGTTATTTATAATATCGTTACCATAACGGTAATTCGATTTTAATAAAATTTTATGAATACGTATGGTTGGTTCCAGACCCGACAGGTGGCGCCGCCGTGCTACGCGGCAGGGTAGGGTTGCTTTGCTAGTAGGTATATCTAATATTTTCGAATAAATAACCTATTTGTTCAGTTCAAAATGTAATTTAATTTCACAACGTCCTGTTCTCTCGTCTTCCCAGCCGCTACCCAACACGAGAGTTATTAACTGGCAGTGTATAATGTACATATTAGCGCGCAGTATTTCTGCCGCACAATGCGATGGCGTCGCTCGTCAGCTGTTGCTTTACACACTGCATTACGCCGTTGTCCGCCGGCGCGCGGCGGTGCACCGCCCGGTGTTGTGGGTACTGGCTGGCCCGCTGCTATTGTGTGCCATTAAACGCGTATTGATGCAATTTCCAATGAGAAATATGTAGGTATATAGTGAAGATACGTTTTAAACTGACATGCTGCTTTTGTTTCCTGGAAGGATAGCCGGGCGGAGGTGTTCCAACCTTTGTTATTTTGTTACGGCTTATGCCCGGTTCGTCACTGTACCGATTGGTCACCAAATTTTTTTCCACACAAAAAATCCCGATTCGTTTATTTAATTTAGATAATTTATTTTTCCATTCTATTTATTATTTCTATTAATTATTCCCGATTCGTCACCAGTATAAATTTGCGTGTCAAAAAATACAGTTGGTATGAAAAATATAGCATGACTTATAAATTGACGGCACGGTTGGCGCAGTGGCTGAGCGATTGACTGCTGCGTTGCGTGTCGCGGGTTCGATTCCCGCACGGAACAAATATTTGTATAGCCTACAGATAGTTGTTCCGGGTCTGGCTGTTTGTATAAGTGAGTTTAAATGTTTGTAAACGCACTCACGATACAGGAGAAATTCCTAGTGTGGGGCAACGTCTAAAAAAAAAAAAAAACATTTTTTCAACTTATTTACACTAACCTAAAACAAAAAATAAACTTACAAACATAATATCTTCAATATAAATCAAAAGCTTTTCGTTGGTCCAGTAAGCGTATTATAGGCACGAGACGTAATATGTGAACTTTAAACAATATTATTTCTAAAAGTAAATCGATAACATAAATTTAATGACTTTAATTGGGGGAATGGTTCTATCTACATACGAAAAAAAAAACACACACTTCATAGTAAAAAACGATTTATTTCGGCATAACCCTGGCACAAAACATTTGCCGACGGTGAATAATTTTTCAACAAAATTAAATAAATTCTTATCTACGACTATACAGTTTCCCGAAACTTAAAAATATAGTTACCATCTGGAAGCTACATTCATAGAGGAACTTATGTGTAAATATTAAGATCATAGGTTAATCCAATACAGAAGTACCTACATGGGATTGATTGAAGGAATTCCCACTTACGTAAAAGCGTACTTAACATTTCTTGTCTGTTTTTGTTCAGTGTAGTTTGAGTAAAGAAAGGACCTACAATAAATCTAACTATTTTCTACAAGAAATGCCCTTTCCAATGAGGTATCACACATGTAGGTATACAATAGCGATCGAAACAAAATACAAGTAAAGAAATATCACAAATCGGGAGAATTGACAAATCACCTTGTCACGTGACACCAATAAAGTCGGGGTTACACTGGATGCACATCCAGGTTAAAAGCTATTGTTTGCAAAAACATGTGTCATACAAATAATAATGAGGAGTCACAGGTCCCAACCCCGGTTTCAATGGGAGGATGATTGAGGAGAATTTTTATTACCCGACTGCACAAAAAAAGAGGGTAATGTTTTTCTAATGTATGTAAGTAATATTCGTTGGTACCGTCTAAACAAATGGACCTATTTTAATAAATCAGATGTCGTTAGTTTTATCTTATGTTACTGAGTCAATTCAATTAAAAAAAAGAACAAAATGGCGGCACCACATAAAGCGTTTACAAAACAACTCCCAAACATATCGAGTTTGGTATCAAAATAAAGGGTTTTGAACGACAATTTCAAATATATGATTCGCCCTCTGCAGTCGGGTATACAAAAAAAAAGAAAAAAAAAACCTAATACATAATGATTGCTTAGACACACACACACTCTCACACACACAGACTCAGTCCCTGAGAGATCTGTGATAGTCTCGAAAGCAATCAATTATGCAGTTTTCTTGTGCTTGTAGCACCATTTGCAACGTAGTTTCTTGCCACCCGTTTTGACAGGGAAGTGGTCGGCTACTGTCAGCGGCTGTTGGGCTAGTTTTGGCGGGCAAAATTTTTTAATAATTTCGTCCGCCAAACGCACACGAAACTGCCGCTGTGCCATCTTGGCTGTCCCTCCCGTCGACGAGGCCATAACGAAAGCATTATGGATGGACACGTTAAGAAGTCGGCGGAAAAGTTTGTTGTACCATATTGGATTACGAACCCTTTCTATGGGAAACGCCTGCAAAAACTGGTCCTTTTTGTCGACGCCTCCCATAGCCCGGTTGTAATCCAACACTACTTTAGGCTTAAACCTATAGTAGCCGTACTTTTCTTTGCCGCCGACCTCTACTTTGTGGTACGACGAAATGAGCGATACAACACTCGTGTCCTTCCACATCACAATCGTCATGTCCCGTGTCTGGCTAAACTCCACTTCACCTGGCCGCATGTTTACCTTATTTTTGGTGCGCAAACTATGCGGCACGAACTCCCGGTTCAGACGCAGGGTGCCCATTACGTCTGTCTTCTGAGCCTTGAGGACGCGCGTTAACAAAGGACTGTTGTAGAAGTTGTCCATTATCAGAGTGTGACCTCTATTCAGTAATGGACGAACTAGCTGCAAGACAGTCCTTGATGTTATGCTATCAGGTTCAGGCTCAGCCTCGTTCGTGTCGATAGCCTCGACATTATGCTGCTCATTACGTGCCTTCTTCCCTGTATAGATGATCATCTGCCAGAGATATCCCGTCCTTGACTCACAGAGTTCAAAATCAAAAATCAATCAAAATCAAAGCATTTATTTCAAGTAGGCCAGTTACAGGCACTTTTGAATTGTCGAAACAAAGACAACAATGAAATGTTCGTAGCTCTTTATACTGACCTGCGCCGCTTTTGTCGCGATGAGCTGTGCAAAGGACAGTCTGCCCTTCCACAGCATCAGCGACTCGTCCAAAGCGATCTCGCGCTCTGGTAGATATAAAGAGCTAAACTTACCGTTGAGGTGGTCAATCACCGGCTGGATCTTGACCAACTTAGACGGGGTTCCGCTGGCACACGATGCATTGTCTACAAAGTGAAGGTACCGCTTTATGAGTCTAAAGCGATGATACGGCATAATGGCGGGGAAATTGCCCACTTTCAAATAAGGCAAACTGGGTGCCCAATACTCCTCCTCTACCGGGACTGGGACGATGCTTTGCAGCATAATGATACCGAAAAACGTCCACAAATCTTGTGGCGTTACCCATTTCCTCATGCGAGAATGTGCAGGAAGCGTTCTCTGAGACAGAAGATTTGCTGCATACTTATTTGTCTCATCCACTATGAGATTAATGATGCCTTCGTCACAAATTTTCGAAAAAATTTGGAACGGAGACAAACCCACAGTGGAGAAAGTTGGTCCCGCTGGTCCGGTAAACCTTTCCCGCACCCCCGTAAAGACGGCGGGATCGTGAGACCATGTAAAGTCCAGCAAGTTCTCCTGGCTAGACTGTCGCAGAGCACGATCATCCTGCCTGTCCATGGACCCTAAGACCTCGGAGAGCTCGGTTGGCAAGTTTTCCACAGCAAACTCACCAGCGTGCCTCCAGCGAGGTTGCGGATCCGGGCAATCTTTCTCCTCCTCGGCACCGCTGCCAGGATTCAGAAGACCCGCAGAGCGTTCCCACTGCAGAATTTCATCATCCAGGTCGCTTTCGTGAATCAAGGGTTCTGAAACAAATAATATGAGCCTATATTTAACTATCAGCTGCTTTGAACCCCCTAGGTCCATGATGCGACCCGATTATCATCACAAACGAGAAATAAACATAAATAAATACCTAGCCTAGCCGAAGACGTCGATGGACCTGGAGACAAATGCTGCAGTGTGGGACCAGAACGCACTGCAGAGGATGATGTGCTCGGCGACATCCCAACCATCTCAAAGTCCGCATCGACTATGAGACTCTAGTTGATCTCGTAGCCTTCAGCCACCACAACAACTCCCGTGGACGGAGTTAATATTAGTGGCTGAAAATCCCTGTGAAATACAAAATATATTAAGTCGACTTCCTTTGAAGAATGTTTCAAATTCTTCAATAGAGATTAAGTTCAAACTTACTGCGGGGGAGGCGGCGTGGCTTCACGAGGCGGCGGCGGCGGCAGTGTTGCTGCAGCACCCTCCACCTCCTCGTCGACCCTCGAAGGCCCACTTGTGTCCAGCGCTGTATAGAAACGTATTAAAATATGTTAGGTTGGAAAAGTATTAAAAATAATTAAAATATGTAGGCAGTCAATTTACACACTTAATGTCTGCAGCTCCCACCTCTGCGGGACTCGCGGGGGCGGAACCGCTGGCGTGCTCGGCAATAACGGGCACGGCACCACTCGCTCAGGCGACACTTTTCTGGAAATATATAAATCATTTAAACATTTGTGGCTGTGAAAAGCATAATTATTATTTATCAAAATATTTGTCTTACCTTCGGCTTCTTGGAGGGGGAGGTGGAGCGTCGGGCATATTAAAATGCCCGATCTCCCGCTTTTTTCGCGTTGCGTGCAGTTTTGCACGCAGAACGGGATTCGACTTCACCTCCCGCTTTTTCTCCAAGGAGGCCTTTCTTTTTAATAGGCGATGGTATTCATCCGAGTATCTTAAAGATAAAAAATTCAGTGATTTAAAAAAATCATATTGTATTGCTTTCAAATAATGACTAAACTTCAAATAAATGTTTACTTGCACAAGTGAGGTGCCCGCGAGTGGCTGCGACGGTCCCGCCCGTGCTGCTGCAGAAATATTAAACCACCTAGAATAAGACAAATGTTTAATGAAAAAAAAACACATGTTAATTTACAAAAAAAAAAGAAAACAAACAAACGTTTACTTACGGCGTCGGTTCCGCTGCTGGTTGTGGTGGAGGAACCACCACAAGCAACCTAGAAGAAGAAAAATATTGAATGAAAAAAAAATACATATGATTAAATTTCAAATAAACGTTTACTTACGGCGTCTGTTGCGACGGTCCGCCGACCTTGTCTTCTCCCCCCGCAACCGCCCCTTGTAATTCTAATTCGCTGTTAAAAGTTAAGTAACATTTTGGGTAGGTAAGGATCTAAAATAACCAAATATAATAAATAAATAATAATTAAAAAAGCACAAACATTTCGTAGAAGTCGAGAGACCGTCGTGACGCGACGTGTCGCCCGTTGCCACGACCACCACCACCCTTACCGCATCGGCCTTGGTCTCCGTTCATTTCTAAATTAAAAGCAAAGTAAGAAAAAAAAAACAAAAACACGGAAAAAAATTCTGCAAAAAACATTCAACAACATCTTCAAAACAAACAAAGATAGTCCAAAATAAGAAATTTATAAAAAACAACAAAATTGAATTAAAAAAATTTCAACCGTTATGACCGTTACGAAATTTCTCCGGTGTGTGAGCTTTACGGTGGCGGCCATTGTTGCTGTTGTTTACATTTCGTTTTTACCGACCCAGTTGAACAAAATTTGTAATCTTAACTTAAATTAGTAGCTTTTAATTATGTTTTGCTTGAAAACTATTATCGAGTAATTATTCAATGCGATTATGATTACTTTTTACACAGAATTGATCTAGATTATTAAAAAATTACGAAAGCATTCCGACAAAAGTTCGTTACGAGTTACGACTGCACTGAAAATCACACAGAAATTAAAATATACTTACCTACCTCTGGTCAAAACCTGGCTGCACACACATTACCTATATTGTAATTAATCAATAAATTAGTAATTTACTCAAAAATACTCACCAGTTAAATCCGAATCGAATTAAAATCTGCGAAAGTAATCACGATCACGAGCGGCGGCGTCGCAATTTCACAGACTGACTTCCTTTGACATTTTTTTTTGATCACAGAAAACATTTGACATCTAGTTACGCAATTTTATAAGGAAGATAATTATTCTCGATAGTTCAAGTAGAAAAGAGAAAACCGATCCAAAAGACCGCATTTAGAAAGAATTAGCTATTTATTTACGACGGGCAACGTGGGCCCAGATGGGCTCAGAAGCAGCCGAGCTGTCAAAATAGTCAACATTTTGATGGTTCCATTCGGGCTCACGGGCTCATAAAGTTATGAGCCCGTGATGTTATGAGCCGTTATGAGCTACGTCTCGTGCTTATAATGTAGGTACCAGGATGTCATAAATAAGCAAGAGCTTACGTCATCTGATACCCAAGCAAATTTAAATTTTTTCACGACTATACCTACTGGACTTTGGTAGGTGGTAGGTAGGTGGTAGGTAGGTGGTAGGAAGGTGGTAGGTAGGTGGTAGGTAGGTGGTAGGTAGTAGGTAGGTAGGTGGTAGGTAGTAGGTAGGAAAAGATGCATTGCAACGCATGCCGGGCACAGCAAGTATGTAATAAAAAAGATCCACAACTGTTAATATACCTACCACCTTGAATTCATGCCAGCCTAGTACTTTTTGTAAGGGTAAGCTATTATCGAAAAGACGATTCTAAAAATAGGAGTGAAATGTAAATGCATCAATAGGTATATTTTTTTTTATATTAAATGGGCCTACTTACTTTTGACCTGGCAGGAATCAATTTTGGGGATGAAGATAATAATAATATGTTGTGCAGTTTACAAAAACGTTCTAAATGTTCCGTACTTACTTGCCTTATAATAAAAATAATTGTGTAGTTGGTTTACTTGACGATACTTTAGCATCGATGACGAATCGGTACTAAACAAAATTTTTTGAAACGGTGGTGAATCGTGATCTTTTGTTTTTCGATGACGAATCGGTACATTGACGAACGGGGCCTAAACCAGCCTTTGTTAAAGATAGAGTAGAGATATACAACAATTTCACATACGGTCTGTCCTTTAATGGAGAGAGCTTATTGTTAACCTTATGAAATTTTTCCTATCATAGGAATCGAACCTTGGACGGAGAGCGGAGGACGAACAAACCCCATGCTAAGGCTTTTCGGCTGTTGTTGCTGCGACTAAGTACTAGACCAACTACTTAGGTATATATGCAAATCAGTTTTTTCCTCGCTCGAGGATCTTTCGGAGCAGAAAAACAATTCTAATTCCTCACTGACGCGTGAGTTGTCACATCATGTCACTCTCTCCCCACCCCGCCTCGCTCCCCCTCCCGCCTCATCGTATGAACGTGGCAATCAGTCGCCGCGGCGCAGTGATGGATTTAAAACCTAATCATATTGAAATATGATTGGAATTATATCTCATTTGGGACGTGAGGATTAAATATGCAGGAACTTAGCTGGTTAAGAATAGGATGATTGAAGGTGTTAAAAAGGGGTAGCACTGAGGGTTGGTAGCTAGGTATGTCTTTCTGGCAAAGGGCACTTTGCATTGTTTGCATGTTGAAACACAAAATTTTGTGAAACATTTATTTTTAATTCGTAATAAAAACTTACATTGTAATTAAGATATAAATAAATAGTTCTATAAAACAATTATAGCTTAAGTCTAGGTATTTAAAGTATTGTGGAAGTAGGTTGTCAGTTTGGTATAAAAACAAAATAAAACGTCATGTTATATCTGCAATATCAAAAAAGAAATCTTTTGCATATTAACTCACTGGTATTAGCAAAACGTATTTCATTCTAAGTAAAACTCATTCAACGCCAGAAAGTTGGAGAAAGCTGCTGAAAGTTAAATTAATTTAACACATTCAAAGAGTCGCGTTTAGAAGAACTTCTAATCTTAACTTTGCCCGATACTCCGGTCCAAGAAAAATGTATGTTGACTTGTGCACTGATACGTTGAAAGCGCAACTTTGCTTAAGTTCAGGAACAGTCTGCATACTGCAAAAAGAAAGGTGGATCGAGGATCTTTCGGAGCATAAATCTTTTGGCGATATTTTCTTTTGCAAATACGAAAGTAAGAACGTTCATCAACACGCCCAATGTCAATGTTAATCAAGCGCCAAAATAGCCGTGTGGGCTGCCTGTGTCTGCAGCTGAGCGTTCACTTGACACAACGCTTACGCTTGTCGGACGCGTTTTTTTAATCTCAATAATCCCATAAGAGTGTTCGCGAAGTTACTGTTAATTATTGTGAGAGGGCACAACGACTAGCGAGGTTTTTAATTATCCTACGATAATGCCTAGATTACATATACCGAGAACAGTTCCTAGACAGAGAAGAAACACTGCACTCGACCGAACACTGTACTATTCGGTACATGTAATCTAGGCTTAATAGTGTGACTGTGAGACTAGTAAGTGGTGGTCGCTCAGCCGAGCAGGCCGCACGTGATGACTCCGAGGCAGCTCCGGCTCGTGGGCTTGTTGTCCGGCTTCGCGGGGAGCACCTTCTTCTTCTTCTTGCCGTTGGCGTCGTAGCGTTTCTCCTCCTGGAATGTTAAACGTAATTGTTATAGAATACCTAGAAGAATAGAATTTCTCTTTATTCGAGTATCCAAGACTCAAAAACTGTTAGTAAAACTTACGAGTATGTTAGTAAGCACGACGCACCACAAAAGCGGGGCAGCCCCACCCGCATCCTAAGCGCGTTATTGTACTGCAGATACTGCACTGCAGCACTGTACTATATCATATTATTTAAATAAATAAATAAATAATCTACATTGTTAAAAACTGCCAAACAACGTAGATTCTTAAATAAAACGTATAGATAGCACGGCTACGTATAAAACGGGCTATTTGAAACAACCAATCAAGCTAAAACAGGCGTCGGGAGTCTTATCGCTCATTCATTGTGCTTCGTTCACTCGCGAATGAACGATATTAGTCAATACTCGTTACTCTCTCGGTTCTGTTGTACTGTTTCATTCTGCTCTTAGTACGGAACAGTAAATAATTGTATTTGATTCTGATACGATCTTAACTGAGATGGTTTCAGAATTTCAAGAAAATTCTGCGTCTTGAACTTAAATATTTGATGATAGTGACGATTTTCGCAGCATATTGTGCATTTGATTTGTCAATTACTTCAGAAAGTCTAGCAGTATATGGCGATAAGCCCAGCTACTCTGGAACCAGCATGCCTTTTGAAACAATCATAATGGAAGCCAGTAAAACCCTCATTATAGCTCCACATAGCTCTATTATAGCCCGTCGATAGCGTCGACACATCGAACCGTACTCGACGGGAGAAAGGAAAACTTAGTCGGATTGCGAATACTTATAACAATATATTGATGTGATCAATGTTCATTGGTTGTGTTTTATTTTTCGTTTCACTTGTTCTATTTATTTCAATAATATTTTACTTCACTATTTTCCAAAAAGATAGCTGAACCAGTTAGAGAAGTACACTGAGTTTTGAGCCGATTTACGGTTGTGGTCATAGAAGCGCCGCGTGTTTCCCTTTCCGTGTTCAACTGGCGACACCGGTCTCGCGAAATCCACACGCTTTTGTTTTACTACGGAATCCTACGATCCCGTGTTCAATTCGCGTCAACTGAGCACGCTTTTGCGATTAAGCAACGTTAAAAGGAGTTTTAAAAAACAGTGTGTAATTGAATTGAACACGGTTTTTTAACCTGTTTACTAGATATAATTTTAAATTATATCTAGTTTCCGTCAGCAGGTCGACGAAGCCCCGCTGCGCGGTGCTCCTATTTCTGTCTGCAGGGTTTACAGGAACCTAACTAACCGAACCTCGGGGTGCCCCTGACGTCGATCGTCTAGGGTTAGCGTTTCCGTCAGCAGGTCGACGGAGCCCCGCTAAACCTTACCCAGCGCCACCACAAAGGCGTGCTCAGTTGACGCGAATTGAACACGGGATCGTAGGATTCCGTAGTAAAACAAAAGCGTGTGGATTTCGCGAGACCGGTGTCGCCAGTTGAACACGGAAAGGGAAATACGCAGAAGCGCCACAGTAGCCCGCAAAATTCAAATTGTCTCACTTTTTTTTTGCAATTTGCTGGTCAGTGTCAGGTTGTATGTAGAATTAAATATGAGTTAAGTTCCTTAAGTCAAACCGATGTGGACCGGTTGCGGACACCGGACACTTACAGATACTTTAGACAGTATCTACAACTACAATATCAATTAGAGACTATCGTGTTGACCATACCAAATTTACTGATCCTTGAGGAAGTAGTCTTTGGCTCCTAGATCCAATGTTCGTCTAGCGACACGGGGCGACAGGGGTGGACCCTGAGTTTGTGGGACCCTAGGCTAATACTACTTGGGGGCCTGTCTAATTGACAAATTGTCAAAAAAAAACTGTCTTCTATAATGATGTACTAGGTACAAGATAGAGAGGAAAAAAAGAGGACAATAGTATATTTTATTTATTTAATACTAGCGACTCGCGCGGCTCCGCACGGTGCAATTCAAATGTGGTATTAATTTGTGTTAACAAACACAGGTTGATCGATTCAAAGTTTATCACTTTTAATGCTTTCAAACGAGCGCTTAGCAAAACACTGTGTTGTATCTGCAGATTATGTTAACAATTAATAGCAGCTTGCCCCGGCTTTACACGGCTCGGTTTTCTATCCTAATTACAATTAACTAGCTAATGCCCGCGGCTTCGCCCGCGTGGAGTTCGGTAATGTCCCACGGCATCGTATTACCGAGATAAAAAGTATATAAAAGTGTTCATCCAGGTTATAAACTATCTGTGTCCCAAATTTCATCTAAATCCGTTCAGGAGTTTTAGCGTGAAAGAGTAACATACATTCATCCATCCATCCATATATCCTCACAAACTTTCCCATTTATAATATTATATTAGTTTAGTAGGACATACAAAAGGAAGGTTAGGTGCACAGTTCTCGCTACAGTGACATCAATACGAAGTGTTGTTGTAGTGTACTTAGGCCCATTGCACAGGTTACGCGGATTTGGGTTTGTATTAAAACTATTGGAAGACCGACTTCGATTTTTAGGGTATGAGGGGGAAGTCCTGAAGGATTTAGCAATTTTTAAGAATTCACAACACGGGTATCAACTCATTTATATATTTTTGATGAACGTTTTAGTAGAAGTTAATACATATTTTTTGTCAATAACCGCAATCATCGTGGACCTAGACTTTTCCCAACTATTTACCATGATAATGTCAGTGTCCATGCCAGTTTAAAAACTTATATGTCGAGGTTGACTTACAGTCTCAGACCAAGATCTTGTTCTTGCCCATTCTTCTCCATGGAGATCTACGCTTTGGAAAGGGCAACTACAGTACTTTCTCAATTTATTATGCCTTAATGTGACTGTGACTGTAGCTTAGCTTCGCTTTTTTTTTCACTTTCAAAAGCCTGTAATGGTCTAATTGAAATAAATGTTTGAGTTTGAGTCTAGCAGGATACCTTCAGCGGTATCGTGCTATTGACCGTATCTACACGCCCATCTTTTCCGCCACGCCTCATCACGTTGGGTACACGCGACATCATCCGGTAATTACAATCAGTTGTAACCAGTAATTGTTAATGATCTGATTATAGAAACTGATAAAAATAAGCTGATGATTTTAACAGTAATCTTTCATTAATTTAGTATAAATTGGTTGTTGCACGTGTCTCTGAATCTCTTTGAGGAAAAACATCGCTGCACTGATGCGATTTAGCGATAAATATACAGCTGTAGGTATAAAGATATTTTGAGGTGTGACCATAATCGTTTTTATATAATGTTTCTCCGATTCGTCTTCAACGTTCCCTTCATCGAAAGCTTGCGGAATCGAGATTATGTTGTGTTGTAATTGCGTTAATGGTACCTATATCTAATCATGCTCGTAGAATTTGTGCGTTTTCATCGTTGATACCACTGACACGTAGTGATTATCTGTCACGTTTACGATAAAAAATAAAGATACACTTACTTAGCATTTAATCGTAAGCAAGTCTAGACAAGTCATTCAGAACCGTCATTTCGTGTTCTATTGTAATACGCAATGTAGGGCTTCTTGTTCTACCACCCGTATCCACCCAACACTGTCAGTAAGTAGCCAGCACGTCTCCTTTACTTAAGTACGCTTTTATGGTCTACTTAAGTTCCTAAGACCAGTTCTGGGTTTCCACTCCAACTCCCTGTTATTCCACCTACCAGCTGGTCTGCGGCATTTAGTCATGTATAGGTGTATGCCTAACGCCTATTGCCTATTTCGACTTCTTCTGCGCTACCTATCTACTATCTACGACATTTTGTATGAGCCCATGGCAGATGGCGGGACTTGGTTCAGTCGGCTCCCCAGCTGTTACTGATGTTTGTAAAATAACTTTTACCCCTCAGATTCTTAGATATCCCCAATTCCGAAGCTACTTGTAATATTGAAAGCGGTTACCTCAACGATCTCCCCGATCTTGTACTTGGCGAGAATGGCGCGCGCGTCGGAGGAGTGGCCGACATCGTCGAAGTTGCGCGTGGCGTCCTTCCCCGCGTCCTCCATGATGGTGTCGTGGCCGCCAGGGTGCTGCAAGAGTTAACAAATTCCAAGCTATTCGACGGGGTTGGGTTACTCTCTGGAAAATGGTTGTTTATGTTTAGTACTGAAGGAAAATAATCACGCTTGAACACCTGGTGATAGAGCCTTTCAAATTAGATATAGTGTTGGTGCAGCTGGTGATTAGTAGTGGTGGTGATTTATAAATGACAATGGCTGAGGAGTGGCAAATTGTCTTGTTATCGACATTGTGATAGAGATGTAGATATGAAAGATATAGTTGTGTTACACTGGCCCCTATTCAATTGCCTTTGCAATATGTTGAACGGTAACTGACAGCTGGTTGATCTCAATATAAAAATGGACTCCGTGTCTGTCTTGAGGACAACCAGCACTTAGTTTTGACACCCTCTGGTTTCTCGAAGACATATCTCCGAAGAGTCTTATGTCCAGGCTGAATGTGGGCTGTCAACTCCGGTCCCACCAGCGTGCACTGGCTCTGCTTACCTCGTCGATGTACTTGGTGAAGTCATACACGGAGTCCTTGTAGACCAACCACAGCGGCTGCCCCTTGCTGCCGTCGCGCGAGGACACCTCCGCGAATGTGTAGCGTTTCACGTCACCCATTCTTGAGTCTCTGAAGTACAACAGGTTTGTTAGCTCCTTAGCTATGATATCAAACTAACGTGATTTCCTAGAAGAGCTGACCAAATAGTTGTTTTTTCCACGACTGTCATCTGAAAAGTTGTGTGGTAATCGATTGTAGTGGTATGGGCAATGAGGAAAATGTCGTGAGGAAAGTTTTGAGTATGAATGTGGATGGGTGTGCTGATATGATCAAAATAAAGTTAAAACAGGAAGTCAAAACAAAGTCAGAAAGTACTGCCGTAGAGGAAGACCAAAGAAACGATGGATGGACTGTGTGAACAATGATATGTCACGAGAAGAGGTGTCTGATGAGATGACGAGTAATAGAGAAGTATGGAAGAACACATGCTACGCCGAGCCCATATTAATTGGAATAAGGGCTAGAGAATGATGATGTCGAGGTTGAATGTTGATGACGTCCAGCGCACTCTAGGGAGTCAGTTAGGCTACCATCTCGCTGACTGGCTACTAGTATTACCACAGCATGTTGCTCGTGCTGATTACAGAGAAGATGGGAATAAATGCAGGAGTGGTCCCATTTAGACTTACGACTTATTATTTTATGAGATACATAATTTGACAAAACTTTTAAAAGCTTGCCTGGCCTAAATTCTATTGAAACACTGCACTGCGCTAGACCAAGTCTAGGTCTGGTGGTACCAGTGCCAGTGACGGACTCACGGGCGACTAGTTCCAACCAAAGTTTTCTTTTTTGTTTTTCTTTTTTTTTTTCTTTGTGAGTAATTATCAGTGTCACCCATTTTTATGTCCATTTGTAAATATGCTGATACTATACCCAGACACTTGCAATATAAAATAAATACCTATTTATTAGAGGCGCGTAAAAACCCATCAATATTTATCTTCGATAATAACTAGATTATCTTAATTGCATAACAGTTGGCGCGTGGGCGATAAGATTCGCCATTCAATAAGAATTTAGCTTCATAATCAATAGATTGCAATAGAACAATAAATAGTTGACAGACACAAATGTAGTTAGTTGATTAGATTTTATCACAATTAGATCGTGTAGCTCGAAACGGTTATTGGTCTTAAGGCAAATGGCAAAGTTTAGGTATTATAAAAAAGTAACAAAAGATATTCAAATAAAATGGTGACACAATTATTAAGTTACTAGCGGCCCGTCCCGGCTTCGCACGGATGTAACCTATGTTCCTCAGGGATAATGTAGCATTCTAATGGTGAAAGAATTTTTGAAATCGCTCCAGTAGTTTTGACTTTATTCTTACAAACATAGACGAAAATACCCTCTTTATAAGTGTAGATAATCAGATCTCTCATGACATTTAAAGTCGATTTGCCGACACCGAAGATACTGACCTAAAAATAATCCTAAGTAAGTTTCATGAGATCAACATCCATTATTTAACACATTGCCCGACTTGTGAATCGAACCCAATACCTCATGGTCAGCGGTAGTGCTTCGTTGTGATGGTCTAGGCAGTCATTACTGTTTAGTTGGAAAAGCACAGACAAATATTTCACGTATCTACTATCGTATATATCTTATCTAATATATATAATTATTCTAATAGTACAGTATGTGCAAAAAGATGCAGGAAGTAAGCAAAAAAAAAGAAATAAGCAGCTTAGTAGATACGCCGAAAGATTCCGATATCTTTCCGTCTTATCAGCCAAATATGTAATAAGCTATATCTCTGTATCATGCTTATACTTATCTGTGATTGAATGGCACAGCCAAATTAGCTGCTGATATAATATTATTCCAGATATTTCCGCCATCATATAATTAATAACTTAGTACGTGTGAATCACTTTTATTCAGCCTTTTCCTAATAAACTTATGATCTAATCTCTGATGCACATTTCAGGAATAAAACTTGGTGCGTCATTTTAATTAAACGTGTCGCAGCGCCACCGACGACAAAAGTTAGGAAGTTCTGACAAAACACTGGACATTCGCTAAAAAGTCTGAATATTTTACTTCTTTATCTTTTTCTTCAGCAAGAAATTTTAATTAATTAATTTTTAATTTTAATTCTGGATTTTAGAAAGCGTTGATTGCAATGTGTACGAGGCTTACATTGCAATCAACACTTTCTATAAATCCCCTATAATAAAGAAGTCCGGACAAATCCTGAGGGATGATATCCCCGTATCAATATTGTCAACATCAAATGTGAGACGATTGTCTCCCATGAAGGTCAGTAACCTTAAAAAGTTAAACAAATAACGTTCTTATAAAAATAAACACTTGAAAATATCAACAGCTCTATCAAAGCACTTACTAAGTCGCTGAACTGATCTGATAGCTTAGAGATAAATCTAAAATAAATAAGAAGAGGGATTTCCCGTCAAATAATTGCAGTATACAGCGTGTACCAGAAAGGTGTAGTCATATTTAAGGGTGCGGTAGAGACCAACAAGCTGAACCACTGGGACCAACATCTCCTCCGCGAACTAATATCAGTTCAATCAGAAAGTTGTTCAGATTTGTTGGTCAATACCACATCCTTAAATATTGTATAATAGAAAACATGTATGGATTGGATTGGAGTAAAGATCTATTCATGACAGCGAGAAAGCTTGTGTTGCCTGTCCTGTAATGTCCCGATTTTTGGGCGAAGACCACTCCTCACACAGAGAAGGAATGATCTTGATCGCTGGTTGGCGATTTCAAACTTTTTATAATGGGTGTAAAAGTACACTTCACGAATCTGAAAGGTCCTCCCCGTCATAACATTTTTTTTTGTTCTAGACCGTACCTGGGAACCTTCTAGTTACGGAGATATTGGGGTTAAAATTTCCGACTTATTTATAACTTTTTTTTTTAATTACAAGTTTTTAATTATAACTTTACTTTAAATACCTCCACGACCCCCACCTATTCAATGCATCCATCAGCACAATGTTTTGAGTGCGTTACATTGAGTCCTGCCGTACTGCAACAGTCGGGACCCATAAAATAATCTAGACTAAAATCATTCTATTCAATATGGGTCCCGAGTTCCCGACTATTGCAGTCAATATATTCCGTATTAGAATTTATTATTTGTTTTATTTTATGTTTGTATTGATAATGAAATTATTTTAATGTTGTAGTAATTAAATTGCTTTCTACACTTCAGGACTGAACTTGTTTTTTTTCTTTTAAATTTTTATTTAAAGTTATTAGTTGGTTATTATTAGTTTTTTTTACGCAGTCGGGTTTTAATAAATGTCTTTTGTTTGATTTTGTGCAGTGCAATTGACTACAGTTCGTCTGTTAAGACCATCATTAATTTATGAGTTACCACAGCATTTGTCTACCTTTTCCCCAACTATTTTGAGGTCGGTAAGTTTCCTGTCGAACCGGATGCAGTTGAATACCAGTGCCTATATTACTCAAAGCGACTGCCTATTTGACCTCCATTACCATAAGTTAGCCTGAACAATTAGGACTTACCGTGACGTTAGCTTTTAGTAAACAGACAGCTCTCATTTATTTGACCTTGAATATTTATTGATATTCAAAAGCACTTCCTAAAACCTCATTTAACCCAAAAAAAAAACATAAAATTGCACAATAGTGTATACTCGCTTGAAACTTTGTTTTATTATGTTTATTTGAAAGTCTTTTCTTTTGTTACAAAAAAACAGGAATTAATTCCCTAATATAATAACGCTTGGTACTTACAAATGTGAACACGTCTGTCGATCGGCAACTCCGTGTGATAACTGATAATATGATAAAAGATAGTTTCGGCAATGATACTCTATCAGCCGCGACAGATGCCACCGATAGCAGATATCATGTGACGTCATAATGCATGCTATTAGTTTAATTGACTGATTGATTAATAGGACTTCTCAGGAGTGTCATATTCGAATGGAGTAAGGGATTAATTTATGCAGAAAGCGGTACACTTATACATTGATAGAATATACTTACCTGTACCTAACAACTTAGTATTTAACTTTCGTGAAGCTCCCAGCGAGCCACCAATACTGTCAGTCATGGTCCATCCGGAAATTTCTAAACAAATTACGAAGCTAGGGCAGCTGCAGACATCATTGGAGTCTAGATGCTGGAGGGCGCTTCAAAACATAGGTGTGACTACTTTCCGTTTAAAGAGTTAAAACAATTATCTAAAATTAATCTTTAATATAATTAATAATTATCTTCTTTACATAGTATAAAACAAAGACGCTCTCGATCTAAGCGTACAAACAGCTGTACGCTTAGATCTTTTTGAACTACGCAACGCATTTTAATGCAGTTTTCAGCAATAGATATCGATTCAAATGCGATATATGTATATTGCACCCGTGCGAAGCCGGGGCGGATCGCTAGTTATCAATAATAATGGAAAGAATGGCCGGGTATCCGCAGTCAGCACGTGACAATAGCAGAGATAAATTGAACTAATGACAAGACAATGCTAGTGATGGATGGTAACGTCCCGGGTTCTAATATACATATGTAGAGCCAATTATTATTATTGCGCTTTTCCTAAAAAGATTTCTAAGTTTCAGCCCAGTGTCTCTGGCTTAATTTTACTACCACCTCTGCATAGCCCTTTGGTGTAAACAGGCGCGGTGTTATGTTCATTTGTTATGAAGTCTACATATTGCATTTTTAATCGGTTGATCGCGATGGTCTCGAGCGTCTACTACAAGAACCACTCCGGCAGACGTAACACTCGTTCTTCTTCTTCTTCGAGTGTCGATGGAGTCATATATCCGACCAGCATGTAGCCACCTGCACAGCTCTATCGTTTCCTTTGTTTAAATCCTTGAAGATGTAGGTGGTTGTGTAGGCTGGGCAGGAAGCAGGAGGGGCATATACTGCAGAAGGTCTCCACAATGGTATTCTATGTATGATGGGTCGAGGAAACCTAATTCAGCCAGATTATTTCTACAGCGTCGAACCTGGGCCTGCTACTGGTAACACTCGTGAGAATAGTCTACGTATCTACACTCACGCGGCTGTCATCTAGTATCTATGTACTATCGGATAGATATTAAGTGCATGCTCACCCGCACGTATGAGAGATACTGTTTATTGACAATGTTAACACTCACTAGTATAAATATTGCTATTACTATTATTAGATAAATAAGGAGTTTGTTATCTTTATATATCTGTTGCTACTGGCCCATTATTTTAATTATTGACTCTTTGAATACATATGTCTTTTTAGTTAAAACCAGTACATGTCTAGTACACTCACAGAGATAGTATTGCTGGGGTTTTTCTTATTAACCAGTCTGACGTAGATCAGTCATGCAATGTAATTATAAAAGGAGAGTGGTTGGCTTTACATTAAAGACTAGCCCAACACTTAGATGGTCATTCTTTATACATTGAACCGAAGCTCTTTGAAAATTGGCTTGTCGAAATCGAAACGGGAAAAAGTAGGATCAATTTTGGGCATTTTATAATACGAAGTACGCAGAGTACAGACGGGTCAGACGGCCGCACCGACTTGTAATGAAGTGCGCTGCGCTGCGGCCTGACTCGCTTGAGCAGACACGTAGAAGTATCTACAGTACACCAGTACTGCTAATAGTTAATGCGTTACTTCCGCTACCCCTCTTCCGACTTTACGACTTTTTCCCTTTTTACTTCAAGTTCAGTACAGTCCAAAGGTTGTCTGAAAGCTGAACAGCAAGGAAACCACCATTCAAACACAAACTCTCAAACTCAAAGCATTTATTTCAACTAGACCATTACAGGCACTTTTGAAAGTCAAAAAAAAGCTAAGCTACAGTCCCAGTCACAAGGCATTATAATTTGCGAAAGTACTGTAGTTGCACATTCCAAAGCGTATATCTCAGAGTAGAGGTAGAGAAGAATGGGCAAGGAACTCCATGGACACTCTTTTAAATCAAAATATTGTTACAAAATCTTGGTTACATCATTCTTGTTGAGATTATACGTATATGTGAGAACGATGAGAAAGACGTACACATAGTATTAGGAATATTGTAAAAGAGCCGTGTTAAAATGATGTACGATACAGTGTATTCCAGCTACTCGTAAATATATTGTTGTTTATTACTTCAGTGTCAAACATTGATACAAAATAAGTCTCGCCTCGGCTGCCTCGTTGGTCGAGTGGTCGCAAGCGCGACTGCTGAGCGTGAGGTCTAAGGTTCGATTCCCGGGTCGGGCAAAGTGTTATTGGGTATTTCCATCAGGAATTTCTCAGTAGCATCCACGGAGTCTGAATTGTCCTGGTTGATGGCAATAGTCTCGCCTCCTATTATATGAGACTTAAACATAACTGGTGAAATGTGGGTGTGGGTAGGTACTATCAGGTACACCTCTGCCTGACCCTTTGGGGATTACAGGCGTGATGTTATGTTATGTTATGTGAAAATAAGTCAGATTAGTAGTCGTATGTAAAATTATATTATTTAAGAAAAACAAAATTGCACATGTAATAAGTTAATTTGTTCAGATTGTCCAAGAACCATTTGTCAGTTGACTCGCGGCATTCGCGAAGCTCGGTCAGTTTTTACCTGAAAAACAATTATTTGAATACAATGAATGAATATTGAAACTGTTATCATTGCAAACCACTAGTTTTCAATTAATGATACGAACGTTCATTAAACGCATCATTAATCATCATTGAAAACTTTACACTTAAACGGCGGAAATTTTTAATTAATGATTTGTTCATAGCAACCACAGGTAAACCTTGGTTCAGAGATGGATAGATATGTTACGAATAAAGATAGGTGTGAAAATAAATTTAAGATTAGCCGGCAAAACTACAAATTAGAATAGAATATTCTATATAATGTACACCATGCAACCACCATACATTAGCCCATCTCCCATTGCGCCCCACCTACTGAGCATGTTTTCATGCTGATCGAGTAAACCCCGGGTCTCCCTAAAACCAGGTATAGTCTTTTTACCCCAATTAGGTTAGGATGTGAAGTTTTATTTAAAAATCTATTTTCATTTAAGCATTTCTCCTTAGTATGTGCAACATAAAAGTGACACAGAATGATACACACAAGCCTGCCTACGACGAATCTTTTCAACAAGACGTCGAAGACCTGCGGCGGCATGCCCGACGCCAGCATGGCGGCGGTCGCGTCCTGGCCGCCAAACTTCTGCAGCATGCTGGAACCACCCAAGTGCTGCATGAGGAAAGACAAATAAACATTATAGTAAAATTTCATATTTGATATTGATTTATTAGTACATCTTCTCCTAGGCACGACGTATGAAAAGTAAGTTGTTCTCCCCATTATCGCTTGAATTATAGCGGGTAAAAACAAAATATAGCATACTCCCCGTATGCTATATTTTGTTTTTGATATGATACGCACATGCTATGACAAAATAGTATTAGTATATATATAATTAATAGTATTAGCATCGCAGCAGCATCCAACAGTGGACTGCTACACGTTGATTAATGTAACATTAACGCTGAAATAAAGCCGGGCCAATATCAGTAAAATGATATTTTAGGCATCTCTCTCGATGCAGTTACATAAAAGCCTTTCTGTATAAACCAATTACTTCAACTGTTACATATTAGTAACTGCAACAATATAAAATGTTCGTAAAGCCGAACTGGCCCGACCTACATCATTTGTTCGACCGCCTACACTCCTGCTGCCGCCCACACGCGCCTTTCAGCCGTGAATATCACGCGAACTGCAATTTTTATATAAACAGCGCTTCTGACTGACCTTTAACGAGCTTTTGCTGAAAAAGCAAGATTGAAAAATGTAAAGTGTTTCTTTGGAAGACCTATCAACGCGGCTACAGCCTTAATTAGAGTATCTTTTCTCAGAAGTTCTCGAAAATTGTAAACGTTTTAAGTTCAACTTTTGAAGTAGCAGCCCGCAGTTTGCCCCTACTTCGTGAGACATGAACATAACGGGCGAAATGTGTACATATTCTGCCTACTTCTCACGGAGTACTGGCGTGACGATGGTCATGCACTTACATGCGGCGCGAACTCCGCCAGGTCGAGCACCTGCCCCTTGTACACGACGTACAGACAGCCGCCGTCCTGCCCCGCACACTGCCGCACCTGTGCTAGCGTGAAGTTACGCTGTTCCTGTGGATTCATGTAAGCTATGAAGAGTTGTTCCACGGGTTACTGGATTTGGAGTCCATGCTCAGGTGTGCAGCATGTATGAATGAGTAGCAGCTACAGTAGCAAAACTTTACAGTCGTAAGCCCCCAAACAAAACATGGAATAATATTTTATCATGTTCAGGAATGCCGTCTCGAATATCGATAGGTATAGTAGGTACTATTTATTTTTAGTTTCTTTAACGTTAAAAACACTGACTTATTGAGTATTCATAGTGCGAATGTTATTTATAAACCGATCGAGCTGGAATATTGCCGATGCCACGCGTGTCAGCCGGATTAATGATCGTAGTCAGGTTATATTTTTGCATCGAAGGCTTCTATGATGCTCACAAGTAGCAAGTCAGCTCGGGCAAAGTGTTACTGGGTATTCCATCAGGAATTTCTCAGTAGTAGCCACGGAGTCGGGATTAGTGTCCAGTTGATAGCAATAGGTTCGCCATCTATTACATGGGACTTAAAACCCTCTGGCAAGATGTCAGTGTACTATTAGGGACACCTCTGCCTAACCTTTATATTTGCTGCTATTATATCACTACGATTTTTTTATTTGTAGTACCTTAGTACTGTATAATAATGTCTAGTATAATAAATGTACAATCATCTTTAATAACAGGTACCTGTTTCGACATGTCGGGGAACACGTCGAAGTCATCAGCGGAGCGGGCAATATTGCTGGTGACTTGTCCCGCCACTTGTCCCACTAGTTGCATCGCATTGCCGAACAGCTGGGTGACCTCGGGTATTGCTGGGACCTCTGCTACTGCTGCAAGCAATAAAAGGTTGAATGTCGTAGTTTTTGGTAATT
Organism: Eurois occulta; assembly: GCA_950022335.1. Taxonomy (NCBI): domain Eukaryota; kingdom Metazoa; phylum Arthropoda; class Insecta; order Lepidoptera; family Noctuidae; genus Eurois; species Eurois occulta. Next base: position 23,572,349 of record OX465478.1, read on the forward strand.
TTGAACAAGGTCTAGATTAGACAAATAAATTATAGTCTCATTTTAGGCGGAGTAAATTACGCTGGGCTTACAATCAACCACAACTATGTCAAATCCTATTAAATTTATTTACAAATGACAAAAAAATACTGCCTTTTGTTAAGAAACTGTAGGTACCTACAATCTAGCCCATTCAACTCATACAAATTATACCCATTTATTGTTGTACTTATAAGTTTTTATTAAACTTTGGTTAAAGAATCAGATATCGTCTTCCTCCTCTTCTACCTTTTCAGGGGGGAACACCTGTGCGTTAAAGCTTTTTTAAATTAGACGTACAACATTCTCCCGCCGCAGCACAGCATGCCGCAGCACCGATCCTCTGCACGCACCTCTGTCAAATGGGTTCCAAACTACCGTCGCAACATGTTATATTAGGAACACGGAGTTATTATGTACCTACTAACCTCCTTGTTTTAGGATTCATTATGGAGACGAGTGGACATTGAGACTGAGATATGTGTTCTTACATATTGTCTAATCTGCTCTGTCAACACGGTTTGCTTACATACTGGTTGTAACAATATGTTGCTGGCATACGTACTTCAATATGTATGTAGTGTGTTGTACTATAACTACTAATCTAGATCACCGATCTTATTTATATATCTTTCTGTTTTCATCAACTTTTATTAATTAAAATGTAATGTGTTTGAGTAAGTTTTTGTTCAAAAATGTATTTTAATTTATTTGAACCGTGAAAATGTCCTATAGACTAAAAAACTTAAATTGTGACGTCAAACGGCAGAAACGTATTTAATTGAACAAAAATAAGAGACCATTACCTGAGATAAGACAGATTAACTAAGATAACAAAGACATTGCCATAGATATTGGTAGATTAACTAAGATATTGCCATCAATATTTTAGTGATCAAAATAATAAATGATTACACGTACTTTCCTCGGTTAATATTCAGAAATACTCGTATCGATTACCAACAAATGCGACCATTCGAAAACCTACATCTTTTCAGAAAATGAATACTGAATAAAATATAATTTAACATTTTCTTGTAAAATATTGTAGATGCAAAGCAAAAACATTAATTAATAAACAAAATTAATTAAAATATTCACGCTACTCGTAAGTAATTAGCATCAGAAAATATCAGAGTTTTTACTTGAGACACGCGGCGCGCGGCGGTGCAGCAGCTAACTTATTACTTTCTACTTGATTCCTGTATACTTGATGGAATTTACTAAAAAGAGCAATCTGTTCAGTGTAAGGACGACATTTTAGAGAAAACTTGTTATGTTTTGCTTTGAAACGATAAAATATTTTGAAAATTAAGTGCGAAATGTGTGTGTATACACAGTATACTATAGTACACTTACTCCTCTGCCTAACCCTTTAAACATTACAGACGTGATGATGTAATTATGTATGTAAGTTATAAATATAATAAACACTATTGTTAGATACATATGTATTTAAAATGATTAAGCCCGCAATAATCCTTAAAACATGACTAACAAGAAAAAAATAATGACGTACTGATTACTGGGCGACCTCCGGGGGCTCTACGCACAATACATTTAAAATTTGGAAATAAAATTTCGACATTCCCACGTCCAATATACGGTATGAAAATCGTCCCTTTTAAATTGAATTTTGTCAAATCTGAGTGTTCTAGCCGACAATGGCCCTCACAATGGTTGCTAACAGTGGCCCAGCCCTTATATACCGGCCGGCAGTAAGTAAGTAAAGTATTTAATCGTATGCCCATAACTGACTCAATTGCGTTTAACTGCGCGCTCCGAGGAGTCAGCTAACTGATAGGGTTGGCAAAGAAAAAGTTATGAGTGGTGTCGTCCTATCTGCTTATATCTAAGTAACCAGCTGATTCCATATTGTTATAATCACCAGGATTGGTATTTGTGGGAATTAGGGCAATTACCTGATAAAACACTTCAATTATTGGAGAAAAGAGATATACCAGCTAACGTTAGGCAGTTAATGAGAAAATAGAAACAATAGACACTATTTTCACTCACTAACTTTATTCTTACTACAAATATGTTGTTCATGGCCCAATTTTATTCAGCCTTAGATAAAAATATTATCCCCTTTAGGACAAGTAACTTTTTTCTATTTCTGTAAACGGTTTAATACTTTGGATATAACTTACCTAGAGACTGCTTTTGCCGATCTGACAACAGTTAATACAATATAATATTATAATCTTAGTACTCTTTAATTATAACGTGGGACAAGTGTTCCTAGAAGGACTCAAGGACGCCTTCAAACAATTAGTAGTTATGGGGCACGTGTTAGCGGTGTGGCAGCCCTGTGGTATCGCGTAAACCAAAAAGTGAAACAATAATAAAGTAAAGTTAACTGCCGCCGGAATTGACGACAGTTTGTGACGATGTGCGGCACTTTTATGTTCACTACTAATTGACGCGAGTTTGCCTGCAGTTTTATCGTTATACCTATCAGACATACAGACACGAGCAGAAATGTAAACACTTCATACTGCCAAATTCAAAAGCGGTTTTCTCGTAAAATAACGGTTCCTACTTTGAGATAAGATCTATTTCGTAATAGTACCTATGCTTCGAAAACACTATGTTCGCGTAAACGTAGAACTCTAATCAATACAGTAGGAGACAATCACTATTAATAGTTGCTGCGTGTGCACATTTCATTGCTTGTGACTGTACAGCCTTGTAACACAAAATAAATTGCACATATAACACTTATTACAAAAACATACACCTTTGCTGCGTAGTTACATGTACCTTTTTTAAAAATAATAACCACATTGTGATCAGACCGCGTCCCATCGCCGTCGGCTACGTCGCAGCGAGCGCAGCACTTTGCTACAATACATAGATGTATTTGCTACCAAAAATAGTATGTGAGGATCGTAGCGGTGGCATTCTGTTTCTGCTTACCGTCATTGTAACAAAAGCATGTCAGAAAGTTCTTTAAAAATATTTATTTATTTATTTAACAGTTTATGTACACACTAAATACAGAAAACAAGAAAGGAACAGAAAAAATAGGTACAAAGGTGATGCTTATTTCTAAAGAAATCTCTTCCAGCATACCTGCGAAAGGAGAGTAGAAAAAAAGAGATGTAGACATAGTGTGTTAAACGATGAAGAGAAAATTAAATACATAAAAACAAAGCAAATAACGAATCTAAATAAAACATACAATACAATATGTATAGATAAAGTGGCGAACAACCTTCAATTGACAGTAATTAGTGAAGCAATATTTTTCCACACAATAGTCATGAAACAGGTTATGTGATGTGACCGCCGCGGCCGCCGGGGACATTAATCAGTTGTTTACGAGCTGTTAACAGTTACGAGTTGTCGCGACTAACAACTACTCACTATGTGTAGCAACATGTACTGACTACCTACTGCTATAGTTTGACTATCTAAGTAAACTGGACTATATAGGAAATTGAAGAGTTAATTTCAACTCATGCTTAGGCAGAAGTGTACCTATAGCACACCAGTGTCCAGCTGCATCCGGTTATACTGAAAGCTGATGCCAACATAGTTGGGAAAGGGCAAGGCAGATTGAATAGGGGCAAACCTATTGCCAACAATAGGGCACCAATTCATACTTCTGTCTGTTACCCCTGGCACGTATGTTAAGAAATTCTGGATGTAAAAACACTTTGCACGACCTGAGAATTGAAGTCAATATCCCAAGCTCAGCAGTACGTTACTCCGCTAGGTTTAAAGAAAATTAACTTTTCATTACTTCCAAAGCCCAATTATGAAGATAAGGGCCGTTAAATGCCTTTAATCTTAAAAAAAACGTTTCTGTCATTGTTAGGCTAAATAAATGTGTCTGAACATGAAACATCCTCTTGAGACAAAGTCAAACTGACGTAATATTACACGACGTTTCTAGTTATCCAATGTTTCATTAAATATTTTAGAAGAAACCACAGTTTGCAGGGCGACTGACATTCTATCTCGTCTGTCTGTTGACATTCTGTTGTCTTCTGTGTCGTTATGTTCACTAGCTTATCCTAAGTCTTGAGTTTGATTCCTAGGTCGAGTGAAGCGTTATAAGTTTTTCTACCAAGAATGTCACAGTAGCAGCCTGGAACCTGCATTTGTGTTCGTTTGATAGCGACAGGCTCGCCTCCTATTACATGGTTAAATGTGGGTGTACTGTTGCTACACCGCTGCCTAACCCTTCGAAGACATACAGGCATAATGTTATATTGTCAACAGTCTATCTGCAAGTGTTGTGACAATGTCGTGCAGTGGAGGTTTAAGGACCTTTTAATATGTTTAGATACTCGTAAATAACACTTTATGATGCGTTACCACTACAACCGCTTATCTTTTTAAAGACCGATATGAACTTTACTTGATCTAGAGTACGCTGAGATGGTTTATAGTTTGAACATTACAATGAACATTTGAGCGGAGATATACCGTCTTGATGATGCTCCTTCAGAAGGTCAGGTGCGTAGTACCGGCGCGCGCGTGTCACTACGTGTTACGTGTACTAACGTGGATAAAGCAAAGGTGCATGTTAGGGTGGTATCAGGTGTTCTATAGTTTCGGTCTCTCTCTTGAGCAAAAGACAGGAGTTGATGTATGTATGTCGAATTTCTTAGGTTCCATGTTAGAAATGGTAATCCACCGAAAATATTACATTAAAAGTGCCGTCTACCCTGCTAGGTAGCTACTGAATGACGGCAACTCTTTGAAGAACGTCGATTGAAATTCCACAAGTTTTGGCGTCCCTGTCACCGGAGAACACACCCGATAACCATTACATAGCTTCATGCGAGAGGTATTCTTAGTTTCTTACATTAGTGGGTGGCTATCTTATTCTGTTATCTGCTGTCAGTGTCAATGTCCCACAGGAGGGATGACACCAGCAGCTCTTGAAAGCAGTTTAGATGTGCTGGACGCGTTCAGTGATTTTGTGTCTCTAAATTTTGCAACTCAATTCGGTGATGATTTGCAAGAAGAACGTAAAAGCTTAACAATTTTTGCACTGTAGATCACTAATTATGCATTTAAAACATAATTCCGTCTCTGTCGACATCTAATAATTCACAAAAATAAACCGTTAGTGGAAGTTCGTATGGCGCTAAAGGTGAGACCATTATAGTTCAACTTATCTGCGAGCTGCTGTCAGAGTTACTGTAAGAGCACCACTCTGCTTACCTTGCAGAGATACCTTCATAATAATTTATGAAACTTGAGTTTCCCAAATGGAACAATTATGCTTGTTATTTCTATACTTATTTGATTTCAATACCTCCTATATTTCACCACTGAATTTCAGTGACATCAGAGCCTACGTCACCAGGTTGCTGTCAAAATGGGGAGGAGTTGAGTTCGGGAGTAGCACGCGTTGGCCCCGCCCCCCGCCCCCGCACCGCTTGCCAGTATAAAAGCCTGCGGCCCTCGGAAGACCGTCAGTGACCACCGCAGTTCGCAGCAAGGTGCTCGTCGATTCAACAGAAAAACTTTACGTCGAGTTCTCACGGTAAGTTCATATTATAAGCACAGATTTATGATGATTATGAGTAGATGGTAGGGCCTTATTTGACTCAAAATCTGTAGAAAACGCTGCAATTTTCTTCTTGAAGTGAATATAGTTTAGGTTTCTGTATAAAATTAAAGTTTTTTTTAATGAAAAGTGATTAATACTACATAAATATAAATTTAAACTAATAGCTGCAGAATTAGTCCTAACTAAAGTGCAGTTTTCCCCAAAAAATGATTATTTTTACATATTGATCAAAATGGTAGATACCTAACCAAATCAATATTTTTATGAATATGAATATCACCAAATTATCGGTACTATTTAGTGACCAGTAATACCCCAGAGGTATTATTTTGGTAATTAATTCAAACGAACATAGGCCTTGTTCACTTGAACTACGTTTACATTAACGTCCGTCCGGGGAACTGTTACACTGTTCCTATAAAGCTCATTAACCAAGTCAAGTAAGCGGAATTATACTAAACGCGGTTTATCCCGTTAACTATGAACGAATGATTATATTTCCCCGAAGGAAACCTTATTGCGAGATACAGCCGGCAGTTACTGGCCCAAGCAATTATTTCAGAGCAAAGTTACATATTTATTTTCAATGGATAAAAATTTCAATTAAGAACAGATTTAAATTATTTATTGAACATTCTTGGAACAATTAATTTACTCAATCGATGAACCATACCTGTTAGTCCACCGTTAGCGTATTTTTCTTTAATTACCTACAAATAACGTATTATTATTGAGGTAATTGGTTCCGGCCGTTCTATTTGAGGTAAATCAAATTATACCACTTTAATCTGAAAGTTACTTCAAAACATTCAAATCCATTACAAAATATCTTGGCTGAGTGTATTTCAATTCATTCAACATAAGAAACAATTTAATTTTATGAATCCTTGTTTCAAACATGCTACGAGCGCGCTACGGAAATGCTTCGTGTCGTAGCTCCGTAGCAAGCGCTACGGCGTAGCAACATCTTGCGTATTTACTGAAGTGTACTTGCTTCATATTATGATTAGGAAAATATTACATCCTTTTGTTTAAAACGGAGTATATTATACTCGCGTTTCATTAATGTATCAGAAAATAACCGTTTTAAAAATAATATATTGCTAAAAGTGTAACCACAGAGGTTTTTGCTGGTTCTTCTCGATATTAAACCTGTCGTACGTTTCATTAGTGCCCAGAAATAAAACGATTTGTTTTTTTTTTTGCGTTAATATTCAAGTAACTGACCAGTGACACACTTTTAATAATTAACCTTTAAAAGAAACTTTCGTGAAACAAGCCGACAGTTACCTAATAACCAAAGTTATAATATCGAATCTCTTGTTTTCAAGATTTTTCTTAGGATTAATTAAATTTATCATCGGACAGTTAGAATGTTAATTAAACTCGATATTGTGACGGTTCCTAAGTTCGGAGTTAATCGATTTCATCAAGAGCTGTTAATATAGGCCGGTTACGAAGCAAACGATATTCTGACTGGCATTGGAAATTATAATGAAAACTTTTTTGAAGAACCTTGATTAAAGGAAAATATCATTTCCAAGTTTTTAATGTAGATCTATTACTTAAAGCTTTTCTCCATTAATAAAGGTTTTATTGCTTTGTCTTGGATCTAATCGTAACAAGTTCTGAGATTTATTTTATTGCAGAGGATCTTATTTAAAATTAAGTGAGATTTTATTTAATATACTCGTAAGTTAAAAAATAACAATGTGTTTAACATATCCAATTTCAATTCCTTTGTTATTAACTTGGCGTTGTGTGTGGCTTTTCAACATATTCACATATTTTCAAATTTCCACACTGAAAATCGATTCAATTTTATTTTCACAAATGTATTTCAATATTAACTCGAACATGCAGTAAACAGAAATAGTCGCATGAATTAGTAAGCGGGTCAACCACCGAGGGAGGTCTAGAAAATAGACATGTTTTCAGATATAATTTTAGATTTATTTCACCTTGTATTACGTTAGTCCTTGATAAAATAAACTATCATCACACCTGTATCCCCAAAGGGTTAGGCAGATGTGTACCTAATAGTACACCCCACATTTCGCTAGTTATGTGTAAGTTCCATGTAATAGAGGGCGAGCCTATTGCCATCAACCGGGCACAAATCCAGACTCTGTGGCTGCTTCTGAGAAAATACTTGATAAAATAATCAAGTTAAATTCAATAATTCAGTAAGAAAGCATACATAAATCAAACTAAACCTCCCACTGCTGGGACACGGCGCTCCTCCCAGCACTTCACTAGCGTAAAATATTGAATTAATGGAATAATTTCACGCTATCAACAATCAATCGCTTATCAAATCACTGAATGCTTACATTCATCTCATGAATCGCACTGGCACAGCTGAGCGCGCAATGTTCACGGCGCCGCCGGCATGTGTCACCGAACATAAACAAATGACGACACGGGAACCATACACAATCGTAACATTTATAAGGAGAATTAAGTAGAATAACTCCTGGTCGCCTAGTGGTCGAAATTCTACCATAATTCATCATATTTTTCAACACTAAAGCGTCGATAGAAACACAAATAGAATAGAAAGTAGTTCATAAATATTTTGTCTTTGCCTATTTACCTGCGACTTCAGGTAAAAACATCTCGCGGATTTGAATATTGTCCCACGTAAACGTACTTCCGTGATGATGTTATGCCCTGACTCAGCTCATGGTCTACTCACGTGCCTCTCTTCACGCCCTTTTAGCCGACAGGCGTGAACAAGTAACAGGAAAACCAAGTGACTACAGATGGATGCTAGCACCTAAATTCGTAAATGTAACAACAAAAAGTCGTCTAAAAACATTAGTCATGTGTGCCGAACGGCCGACGGAAACTGACTTACTTTTGTATTGAAATAGGAATTTCATACAAAGTCTTCTTTTTACTTTAAAAGGAACATCGTTACATGAACTCCCTTTGCGATCATCTTCTTCTACATTGCAAGGAATCTTAAATTTCACCTCAGTTAAGTTAAAAACTACAGAAAAGATTGTACTACAGAACAAAACCCACAACTATGATACAATTTCAGGAATGCTTTTCCAAGATTTCAATTTATTCGAGACGGTTCGCTTACCTAAAGACAAACTGAGTTCTATTTTGTGCACGATTCAGTTCAGTCTACCGCGAGAACAATAACATACATTGTATATCTAAGTTTTAAAATTATAACAGGTATTCCATCTGAAGACAATCTCGCTTGGGGCTTGGGCAGGTTATACTGAACCCCTTTTGGAAAATTAAAAATCCATAGACCAGTCTATAGATAAATTAGTAATAACTTTTTGCAATCGCTTTATGCACTAACAGCCCGGTAACCTCTCAAAACGATCATTAATTGATGCATCCTTAGGAAATCTTAAAACCAAAACATAAAAGAAGTGTGACATCTAGCGAATGGGCCAGCATGGCGCGTGGTGGCCCACTAGTTCGCAGGACGGAGGCCCGGCTCACGGTCACATAATATTATGATTACGTTATATATGTGTGTTGTTGAGGCATGGTTGACGCAGTCATATTTTAAAAATATCCAACTGTCTGAACCCGCCGCCGCCGCCCCGAACGCGTCATTAGTATTCATTTTCCGGAGTGAGAAAGTATCACATATCCTCCTTATTAACAAACGTCATTAAAATCATTATTAAAATTAATTCAATTGTTTCTAATTCGAAACAAAAAGTATAACACATGACCTTTTATTTTTTTTACTATAATTCAAATTTTATTGTACAATAGCCACATTCGATGCGAATAAATGATTTGATTTGATTGGATCGCGCTGGTGTCCGTAACTCCACGTCCAAAGTGCGTAAAAGTAAGGATTTTTAAACATTTACTTTACAAAATACAGGTGTTAGAAAAGTGATTAAAATCATAAAAAGTGTATTTCTATCGGCGGATCGATACGCGGCCTCGGCCCACCAACATCCGGCGGAAGGAGCCGACGGGGACACTCTTTTTATAATTATTTATCGACGATATTTCTATTCCACAATATTTAAAATCTGTTAATCGATCGCCGTCGCCTTTGCAGACAAAATTATAATATTCAATGCAAATAAGGATTGGCACTTAAATTTCTCGGAAAATCATTGTCTTCTTTTTTCAAAACTTGACTTTAAACAATGTCGTGTTGTCTTATCCATCATTACGTAACAGAAGCCCGTTTTGTAAACATTTATCTCAGATATTGCAACACGGTTATAGGAACAGCCGGCTCAAATTGGAACCAAATAGCAAAATATTGTGTGAGTGCTATGTACTAGAAAGCTATCATTCGTTGGAAACCCACGTCTTTTCTTGACTTGAACGTGCCCTGGCGGTTAAGAATATGTCATGCTTATTCAAATGTGTCGCTGATGGTGGTGCGTGTGTCGGATCATTTAGTTCCCTTCAAAATGGTTGAGTTAAAAATGATGCTGATACATGCGTCATGTTCGTGAACGGGCGCTGTCAGTTGTGACTGGTCATCTCTTGGTTGCCACGGCTTATTTTATTTTTGATTTGTATTTTTTTTGTTTTTACTATGGACACTTTTAACGTGTACATCTTGCTACATCGTTCTCACATAATGTACCATCTCAACATGAATGTTGTAATTAAGGTTTTGTAAAAATATTCTGATTTAAAAGAGTGTCCATGGAGTTTCTGGCCCGTTCTTCTCCATCTATGGAGAAGAACGGGCCAGAAACTCCATGTCTCTATATCTACGTTATATCTCATACGTCATATCTCTAGATCTACGTTACTGGTTACTGGGACTGTAGCTTCATTTTATTGTTGTGTTTATTTTGACAATTCAAAAGTGCCTGTAACTGGCCTACTTGAAATAAATGCTTTGATTTTGATGATTTTACTTTGAAAAGACAGAGACATGGGCATCTTTGGGAGGAGGCCTTAACCCAAACTAGGGTCCTTGCAAAAGAAGAAAACTAACTATTACATTGAATACACGAAACTAACCCACTAACACCTTCCTACTGTATATTAAGTTATTATTGTAATACAAGCAAGGAATAAATAGGCTTTTCATGACTCAGCCACTATAAGGAGTACACAGTTGAAACGTGGTAGGTAGATGTATTCTGTGTGCTATACAAATATAAACAAAAAAAAGAGGGGGCCCCATACATGGTGCGGGGTGTTCATAGATAGGTCTTTAAAAATGTCATTAGGTTCCTAAAACCATTTTTTCTCAAAGTCAATCGTTTGAAAGATAGACACTTCCAAAGTGGTATAATGTGTGCCCCCTACCCCCTCTAAATTCTAAAGTAAGAGGAGGAAAATTCTGAAAAAATTTAGAACTGTAGAACTTAAAAAAAACTTTCAACAAAAATTGGTTCGACTTTTCATTAACATACTATGAAAAAAAATAGTTTTGCTGTTGAATGGAATAGAATACAGCATATGAATTAGCCTTCAAAATATTTGTATTATATTGTTTAGTGTTACGGTGCCCCGTGTGCGTGTGAGTACGACTCGCACTTGGCCGGTTTTTTATTTAATTATTAATTTATGCAACACGGTCAAAATCACAGTGATTTTTATTTCAAAAAGGTTTTTGTTGGGTCGCTGCCATTGACAAGTCTGTCAAAATTGCAGTAATCTTTATTGTCGTCTTAATAAGGTTGCCATAATAAAAGGATGTGTCAAGAAGTCCTAAAACCGGTACCTTTCCAACACCTTAACGAAACTATTCGAACGCGAGCTATCATCAAGTGTGCCGCAAAATGTTCTAATATTTATTAGTACGCGTTCAGGCTGATCCCGGCTCTAGACCAATATCGCTATTCGCTAAGCGGCAGGCCTGTGTCTCGTCACGCCTGTTCGCTCGCCGTGATTAACTTCACGCGACTTCTAAGACAACAACGACAACAATGAGGTGTGTCGTGTGTGACACAAGACACGTCATTTGATTTTGTTTTGTTTCGTTGTAGGTCTTAGCTCTCAAGAGGTAACCATTGGTAAAAGGAAGGCTTAGACACTGTGACATTCTGCCAACGGTAATAATGATGGAAAAGTCTAACATGTATTAAATTGATATATGATTAGCGTTAGCTGACAAACAACTTAAGTCAATCTCTTTGAAAGTCATTGTATGTCATAAAGAAATAAAATAAAATAAATCGTGGAAATACGGTGATGTCTAGGCCGTCGTAGCTGACATATACATACATACGTTTTGACTGTGTTAATCCCTGGAAATGTTTCAACATTCAAAAGGTATTGTATTATAATAAAATATTACTTGAATATTGATCGACTCGCGTGAAAAGTGTTTCTTGTTATATAACCTCTGCAATTTATTATTTCATTCAAATCCGCGACAAGGGCAACTGCCTTCTAAACATTTTAAGTTACGCTTCGCTGCGCCTCGAATATTAGCAACCCCTGTAAAATATGTGTTTTTCAATCGCGACTAGTTACTGTACACCCCGTTTTGTTCACAAATAAACTGTGTTAGTTACGACGCTTGTTGCGCGCAGTTCAATGTAAAGTTAATGTAACAGTTACCTGCATACCGCCGCCAGTAGCCGGGGAGCTTCATACTAGTGTGTCTATATGAGACAGGTATAACTAGGGTTGCGCGTCCGAATTTTATCGGACAAGTCTGACTCTTGCTCCCAGTCCGGATACTATCCGGCCTTTTCGACGAAAGGTGCGATCAAACCGAGCGGACTAGACAGCGGACCGGACTGCGGGCTGTGGATTTTGACAGATATTTCAGTGTGAGGGGATTTCTTTCATATATTAAAATGCTAATACTTAGTTGAATTAATACTGAAAAAAGACGGATAAAAATCGAATGTCCGGACGTTTTTACAAATATCTTGCTTTTTGTCAGGACTTGTAAAATGGTAACCCTAGTTACGAGGCACTTTTTATTGAACTCTTTATTTACGGGCACACGTCGGAGAGGAATGCCTCGTATTGTGACACTACTCCCTCCTCACTGAGCTGTTCTGAATACATTGTGGATGAAATAAAAATGGTGCAGCTATAAACGTGATAGATTCATTTCAGTTATTTTTATTGTTTTGTGGAAACTTTTTAGACGTATATTACGCTGCCATAATCCTACTTCTGGAACCAGGAGTATTCTTATACTGTTACGTTACTATTTCCATAATAAAGCAGCTTAAGGCACGCCCAATTTTAAATTCAATACAACTGTACCAAATACTACCTTGTACTTCTCGTACTCTCTACTACCTCGTACTTTTGTCACAATACAATGGAACAAGCTTTCAATAAGGAAAAGCATTTCCTGTTTACCGCGAGCCAACAATAAAGAAGCGTTGGATATTTGACACAAAAATACTACTTTAAAGCACATTTCATTCGGCGTGTACTGTTGAAGCTTCTACATATGAAATCTAAAAATAATGTTTAGAAAACTTTTATCTTGACAGCATTTCACTTGAAATTAGATTAAATTCAAATTAGTCAAGTTACTAAATAAAGTTATATTAATCGGAACAATTATGAAAGTTCTGTTCGGAGGAAATTGAACGGCGTGTGATTTACGAGTTTGTAAGGAATCAATCAAGTTGACGAATTTTGGAGAGGTTTCGCACTAGACGACGATTTCTACGCGTTTCGGTACATAGAAAGTTACAAAAGCGAATCACTTGTTAATCTATAAAGAACAGTAATAAAGAGATTACCTAACACTGTATTTCAGTTTTCGTGAGGATCTATTTTAATCTATTCCTCGTTATCTTGGTGTAAGACCAGATCGAGGATCTCAATCCAGATTTCTTAGTATTATATCTTAACCACTGTTTAAAAGATTTTGGGTGTCATTTTTGTAGAAATAAAAATTAGTACTAACGTACAATTTATTCATCTGTGATAATTTTGTTCAGCTCACACTTTGATATTTATATTTTTGGACAAAGGAGGCTAACCGACATATTTGTTTCCGGTGGATAAACCTCCTTATACAGTGCTCGCGAATCAATCAAGTTTACGAATTTTTAAGACATCAATCAATTGAACAAATGGGAGAACAATTCAATAATATGAAGATCTGGGTTCTCAATATTTTGTATAATCGATTACGATAATCTTTCCTTATGGTTATTTTTTGTGGTGTTACTTGGTGCTGTTATTACTTGTTTGATTAGTTTATTGGATCCGTTTACATTAGTGCATTATTTCTATTTTTCCTTATTTTAAACTGAAGTTCTCGCCAAATACTCGTGGTGATAACATGCTTCGTGATATGCATGTCCAGAAGAGCTGAACCTTTTTCTTAAAACAAAATAACAAAAGGCTGAACATCAATAAATGTTTTGAAATGTCAATGGTTGCTGCGCACGGTAAACGTTCCCAAACCAGCCGTCACAAACCATAACAAACGAGCTGTAATTTCAGTAATGACATAATTATCAGTCCTACAATAAATTGACAGGGGACGGTTTGAGGTACAGAAACGTTATTACGACATTTAAATATATAGTACGCTTGACAGTTAAATTAGGATAGATAATAATTTATAATGGATTATTGCTGCTTCGGTTTATAATTATAATATCGGCTATTGGTTTGACATTTTCACCATTTCAGAAGGTCTATAGCAAAATGTTTTAGGAATGAGAGCTATTGGATGTTAAAGTGGTTGCTTATAAAGGTTGTCTCGAAAGGATCGCTTTTAGCGATAAGACTGGCCATTGTGTCACCCGATGTAAAATGTCTACTTATTTATATCTGTAATTTGTATGGAGTACATAATAAAGAGTATCTACCTATAGATCTAAAGTGGTCTAGAATAATAGCATAATGAACCACCTATTTCTCTATGCTTGTGATGATTTCTCTTAAATATTGCAGATGTCGCATTAGTCTCTTGAGCTCTTGCTCCAAAGCATGCGTTTGTATCTGTGCCCTATTAGGTGATAGCTTAGGTCACGGCTCGCCACACTATATTCAAATCAAAGTTTGTTCCATACGGTTACAAGTTCCATACTAAACAGAATTGAACTAAAGCTATGAACGTGTTGCGTGCGTGAGCTCGCAGCCGAACACGTCCGGAACCAGCCGAAACCAGCCGAAGTTTAGATACACCCGCGGATTTCATTACCCAGACGTGACTCATTATAGAAGGCCCGAGCAATTATATTTTATAGAGTTAGCTAAGTTACATGATAGTGTTCTGTGTATATTTAAGCTATTTTAGGAAATTGCTAAATGCACTGATGCAGGAATTGTGGGTTTTACTTTTAATACAGCTATTATGAATTCTTTAGAATTTAACTTACCTACTACATTATCGATGTCATCATCATCTGCCTGCCTACCCCCAACTATGTCGGGGTCGGCTTTCAGTTTAACCGGATGCAGATGAATACCTGTATTTTACATGGAGCCTAAATAACCTCCACAACCCAATTATAGAGTGAAACTTACAAATATTTAATTAGTAAATAGGAACAATTGATTTCAATCAAACTTATTATGCGACTCACGCGCCGCTCCGCTCGAGGAAAAATAATACGCAAATGAGACCACACAATAATACACAATTCAGCAGAAACACAACACAATACACAGTTTGTAAGGAACACATTATTTCACACAAAAGGTGACTAACGTCTGGAACACTCCTTATTTAGGGAACCATCGTCGGTTTATTCGCAAAATTACGTATAGTTTGAACCACGTGGCCTTTGTGCCCTCTTCTTTGTTCGTCGACAGCGCGCAATGAATTCGAAACAATTGAAAAACACCGCAGTTTTGGAAGTGACACGTATTATCGCGGTAGAAGGAAAATGTTGTGTGTAATTAAAAGCGAGTGTTTAGAACAATCTTAGACTATTCATCAGCCACGAGCACTCGCTGCTTACGTAAAGTGTGTTGCGTCATTATAAGGATAGTTTATTAAATATAAATCGTCCATAGTACCTCAACTAGTACTTTAGCTCACAGCTATGCCATCTTTATCTTCATAGACACACCATTTAGTTATGTATTTAGTCCAGCAAATCAGCCATTAATACTAAATTTAGTTCGTCTTTGAGTTCAATTATCCTGAATTGAACTTAATTTCCATTCACGTTAATTTCATGATCTATACTTCTATACTTATTATGATTACACAATGATGTGAGCATCTAAACCCACATTTCAATGCTCTCACAGGGCAAGCTTAAGCGACAATAGCTAACGGGATTAGGAATCGACAGCCGATCGAGACGTAATCCCCGCGGTGCTATTGTACGGCACCACTGTGCACTGCGCGATTAGTACTAGTGTGCGTTTGCACGAGAATTAGTCAAGTGGCGTAGTGGACAAAGCTGATACTTGCTGACTGGCTTCCACTGTTTACATGGCTTAAGTTGATCGCATAGAGATTCTAGAGAAGAAGTGAGCACATAATCAGAAAACTTCTTTGTTAAACACAGGTCTTAGCTTCTGGCCGCGACTTCATCACGTGCCGTTTCTTGAATGGACATGAAACATATCCTATACCTTCTACATCCATACGTTACAAACTACCAGTTTATAATATTAGTGTACATGAATGACTTACTTTTTCTTTTCTAACCGAAATTCAGCATAATATTATTAAGTCATTGTCCCAAAGTCTTGTAACATAGAGCTCCCTGAAGACAGCTCCATTGAGTCGAATAGAAACATGGCCGCTATACAATAATCATAACAGTTATAATCGAGATTTGCTAAATCCGCCAGTCTCTTGGGCACATTGCCAGCTGACAGCGTTGAGAAAGAGTTTTGTGATGCCTTTTATAGCTGGTTTTAGTTTATTTAATAGGTTTTAATTTAAAAAAATATATATTTGTGAGACTTATGTAAATATCAATCAAATGAAAGGAAGTATCTTACACAAAGAATTGCTTGAATTTGGTACTTTTGCTCTTCCGGTTTACATTTACAATACATAAGTGAGAAATATAACAATACAATCAAACTCAAAATTAATAACAAAATTAGATGAAAATCAAATAAAAATAAAAATGAGTATCCAAATTAATATAAAAAATAAATCAAATAATAATGGAAAGACACAATTAATAATTAATTAATTATGAATACAGTTAGATTATATTGATAGTACGTTGCTGTTGCCCTGTTGCCAATGATTTATCGCGATTGAGGGCACCCATACGCAAATGTACAGAAATACTACATCGTCATCATCAGACGTGCCTCTTCTCAACTGGGTTGGTGTCGACTTCCAGAACAGCTTGCTTTTGCTTATTGTTTTGGACAATTTCAATAGGATGGGTCTTTAACCATTAACCTTCAAAACCATAGCGACAAATAAGAACTGGCAGCTAATTGTTCAGGCCGGGGGTTCGAGTCCGGTCGAGTAACGAGGCTCGTTTGAATTTCAGATAAAATGAATTTAATTCATTAATCACTGCTTGTGGGCGCGCCTCTAATACATTCCGCAGACATTTTTATTTTAACTTCCATTTTAATTGCTCAATTAGCTGTGGAAGTTTTTTACTTATAAAATGAAATTGGCACCAGAGCTCCTGAGTTTTATCGTGCTTTGATAATCTTAAATAAAGATATATAAAGCGAAACAGTAAAATCTTTAGCGACACATGACTGTCTCACCTACCCGACACTGCATAAGAGTTGTATTATAATTTTGCTGTAAATAAGGTACGTTCCTAAACTGTCGCCTTTTCGCCATGAGGGTAGGCACAAGCAGCAGAGCGCGCCCTACTACCCCCCCCTGCCCCCTACTGCGATACGTCAGTAAGTATATTCTTTCTATCTAGTCTATACCCGAACATAAAATTGGTCCCATATTAAGAACGCTATAGAAAAAGTTTCTAGTGTATCAAGTTAGTAGAGTTGTCCTCGCGGTACCGAGGCGCCTCGCTGCGACACGGAACACCACTATCGCTCATTGTTCGCGTTGCACCGCACATGCGCTCATTGTGACTCGAGGCACAAGCTAATAGATTTACACGACTTTGCAACTAGCCCAGAATGGATGCCTTGTGACTTGCGAACTCAATGAATTGAATTCATTGCTGTTTGGGGGCTAAGAAGTAATGTTGATTGGCGTATTTCTACATAGCTCTGCCCTGAAAACACATAATTGATTTAACAAAGACCTATACATCCTAATTAGACATATCACATGACATAGAGCCACAAAGTGAAACAAATATATCTACAACGGCATAAATTCCTTTAATATAAATATAATGTTTGAAAAAAATAAAATAAAGCAAAACACGGACGAAGGTAACACTGCCATTCATTAAAACACTTTACTTTCAAGCTGAGACAGGCATTGTCTTTTATGACAAGCGTTCCCCATGACGACGGACGCGGACCGAACAAACCAAAACTCTGATAAACATTCAAAAGACCGTTTTATTATTATTACTGTAAAAAAATACCGAAAAAAAAGCAGCACAGCGTCCGATTTTGCGCAAAATGTACAGTTAAATTATACATGTATCAATCCATTTGCCAAGCAACACCAGCAGTGATTTATTAGAAAATACTGTACCGCAGCTTGCCTGCTACGGCGCCCGGCTACGGCGTAGCGTATGAGTACATGACTACGGCGTAGCAAAGGAGGATCTGACTACGGCGTAGCATGTTTGTGCGCGACTACGGCGGCGTTGCGGCGCATAGCAAATAATGAATTTAACAAAGTATATTTATTGGTCGTAATACAAAAAATATTGATCTAATTCTCGATTGTCGTTTTTAGTGCTAGAATTGTATTAAAAAAAAAAACAATACGGTGGTAAAAATAGGAAAACAAATATTAATAAATTACCCCAAACACACTTCTTGACACATTTTATTATTTTCGAACACTGTTTATTCACTACAATTCAAAGGTCGACTGAGTCTAGTTACTACAGTATTAATAAATTCAAGTATTTACGTACCTAAGTAAATCTGAAGGAAACATTTCGATATGAATAATTTTTCAATTGGCTCAATAAATGCGACCCACTTCTTGTAATAAATGATGTCCGCGGGCTGTATGCCGACAGCCGGCCCTTTACTATTTGACAATCTTTCATATTACGAGTTACGACACGAAATATAATTTATTTGTGCTCGAATATGACCACGCTTAGATCTTTTAATGACGAGCTAAAAGAGGAGAATCTTTTGAACATTGTGTGGCAACAGTCTTGCTTGGTTCTCATTTAAAAACCGGGATATCAAGAATGTAAATGTCTTGGTTAACAAAGCAAAAATAGTCTTTAATAACAGAAAATTAGTCTTCAACCACTTTTCTTATTATTTTATTGCTAAATCTATTAAAAAGGTATACTTGTAAAAAGGTAGCTTTTTACAAGTTTGTCATTTTGAACAAAATATTGACTAATCGATAAATCACATTTATTTCAAGTGTCGTCCTAAGAGTCGTAGCAGGAAAAACCTTTCGAAGGGCGCTTATGTAAAGTTCAGGTAAACCTCGGGGAGCCGCAGTGCTCCCGAGGGACTGCTGACGCAACACGTACACGACGTGGAACAAATGTTATTGTTAACAAATGCGGAGCAAACTCACAAATAAATACAAACTCTTGCGGCCAATAAATTGTTAAAGTTCACACATTGTTACCTAAGTAACCGCTATTTGTTACGATCGCACAAATAGTTCACTCAAACATCTTAAAAGGTTTTAACCCTCAATTGCGTCATAAACCCCGTCCCGTCTAAGAAATTTAATTAAAAATGACCACTAAGAGCTTTACAAATAGAGGACAAAAAGTAATGTGGTGGAGAGAATCTGTTAAAATAGACATAACACTCTTATCTTAGTTAAGCATAAAAACGAGAGGCATTACAAAGTTTACAGCGGCTGCCGGCGCTAATGAGAGGTGTCATGGCCGCCCCCACCGACCACATCACCACACCGCGACCAACTCTGTGCGCACAAGTCGCGATACGTGTCTCGCGACCCGTCTCCGGCGCCATGTCTGTTCCGAGAGAACGGTCCACATTACCGTCAGTCGGGATGTCTCAGGAAGGAGTAGCGAGAGCCGTGTTACTAGTCCCATCGCGGAAAGTCTCCGGCCTTTGAAGTCTCGGTGAAAACCGGCTTCCGGCGGATACAGAGCAACTTATCTTAGGACTAAATTTTTGTTTCGTGCCATATTTTTCACGTCCAAACACGACTGTCGACGCAAAAACTGTTAAGGCCTCGAAGTAAACTAGCAATGTACAGCGAACACCGTTTTCACTAATGAAGTGGCGAGATTCATTAGCAGTCCGCAGCCAACCATTCTTTAGATTATTTTTCTTATTTCCTGCGGTGACTATTAAAATTTCTAAGGAGCGCAGAGCACTGAGATCTCTTACTTATTATCTCACAAAAAAAAAACTTTTATCTCGCTCGCTAGTGTAATGAGAAACGCCATTCTTATTTTTTGTATTTAACCCAGTAACCTGGAATGCAACAAAAGAATTTTAGTTTGTTTTAAATGCAGAATTTTAAATCTTTAAAACTTGTTTCGTTTTATCGCAGACCTCCAGACATTTTTGAAGTTAACGTTGCCGTTTATATCCATTATTACTATATGTTTTACATAAATTCTCCGTGACGCCTTGAAGTTACCAACGTGTTCGTTACTTATCCATCTGAACAAAATTCGGTGACGTGTGCTGGTAAGTATGTCAAATAATACGTACATGAATTCTATATATATATTCGTACTGCGACAAAAACATAGATTAATCCATCGCCATTTTGAACAAAGAGACTATTTAATAAAAGATAATTTAATCCATCGATGACGGCTGAGCAGTGGGCAGCTATCTTCTCATAATGGTGGAACAATTTACACTTGTAATTAATTCGGGAGCACGCGTTATTATACCGGACCTGCTTTCCATCTCCCCGGGACCCCGGGACTCCGGGACGCCGGGACGCCGGGACGCCGACAGTCGCGGATAGTTGCGGGATATAAAACAGCTTTCGCGATAAATTATTCTGAATATCAGTGATGTGACGGATGTGATGATAGGGAGGATGATTTAACAACAAGTAATTATGCAGCAGTTTTACATATTAATAACTGCTGCTTAATTAACGTTTATTCTGCTTAAATTATAAGATACCTAGTTAAATGTAATGTAGTTTTACAGTAGTGGGTGGGTTTTTAAAAGCACAAGTGTTATAAGGGAGCCGAAATTCCATTCGATTCCATTTCGTCACTTGCGTATTTGACGATAAAATTGTAGTAACGATTTGTTATCATTAAGAGTATAGTTAGTCAGTGACTATACTTGACTACTATAGCAAAATATTAGCATGTCCACTGAACGAATGCTTCATTGAATCACTCTGTTTAAATATTGCTTCCCCTCTATCTGCTAATAATAACATACACACTACAGCTTTCACACGTTCATTGTTAATAATTATCAATATGGTATTACTAGCTGCGCCCGCGGTGTTACCCGCGGTGAAATAGTTTGCGCACGTACAGACGCCAGGACATCAAGCTACTCTACAATGAAATCAAATTTCTTTAATAGATTTTCAACTTTATCGTTATGATGAACACCTTGAATTTATGCTAGCCTAGTACTTTTTTTTGGGTCGCCATGAGACGATTTTAGTCAAAATTCGGGAAAACCATATTTGAGTTATTTGATCATCTTACGGGAACACCACATTTTTCCGAGATCAAAAATAGAATATAAGCTATCTTGATACCAAATTTCATCCAAATCCGTTGAGCCGTTTGAGCGTGAAGGAGTAACAAACATACACGCATACAAACTTTCGCCTGTGTGATGTGATAACTTGGTTGACCGCTCCAAGGTGATTAGTTCCTCAGCTGCCTGCGCGCCTGGTACGACGTGACAGAGTTTCTAATGGTGATCCTGGATAATTTGCTTCGCAAACTAATATGGAACCACTCCCATAACTAGGTTTGCTTACATTGGATACCACCAACACTATTTTCGTAAAGTCTCGTACACTTTATAAAGGAGAATGTTGTGGCTCAGAGAATCTTCCATTTTGGTATCTCAGATCGAAATTGCCACATGGTCGGCGGCGATTGGTCAAAGGAAAAGCTATTGGCCCGTGGTAAAAGCTAGGAGCAATATCGTTTGAGCAAGACGTAACGATTAAGATGATGACTTAAAACACACCTCAGGCTTCCAAGAGCTAAAGATGTTTCCATATGTTAGACCTAGCAGTAACTTGAGAAAATAGGACTAGCTATTGAAAAACCAAGGCCTTTTCAGTAATTAAATCTAATATTAAATGATAAATGATCAAGTAATTTGTTTAGCGAACGAGTCACTCGAAACTCGACGCCCTTCCGTTGTTGATACAAAATAATCCCTCACAGATTTCCTTCTATCGACGATTTCCATAAGTTGTCTGAATAAAACACCACGTTCCGCGCACCAGGTGCTTATGGCAGAGGGCGGGAACACTGCGGGTTTGTGTCAATAGTTTGGCAATCTATCTTTATTTACTACGGTTATGATGGGTTTGCATGAAGTGCGAGAAAATACACAAAAACTGAAGCTTCCACTGTTGGGAGGTTTGTTTAGTCTATTGGACCGTTATTTTATTGGACGTACATTTACTAGGTTTAAAAACCTGCATACAACCACTTATCGCAAAAATGTCGTCACTTTTCAAAGCCCATGTTATCCAGTTATCGGTCGTTGTGCCGCCACAAAGGAGATGAAGTCAGCCTGGCACCTCCGCCATGTTGTTTGTGGATCATAACTGATATCCCGCGTATGATCGCGTCTGTTTGCCATCAATCTGACCCACATCTCGCACAAAGATCTTCTACACACATAATTAGGAACACAAGAAGTTTTGTACAGAAGGACCATTTTCTGTTTCTTTTATAGGCAAGGTCGAAACGTACCCCGCTGTCTGTTTGTCTGTTACAATACTGAATCTCGTCAAATTCGGATCTCTTATATTACAGCTGTTTGTAACTTTCACAGATGTATGTCGTTGTTCCATAAATCTTTGTAAGACTATATCTTAACGCGGTCTCATACAGTAATTACAGTACTTTTGTATTCAACAACATTATCATAATCTCTTAGCAAGAGAATTCAAAATGAAGTAAGGAAACCAAAAGTCATCACAGTATTTCTTCGGTGGTAACTTTTGAACACGTAAATAAAACTTTTAAAAGCAACATTCCCTAACACCTAGAGTCGGGCAATGTTCGGCCATACTAGATGTCTTCCTGTCCACGAATTAAACTAAGTTTGCCTTCTGCATCATCTTTCATTGTGGCATCAGAGTAGTCAGCATGAATAATATCCCACAAAGAGTGGATTTATTCATAGAGGTCTAGTTCCGTAATCTGTCGTGGGAAAAGTGCAGTGTTCCGGATCAGGCGGGTAATACTGAGGATTATCGCGTTTTATTCAGTTTGTTAGAAAATAGGCGTTCTTGTTTTGTACAAATGGTGATATAAATGTATTGACGATTTTAGCACGTTATTACGATTTAATTAAGGGATCAGTTTATTTTTCTTGATGGATTCGAATGATGGACCATAATAATCATAATTATAATGGTTAATTAAACAAGAAAAAAAAACAAAAATGAATTTGAATATGTAAATGAGGTTTTTACATTCTGAAAATTGCCAGTGTTACCTTTTCATTGGCAATCCCTATCAACAAATTGAAACTACTACAAACAACGCAGATACACGACAGCACTAGAACACAAATTCATTCGTAGCGTAACTGCTATGTGAGCTATTTGTAACAGTATGACGATACAAATCGGCTTTCATGTCACATTATCACTCTTGTTACAACGTTCAACGCGACTAATACATATATTCCTGTTGCTTGGTTAGTGCGGTGATGTAAGTACCAGTATTATATACTTACAGAAAGTAATTTAGGACATTAAAAATGTTCTTTCAAAGCACTTGCAGACCGCTGTCCATTCTGGTAGCAATGACTTAAGGGTGTTTTGTAGAACTTGCCTCCCTATCAGATCTCACAACTTTAATCGTCGAAGCCGAAGATTTCGCTCGTTCCTTTTGACCGAACTTGCGCCATGTTTCACATTTATGATTTTGGTGCAATTTTGTTCTCTCTGTGGAATTGTTGTTGTGGAATATGTCAAATTTATGTTTGTTTTTTGTCCTTTGGCTACTTTTGTTAAACCCCGTTACATGTCTATATCATTTCGACAGTCCCCGAAGGTGTAGTACAATTTGAACGTTCCACTTCACTGCTCATGACATTGAGCCTAGTCTGTAATAGTCTGTATACAGGATTTCCTGAAGAGAATTCCCAGAAAAGATTTCATTTTCAATTTAACTGGAAATCAGACACAATACGGTATACGTTGCCATACGGCAATACGGTTGGCAGCGTCGTATGCAGACAACCAGGTAAATAAATGTTAACTACACGTTGATTATAGATGCTTTATAACCTGACTTTCCTAGAACTACAATATTCAATACTTTGCTATTATACATAAATAATTATTAAATCACATTTCGTTACACAACTCCAATTGCGATTCTCATCCCAAAAAGCTCGAATTAATATTCAATTTTCCAATTGAAACTGTGAATTTTAATTGGTTCGGTGTACTGACGCCTAAAATATGCATCTCGTTAAAAAATGCACGATATTCAAACAGCGGGCTTTTTCACAGTCATTTATTGTTCAGTTTGTTGTTAATCTGCTCAGCCGTGTGGCGTGTATCCACTTCATTATAAATTTCTTTCCACATCGTCGCGCGACAGTATGAATCAAACCAGAACCACTCGATTTCAGCCATCATTCAATAATAGGCTCTCGCTTGAACCGGTCACGACCCAATAGACCCATTATATTGATAACCGCTGTTACTCTTTAATTAAAAATGCACAATAATAATAAAAGAGCGGACAGTAACAGTTTAGGCTACCTCAATCAATCAACAATAAAAACGCAAAACAAATAAAGCCGTGTACACAACTATGTCGCGGCGATTACCATACAAATTGCACTGACGTCGCTTTACCGCTATACACAACAATTAAAAGAGGAGTTTTAATATTTCGACATGCGCACAATATAAAATTTTACGAACAACTTTACACCAAATAGAACAGAATTTTAATTGAAATTATTTCGGGAGGTGAGCTATAGAGAATGGCCGTCGATGCACGGGGCGCGAGCTCGTTCAGATTCAAATTTATAATTGGCTCGCGTTCGCGCCAAATGTTTCCTAGCAAGTTGTTGTAATGGCAGACGGTAAATGTGGTCTACTTGTAATAAACATATAATACCGACGACTGGAACGTTTCACAAGGGAAATAACACGACGTTGCGCAATGCAAACGTGATCATTTATAATTCTCTTATCTTTTGGCTTCGAGAATATTTTCTAATACATGAACAATAAATTTTGTTATTTGGCTTCACTCACTTAACTATTTTGGAATTTCACTCTATTTTTATTGAGCAGAAGAATATTGCAATAGATTAATAGAGATGTGCGGAAAAAAACTTTTGCAACCCATCTTAAGAGCGGAGTTAGCTCGGTTTTCATAACAAGATTATTCTATTTAAAAAACTTTAACACCTTTATTGTGAAGTAAATCTGTAGATTGTTAATGGTAATCTGTGGACGTCTACGTTATTCTACCAAGTGAGAAAAACAAGTGGCAACAAACGAATAAATAAATAAGTGACAAAAGAACAGCACAAGAAATTACTTTTTGAAAAACAATTAAACTAACGTCATATTAATATGAGCAATCAAAGCAACAACAGGCGGTCTAATTCGTGCGGTAGCTTGGAAACGTGTGTTCATAATGTTGTCATAAATAATAATATGAGTTCCTAGTCACCTGTGCCTCGCGCCCGGCACCCGGCACTCGAGGCTCATAGAAGCGCTATTACCCGGCTTCGAGTAAACAAATTGAAATAAGCACTTGTGCTGTAATACGTGGCAACACCCCTCGACACCTCAACGTTACAAATTCAACCAATATTTAGTTAAACGCCCATCAGGATCGGTTTCAATTAATTTGACGTTTCGATTTTACGTTGCTGTAACTCCAATTTTTATTTGGGTATTTAGGGCGTGAAGTAAAACCGGTTTTATAATTGAATCTAAAACTGAAATGTCAAGAATTATAAGTTTTATTTAATTAAATGCCTTTGGGTCATAACGTTAATTGATGTTTGGAATACACTCTTATTAAGATAGTTGACAGTGAATGTTTCAACGAATGCTTCATTTCCAATTATTAAAATTTTAATTTAATGACACTTTAAAATACAACACAATTTTAACCGAATATATAAACGTCTTGAGCGATTAAGTAAATATTATAACAAGCTATTGTTATCTTGAGCACAACTAACGTATAAAAAGCTTTACTCTTGGAGATAAAAGGGCTATAAACACACGATCTGTCGGATAAGTGACGCGCCGGTAATACGCGCAGTAACAGCACAAGCGCGTCGCATAGGCCGACGACGCTCGTAAACGGTATCAGCGGCCGCGCGTGTGTAGCGTGTGTACCCAGTCTTACTTTTATAGCGAGTATCGTAGTGTTACAACTCACCCTTTACTTTAATGTTGTCGCGATAATGTTCAATGTAATGTAACGTACAGATATTATCTGTTTTACTCTCATTTTAGCGGTCCTTGAATTCCCTTCCCTTACCTTCAGGCTTTATTTTTAAAACATTTCAAAGCAGCTTCTTTAAATTTTCTGAACTAGATAAATGAATAAATGTACCGTTTTATGATAAGGGAATACGAATTCCCTTAATAGAAAGTGTAAACGACGTTCAACAAAAGTATATGATGAATTTCTAGACAAAATTGTGTTAAGCGAATAGATCTAACGAATTTATAGGCTTGTATGTTGCGAACATCACCCGCAGGGGGTTGCCAATGTCAATAAATGAGAGGTATCGAAGTGAACAACAACGGGTATGAATGATGAAGATTGAATAATGGTGGTATTGAAAGGTATCAATGTTTGCCGTTGACACAATGCGCTCCACCGGTAGACTAGTCAGAAGCACAAAAACATTAACCATGACAATAAGTTCCGCGAATAAACTAGATAACGTTTTGAAAACATACAAATATAAATATAATTTTATCACTTATTCAATTTCATAGTTAATCATTGAATCAAATGAAAACTGATTCTTTGAAAATGCATTAACTACAGCCAATAATAATTAAAGAACAACTATTAACCGTCTCCCTCCGAAGCGTGGGCATCCAGCGAATGTCATCAATTTGTGTCCCACAGCCGAAAACTCTCATTCCATAAATTCTCGCTCTTAATTTGGGTAAACTCAAAGTTGCCAACACCAAAAAGTCAGCATTCAATTTAGCGCGCGGCCATATTTCATTGCCGCTGGCAACACCGCGGATAACTCTCGGAATGGCTGTAAATTATTACGTTTACCTATCAAATAATTTGGCCCTGATTGGAAAAATGTGAAGTTTGAGGGTTGTATTCACACGTGCGTGGTGTGGAATATACTGGAATAAAAATTTAATGATTGTAGGGTCCAAATGTGTTAACTTGAATATTTTATAAACCTTTTTCAGAAAGTTCTCACCAAGTGTCAGCCACTATCTTTTTCGCAACCCTGAAAGCCAGTTGAGGATTTTTTTGTTAATTATTAATATTTGTTACGAAGACGGTTGAATGACACATAGGAACATACCTACAGCTTCGTTTAACTCCAAGCATATGTTTCAAGCAAAGTTTTCAAAAGGACGAAGGAAACGTCACTATAAAAGTTAAGCGTTATTTTACGTCAGCGACTGATATTCCGAGTCGTTAATTCTGTTCTAAACGCGCCTGGTTAAAAAGACGGGAGTTTTCTAGGACATAAGCCGCCATCGCCATATTGAAAGCTCTCCCTCAAGCTGTGAGCTGCTCCGCTAAGTTGAGATAACTGAACTTTACCGGGGCATCCGCAGGAAAAGTCTGCGAAAGAGACCGCGCACAGAATGTATACACTTTTCGATAGTTTGTGAAGCAATATAAATTGTTCGTGAGAAATAGAGCGATTCCCTCTACCTGGCGGAGTCTTGATGCTCCGAAATTTATTTGTCATAACACACTTGGCATAATCTTCTTAAACGAATTTTTTTAAGGCATAAAAATTATTTTATAAAATTATTGTTTGGTTGTTAATGTTTATAAGTCCGAATTTATAATGGCAAACTAAACTTTTAAGATGGCAGAATTTTATTTGGCGTAATTGCCAACTGTGAACTTTCTGCGATATGATGGTTCTACTTTTTAATTCTCATGGATATGAAATTTATGGCTAAAGATGATTCTGACTTACAAAATTCAAAATTTTGAATGTATGATAAATGAGTGTCTGCCAAACGCTTTTCTGCGAAATGAAGTTTATCCGCTGTTAGGCAAAATAATATTATGATATAAAAGTTCTGCTCTAAAGGGTAGACCCGAAATAGAGCAGCGATGGCTCAGCGGTGACAGCTCTGAGTTACGAGTGGTCGTTCATGGGTTCGAATTCAGGCAGGCGCGTTGCTTTGCGTGAGTTATTTCGTCACGACTGCTTTCAAAACCAAACACCGGCCAAGTGCGAGTTGGACTCGCGCACCGAGGGTTCCGTATAAACTTGTAGGTATTTTGTTATTAAACTACATATCTACGGTTTTCAGATTTGCCCTTTACTTGTGCTATAAGACAATGCTTCTTGCCAAATTTCATGATTCTTGGTCAACGAGAAGTACCCTATAAATTTTGATTCCTTTGAGAGTGTCGAAATATACGTTTTTTTGCGGCATAAACAGCCGTATCTTTTTTCACGTTAACTTAGAAGTTTCCTTTTTTCACAGCTACAAGGGACTGTAGACTTGATTATATGGTTTAATTTAAACTCGATACCTTTATGCGTTCCTGAGATAAAGGGTCTTGATAAACAGACAGACGGACGGACGGACAGCAAAGGGTTCCGTTTTTTCCTTTTGAGGTACGGAACCCTAAAAATCGAAGACATGTGACATCCAACAACACGCACTGCGCCCGCATGCTGGATTATAGTCAGCAGTTATAGGCTTTAGCTCATGAAGATTGAGTTATAATAGGTGTTGAAATTTGTTTTGTTTTTTCATAAACAAGTGAACAAAAGCGACATATACGCTACGTACGAGGGTGTAGGGCCGGCAGCGGTGGCGGCGCGTGCCGGCCGGCGCCGGGCGCGGCTCGCCATGATCATCAGCATGAAGCCCTGCGCACACAAAACCGCTCTTTTTGGTTGTAACACGAGAAACGTGCAGGTGTCGGTAAACTGTTTGTTTGAATACAGTTTATCCCCATACACAGCATCACGCCTGTAATCCCGGAAGGAATAGGCAAAGGTGTATAGTCCTCCCATACTTCACCAGTTACGTTTAAGTCTCATGTACTTATATAAAGGCGTATTGCCACCAACAGGGCACAACATTCAGACTCCGGTCAGCTAGTGATGAATTTCTGTAGTAGTGTGGAATAAGGGTCGACTTTAGAACCCTTCGGCGGTTAAACACCTAGTAACATTTTGTCCGCCGATACGATCTCGAACGCTCAGGAGCAGCGCTTGCGACCACTGAACCTACGAGCTAGACCCTGTATTCCCACTGGTCATATTTTTCCGTGTAAAAGGCAGAAGTAAACCCTTTAGATATTACAGTTTTCTGAGAATTAACGCCATCTTCCAGACTCGTTCCCTAGTCTCAATAATGACATAAGTTCCACAGATACGAAAAGCAAATTATATTTCTGTGAAAAGATGCTACTTGCGATGTCTCGAAAATATATCTCAGGACCTTAAAGCTACCAACCGCTAGACTAATGAGCTTTAAACATAATCTAAATAAAATCCAGCTCATTTTAAAACCCTGCCGACTTTTTCCCGCGAATTTTTCCACAGACGCTATTTTCAGTCCGAATTTGAACCTCAGTTTTCTAATATCTTGGTCTCGTATGAGGGTCGTTCATATGCCAAAGTTTTATTACTTCAACTGCAGGCCGAGGCTGCACGTCTGAGAAAACGTACGCTTTATTAAAAATATTTGTCTACAGTCACTTGCCTTATATTGTTTGTGCGTTATACTTCATTATTCAAGGTAAAAGAAGCCATTGATCTCGTGATGTCATTGTCACGCTTGAAATTCGTGAAGTCCTGACGTTCATTGGAGAACCCAGGAAATACTCTTTATTCGAAAACATCCAACAAAACTGCAATGACTTATTTATGGTTGGTTATATTGATTGGTATACCATTGGTGGTGGTATCACTATCAAACACGTGTGATGTCATGCAAGTGTGTATCAGTGGTCATTTGTGATATCTCATGTCTATAGGTTTAGTCGCGTACATCAGAAGTGTTCCTTTTCCCAAACTAACTTGATCGTATAACAATCCGTAGGTCTCGAGACACGTGTTTAAAACTCAAAAATATCTACGATTAATTATGACAGGTACATGCGTATGTAGCGTAAGTACCTACGTATTGGTGATGTCACCAGGTTGAGGCTGCACTGCCAGGGTTTCACTGCAGCGCACTCGTGCTATAATCCTAATCCACTACACGCCAGCCCACGTTAGCCCACGTTAGCTGCTCGATTCATTGTAGTCTGTGATAATATATATGTTATAAATACAGAATAAGTACCTAGCTACGGCTGGGAAATGGTGGAAAATTGGTTTGCTTAAATGTCCCGGCTCCTGCTAGATTTCTACTCTTATTAAGAAATACAATAGATGGCTGATTGTATTGCAATGAGACACAAAAATAGCGTTAAGGTACACAAAATTATATTAAGACTTAATTAGTGTAATGTCAAAAGAAGCCTTAAATGCTACGTTTTCTGAACAATGCACTCAAAAACGACACAAACAGACTAGTGATATTTGTGCAGTAACAAATGAGCATTGCAATTACTGAACAAGTTTAGACTGATGAGATCGTTTTCCCGCGGCGCTGCTGGCTGTGGACGTGCCAACATTGACATTAGTGTTGAAGAATGGTCAAATACACTCGTTACGACATCACGAGGCTATCGTTAAATGTTTGTCGTCGGTTTTACATGTACAAATATATTGTATACGCCTACTTTCAATGCATATCAACTTTTTCTATTCTATTCTCTTCTTCATGCTCTCTATGGCTTTGTGATTGGTTTAGTGATCACAATTTTAAGATAATCTTTACCGATTTCTTTCGGGCTACACGAGAAGAGGTCATAATTTGGTACAGGTAGGTACCAAAAATACCCGCCTTTGTAGGCTATCTTAAGGTCGGCGTTTATAAATATCCGCGTAACCTAACATATTTCTCAAATTGTTACGAAATGTAGAATCCTAAAATAACGTACCTACGGAGAAATTCCTGAAGGGAAAACCCTATAGCAAATAGCACTTAAAGTAGCCCGGAGTCTGCATTTGTGCCCATGGCAATAGGCTCACCCCCTATTACATAGGACGAAATGTTGCTGTACTGTAGGTAAACTTCTGCCTAACCCGTTGAGGATTATAGGCGATGTTATAAATTACGTACAACACGTATTTTGAGCCCATACAGGTCAGTCATACAACAACAAACGATATACACAACCCATAAAAACTCATCCGAGTCATAAACGTGAATCACACAGCGCCCTCTGGCGGCGCGGCGACGCTTTCAATGAGACTGAACAATCTGTGTGAATAACGTGAGTTATGGCCGTCGAAGCGGGTAGATGTTAAATATCGCGGAAAGAACGGACGCTGTGGACAGTTAAATGTTAACTCATACAGTCATAACACACAAGTTCGTGGAGCTTCGGACAGCTGCAGTCCAGTTCATTTTGTAACGCGTTTCTTATTGTCTGTGAAAATTATTACAAAGACGTGTTTATGTTTAGTTTAGAATTTATTTACGAAGTCGATATTTATCGTTAGGCTGCATTTTCTTTACTGGATTGTGGAGGTCGGATCGGCAGTAAAATTCGATAGGACGGATAGTCTGGAAACCGACCCCGAATAAGGCAAGGTAGATTGACTGCAGTCTCCACTCCTTCTACATTAAGAAAAGTATCTATGTAAAGTATCATGACCCAGACCAGACAGTTGCTGAAAACACTGTTTCGCGAGACATTTCCATAATTTCCCGCGACCGATGGCTATGATTACCCGCGCCGCGCCGCGCCGCACGGTGTCGTACCGTGTCGCGTGGCCACCGAGTGCTCATTACGATTTCATTAGCCTCGCCCTCCTCGGTGCACTAACTTGCCTATGTTTGTCCGTCTACACCCAGGTGCTGGCTGCCAGGCGTTTTCTAATGAGGATAATGTCTGGGAGGCGTGATGATGTGTAGACACATTATAATATGTAGGTACGATGAATGTACTTATCTTATGTTCTGAGTAGTTATGCAAATTATTATCTTGAATATCCAAACGTAAGTATCAACAAAATCAATTCTATGAATCAACTATGATAATTAGTATCACGGAGGAGGACCTTCTCCACCATTAGCACTCATCGTTGGTCCTCATAACTGTAGGCGTCGCGCGTCGGTGGGTAGTGTAGGATGAAGAACATAGTCGTACACTCAATCAATCACATTGTAATTCCAATGCAACAGGTTACAACACAGTAGATAGGTATGCACGTATAGCTAAGTAGGTACGTACCGCAGAACGCGCGATAGCTCAATGATGTCAATGATGAACGGAGAAGTGAAGTCAGGCTCGATGGCGTGCGCGCCACTAACTCCGGATGCGGCTCGATTTTGCGACAACTATAACTACCAATCAGGCATAATTTGTAGAAATGTTCCCCCCTGATGCTGGTCCTCTCCTATTTATGATTACTTTGTTCCAATAACGTTGGGAACCGCATAAAAACGAAATAAAAAGCTAAATCGACAACAAATTACATTTAAATCAATTAAGTACCTCCGATCAAAATGCCTAATAAATGAATTTTCATGTAATTATTTCGCTGAACTAACTGCCCAATTACTGTACATGTCGCGGTGTGGGTACAGGAATGAAGGCAGTTGACTAGTTGTCATAGAGTGACACTCGACAGTGACAGCTCGTTTATAAGTTAAAGTGAGTGTCGGCGCCATCCATCTTGCTGATAGATAGCACCGCCGCGCGCCGGCTGCTATCGACGCAACCTTCGCGACACAAGCGCAACGCTAATCTAATTGTTTTTAAGTTTC
This sequence comes from Eurois occulta, assembly GCA_950022335.1. Classification (NCBI taxonomy): domain Eukaryota; kingdom Metazoa; phylum Arthropoda; class Insecta; order Lepidoptera; family Noctuidae; genus Eurois; species Eurois occulta. The sequence continues at coordinate 23,605,105 of OX465478.1, forward strand.
GCTTAATAAGTCATCTTTTGGACGAACTCTGTTGAAACTGATAACATGGATCATTTACAGAATATTTTCTTTGTGGAGAAATCCGTCGTCAGTTTTAGGCGCGAAGTTGAGATTGTATCGGCGACTCGGGTGTCATTAATCACTGGTGTTGAAGTTCCCGCCATGTTGAGTATCCGACATCTTTGTGAATAATAAGTATTGACGCTAGTTATTTCTATTAATAACTGTTACGATGATTAATGAGTCAACGGCCAATAACTTTGAATTTACTAAATATTTGGTTGAAAAGTATTTAAGTAGTATTATTTTTGGACAACCAACTACGCGCCTACGTAATGGAAAATGATGAAGTTGACTCATTCGGTAGGAAAGGTAAAAGTAACACGAATAGTAGTAAGTAGTAAGGTAGAATTTTGTCAATTAAACGATTGTACAATGAGAGTTCGTTGGCAAGCAAATTATATATGTATGTCACACACACTCTTCGACCACACTGAAAAATAAAAAGAAAGGCATCACAGAGTAATAAAAAGAAGCGACGTAAAGCACCGCATCTCCGTGATATCACAAAGTGCCTGGCGGTGGCTGGCCGTCTATGGGCCATCCACCCCCAGCGTGACAGCTCAATCACGCTGCCATAGACAACTTACTTTATTACGCCTTAACCGATGTATACACGGCCTCATACCGTCTTGAGAGCAAGGGGAACACATCGCCGACTGAAGGGTTTATTAAACGAGCTTGTCTCGCAAAGTATGGGAGTTTGCATGGCTTTGTTTAGCGTGGGCTTTTAATACAAGTTTTTAAACAACAAATGAATGATATCAATGCTTATTGGGAAGTGAAGACCCGTGATTGGCTGCCTTACTTCCTGTTTGTTTGTTCAACACTGATCTCCCTTTAATATAATGTAAACAAAAGGGGTAAATCAGTATCACACAAAATATTGCAAATCGGTCTACATAATTATGTATTTCGAAAATATTCAGATTATTAGGTATTTCTTGTTTTCAAATTAAACATCATGGCATCGCGGTGCATATTCTTGAATTATAAAAGAAACTCCAATTACTGTAAATGGAACCACAATGAATTCATGAATGAATCAAATCAAACTCAAAACCCGTAATATTTATTCCAAACTGTATAAATAGAAATTCATTAGCGAATGTGTCTCAAAATAATAGCTGCGGCCTTTATAATCCGGACAAACGGACGAGCGGACCGGACGGGACCGCAAACCATCCGGAAAATTTGAATACTACCCGAGTAACAGATTTGCATCCGTCCTCTAGTATTAATATAATCGCTTTCATAATATGTCTGTTTGAGTAGTGTGTGTTTGCGACGCGGCTCCAATAGATCATTACTGTGTAACGCGCGGCTTTGGTTTTATAATTATAGCTGACGACTATTTGTTAATTTGGTCCACTTTTCGGTTTTCACTGGGAAATACTTTATTGATTTGAACTGAATTTAATTATATAAATAAAGTGGCACAACTATTTATTTTTGGTCAAAGTAAAAATATACACAACTTTATAAATAATTTTGTTAGAACAAAACAACTTTGAAAATGTTTGTTTGAAAGAAAAATTCTATTATAGCCTACAAGCCCGTACTCCCGCAGTCTCCTGGGCTAAGTGCTTTACTTAGCAGGCAGTCACCGGCAGTCGACAACTCGTCGGCTGTCGCCTTAGTGTCCGCGCATCACTCCCCACATTGCCGAATTGTGAACACGATGTCATCGGTGTGATGAAGATGACACGTAAACGTTTTATGACGAATGAGGAAAGGGTTCAATAAAATAGTGAAACGAAAGGATTTAGGAATAAACATAAACATACACAGTAAATATTGTACGTAAGGCTTTGTGATTTACAACCGCATCGTAAGTGTTATTCTTTGTTTTGTGAAGATCCGTCATTCGGTAATAAATGAAGAGTGGCGGCTACGTAATATGTAAATAAATGTTGGTCCTAAGTGACGGAGAGTGTTTGATTCTGAACATTTTTTTTAAGGAAACAATAATTCTTCAGTACTTACATGACAAGCAGATGACGAACATAACTGGCAACATAATTGATAACTTTGACACTTTGGATTCACTTAAATGCTTTTGACAATTGTCTGGTCAGCTTGTTTGTGGAGCAGATCCCGATTCTTCGAATGTTAAAATTCTGAAACACAATACATGGATCTGAATCAAATGTAATCGATAATTTCCCAGTACCTACTACTTAAAGACTCATGTCTAACTTTCGATACTGTAAAGGCTAACTTACAAAAACTCAAACTCAAAGCATTTATGTATTTCAATTGGACCATCACCACCTTGTGAATGTCACAAAACACGAAAAATCGAAGCTACAGTCCTACAGTCCAGTACCTGTCACAAGGCATAATAACATACGAAAGTACTGTAGTTACCCATCCCGAAGCCTACGCTTTGGGATGGGTAACTACAGTATTAATAAATATATCTATGGAGGAAGACACACGACTCCACAGTACACATCATCCTCCATAGCTGCACCGATATCCGCCGTAAGCATCAACTCAAACAAGCCAGCGAGTCGAACTCCGACTACAGCGTGATACGAGTTATCAGCTCCGTCGACCGCACGCAGAACAAAGGACCAACTCGATCCCGCTGATAAGTACTGCCGTAATCTGATGCAGGAGTCATTGAGACGTGCCACTGATAGGAGCAGCAAATAGAAACAAGTTCAACTTAGCCCCCGCCTCACACGAGATCTGATCACTAATGGAGGACATGCATGTGCTATGTTTAGCTGCAATTTATTCAAAATATTTTTATATCCTGCACTATAAATAGCAGCAGATTTTTTCCTTTTGCCAAACATATTGCGTAAAATATTGAAAGCAAGGTTCTGAACAGTTCTGTAAATAAACAAATAACTGCATTTACAACCATTGTCTACGATTTGAACGAACGAGCTAGTAATCCTAAACATTACAGCTCTTAAGGCGAAGGGAATTTACTCCCATTTAAATGTTTACCACATTTTTGGGCGACATTTGTCTAACTTGGCGCACAGTATAATTGTGTTTAAAAGGTTTATTTAGATTCTCAGCTTACCGAGTTAATTATTTAGATCTACTAAACTATGCATTCCCTTTAGCGATTTTGTTTGCGGGACCTCATCAAGTCGACTATGTCTTGAATATACAAAATCTGTGATAATGATTACCTGCATGTAAACCAGATCGGTCACGTTGGTTTCACTTGTCGGCACAGACTAGCAAGCTGACCTACTGTCTACCGATGCCTACATAGCAATTTGGTGGACACCTGAGCACATAGCGATGACGGTTCTCTCGAATTATGAGTAAATAGATAGGTTTGTATGTGTATCGAAAGAAATAAGATTACAGCAAATACATTCACTATACGTAAAAACAAACGCTAACATTTCGGTCACTGTGTCAACATAATCTTACATTTATTTATTTGACATATTTTAAAACCTGATGGCAGGCCATAGTCACGATAGTTGAAAGTATACAGTACATTTTATATTTTTAATTAAATAAGTTCTGCAACTTTGATTAATAGCATTAGTTTATTCGCAGAAACTCTCTTCATCGAGTTGTTTCCATGAAGTCATTTTCCAATTCAAACTACGTAACCGAACACGCGGGTAAAACTAGTACTATTGGAAATATAATTAGTTCTAAACAGACAACTAAATAAATTGGTGTTAATGTAACACAATATTGACATTATGTCAACTAATATCAGTCCCGCGGCGTTACTTGAATATCCTGTAATCAAATTAGCTAATATCGGTTTCCTCACGAAGGTGGAAGCAGATATTGGCCTGTTTAACATAACAGGAAGACAGATTGATGAACATCAACACTGTGTGTATTTGAAGCCATTTAGAAATTATCTCCAATTTACTTACTTATTTGACAAAACATGCTCGAGTATAACAGATACAATCTATGCTTCTTCACAATTCAATTTAAATCAATAAAACAAAACATATTTCCACTAAGAAAGGTTACTAAACTAGAACACTTAACAATACACGAAAAAATAATAATAAAACAAGCAAAACATGCCAGTAAGAAGTGCTTGTGTTCCCATGTTCTCGACATCGCGTTTCGTTCATCTCTTACGAGCAACGTTTTATTACAATGGTTGTTGTTTCGATCGGCTAGTTGTACCTATTTTGTATTCCAGTGAAAAATTCACTGATTGACTCAGCCATTAAATTAATTGTTTCACGGCAATCGGCGGGTGACCGATGCATATAACGGCAAACTGATGACTTAATTGTGCTTTTATTCATTTATTTTAAACTTGCTTTTTACGGAAACTGGCAATCACGTTAAATATTCACGATGATAAGTTAAGGTAAGTTGAGTCAAAATAATGTTTTTGAGGAAAAACTTCCTAAAGCTCTTTCCAAAGAAACTGTAGTTTATTTCAAATTATTTGACTCTTTCAGGACGATCACTTTCCACTAGTTATAGGTACTTACCGTTGAGTTTTTGAACAGAAGTGGTATTTAACTGTTTTGTTCAGTCACTTCGGTGCATCATATAGTAACAACAAATAGCTTCATTACTTACAACACTTAAAAAAACTCTTCGGAACCTAAGGTCGCATCATCATCATCAATAAATATTCATTGATTACATCAAACCTCGCAATAAAAAGCTGTCCTAAATCCAAACAGGTTCAGACAGACAGATTTTACGAGTGTGTGCTCATATCTGTCGAACTAGGCTGGAACTAATTGAGACAATATTACAAGCCGATGATATTGACATACTTTATTTTGGCAGTTGTGTCAACGAATGATGTAAATCGATATAAATGTTTTGGAAATTGAGGTACCTATTACTCCTCTCTTTGAAACTAATTTGCATCTTCTTGAAAAACTTTTCTTTTTTATCGCATCTTTGTGTTACAATTTTGAGGCGCCCGTTACCAAGAGCCTACTTGTTATTAAAATTCTATTTATAATATAATAATCGTTTTCTAAACGAATTACTTCGACACTTTTTATTCTTCTCGTGTCTATTATTTTCTATTTGGTCCGACCAGAAGAAACGTAGACCTGGACAGCTCTGTCGACCTCGATTCTTTAGCCAATAAACGAGAAAATTTATCTGTTGATTTTTAAACATCATCGTATTACTGAATCTATCCATACAATAGTTTTCACGGGCTCCAATTAGTCCATAAATCATAACAATTCTTCAACTCGACCACTCAATACGAGCATTGGGCTGTCTAGTTAAGTGTCCTACGGAACACGTTATGGAACAACTAGACTTGCCATGAACCTGGCATGTTTTCTGACTATTTGATATCACTGCCTCGTTGATGTCGTGGTTGTAAGAGCTCCGGCAAGTTGTTATTAGGTTTTTCTTGAATATCTCATTAGCAGACCGGAGTTTGGGCCCCGTTAGTGGCAATAAGATCGCCCCTAATACATCGGAGTGTGGCTGTACTACAGGTAGACCTTTGTTTGTCTAAACTCTATGGTTCTGATCAATACCTTATGTAATTTTCTTGTCTTGAAACGACATTTAAAGCCTTCTTGTGAATACCTTAGAGTACGTAGGCACGATACGTTCACACTTGCAGTTACCACAAAAGGATCATGCCTATTCCGGTAATACAATTTAGACAACAATAATTTAGCAACCGTAGCCGAGTTTTAAAAGTCTAATACTTAATTTACATTATTAAGTACTAGACTTGTGAAGGGCACGTCAGACCCTTTACTGATCAACAGCTCATAGTGAAGCAGGTAAAGTTCGGGGGAAATACAGACTGATATTCGACTTTAGAGAACATACAGACACGTCATTTTGATGTCTACCTACCCTACCAACAAAGAAAGTGTCTGATAAATGATCAAGTTGTAAAAAAACATTGATGTATAGTTAAACAAAGAAGTTTCAGTGTACTTTTCACTTTCGATTTTTTTTTCACATTTGCGGTTCAGGCAGGCGATTAATTGAAAATCTTTGAACGCAATTCAAATTATTTTAAAAATCAAATCTTACAATATTTAAGATACACTGACGACGCTGAGTTAGTGACGTCATATGAACATGACTAAGGTATTTTAGTATTCTGCCTTTAAAGACGTGCTGCTATTATCGCGTACATAATGTTTACGGTTCATGAGGTGTCCCCGCCGTGGGCCCGTGGGCCTTGGTGGGTCGTGGTGGGCACTTACCTGCCCCAAGGCGATCGATGTGCTCAATGAATAAGTGAGCAAGGCGCATCGATTGACACTTCGCTAATAATAAATTCTACATGATACCACTTCAACATAGGTAACAAGTGTTGGTAAAACTTTATGCAATAAATATGGATCAAAACTAAGTTTTCAGAGTTACGTAAGGAAGGTTTAATACTTTTAAATTACTGTTTTTTTACGTAATTGTATCTACAGCATCCTACTCCATTACCATAAACTCTTACACTGTACAAATTACGCTTCTCGCTAACCAAACGTTATTAATAATACTGTTCATGAATATTTAAAAAGTGCGCAGCTTTGTTTAAAAAATTCTTTAGATAGTTAAAAGTTCTCGTTAACTTAACCAGCTGTTTGTGACACTGCAAGTATTCACAAGTATTTACATAATTGATACGTAAACTATCACAGCGTCGTTACAAGTTGCTGCAAGTCTACGTCACTCATTAATAAAATAAACCGTTTTTAAATAAACTAATTTTAATTAGTTTGGGTGAAGGAAGTTTTAATCTGACGTTAAGTTACTTGTTTGTAAGTTAAGTTACTTTGCTTGTGGTGGATAAGCTTGCAAGTGTTTCTACTTACTGGGAAACTGTTTAGGGTATAAATTAGGTTTTCATTCATGCAGTAGTACCCGCCGTGGCTTTGAGCCGCGTACGTAGAACGAAGAAGAAAACTGATTTTATTTTCGAAATGTCAATGTGTATCCGTACTGAAGCTAACCTTATAACTTCTATGCAAAGATTTATTTCGTACGACATGGCTGCCTGCAACTTTATAAACAGAACGGTGGTGTGACTAAACTATCAAGTTTATAAAAGTTCGCTCGTCGTTGTACTTCAGACAATACTTTGTTATAGTTCGTCGCTTTCCCAAACTTTACCGCCACAACATACATGCCTACAACTGAAATGTGTCCCGTGTAACGTATTGCTGAAAGTTATGTAAAATATTTGTTTTGTTCCCGAGAATATTGAATCAAGTATATTTTGTATGATTTCATTATTTCGTTAAAAGTTCGTATATGAGGTTATGCCTCTGATACTTACAAATTATAACAAACTGAATACTCAGTTATAAACATATGTAACTTCAATAGTTTTTTCTTGTTTTGATTAAATAAACTTTCACTAACCAGGTCTATGAAAAACATTACTGAAAAGCGATTGTTTGTGTCGAAACCAACCTATCATAAACATTCGCATTTCCATAAACGAAACAAAAAAATTGGTGTTTATGTATTATACAAGGTCTACATGTACTAGTGGCAGGCAATTAAAGGACACCGATATAACTGTCAACAAAATCGTTTTGTAATCACCCGAGTTACCGTCTTGTACCAAATTAGTTAGAATACGAGTGAGGACACGTTCTAAATATATCCGTGTTCTAATTCCGTACTGCGGTTATTTTTAACAAATGTTTTCTCTCTATTTCAGGTAAGCCATTCACCTTCTCCTTCCGCCGACTGAGGGTAAGGGCGTCGCCACCTCCTCACTGAGGAGTGAGGAGTGTCGCTTGCCAGCAACAACAAGCAAACTTGTTTTAATTAATTTTGTTCACGCAGATCGATTACTAATCGCTGTAAACCGATAATCGACTCAATTCGATTATATTCGAGTCTATTCGATGATCGCTATTAACGTGCGATTAGTACGGGTGCTGCTCCGCCTACGCAGGGCTGCCCCGCTAACTGATCCGCACCGTAACAAGGACGGGCTCTTCATTCATCTAATAAAAGCCTACACAATGGAAAATTTGTAGAACCGAGGGTGGTGTACTTGGTAATTCGATCAATAAGTCATTGGTGATCTATAAATATAATTAAATTGCGGAAATAATCAAGTTACTAAACAACTCCTTCTGCATTTAACTTTATTGTGTACTTTATTGTCATTTCATGTTATAAGAATCTCAATCATTACTTGCAAGTAGAATCTTCCTTAAACACTACTTATCCACCGTTCGCCACGTAGTCGGCTCGCAAGAGTAGACTTCGAGCTGGGCGCTCAAGTGTCAGCCCTAGCCACGGCTTACGATTGTCTTACACGAATACAAATAGTTTGCTTGAGCCGCCTCCACTCCGCCGCACTTATATCTAGATTCGATAACGTCTTTACATTCGAACACTATATTTATTATGTCCACAATAGGATTAGAACAGGTGAAGTGAAAGTTTATTCTTAACCAGATCGAAGCTGTCAGTACAATGAGGATTTAAACTTCGTAGACTCGGTTTAGAATAGAATAGAATTTCTCTTTAACTGTTAGTAAAACTTACGACTATGTTAGTAAGCACATAAACGTTATTATTCATATTCCGCTCTTAATTCTTAACTGACTTTAAGTAAACCCCTTTGTTTTATTAACCTGTTTCTTTAACATTGATTTTCATCTTATTTTCTACAAGATAAGTTGACTTTTTTACTAGATGCAGATATCAAACCTGCAATTGAACATCTAAAGCTCCGCTGTTCAATACTTGTCTCATAACATCAACAGATGACTGACACCTCTGAGAGCGCGGCACAGGTGTCGACAGCGCTCTCGAATGTTTCCCGTGTTCTCATAGCGCTCTCGACATGACACAGCTCCCCCGGGGCGCGACCGTTGACACATTGTATTGCCGTTACATGCCATCTTCTTGGTTTCACTTCGAAAAAGTAGTTTGTGAGGGTAAAATTATTTAAACTAAGCAGCTAATAATAATTAGTCCATTTCAAATGATTTCTCTGACTACTCCTCGCTGTCAATTACGAAATGTTAAACTTCGAAGTCAAGCCGAGGTTAAAACATTTAAAAAAACAATTAAAATTTCACCGCCACTGACGACAAAAGCCACCGAAATGAGTTTGAAGTCAACAAGTAACCGACAGCCACATTACGGTTCAACTTTGACATACAATTTGGAAGTCGACGCCGACTCCTGTTTCTGAGTCGGCGACTTGGGAAGCCGCCATTGTAAGCGGATTTTTGGCGGCTGTCAATTAACGCCACAATGAGCTGTAAGTTTGAGGGCACATAATAGAACTCAGTTACATTACACGCTTTACGAGTTTTCAACTTCTGGTGAAAAGTCCCGTTAATTCGTGGTTTACTGCTTATTTTTATGTGTAGATAGATGTACCTATGTTTCGGTGTGGCAAAGCAAAATAAATAGACTGGGAACAGGAAATGGTGTGCAGTCAACCACCATGGTAGTCACAGCCGCGGCGTTATACCCAAACGTATCATCAACCTGTCATTACTGTAATCTTTTACTATTTAAATAATAAACATTTGTGCCTCGATAAGGTCCCACATCACAGATCTACCCTGATTACAATTTTACAATCATTTAAAAGTTTCTGCCTATTTCCGCCTTCACAGTAGGTAGATGCATGTGATAGTAGATGCGGGTTTCACGTCACCTGCAACTGCAAGTGAGATTTACAAATAACTCTAAATTCTAACGAACAAAAGTTCTAATAGTGCACATGATGAACAATGGCGTTCACAAATAAAACCAATGTCCTCTATTCAAACTTCTACTGGCTAACATTCAGTTTATTCAGTTCAGATTCTGAAAGAAAGAAGTAAGTAGCACAAGCTGACAATGCGCCCGCACACACTCGGTACGGACCACTCGCGATATCAAAAGCCAGAAGTTCTGAAATTGTCTTATTTCTGTTATATTGTCTTTTCTGTGGTTGTTGTTATATATCCATGATAAGTTTATTAGCCAGACTCGTCCGTTGGCCTTGGCAGTCGTTCATCTAGCTGTCGCAAGCAGTACTACTGGATATAAGGTCCTGGTTTCGATTCCCTGGTTGGCCAAAATATTAGGTTTTCCATCAGGATTTTTTCGGACGCACCCCTTACTCAGAATGTATACCCTGCTGCTGCTAGATAAAATTATGTTACAAGCAATACCATTAGGACCTTTTAACATACAATTCTCATTAATGCAGTTACATTAACCAGTCCGTCAGTGAAGGCTCCATTAGTCCACCGCCACCTCGATATTACATGAGTATCGCCATATTTCTGAGTGTGGCGCCATCTGTCGGCATTACGCCACACATTAGGCTGTCCCTAACTGCCCCGGTAATTGGAACCTTCCATATTGAGTCTCGTATAAACGAATCACTGTTAGTAGTTCCTGCTATTAGTATAAATAAAAGGAACATTAAAGTAATGTTACCATTACACTAGTGATTGCTTGTAGGAGACAATAATGATAAAAGTTGGAAATTTAATTTCCACTTGTCCCTTTCACATCAGTTATCTATGTGTGGGTGTATTACCTTAACATCTACTTAAGTAAAACGCAACTAGTGTCCTGCCTACAGGCTGGCCCTCCAGAGAACACCAATCTTAAGCACTTACCTACTTACCGAATGGGCTCTAATTCTTCAAAGATAACATCAACACGTAGGGGTTACATGTTTGGGATCTTTAGTTAGTTAGATCTTTTCGGTAGCATGTAACTGGTTTATGTCCCTAATATATAAAATAAAATAAACACATAGTAACCTATCTTTTTATCTACTTACAACATTGACAAGTCATTTTCAATTCGTTTATTGCTTGAACAGTAACTCATCGATTAACATAATCAACGAGTACCTAAGTATCGATACAGTTAAGTAGCCATCGATTACTTTCAGGAAAGTAATTTGTAAAGGAATCGATTTGAATGAATGTCAGAGTTGAGTGTTGCGCACTCGAGGGCCACAACTGCCGTGACTACTTCATAGTCATCGGTATCGATTACAGTTTATATCTATACTACTTACTCAATATTTGTTTATAATAAACTAGCTGTTGCCCGCGACCTCTGTTCGCTTGAACTTATTATAAAAAAGGATTATTTCCCTTTTTTAATCGAATTTTGTTAACAATTTCATGGGTTTTTTTTACGGAACCCTAATAATTTTTCGAAAATTTAAAAAGGTTGTGTTCGACCTTGTAACATCTTAGCTATCTGCCAACAAAAGTCCCGTCAAAATCGGTCCAGCCATTGCGGAGGTTAGCTGGAACAAGCAGATAGACAGAAAGATGTGTTTTTGTTAGAAGTACCGTATATACTTTCATAGGCATTCAGTAAAAAGGTGTTATTTTGGTGTTACAAACAGACACTTCAATTTTATTTATTTATATAGATTAAATTATAGATGTTATCATTGAATGTTAGTCAATACTTTGAATTAATAATGAACACAAACAGTAAGTGCGAATCTCTCAAATCTAGCTGTTGCCCGTGACTTCGTCTACGATTCAGGTTGACAGATAGCCAATGTGTGCAAATGTAATAAGGGTTGGTTCAGTGATTAGGCGTGAAAATTAACATACACACGCACTTATTTCCCCAATTATAATATTGCATAGTATGGAAATGAAATACACTCAATTAGCAAATTATCATTCATAAAAACCTTCTTATAACTTACTTTGGTACTGATTCTCGTTCCTATAAGTGACGGTACAATTCAGGAGGATCAGCGAAGGCTCTCATGTAATGCGAGCTCTCGATACAAACGAGCAATTTTAGAAAATTGTCTCGATCCCATAAAAGTACTGTATAAGTGCATACGTACCTTATATACCTCTAGGTATGTTCAGAACAAAAGAGATCAGTAAGTGGATCCACTACGTATCCGCCGAAGCGAATAGAATCAAACATTTAAAATACGCACATATATTTTCGTAATCACCCGAAATCATCTTATGAGTAAAAGTAGCGACCATTAGGTCATTTTCTAAACACTTTTGCTCGTTGAACATGATTGCAGCTCATAAAATACTCACTATAAAGCATGTAGATAGCTGTAAACTAAATGTCGATAATATTTTTTTATAGCACTAAGTATAAAACGGTACACGATGACGCAAATAATCCCTACTTAGTACTTAGTCACACTGTAATCTTACGTGATGACCAACTTAACTTGAGCTGCGCGTAGAACATAGCTTGTATGAATTTATTCAAAGTTTAATTGAATAGAGGGTGCGAGGGGGGTCCGGTTATGTTGGTAGAGGCGCAGGTACAGGTCATCGCATCGATATCCTATTTATACTGCAGTATCGACCGCCGCGCGTCACTCGATCGAGATCGAAAGCTTCGCCGAGAACAGTTCACTCACTCATTCATTCTCATTAACTTAACTATTCTCTTGGAACTGATATAAATAGCACATTGTTCTGAGTACCGCTTGCACTAATCAACGTGGAAGTTAAACATTCAGGGCAAAGTTCGGGGAAGTCAAACGCGCAACTTGTATTTATCTTTACTCCCAACTTTACAATAAATCTCTATTGAACCACGAAATGTATAAACTTTTCCCCAAATCAGTTTTAAACATTCAAATTCTCGCACGCGTTTAAGCAGGTTAAACTATACAATTAAATATAAGTTCTGAAAGCCTGGATGACTTAGTAGGCATCTGGTATAATAACAATTTAACATAATTTGTAACCTTTCGCGATTGCCAGCGAAGTAGCGATTGCAAAAAAGCAATTTCTTTAACACCGAAAGTGTGATGTAACGAAAATAAATCCGTCGTCTTAAGTCGACTTACGGAATAGAATCGAATGTTTCGTAAACAACGCGAGAGAGGAATCGACTCAACTATCGATATTGAGAAGCTGATCCAATTCAATTGAGATCAACTCAAACGAGAGTCTGAATTGTTCTTTCAAAAGTTATGTGTTGATTAGACGGCTCTTGAAGTCCCAACAGTCTCTTGTCTTCTTTTTAAATTAAAAACTGAAGGATTTAAGTAAACGCATTTTACAAGCTTTCCACAAACATCGCTGTATCCTTTTCGTTGATTCCTGAAACTTACTGAAACGTTTTACATCCAAATCTTCGGTCAACAAAAGACAGATATTTCTTACAATAGGAATGTAACGCATACTCGGTGTCAGCCGCACGAACAAATTGTTACACAATGACCAGCCCAAAGCCCGAGTCTGTCAGAGAGGTTACGTTTAAAGAGGTTGCTCTTCACAAGTAACCTTTTCTGTTACACACTACACTACAACTCAAATACAAGGACACTAAATCTGAAGTTTAGGAAACAAGAATAAGAAGTTGTTTATGGATATTTTGGCGCGTGGTTCAATACAATTTCTCAAACGGAAGCATATTGAAACACACATACTTGAAATTTGTACGAAAGTATCCTCAATTTTATACCAAAAGAGGAGATATACAAACTAAAATTACTAAAATTACTAAATATCTAAAATTGAATTAATTAGTTTATTTATATTAAAACCTCAAAATAATCTTCATTTAAAATAATTAAGTATATTAAATAGCGCACAATTTAATATAATTTCATTTAATTAATAAAGACTGAATAATAATTTAAATATTGAATTTATAAGTTTATAATTTTAGTAATAAAATCGTGCAATAAATTAAAACCAAATATTTACACATATAAGACTCATCCAAATAAGTAAAATTATAATAACTCAAGTAAATATAATTATGATGTAAAATATAAATATCACAAAAGCTATTTATTTACTATTCTAATTTAATGTTTATTTAATTTCCTAAACAAAAAGCGCCTTCATCCTCTCTCCTATTAATTAACTTTGCTGTGCCCGACAGGGTCCATAATTGATTCAATGTTTTAACATACGAACTGTTTTATTTTACATTATGGAATGCAATAAAGTATGGAGTATTGAGTAAGCAAAATAATCCTTCTGTCATGCTATTCAAGCGCCGAAGTAAAAGCCAGGCACCGCTGTGGAATATAATCCTTTATATTCTTGTTATAGTTATTTAAAGTATCCCGTTGTTAACTCAGTCATTCGCCATTTACACAATACGCACCTACAGTACATAGGTAAACTCCTTAATGAAAGAACTTAATTCCATACACGAGATACTTAAGTTCTTTAACGAATTAACTTTGTCTCAAAGCTTTCATTGCGTACCAGTTGTCACCAACACTTTTTGTAAATTCTTCTCCAGTTAAAACTTGTCAACACAGAACTCGTCTTAAGCTCCAGCAGTTGGTCAAAGGTCTCATTGAGGTACACTGTGGTCCGGCTGTGGGGAGGGTTGGGGGGAGGGTATACCTTTGTTCTAAATTCACTAATGAGCCACAAACACTTCACTCATAAAGAGACGCTAAATAGCAAACTTCATTTGTAAGTAGAATTTAAGTCAAAACAGTTTATTCTTCAATTTGAAGGGCAAAATGCCTAACCTGATCAGCCTGCTGAAATGTGTCTACAAAATCATATTTCCTCCTGAATCTTTACTAAAACTTGTAATATTTCAATGTAACACCTCGAAGCACGATAAAAACAAATGCCCGTCTGCTAAAATTAACGATAATTTCCCTGTAATCGTTCAAAATTACCATTTTAATACCGTTTCATGAAACTTGATTACACAATCTAGACATCTTAGTGGCTAACAGTCTGTCTAATAGTTTTCTATCCGGCAGTAGTCCTCTCGACTGTGCCCTCTCTGTGGAGGCCCCTCCACGTCTCGCTGTGGGACGATTGACTCCTAATCACGCGGAGCATTTGTTGGCCAAATTGAGGTAGCGCTAGCTTGGTTTATCGATACAAGCGTAATACTATATTATAGAATTTGCGGAGAGTTCTGTGTTATTTTTGTATTAACAGAACATCACGCCGATTTTTCCCTGAGAGGTTAGGCACGAGGTGTCCATGCATGTTTCGCCTGTAACGTTTAAGTCCCCTGTAACAGCAGACGATTTTTGTTTTAAATAAATTGGTTTGGATACCTAAAATGCCAAGTATGTACAGTCACGAGCACCAATATGTATACATTTTCCTAAATTTAAAAGCAATTTTTGCGAGAAATAACGATTGTAAGTTGGAGATAGGATCTTTTTCATAAAATGAGAATGTAAAACTATGTTCGTAACAACATGAAATGTTAATCAAAACAGTAGGAGAAAAACACTTTTAAAAGTTGTTAAGTGTTTACATATTGGTGCTCGTGACTGTACATCTGATTCTCTTGATTCCCAAAATTGCGACACAATATATTATTCGCAAAAAAAGCGTTCAGAAAAGTGAGGCCTTTATAAAATCTAGATATTCCTTGGTTTGCTAAATTATTCATACGATATGAGCGTAGCTTTCGACGATAGGTAGCTAGACGACATCGTTGTCGACCATCGAAGCGTTCCGGCGGGACGAGTATCAAATGTGCTGGCACAGCCCGCGTACTTTGTGTCGTAGTGCAAGTTAGAATTTTGGGCAGACTGATTGTCAACCAAGAACAGGATTAAAATCTAGTAACAACTAAAGACAAGCAATTATTAAGATTCAGCACATTTAACTGTAACTATTCATCCATGAATAGTTAACGATGATTGCCCATGCGAACGATGAAAAGATCCCAGGCTGGTTTGACCTGTCAAAAACACACAAAAACAGACATATACAAAAATGTCCACTCTTACATGATGTCCGCGACTCATGTCGCATGTCGGTTGACATTTAGCCGTCATGTCACAAGAGTGCTGACGCATAGCGACGAGGTTCGATGTACATCGGCGCGCGACCCTAGCGCGACAGATTGCTCAGTGTTCAATCTTTTTCAATCCATCGGTTGGCGGTAAAATGAGCCGGGATATCTGACTTGTTGAGCGTTTTAAAAATCAGCGTTTATCATGTCTAGCGAAGGATCGGAGGGCAAGAGCAGACAAACGTAATCCAACAGACATTCTCATGTTCATGTTTGTTGCCTAACGTACACATTTACAGACATATTTTAGTCAAAATTCCAGCCTCCAGAGGACTATTGGGATTTTCCTAGTAGGCAAACTCGTCCGGATTATATCGTTAAAACTAGTTTTAATTTGTTTGTTTTGACATCTTCCTTCTACGAACATCCAAAACTTAATCATCAGTAGTCTAGGAGGTGAAGTTTAATTGTTTATTTCAAGATGAATTTTACTTGCGATTATATTCAACACATCACATGAATAATACCGTAGGTACGAGCATGTGCACGCTGGCATTATGCATACCGAATAACACTACTACCCATCTGATAAATTATGTACAGTTTAATTCAAATGTCCTTTGGTCCATTGTGCTCCTAAGAGCAGTGTCCACGTGAGCTCACCGAGCTCCGTGAGCCACGCGGACTCGCGACTCACCGCGCCACTATTAATCACGTTTACTTCCACACACAACGTATTGTTGACTAACTATAATTTAAAGTTCTCGCATTCGGAGGAAGCTTTCAACATAATCGTACGATTTGTTGTTCACACTGATTTGCGTTAAAGTTAGCGCGACGGGGGTTAAAACTAGTTTATTTTAATGTGTGCGGCAATTAAAACTAAATAACACTATTAAAGTGTGGGCAGACTTAGACAAAAGCAGTCATTATACCTACCTCTTGATATGCGATGGGTATGTGTAGGAAGACCGGTACTTAATGCCGTCAAGAAGAGAAGGTTTACGAAAGAGCAATGCAATAGGTCGTTTTTCATCAGCAGTGATTCAAAACTGTGACATCTGCAATTGGGGATACAGACGAAGCCAGTTGTTGTAAAATAACTTATCTTTGTTGTTGTTAATCTATCACCAGACACATCTAAATGGTGACCGTTTTCAATGAATAGGGCACCGCAAATTGTTATTATTTTATCTTTGGCACACAAGGGAAGGGCCTTGGGAATAGCCGGGTGACCTGACAGGAACCGCTCAGCCGCAAGCTAAACTATATACCAGTGAAACAATCTCCCACCGAGCGAACTACTCGTATTCGTACCAGTGCAGTTCAATTGCACTGTCAGTGTCAGTCCGTCACACAAGTCACACAGCACTACGCGAACTGTGTTTGTACGACTCCGCTCTAGCACACGCGCGATTTATCACAAACTTTACCGGTCACGTTGTGATCACACGTGTAGGTGCACTAGATGCTGTTTTTTGACATTTAGCGTCATGGAAAAATATATTTATCAGATTGTGTGGCATGCGGAGTGATGCGGAGAGACACAGCACTCCTCTCTGCTTCAGTAGAAATACCCATCTCTTTCCACAGCTCCGCTCCGCTCGTCTCATCCCAGCGAAAACGCTTCCTACTGGTCGCCTAATCGCGCGTCGCCGCCACATCGCGCGGTAATAGACGCGGCGCGGCGCGGTTGCACGGCGACCCCATACTACACCCGACCGCTTTTGTTTCGATGTCAGGGATGCCACCGATTTAATCATTCAATTTCCTCACCAGCTTCTATTGTAACTCAACACTACTGTACTTGGAGTTATAGCTGTCCAGATGTGTATGTAGTAACAGGTATTTGTTAGAAGATCATGGCAGTGCAGTCATTGTTAAAATAACATCACGCCTGTAATCTCCAGAGGTTTAGGCAGAGTTGGGTGTACCTAATAGTACACCCAAAAAAATTTCAAGTGAAGGGTAGTAATAATTTGACTGTCAAAAATACATGATTTAAAAGTACTTGAATTTCCAATTACCGTTACTATGAAAAAGCTTAGAAAACGGGCTGTATGACCTAGTTCGACAGGCGGATTGCTGTAGTTTACTGTTAACTAGCGACCCGCCCCGGCTTCGCACGGGTGCATGTATTATACATATAAACCTTCCTCTTCAATCACTCTATCTATTAAAAAAAAACCGCATCAAAATCCGTTGCGTAGTTTTAAAGATTTAAGCATACATAGCGATAAAGGGACAGAGAAAGCGTCTTTGTTTTATACTATGTAGTGATAGTAAACTTTCACTTTCAAAACTTAGAGTTATCGATATTACATCCTAGGTGATTACCTAAATGTTGCCTGCTTATTAAAAAAAATCGTTCCAGTCTCTCAAGATACTTGTCGGTATATTAAGTAGCTCATTATGTATTTAGGGTACGTCTAATGAATATTGTTTACACTTGTTTTTCTTCAGATAGCAGATGAAAGTTTGCCCTCCGTAATTGAATATTGATAGGTAGGAGAGCTCCCTAAAAATAATCTCAATGTTTTTAAGAGAAGTGTATTTTTATGAAGTTCAGCGCTAGTACAATAGTGTGAAAGTCGACCACATAGTGCAGAAGTTAAACGGCTCGAGAGAGGAAATAGTTTTGTTGGAGCAAGTTGTCCGGTCGAGCAGCCGGCGGGCGCGGCAAGCTGCCGGACACCGGACAGCGGACACCGGCTACCGGTCGGACATCGACACTGTTTTATGCGCAACTGTAATCGAGTTGACTTTTGTTATTCAATGAAGTTTGAAACTTCGAGGTTTTGAATGTCGGTGACTATGTGTATTGCGTTTGTGTGCATGTGTACATGTGACTGGGACAGTATTCCTGAGAAAGCAGTTTGATAGAACATGTGGCCTCCATAAAGTGTTTAGCAATAATTTTAGCAATACACATTTTAACTACGAACTTTACTAAATTATTTCCAGAAAACTCTAGTAGGTACATAATACACCTAATAGTAAAACTATGTTGTAACAACTCGAGACAATTGACGATCACATTCTTGGCTAACACCTTCAGGCAAGCTTGCTCCTGTTACACCGCGAACTATTCAGAACTTAACTAAGTGCCGAAGCAAACTCCGCGACGAGTTGCGGTTCGGCACGCGACACGCGTCGGTGCGACGACCGCGACCTAACGAAA
Source organism: Eurois occulta (assembly GCA_950022335.1). Classification (NCBI taxonomy): domain Eukaryota; kingdom Metazoa; phylum Arthropoda; class Insecta; order Lepidoptera; family Noctuidae; genus Eurois; species Eurois occulta. The sequence continues at coordinate 23,623,994 of OX465478.1, forward strand.
TACACACATATCAAGTAACATTGTAATGTTTTCAAGTATAGATAGAGCTATGCTTTTTTACCCTATCTATTATGTCAATAAATTTTATTCTACTTTTATGCTTTTTTACCTGAAACTACAATATCCACGAGGAAAGGCTTCTAAGAAAATAAAAAAGCATTTTCAAGCGTGCTCCATTTTCAATTACCTAGGTACCCAGTCGCATCCCGTCACTGGAGGCTGCAGACAAACGCAAGCTTATCTTGAATAAAAATAACAATCTGCGTCTCAGTAGCAATCTCAGACACTACTTTGCAGACACAAATACTAACGCTTTGAGAGTTATTTTTATAATTTAGCTCATTATGCTTTTTGTGTCGGCGGTACATCTAAGGGTATATTATACTGTTTGGGCCACGTTTATTGCGGCGCATAGGCGTTGTTCCAATTGCCAAGAGTGCAGGTGAATGGACATTTGCGACAATCAATCAGATGGGACATACTTTAATCTGGAGCACGATATTCGCACTGGGTGTTGGATGAACCAGTAATCGATACTCGTTTCGGAAATTATTTGGCTTAGCGATTACACACTCGTTTATCGAATGGATAAGATACTCTGTCCCACTCTATTCGACCCAGCCTTGCTAATTGTGTTGACAGAACCCATCACGCGACACCTTTCGACACAATCTGTGCTCGATCATAATTACATTACACACGCACGGATTTTTGTACAACTTCAAATAGACGCTTTCGTTTCAATCTGAAAGGCAATCACACATTTACCAATGCCAAATGTAATGTTCACTAAAGTTTTTAAATTAAAAAATCGGTAATAGCGATAACTTACCTTATTCTCCTGTTCACGTTGATGCGGTTGATGGTACTGCAACACCCGTGAGAAGTGATGTTTATTACATGTTTAGCTTTACCGACATGTCCAGCTGCAAGATTAGCATATACAGACGTGGACATAATTTGATATTCTATAAAAATAATGTAAACAGTAACATTGCAGCTTCCAAAATATCCATTCTAACCACTGTTGCCTGCTATTGCTCCGACACAATATGAGTTTCTCAATGCGATTAGGGTCGACAACCTCCATTACACCTGTATTAGCAATAGGATTACCGAAACTTGGACGATGTGTAACATTAGATACATCCAGATCGTCGAGCCACCGCTCAGGAGTCGAGCATGACACATTGCGGGTCGGCGCGGGTCGGCGCGGGTCGTATTGGCCGCGCGATTTGCGGGACAAATGGCCCTCATTCGGCGCGGGCCCTAATCTGTCGCAACAAATGTTCGCGCCATTTCCAATGGTTAATGTTACCCGTCATTGTGGGCCATTACGGGCTACTTCTAGTAGGTAGCCATGGAAATTAATTAAAGGTTGGATTCATAGGTAACTTCACAAAAACAAATATTACAACAAGATGTAAATGTAGGTTCTTTGTTACCGTTCCCAGAAAGATAAAATTTTGAATCATACTGTATAAGTCTTTTGAAATACTTCTTCCGACGCAAAACGTTTTCTTTTCATTCGTTGGAAATTTAATTTGTCAAAAACTTCCATCTGTCGTTTCATGAATGGAGTGAAAACAAAGAAGACTACTTTAATTCTAACTCGAGTACATTTAAAGTAAAATTAAAGAGGGAAAGCACTTTACTCCTGCTATCAAATCAAAAGACCTTACGTCAAATTAAAGTAGCATTTTTATAAAACTACAGTCCTCTTACAAACACAATAGTTGTCTCAAAGCCGCACTGAATGCTTCTCTCCGCACTAACTTGAGAGCTAAATAACCGCTTTGTAAACACAAGGCATGCCTGTTGCTCGTTGCTTGTCCAAAGTGAAACAAATAAAACTTCCTCAACTTACTCATTTCCTTTGAAACTCTCGCGGTGTCATTACTTCTTAAGAAAAGACGGAAACAATTTAGTAGTATGAAATTATTCAGCGTAGACATGGACGAGTGGTATTCCAAACACATTTTGATATACTTACGACAGTTGAGCTGAGATTACTTGAGATAAAGCGAACGACATCGTGATCTACGCAAGTGGTTGGTAACGGTAAAACCCAAAGGTGTCAGACTTGGCAATCATATAACTTTGCTATAAATGGCCACAAAGGGACCCCATGTCTCATCATAGTTTTCTTTTGATATATCTTCTGATAGCATCTTCGCTGTAGTATCTCAAATCTCCGATATTCGTAAATATAACATTGCGTAAATCTTCTGAAAATGTCACATGTATAAAACTAAAATGTCAATGACTTCAAAACAACAACAACCTGACGTGAAGAACCTGACGCGTGGCTCCACCTCCGCACGGGGCATGAGGGCACTGCGGGTGAACCCGAGCTCGAGCTAAGTCATCGCTATTTCCATCGAAGTGCACGTAAATAGCCGCGCGTCGCCGCGATCACCGCTGACCCATCGCGCAGCAGACCGCGGTGACATTTGCACGCCTCGTCTACACACACCTTTATTCCCACAGTTCGACGTCGCAGGTGCATGACGTCGCGACAAGGCATCAGTCCCACCACTGGAGACAGCGGCTAGCTATCGACTACGCGGCCACTGGCTGCAGACAATTTTCTCGCTGGCTTACACTTTTTCCAAAATCTGTGAACGCAGATCAAAATTTCTCTAAAAAACATTGATGGTCTCCTAACACCGTGTTTTCTGTAGATACAAAGGTTAAGTACCTGTCCCTACTGCCCCATCTCAAAGTTCCTCTCTGTATGTAAGAATAGCCAATGTGAACACTCGGCGATCAACAAAATAAATAATCGCTGAGTGTTCACATTGCCACCGCCGCTAGCCGGCGAGAACTCGCCCAAACAAACAAGTAGTGTTTAGTAGGTACTCGCTTCTCGCTGGCGGTGTGACAGTTGCCTGTTACTGCGGATATCTGTAGTGATGCGGTGTATTATTAGAATATGACGTCACATATATGCGTGTGGTTGTCTGTCAGTTGAAATTTGAATTAATAATGATGGGAATTAGATCGATTTACTGTCGTATTCCGATAGTGCTCATTATTTCGTACACTACAAACGTTTCTATTATTGGCTTCCTCATCAGAATACGTCACATAAATTGTCGTCACACAAGTTAATTAAAGAAGTTTTACTTGTTAAATAAAAACAACAGTTCATTGTGTATCAAATAAAATAAATAAAAATGTCATCCACATCGCTGACAACATGAAATGTGCTTAGAAGAATGATAGCACTGTCACATGAATGAATGGCAAAGTTGCGTTAAACAAGTGGAATAATGATTAAAAGTATGAAACCACCTACTCAACTTTGTGTATACAAGCAACACTGTGCTACTTCTGCTGCTTCGAGATTAATCTCGCTGTAGCTCAGCTCAGGGCTGCCGTCCCCCTCAATGTGCATCCCCTGCTGCCTGTTTACGCCTGTTTAACGACAGCGGTGCATTTATCTCAGACAACACTTGTTTCCTTTTTAATGTTGTAGTGCCGAGGCAAGGATGAACATGTTGCGGCACTGTAGACGTAACGCTGGGAACACATAGCCCGGCGGAGAGGCTTTAGTTCCGGCTACTGTAGGTTAGACGCCGACGATACGTAGAAAACAAAGCTTAGGTCAGACAAAAGTGTAATGATTTTAATTGCTTAGGAATGTTCGTGTCAGCGTGCCTTACATTCAGGAAGTTATATATATATAAATTTTTCTGCATTCCAAACTCTCGGGCCGCAAGCATAGGCGATGTAATTAGCCTGAAGCCTCTCTAGTCGTGTCGGAGGACACTATGGTTATTCCCACAACACAAATAATGTTTGCTAGTGTTTCTAAAGCTGTGTTTCCATTGTCCACAGATGCGTTACTGCGTGGCCGCTCTGTGGCTGTCCGCGCTGACCACCCTCGCGGTGGCGGCCGCCGACGACGCCCACCATGACGCCGCGCCTCCACAGGTACCACACCATACCATATCACAACTTACCACATCACACCAAGCTCAAGGAAAGAGATCACCACACAACATGACCTATTAAGCACGCACTGCACGAGATCAGCAGCCTCTCGTAGTCTTAAACTCTATTTCGCAGCGCAGCGCGTAAATGAGCTGAGATAATGCCGATTCGGTACTGTGCTTATAAGTATGCTAAGAGCTTAAAGTTCTAATTGTGAAATGACCAATATATACCATATATACCACGGTCTGCAACATCGTTCAATCACTATTAAATGACAATTTGATAAATGAAGAGGCAACAAACCTAATTAACTGATACAAGAATACGAGTCGATTCATTTGTTTCGAAGTAAATTACAAGACAAGTTACATGTTTTTTTTTTACCCTGTTATTTATGTTATTTCAAACACAATGTAAATTGTTTGTGAATAAAATTGAATTGAATTGACAAAAAATAAGATTCTTAATTTAAATTTCTGCCCGCACATCAGACTTATTATTTATTTCTGTTACCGAAGGAAGCATACAGTGTAGAGCCTAGTGATGTATTAAATAAAATGATTAAAATTACATAATTCCGAAAGCAGTTAATTTTTACGCGGCGCCTGACACAGTCTACGAGATTGGAACTCGATCACAACATAATGGATCTATCATTTATTGTTGCAAGTTAAATATATAATATTATAACATCTTCGAGATCAAAATATAACTAAATACAGTTCTCATACCTCCTATCAGAAACTTCAACACATTTGACATTAATTATCAAGTCTCCGGATTTTGCCGAGATGTTCATACTTTGTGCCACATATTTTAGGTACTAAAGATTTCAATGTCGAATCTCACAAAAATACTATAAACTTGAAACGGTACAAATACTTTGCTATACCCAGCAGGTATTACAGTCTTCGTCTACAGTCACTTATCTGCTTTTAACAACATTTTTATGTCCCCACAACACGTCGGGCTACTAATAGCGCCGGGCAGTCGTGCAATCTCGAGCCAGCGCCCCGACTCGCACACATGCTCATAGTTACCGAGCTCACTGTAAAAACCAGAACAAACGCAAACTCAACTATTTTAAACGACGAGGGAAAACTTACAACATCGCCTTTTGGTGGCAACTGTACGAGTACAGTGTGAAGCCATGCGGCCCGCGCACCGCACTAATAGCTCTTGTTATAAATATACTAACTAATGGACCTGTAATTACTTGTGCACACATTTCGCCCTTGTCTAGGAGAATTAAAGGTTTTTTTAGTAGGTACTCCTAAAATAGCACAATGTGCAAGTTAATTATGCTATTTTAAAAGAGAGATATTACCTTCAAGTGTGAATGCAACTTTATCATTACAAATTGAAATAAAGTAGGTGTAGGTACCTTCTTCAGCCGCCGAGGTCTGGCTACAAATTTCAAACGAAGTAAAATGGTCCTGACGTAAGTTTTCGTAACACATCTATTCTGGGAATGAGAACAATGTTTTCTAAGCAAAAGAAAAAGTGGGGCATAAAGCTTGTCCGCCGTTTGATGTGAACAACACAATTAACATTCTGTGAGGCGACAAACGCCTGTTAATAGAATAATAAAACAACTTGTGGCGCAGTCGCCCGTGCGGGGCTGCGGCCGTACGGCGGCGGCGGCGGCGTGCACAAGGTTGGGGACAAGTTTTTTCGAACAATTCCCCCGAGCGAGCTTTGTTCCAGCCAATTGTACCGATACCAAACGAAAATGTTCTTTGAATAAACAAAGAGCTAATAGAATTGCTTACCGCATTGTACTTTTGAAATCTTTCAACGAGTGCTCTTTGCGCTAAAAAATAAAACTGCTCAAAGCAATTTCCTTTCATTACGACCGTTTGTGGTGCACCTATTTAAAATAAATGTTCCTGTTCGCAGAACGACAACGAAATAGAGTTAACTGACGAAGAGAAGCGCGCGTGGTCGAGCCTGCACGGCGGCGGGGGCTGGGGCAAGCGGGGCTGGCAGGACATGAGCTCGGCCTGGGGCAAGCGCGCCTGGCAGGACCTCAACTCCGCCTGGGGCAAGCGCGGCTGGAACGACATGAGCTCGGCCTGGGGCAAGCGAGCTTGGCAAGACCTCAACTCGGCTTGGGGAAAGAGGGGTTGGCAGGATCTTAACTCCGCCTGGGGCAAGCGCGCCTGGAGGGACATGTCGCAGTCACCCTGGGGCAAGCGCGCCTGGCAAGACATGAGCTCCGCATGGGGCAAGCGAGGCTGGAACGACATGAGCTCGGCCTGGGGCAAGCGAGGCTGGAACGACATGAGCTCGGCCTGGGGCAAGCGAGGCTGGAATGACATGAGTTCTGCCTGGGGCAAGCGGGGCTGGAACGACATGAGCTCTGCCTGGGGCAAGCGAGCACCTGTGAGTATATTATTACCATTATTCTATATGTGATTGACTTTCATTTAACATTAGTTTATATTTCCATACGAGTATGTCAAAGTGTCAAGGGCGAGTATAAAAATATTCAAAACTACTTAAATTGCTTAGACATATAGATATGATTAAATGTAAGGGGAAGTCGACAGGCCAGAGGGGCACCGAACAATAGAGGAGGTGGCAGGACCGGGACACCACGGCCAACATTCAACTTCTTGCATTTATGTAATGCAACTCACACGAGGTTGACATGTGTTAGCTAGAGTATTTGCGCCATTTTGGAAGGATCTGAAGTCCAGGCACTATACAAAGCCCTGATAAGATAATTCTACTGATGTTCTGCTCTTGTCCAGGAAAAATGGGCCAACTTCCACGGATCATGGGGCAAGCGCGCCGCGGAGCCCGACTACGAAGAGATCGACGCCGCCATCGAACAACTGATCCCCGCCCAGCAGGTGCGACATAGACTTACCTCTGTACCGCGGCTCAGACGAGCCTATAAATATAATGTATTCTTGTTCCCTTCATAGCTTATACTAGCAAAATATTTTAACATTACCTAAGAAAACTTTTCGCTAAAGTAAAAGAAGTTTTGAATATTAGCATATTTTCGCCGAATTTACCAAACTTGGGATGCAAATTGTATGCAAGGATTATTTCACCTGTCCGGTTTCGTCAAAAATTCTTTTAAAACGCAGAGGAAGACTTCGAATTTCCAAAGCATTATTGCAACATTCCTATTAATTATGTTTTATGTTGTTTAGCTATCGGACGACGAGCGAATGGAAGTCCCGGAGAAGAAGGCTTGGTCAGCTTTACACGGCGCGTGGGGCAAGCGACCTGTGAAGCAGGCGCAGTATAACAGCGGTACGTACAGTCGCACAGCATCCAGTCTGTCAAGTCAGAGTACAGTAGTACAATACGTGGTCGGGGAACTTATGGAACAAAGATTTTGTTAATTCTCGATTCCACCTGTAGATTTTGTAGTTCTTTGACGTAGATCAATTGGTTACATTACTTATTTAGTTTTCTACAATAAATTCGTGAATTCAATCGTATCCTATTAGATTACGCGCTAAACATCAATCCCCGATCAGTTGACACTCAATAATTCTAGTGAAACAGTCTGTCTGAATTATCAGCTAGACATCTATAGCACGGTAATGACAATCCATCAGACAGATTATTCCGAGACGTACAGAATTACGAGAGCTCATAAAAGTTTAACAATAAATAGTCGTCGGCAGTTAAATTCGGGTGAGACAATAACAGCAGTAGGTAATTATTCCTTGTCCTGATTGATGGCGCGCGTTCAATTGATTGATTAACTGAGCAATTGTTCGCGCTGCCCGTTGTTCAGTTTATCGGCGCGTGGACTGCGCCATCAGCGCAACATTAATAACTAAAGTTTAGTTAAAAGATAACACTCGACTTTGTTGATTCTCATTTCGAGTTAGAAATGAGATCGCTTTGTTAACGCGCAGAGACAAACTTTCGGGAATGTGCTCTGATTACAAAGTCTGCGTCATTCACTCGTTTAAGAACTAGTTCCCTATGGAGCATGCTTGCCCAAGCATGGGCCTAGGCTCTCTTCTCGATAGTTCTTAGGCAAACCTGCTACACCGCTGTCGAGACTACGAAGTGTCGCGGGTAATAAACTGCTCCTTCATTTCGTGTGTAATTTAAACTGCGCGCCACAAGCCCCTAATAAATTTGTAGCCAAGTTGGAATTTGTGCGAGCCGCCGACAGAATTAGATAATAATCCTCGCTCGCCTTTTTAAATTAAATAGCCCCCAAGTCAATATGGCCGCCGCTGAGGCCGACACTTTCTGGAGTTTCTCACGCGTTCAAATTCATAATTTCGCATTAACGGTGAACGATTTAATGAAAAATGTTATCCATTCATGTATTTATACCGTGTCAAATTACTTTTCTGGATTTCTATTAAGTCAATATTTCGTTGTAGTATTTAGAGAAGGTGTACGAGTATTAAAATATCATTGAAACGCGAGTTGTAAAGATCACACGTAGCAATTGACGTCACACGCACTCGACAGAACTCTTTATTAGAGAAAATACATAGATGTATGATATGAACCAACAGGATCGTATTACTGGAAGCGCGAGCCCGCCTGGACTAACCTAAGAGGAATGTGGGGCAAGCGCTCGGCGCAGGACGCGGACGCGGTAGACGATGACCACGGTAACCACGCTCGAGGCGCTTCTACTGGCACAGGCACCTGTGTTGTAGAACATTGGAAGACATAGTAGCACAATAGCTTCATCTCACTCACACTCGCACCAGTCTGTCGTAGCACCCTCTCTATCTTCTGCCTCACCTCTTCCTGTCTGTTCCGTGTAGTTCTTAGAGCTTGTTCTTCTAGTTTCTTCTCTCTTTTTCTACCTTCCTCTGTATTTTCTCTCTTTAGTCGATGTTAGTCAATATGGATAGTATGAATGTGTAAGTAGTTTACTTGACAGTGTATAGTGTATATGTGTATCTAAATATTGTATCATTATCTTCTATTCCTAAAACTCAGGTTAGACTCATGATTACCAAACATAACTAACAGCCTGTACCGACCTGCTCAGCGAACACGTCACCACCGGTCACAGAATACGTGTACATGTCGTTTCCATAAATAGCCTAAACACGGCAAAAACTGAAACAACCAAGCGTTTCTAAAATACGTATACGTTACTAAAAATAAGTATTATTTTACAAATGTCCATGATTTCAAAGGTTCAGTGAGTCGGTGCAGTGTTGTTAAGCGTTTGTCTCGAATTCTCGAATTTGCGAACTGGTCGCGCACAAGACTTACGTGTCCGGAACACTGCCCGCGACTCCGTGACCTATTATACTGTTGTACAGGCGTTTGTTTCGATTTACATTTTATTAAAATGTTACACGGACTATAGAAGCCACCAGTTTATTGCCAGATGCTTATCTAACTCTCACAAAAGCTCACTTAAATATTTAGCAATAATCGCATTTTGAAACACTCCTAATGATCAACCAAGCCTGTCTGACTGACTGACACTGCCTATCTCAATAATTTACCCAATCTCAGCATTATCTAAGAAATTCCCCCAAAGTATTATTAATTGAACAATCGCAGTGTAACGGTGCAATCAATCGAGCAAAGCGCTCAGTCGGTGAAGCCGACGCGAATTAAAAAGTTAAAGCCGAAACTGTTCACTAAGTAAATCAAACGATTACCGACAAGTATCGGAATAAGTGATTAATTAAATTAGAGCTGCGGGCTTCCAGCTCACGGCTCGCGAGCTGAGAATAGAGGTGCGACGTTCCTTACTAGAGGTGCGACGTGCCAATCACGCCGTGCAGCACGGTTACAAATGAACTGTTCACGGAGCGACGGAACGAGCTCATTTCCTGTCGTAGAAAACTACGAATGTAATTATTAGTTAGATGTGTTCATTCAATTAGAGAACCCTTTGTAGGTACTAGGTACGTATCACTTTCATGCGATTATTTCTTAAGACATTCAGATGATACCTCTAATGCCTCTGTCAAGATTCTTCACCGGCTTTAATTTACCATTCATTCGAAAATACGAGTACCTTCTTTTCTACTAATTTAGGCCATGTTTTTTCGTCTTACCATTTCTGGTTGTAATATGTTGGTCTTGTGTCCACAGAGAGCAGTGCGAGGGACGAGGCCTAGACTACCGGAAACTGTGTATAATATTATATAACTAATACAACTAAATACTGTATAACAACTGTCATATCTTAGGTACAACTGTCTGTCTGTCCAACCACATGTTTAGCGGCTCTTCATATACCAAAGCTTAATGATCTCTATAGTATAATAGTCTCAAATGACGCGAACTCCAAATTGTTAAACAGATATCTTAATGTTGTGAAAAATAGTATTTATCTTCAAAATTCATTAAATTAATAAAACTTGGACTTTTGTTTTATTTATTCTGTCATTGCATAATGCTTCATTTTTCACAATGAATTCGATGAACATCTGGAAAATAATTTTGGTTTCGCGCCATTTAATTTGACAGCTTATAGTTTTAATTTCTGCGGCCACAGAGTATAGAGGAGCGTGTAATCCGCTTCACTTCCAACCAGTGAGGCGCATTATCGTCGGCGGTCGAGTTCCTATCGCTTGTCTAGTTCCTTTTACACATCTTTGACTTCAGATATTATAAGATACGAGTAGCGGGACACTTGTTTTGTATAAGTACCACTGAGTTGAGATTCGTTTAATTTTGCTGAATTGAATTCTTTATTGAATGTCGTGTAGCAGTTTGTAAGTCCCGCACGCCGCTTTCTAATTAGTAATACTCGTACAAAATGTAGTTCTTACTATGTCACCTTCTAGTGTAACGAGATTTTTATCAAATATAATATATTTACATTAAGATATAGCGTTTATTTTTACGACATTTGATATTAAGTGTGTGCGGTGGCGCCGGCCGCGGCGGTGTGCCGGGGACGTGTCGTAACTAAGTGTCATCATGATAATGTATGTACTGCTAGTTAGTTAATTAATTGTATTTTACTAGTCAAGTTGATGTACATTGTACTATACGGCTTCGCGAGAAGTTCACGTTTGTCCAATAAAAGTTTATTCGGAAGCCGAATCTCGTTTTATTTATTTTGTGTTCACACACACTATGACAATAGAAAATGCATACACACACATCACACGACGCCCATGTGCCCATGGCGAACAGACATATCTCTTTAGCAACCCAGCGTCAAGATTTTAACATGATTAATTCTATCAGAAATAAAGAAAACACATTGATTTAGCACATGCCACAAGTGCACACAATATAAAACAAAAATAATATAGGAAAAATAAATTCAGTCTAAACAAAAAATGTAACACTGTGTGCCTCACGGCGCGCAGCGCCAAATAGGCACAGTTTAGCAAAATATCGGACAACTAGTGGCCGACGCTTGTTTTCAACTGGTCCTGGATTATTAAATGGGACTTACTGTTAATATGCCTGATAATTATAGAAGACTGTATAAAGTCATTAAGATATAATCATAAAGTTACATAAAATATTCTCTATACATTTGAATTAACGTGATTTCCTGAAAACGTTCTTACAAAAGTTACCAGCCGAAAAATAAGCAGACTCCATGTCAAAATCACACAAGATCTAATACCATTCAACAAAGAGAGTCAAATCTACCACACAAACACAATGAGATTGATTTACTCTTCCACACAACACGTTTAAATATCACCAGAATCAAAATCAATTCAAATATAACGAAATAACAATCACACAGAGATCTATATGTTATAGTCAAACTTCGAAGCTCACGTGCTTATAGGTATGGCTAGCCAAATCACAGGTTTGACAGAAGTCTTAGTCAAAGTCCAAACCAATAGCGTGTTTCGGCCTTTGACTAACGAATTTATGTCTAATACTAGGAGAAACCAACTTGGATATTCCAACGCCGAAACTCAATACGATCAAATCGGAGTTGGACCGGTAAGTTAACTTGACCTTTAGGTCAAGGTGCACTTCAGTGCAAGGTAAATATCAATATTTGGCAATAAGGCGTAGTCGACGATGTGTTACTAATTATCTGCTCCGTATGCCAAATTGATAATGCCGTTTTCGGTTTTTTTTTTCCAAAATCATCGCCGGCAGCAATTCCAACAAACGGCGCTGGCAGCTAATTTATAAAAAGTGAGGCATTTTAAGGTTTGCCAAACAAAAATACATCAGTCAAAGGCAGACATTGGAATCTACATATTTTTGGGTTTGCCAAAAGGCGTTCGTCAAACCTAGGATAAACCAGTCATTCTGCGAGGAGGCTACATATCAATCTTTGCCTATAAAATATACACAAATCTACAGATTTTCTTCCGCAAAACATTACATTGAAGGTTGTGGGCGTGTTGCTTGTCCAAACCTCAGCGGAGACGTTCAGAGTACACAGCTCTATCGATAACTGCGGGCGAGCTGTCAACATTGATGTAAGGGTGTAGCTCTAAGTGATTGATACCGATGCCTGGATCCGTTCATATTATAAGTGGTGTGTGGGCCACGGGTTCGGAAACAGTGTCAATATTATACCTAGCCAGTGCGATGGGCAAAGTTACTTCAGCGATTAGATGGCACAAGTATTGGGTGTTCCAACCGTCCTGTCTCCTGTAACAGTAACACTTCATACTAACTCCGGTACACAAATTGATACTAAAACTCATGATAAGCTTAGTATAAACACCCTTTTTATCACTTAAAATAATCAAAATTAACAAAAATTAAAATAAATAGTCGAATCTTTTGGAATTATCAATTGAATCGTTTCAAGGTGTTGAAACCAAAAACTGCGCATACCGTATAGTTTAAACTGTATCCCTACATTGAATACAATTAAAGCAAAGTTCTTTCCTTCCCTTGTTCCGACACAAGCCATGAATGTACGAACATATGACCACCAAAAGGTCCATTCTGTACCCACACAAAACAATCACTCCTGTGATTTAACCTCTTCCAGATGATACTGAAGTTTGCTATACTATAACATGCAAATGTCGGAATAACAATAAATCTCCGTAAGTAGAGTGAGACACTCACTCCAGCGACGATCGCGTGGGTGTGACGAACAGCCACGACCACTCCGCGAGATTGTGTATGCACTGTACACACACACAACACAACACGGTTAGTACACACAGTACACAACACACACAGATTGTGCACGCACCGACGCGGGCGGCGGATTGGATTGCTGTTTGCTGAACATCTGTATCTGTAGTGAATCAAGAGCGGTAAGTAATAAAGTTGTCCTCGCCGCTGTTTTATTGTGAACGTGTGCCGAACGCATATAGCTTAGATGGCATGGTACTTATGTGAGTTGCGAACACAGCCTTATCACCTTTCCAAGTTAAGTATGTCTCAGAAACTGTTATACACCACGTTGTTTATCATATACTCTTGACTCTTATGTAGCAGACCAATAGGGGGGGAGGGGTTCGGAGTGCTGTACTGAATACTGGTAGCCGTTTGTGCGTCGATGTCTTTTCCAACCTGTATTTACTGGGATCCTGCCGTTTTGCCGAAAAGATTTTGCCAAATTTTCATTACCCAAACAAATTTTAGTAACCTTTTTTTATACCAATGTAATATTTGGAATAATTTTAGTACGCACATTTTCATTTGGTCAAATGTTTACTTGGCAGATTATTACTAAGGATAATGTCATTAAGGCTTTTGGTCTTTAATCAAATGATTTATTACAGCAAACAAAATTAAGACAATAAACGTATAATCAAATGATTTGTTATGACAAAAAATATAAAGGCTAAAATTTTGGAATGAAGACATAACACAAATTGATTTAATATAGCCCCGCGCAGCGGGGCCCCGTCGACCTGCTGACGGAAACGCTAACCCTAGACGGTCGACGTCAGGGGCACCCCGAGGTTCGGTTAGTTAGGTTCCTGTAAACCTTGCAGACAGAAATAGGAGCCCCGCGCAGCGGGGATCCGTCGACCTGCTAACGGAAACGCTAACCCTAGACGGTCGACGTCAGGGGCACCCCGAGGTTCGGTTAGTTAGGTTCCTGTAAACCTTGCAGACAGAAATAGGAGCCCCGCGCAGCGGGGATCCGTCGACCTGCTGACGGAAACGCTAACCCTAGACGGTCGACGTCAGCGGCACCCCGAGGTTCGGTTAGTTAGGTTCCTGTAAACCCTGCAGACAGAAATAGGAGCCCCGCGCAGCGGGGATCCGTCGACCTGCTGACGGAAACGCTAACCCTAGACGGTCGACGTCAGGGGCACCCCGAGGTTCGGTTAGTTAGGTTCCTGTAAACCTTGCAGACAGAAATAGGAGCCCCGCGCAGCGGGGATCCGTCGACCTGCTGACGGAAACGCTAACCCTAGACGGTCGACGTCAGCGGCACCCCGAGGTTCGGTTAGTTAGGTTCCTGTAAACCTTGCAGACAGAAATAGGAGCCCCGCGCAGCGGGGATCCGTCGACCTGCTGACGGAAACGCTAACCCTAGACGGTCGACGTCAGCGGCACCCCGAGGTTCGGTTAGTTAGGTTTCTGTAAACCTTGCAGACAGAAATAGGAGCCCCGCGCAGCGGGGATCCGTCGACCTGCTGACGGAAACGCTAACCCTAGACGGTCGACGTCAGGGGCACCCCGAGGTTCGGTTAGTTAGGTTCCTGTAAACCTTGCAGACAGAAATAGGAGCCCCGCGCAGCGGGGATCCGTCGACCTGCTAACGGAAACGCTAACCCTAGACGGTCGACGTCAGGGGCACCCCGAGGTTCAGTTAGTTAGGTGCCTGTAAACCCTGCAGACAGAAATAGGAGCCCCAACCGAATCCAAATAGGAGATTCCAACTAGTTAATAGTGCTTTTGACTGAAATGGTAAGTTTAAAATTGACGACACCAAATATTTGGCTTATTTAATTTTGCGTAAAATATGTTATACCAACTGAAATATTTGACTAGATAAAAAATGGTAAAAGTACTAGTTGGTGAACAAGTTATTGTTCAAACGTTCACTTGCCAAACATAGGTTTTCGTAACAATTATTTGTAAAGAGATTTTTTGGTAATTAATAATTTGGCAAATGAAATTATGCGAAAATTTGTTTGGGAAGTGATAATTTGGCAATTTCTTTTCGGTAAAACAAGGGAGACCCGTATTTACCTGATTGGCACATTTCCTGGCGTTTCACCGACGCTACCCTGCACCAGAGATACCTACGAGCTGGGAGCCCGGAGGTGTGCACGGCAAGTCGTGATAAGTCCATTAGCAGTATGAATACTGCTAATTTGATAAATTATATATATAATTAATTTGCAATTAGTGCTGGTATAGAGCTTTCGGTAAATAGAAATAAAATCTATTTCCTAGACAAACAAAACAAATTAAGAAAGCATGTAACTAAACACTATTTAGCTGTAAGTACTTAGCTCTTCGAGGTTACGTGTATTCAATACAGACACATGCCAAATTAATAAGTAAAATCTTTGGTTCAGTTATTAACTTGTCCTACTTCTGCGTGTATAGTTAGTTCCACTTAGCGAGTCCTAAGTATAACTAACTTGCATGCAGAGATGTGCACTTAGCATTCTCACGGAGCAAGTAACATACCCTAATGATGCGTATACGAGAGATAAGGAACATCACTAGCGTATCCGCCGCGGGATGTATCCGAACAGCGAGAGCACCTCGCTAGCTAAGTATGTTAGTGACCTGGATTAGCTAGATTAGGGCAAATGGCATTTGTAATTAATTGTGTATTAGTAATTGATCTGAATCACTCATATTAGCTATGAATAGAAACTAGATTAAGAGTATCGATGCTCTTGTGAGTGCAAATATAATGCAGGATCACATCGTCTAAACTACGAGAAAAAACGACAAGAGCAGATTTATTAAAAGAGTAAATACTTTATCAAATGGAAAAAATGTCAGTTTGATCTTTTATATAGAAGTCATACAAACCGCCGTGTTAGTTCTTGTGATGAAATATCTTGTGATGGAAAAATCTGCCGTCTGTACAAATATAGATAGAAGTTGACGACCCGGTTTAGCAATAATTTCGCAAACTAGAGTAATAAGCAAACCATAGGTACATATGTACCGAACTAGTTCAACCGAAACGTTTCACATTTCCTTCCACGACAGTCATCAATTTAGCAATTATTGTAATCAGTGCAGTCATCACTATCGAATATCGAGTCTATTATCTAATCTGAAAGCTTGCACATCAGTACCGTGAGACCGCGACTGATTCCCGCCGCGTCGCCGCATTCCGCCTGCCTCGTCAGCGCTCGAGTCGCTCGCGTCGCTCGTCCCGCTCCCCTCGCTCAGCACTCCGTGTATTATCGCGCTGGGTTGCTCACCAAATGGGGCGGACAGACGGCGCGCGTGCGAGAAACTAAGAATTCTTTTCGTTATACGTGACTGCGAATAAAATTGGCATAATTATGATAAGTGTGGTCTTATGTCAATCGTTTCTTTTTGAGATTACTGGATATAAGATATTCAAATGAATGGGTAGCTCAAAATCGCTTACAGAATTAAACTCACAATCGCTAACTTAATAGTTAGCGATTGTGAGTTTAATTCTGTGAGTTGAATTATCAAAATCACTCACTTCAGCAAAAAGTCCTCACATGTCGGTGGGAAGCCATTCAATCAAAGCAACAGGCTCGCGCCTGTTTATTCTTGGCGCTGTTGCTACGACGTAGCCGACCGACTCAAAAACGTCGTAGCACCGAGGCTACGCCTGCTACGCTTTCGTAGCACCAACCTACGCGCTACGGAATAAATCAATATAACTTAATAATTTGTTTTTGCAATACATCGGATATTGCGGATTTATTTCGATCACAGTGGACCTTTATGTTTGTAATTAAAAAGTTAACATAACATAAATTACCTGAATTTTTGCTGTTTCAGTCATTTGACATAAACACAGCAATTAATTGAAAAATTATGATCGTCATAATGTTATGTTTTTCACACTACACGTTTGTTTAAATATATTTTGATAAAATATTAGTTTTTCGATCTCGAATAAAATTATCCATATTGTCAAATTGTTTTGAAACAAAATAATGTTGATTTGCGGTTTGTCAACGAATCTGTATTGTTTTACGGCGATAAACAAATTGGCGTTGTGTGCTCCCTTGTGTTGTGGAAATGGTTTTACGTTTTATTTATCGAAGAGTCATCATGTACTCGTAAGCATCATTTTAGACGGATATTCATCGAAATGAAATTTATTTGCGGTAGTTTTACACCTTTGCTGTGCAATCGTCAGTCGGTGGCACAAAAAGCTATATAAAACAAACATTGTTTTAAATCAACCTCAGCAGGTAATAATGAGAAAATGATGGAATGAAATAGAAATTGATAATGGTACGTTTTCATAGTTCAGGTACTTTTTGTTCAGGAAGAGCTATTTATAGAGAAGAATACAACAAACTACTTCTCTAAAACAGTAAAACAAACAAACGTCTGTATGGTCACGTGACGTCGTCGTGCGGCGAACACAAGCCATGATGTAGAAACGTACGATGACTCGCACCAACGGAACGAATGGTGTAAATGTTTCGTTTAGTACTCCTACTTGTATTACAACTATTTAAATGACCGATTAAGTGACCGAATATTCTAGAAGTCCATCAGCATAGCTGCACTGCAGCTGAACTATATCGCACACTCTAAATGCGCCAGTTCTGTTAAATTCAACATCCATACCATATGAGAACTTAATTACACTTTTCCCCGGTATCACACGAAGTGCTCGAAGCCCAAAGTGGGCTTAAATAAAAGTATAAAATCAATTAACTGAGAGGGCTGATGGCCGCGCTTGGCCTGAGATATATAACCAAATGAACCCATTAACCTAGATCATGTTTATTGCCATTAAACAATTAGCTAAGTTTCATATCGCTCATCACTATACTAATCTGACTCCCACATGAGTAACTTCTACTCAATCTAAAAGTTCGAACTTTGGTCCAAGCTGGTCCAAGCTTAAAAAGTTAAGCAGCCAGTTTATTGATTTCGAACCTTAATTTGTCGGGAATAAAGTTCTGGATACAAAATTGGCAACAGACTCGGGTTCAAAATCAGTTTTTGTATTTAGTACTTTAACTTTATCATTATAAAGTTCCAAATAAAAAATGTTTTGACGGTTTAAACCTGTGTCTGAGGTTAGATCTTCTCTTGTTTGTAGTAAGGCCGATTATTATTAGAAACATGTGATTTGACCCGCAGAACGCTTATCATGTAATGAAAAAATATATAATGTCGTTGGGTTACCGCTCGGTAAGTAAGGGTCGCTGTGGGTACTAAAAGGGTTACCTGAAGCTTTCCATCTGAACAGTCAATTGTTTTTCTTTCCTTATTCGTTGGTATATTATTACTATAACTAGAAGCTAAATGGTACTTTAACAACTCGCTCTAAAGGTTTTTCTCTGAATAACCGACCGATGAACCGACCTCTATGAATGTTTTTTACTCAATGGCATATTTTGGAGATAAACACTATTCGAATTGACAGTCGGCAATTGACAACAGCTGACGGCTGACCGCTGACGGCTGACGGCTGACGGCTGACCGCTGAAGGCTGACGGCGATCTGTTTCAGATAAAAAAAGGATTTCTAGGCTAATAAATAGTATAATTCTGTTTACATGCAACGTGTTTCCTTTATATTGCTGGACAGAATGCCTTTGTTTATATCATGCAACAATTTTATCACAGGAAAATATTGTTATTTTAGGGACCTATTTAATAGAGCAGACACTCACAAAATTATCTTCTACAATATTTACAGCCATGTAATATTAATATTTAGATGTGTGTCAGCGAGGTATTAACACCGTCTTACCGCCGCCTTCGTAACTGTTATTAAATCGGCCTGCTTTGTACAATAACTAAGTCACCCTAATAAGTAATTTATTGCAAGTAGCTATTACTGACAGCATTCTTAGGACGACAGAGGTGTCCTCACGTTTTGTTATAATAATAAAAATCATTTATTTCAGACAAAAAAGTCCATAGGTAAGGCAAAGTTGTTAGTAACAAGAATTTTGCTTATAATTCTAATGTTAGTAATTGAAAGAAAAAGAAGAAACTAGACACACCGTATACCCCTGACCCACAGTTATACAGATCATTTTCGAATATTGTTTATCGTTGTGATAATTAAACGAAGTGAAAAGCTTATTTATTAAGACAAAAACTTCTTGTTTTATTTAGTGTTCTACCAAAATATTTATTGTATATAATTCGAATATTAATTGCTGTTAGATACATAATTGTGTTCACGTAACATAACACCTACATCCCCCGAAGGGTAAGGCAGGGTGTAAACGTGTAATATGATAGTAAACCCAAATTTCGTCCGTTGCGTAAGTCACATGTAAAATGGGACAAGCTTACTTACAAAGGTGCTGTGCATCTTCCAGACATTAGTATGTTGGTTATTGGCCGCGTCCAGTCAATACGACGTAAGGTCTGAGGTCGCGGTTGAGTACAAGAAAGCGCACTCAGCGCGGCCGCCATTACAGAACGATACGTGGTATCGATATCGTCGTTATGATGTCGTATCGATACATTGCGCGAGTGTAATGTGCAGCACTCGGCTTTATTGTCGACACACAGTGCGGGGCCGCGGCTCGCACTAGTGGGCGACTGTGTATGTTATGTGGTACTTCTTTTTCAATTAGAAGCTTTTAACTCGTTACACAATACGCCTATAATGGCCCCACTGCTGAAGCACAGCGAAAGAGACTAAACTTGAATCCACAGCGAGAGCCCATTACGTTGTGTGGATGTTTTTATGTGTGAGTTCACCGATCCGAGAGCGGTCAGTTCAGTTTCAGTTATTCTTGCTGTTTCAAAAGTACATCAAAATCAGTAAACTTCAAATAAGCTGAACTACGGCCAACACACCCTGTTTCATCAACCTTCATGACCAGTTCATCTACTCGCGAGTACGAGAACGAGTTAACTTGTGAACAGTTAATGCCTCGTTGTTCTTCTGCATTAGAACATATGCAGTAGTATAGGCTGTAGAGCAACACCATACGTAGTACAATACTCTGCCAGTCTGAGTTCTTAGGAACGTAACCATCTAAGCGCTTTGTTTATTACAAACCTTAGAAAATGTGCTGTAAGACAGACTGCAGGCGAACAGTTTGCTCTGGGGGCGCTGCCGTACGCTGTACTAGAGTGTGGCTCTGCTGACGTAAATGAAAAGGTTACTTTTTTACCACTATGCTAATTCTAACTTGTTCGTGTGGATCTAATATTCCACAAATAATAGGATATCTGATATCGTGTCCTGCGTACCCTGTTGTCTGCATACTAGCTTAGTTTTGCGCGCTGTTATAACACACAAAAAAATCACATCACGAGTAAACACCTTCAAAAACAGCCCTCATTCAGTCCAAAATGTTCAGTGCTAGATACAACGCGCACCCGTGATGCTCGGTCCCGTGCCTCCCACATCCGGCTGAACCCCGCGATCTCCACCAGGTCCCAGGTCATCGGACCATCTCCTGGAACGCTAACTGTACCACGTCGTGTATTGTCCTACCTCTCCAGAACTTTGCAGACTCATCGGACTCATCTCACACGTTACGTTGATGTTGATGTAATTAACACACGGTTTGTTCACAAGGAAGCCTTTAACCTGCTCACAGTATTGCTCTTTATTGCACATACACTTTAAAATTGATTGGACACTTATTCCTATTTTTAATGGCTAACTTTATTTGTTACTTAAACTACATTGATCTTGTTGAATGTTATTGACATAAATTGCTTGTCCATTTAACTTATTTATTTAACATGTTAATGTCCACCACAAACAATAAACATATTTAGAATGAGTGTACATGTACAAGGTACTTAATAACGAACAAGGATTCAAATAACGGCCATTCTACGAAGTGGTCAAAATCCTGTTCGCTCCATATATCTCCTTTTTAAATATAGTTACATTTTAACGATAGTGTGTATTTTGCTTTATTTAATGTTTTCTATCATCACATATTTCAATTACCACATTATACATTTTATTTATTAAGATTTTGCGCGTTTCCTGTAGACCAAATCACGTCCTGTAGACTGTTCGCGACATAGTTTGCCGGATCCAGAGATGTTTAAAAAATACTTTCACTTATTTTGAAGTAGCTAATGTGAACTTATCATATTGCAAATATAATAAAGTAAACATTTGTGTATTCTACAGTGTTCGCAAAAAACTAATCACTCCTGTAGACAAACATGAAAAATTTGGTATTTTTTAAATATTTTGTATAACAACACTGTTTAGTTTTGTTAACAATACTGAAACACGTAGTTATCATCGTCTGTCTGTTATTGCCAGCCATAAGACATTATTTCCTAGTTTTTAATAAGAAGTGAGTCATTCTACAAAGTGTAAAAGTTGGTGCGTCACTTCTAAAGTTGCTAAAAAACAGTAAGTTCTTAATTTAAAATTAGTATTTTACTTTGGTCTTGTTAATTAGCGGTAAAATGATAGAACGTGATGGTAGCCACGTTTTATAACCTCATATATTCCCCTCAGCATGGACTAAAGTATTTGTTCATCACTTCTGTCGAACTCACTTCTGTCGACAACCGGCAAAAGCAAAGAAATATCAAATGGAAATATGATGATTGAGAGCCCAGACAGGTCCTCTGCAACCACCTTGCCTATGGAACCTAATATAGACGATCACTCGAATCGGAATGAGACAAACCTACCGTGTCCCATTCAAGAAGGGCTTTCAGAGCCCAGAATGTTGACCAACATTTTGCAAGGTCACGACTTTTATAGAGTGTGCTACGGCATTTCATCTGATATCGAAGCTGAATCAGAAATAGAATTTAATCTTTTGACCGCCAGAACATAAAATCACTCGCGTGGGTACGCGATACAATTTCACCTACTATTTTGTCACATATTTGTGTCGTTTGGCGTACAAGGCACGCGCATGTTTGTCACGTATATGACTATGGCGGTCAAAATGTTAATCAACCAAGTGATGTGAT
This sequence comes from Eurois occulta, assembly GCA_950022335.1. NCBI lineage: Eukaryota > Metazoa > Arthropoda > Insecta > Lepidoptera > Noctuidae > Eurois > Eurois occulta. The sequence continues at coordinate 23,645,893 of OX465478.1, forward strand.
TGAGAAGAAGAGTAGAAAACGAATTCGTTTGGGCAGCACTTCTGATGACCTGGTGGCTGAGAGAATGTCATGCTCACTCAAATGTCTCGCTGATGGTGGCGGGTGTGTCGGGTCATTTAGTTCCCTTCAATATGGTTGAGTTGAATGGCGCTGATCCATGCGTCATGTTCGTGAACGGGCGCTGTCAGTTGGGACTGGTCATCTCTTACCTGCCACGGTTTATTTTAATTACTTTATTTTTAAATTTTTGGTTTAATCTTTTACTCTGGACGCTCTTAATGTGCACGTCTTTGTACATCGTTCTCACATATATGTATAATCTCAACATGAATGATGTAACCAAGATTTTGTAACAATATTTTGATTTAAAAGAGTGTCCATGGAGTTTCTTGCCCATTCTTCTCCATAGAGATCTACGATTTCGAATGTGCAACTACAGTACTTTCGCAAGTTATTATGCCTTGTGTCTGTGACTGTAGCTTAGCTTTTTTGTTTTTGACTTTCAAAAGTGCCTGTAATGGTCTAATTGAAATAAATGCTTTGACTTTGACTTTGATAGTTTTACTGAGGATAATTTGATACACAAAAAAGAGAAGAACTCACTGGTTCATGGAGTAAAGAAATATGGAAAAGGATTTTTTTTTCGGATATGATTTATTTCTTACTAGCGACCCGCCCCGGCTTCGCACGGGTGCATGTGTTATACATAAAAACCTTCCTCTTGAATCACTCTATCTATTAAAAAAAACCGCATCAAAATCCGTTTCGTAGTTTTAAAGATTTAAGCGGTCAAAGGGAAATAGGGACAGAAAAGCGACTTTGTTTTATAATATGTAGTGATATCCTTTTTTATTATTATTGAGCTCATTATAATATCTACAGAAGTGAAGTCACATCTGTAGACATAGTTTTATGATTTTTTTATTTTGTAACCGTTGTTTATTTTCATGATAATTATACCTTAGCAAGTGAGAAGACACTTAATTTTTTGAGTTTATAACGGTGATTTTTTCTAATATTGAATATGTTTTCGTTATTTTGCAATATTGTCTATTCTGTCGATAATGGCGTCACATCTGTCGACAGGCAAAAATCTTAAAAGTGCCACAAATGCTAATTTTATGATTGATGATCTCTAAAAATATTTTTAGATTAAATTAATGTTAATTTTAATTCTTCCTACTTCAATAAAAACACCTAATCATTGAATTTATTTTTATTTTAAAAAAGTATAGGTTCGTAGAATGGCCGATAAATCAAAAATCAGTATTCTGCCAGTATATGCAGCCGTAGCTCGTAGCATCGTAGCGCGTAGCACCGTAGCGCGTAGCACCGTAGCGCATAGCACCGTAGCGCGTAGCTCCGTAGCGCGTAGCACCGTAGCGCGTAGCACCGTAGCACTCGTAGGCAACTCGCTGTATGTCGCCGAACCGTATACAGTAAGGAAGTGACATTCATTCCATTTGCGAACCTTCACGTTACACACAATGACGCAAGTCATCGTTAAATATTCGCGGGATTAGTTCAAGGTGCTTGAACCTAATAATAAAGCTCTAATGGGTCATAGACTAATGAGTATTTCTCAATAGTACGAATTCCAGGACTACGGGTTACTACAGTGGGACATTAGGACATCCATACTATGGAACAATTAGGTTATAAAGGTGTATACAGATTACTTACACTTTTAGCCAATGTTTATTTGTTTTACCTTCGTTTAGTAATTCTCCGTTTCCCATTTTGTCTTTACGTTTCGGTATATTTTATGTAAAGCCCGTTGCCTACTTCAACCCATGCGGACGGTGGGTCGAAGGGCAGCAGGCGCGCCATTAATTTTAGGGACGGAATTTAAATGTACAAAAGTTTAACTTTATATTATGATATTTTAAACTGGGTATATAAGTAACTCTTTAACTCCCTGTTTTATGATACTCCCTGATTATTACTGATTTTATGTTCAGTTCCTAAAGGAATGCTCATCGGACAATGTAAGCAGAGAGTCGGAAATGTGTCAAAAATATTTTTGTTATTTTGATGAAACAACAATGAATACATTTAGAAAGGCAAGTACAACAGACTTGCATAAGTACAAATGCTAATTTCCATAAATGCAAGTAGAAGGCAATTTAAATAAAACGTAACTGTTAAATTTTTATTAATTACCATGACTAAAAGGACTTTGTGTTTGTGAACAACACTAATAACGCGAACCGTTGTCCGCCTGCGCGCGGCTGATATTTGCTAATGGTAGCTAATGTTTGCTACTTCCGCACACAATTAGCGCTGCAGCCTGCATCACCTGCATGTGCTCGAATTACTGAACAAACACTATTTTACGGACATTAAAATACTAAGCATTAAATACCCGTGATATAAAGAAACATTTGCATCGGGCGTTGTATTGAACATGGCAGGACACAGTGTTGTGTAGTGTTGAAATACAGATTACTTTCTTGGTATATAGATTTAATTATTCTTCGTATCATCTCCGCCATTCTAGCAATGTCTCAAGTATATTAGATTCTGTTTCTAGTAGCACCAGATGCGGCTGCATATTATAATAGGTACAACAGTATAACTCGTCTATATAACAATTTAATTTCGAGATACACGGTCAGCTGCGTGTTTGTTGTGCAACGCGCGGCTGTGCCGACTGCCGCGACTGCGCGGCCGCGGCGGGTCTCATCTTGCGGCCGTCTGCCTCAGCTTATTGCTTCACTGATACCTTCTACAGTAAGTACTAGAAACGAGTTGTCATATTAAAGGGTGTAAGAACACACTATCAAACTGACCTTCTTTCTGTATGGGTCCCATATATTTGGGTCGAAAGTATTAAAAATGTGTGTCTGACAGCTTCATTATTCATTCAATGATATACAGGAATATATGGATAGGATATGTTCGCGATATACAGGAAGTAGTTTAGTTTGATGTTCTCCTCTACTATACCCTTAAATTCGACCACACATTTCTGAAACACGCTGTATACTAAACTAAAACACAGTTTCCAAATGAACAGTTCAGGCAGAGGCGTAGCTTCCGCCGTATCATGTGTATCGTTGATACGGGCCCCCGAGACCCAAGCTTCACCAACGTGTACACGAAAGTAATCACAAAATCTTCCCACAACCACAAACACTTGTTGATAAGAGGCTCTTAATGAGTAATTGTTGAAAATACCTGTCGCAGCCAAAAAGGCCCAATGATTCGAGCTCGCTACTCTCGCTCTTTAAGGAAGCCCCAAGCGAACCTCGCTTGCTCTTGTAAAAATTTGAGCGTCCTGGGCTGCAAGTGAAGTTCCGACACTTCACTTGCAGCCCAGGACGCTCAAATGTTTCGAGCACGCTTCGATCGCTTTTCGATGAAGGCTTCACTTGGCGCGGTCCAGGACGCTCAAATAATTTTTAGAGGACGCTATCTTTTCAATGAAGAATTAACCTATACGAACCATGGTCGAGTTTACCAAATATTCCTTCTCACTTTGCTCGCTCTTGCATTCTCTTAGTAAAATCAATGACAGCTTACGCGATGCGAGTCATGATGCTATTTTAATTTGTTTTGCAAAAATCGTAACTTCATTGTCCTCTTGGGCTTCGTCGCTCATGGGTTCAAAGGGCCCCAAAACAAATGTATACAGGCCCTGTTAGCTACGTGTTTGAGTTCAAGCCGGCCCCGACTCACTCACTATGCGGTTACGGTTACCGCCCTCTAGCGACCATACAAGCTGCTTAATTATCCCTCAGGTGGACGTGGAGCACAATTTGATTTACAGACGGAAGTGTTCCCAAGTTGTGGCTATTAAATGTGAAGTGCGCTGCGGTCCGGGCCGGGCGTCCGGCGGGACACGACGTGCGGTCGCAGCTCGCTCGGTAATCAGGCCACTGATCCGGCTCACTAGCTAGACCTAACTAATAATGCAATTATTATTGAGCCACAGTTTCTGATTGACAAGCGTGCAAGCTAATGTGATTAAATTAGCAGGCAGCGCCGCGCGGCCACACGATGCGTGGTTGAGTATAGCCGCCGAGCGCCGGGCGCCGGGCTAAGTGGCCACTACTGGCCGGTAAGCTGGTCAGGCTATTAGCTGAGTACTGGTTTACTAACAATACACACATATACGGTGTTATGGTAGCGTATCATCAAGTTAGTGGTGCTGTGCGATCTTAAGGCAGGTTTAAGTACATAATTATTTTAAGCTTTCACTCTACAATATGACTTAATGAGGAGAACGTGGCTAAATAATAACCTAAATGGTAATAATGGTAATTATTTAAAGGCATGGGTCGATCTTCAGGTTAAGCCGCTCTTGCCAAGGTCGGTCCGTGGATGGGTAACCATCCGTAACATTCCGAGTTTCGTTCGTGGCTAGGAAAGCAGTTCCAGGTGTAGTGGTGTTTAAGTCTAACAACCCAGAGGGACGACGATACCCAAGGGTATCGTATTACCCAGTACCGGCTTGTGGGTTGTGGAGGTCAGAAAGGCAGTGTCCCGTGTTACTTGGGGTCGGCGCAACACGTGTTTCTTCTGTTCTCCCCTGTCAACCGTCACGCTATCATTGACTCCTTTAAATCATTCCTTATACGATCCATCCATCTTTTCTTTGGTCGTGCGATCCCTCTCCATCCATCACCATTTATATTCATCACTTTTTTAGTGACATGCGTTCCATCCCTCCTCATCACATGTCCGTACCAAGACAGACGACTCCCTTTTATTTTTGCTGTACCAGGCGCCACTTTCAAACTTCCTCTTATCACACAAATACACACAAACTTCCTCTTGTTAATTTCTTCCTTTATCTATTGTCACTCCACACATCCATCTTAACATTCACATCTCTGCAAAATGTAATCTTTTTTCATCCATCTTCTTCACAGCTCAGCATTCCGATCCATACAGTACGACAGGTCTTATCACGGACTTGTATATATTTCCCCCTTTAACTTGAGGGGCATCCGTGGGTCGCAAGTTGTTCCAGTGACCTATCGGCATTTCATCCATCCTGAGTTGTTTCGGTGCGTTACATCCCGGTCTAATTCGCCATCCAATAGGACAAGCGACCCGGAGTCCTAAAATCGGAACAGATCGGTATGGGCGTTCCGGCAAGTGTTACAGGCACAGGACTGGAGAGACCGCCGAAATCTTAATTTAAAGCCAACATTATCCAGTCTTTGCCACCACACCTCCAATCTGCTCTGGACCTCTAGGCCACTCTCGGCAACTAGCACAATGTTGTCGGCAAACAGCATACACCAAGGAGCCTCTTCCTGGATGTCCGACGTAAGAGCGGCCATAATCACCGGAAAGAGGTAAGGGCTTAGAGTCGACCTTTGGTGCTGGCCAACTGTCACATTGAAGCTAGTGCCCGCTGTAGACCGTACATGGGTCCTTCATCGACAGTCCATCGCTCGGATCAACTGCACATACTTCCCAGGCACACCTTTCTCCTTAAGAGCCCACTACAAAACCTCACGGGGTACCCGATCGTATGCCTTTTCGGATGAATTTTAAATATATATGAATTCATTGTATGTTATATTGTATTTTGTTAGACAGTTTAAAGTTAAAGCGTCGGGGCTGTCGGGATGACACACAGGAAACAACAAAGTTTCGAAATAGCTTCAAACCGCTATTTAGTATAGTTATATATATTAGTTTTATATCTAAATCTGTTGAGACGGAAACACAACGGAAGCGTTACTAATGAGTGTAAGTTTGTCGGATCTACTTACTTCAACTTAAATACACCCATTTTCAACGAAAACTTTCTGCCACGCGTTGGAGACATATTCTCATGTTCACTTAAATTAAGCGATTCCTAAGTGAATGTCTCAATGCCATCGTACTGCCATTGACATGTCAACTTACGGAGCTGAACCGAGAGTTGAAAATCTAACGAAGCGCTTTTAGTTAGTCAGATGTCACCTAGTATATTTTAAAACGGAAAATAAAATAATATCAGGGGAATTATCGCAAGTAGCTTTGGTTTACCATTTATGTAGATATTTTAATCTTGTTCTAAATTATATGAAACACAGAACTAGGAAACAAACAAAGTAAAAGTTTAATTATAATCATATAACACAAGTATGTCAATGTGCTGAAGCACCATGGCCTTTCTTTTTTTTGCAACCATTACTGATCTCATCCGTCGTGCTCTTGCCACCGCCGGGGTGCCAGCTGTCTTAGAACCCAATGGCTTGGCACGCATCGATGGGAAGAGACCAGATGGTATGACCATATTGCCATGGAAGTTGGTAGGCCTTTGGTGTGGGATGCAACTTACGTCGACACCCTTGCGCCATCCCACCTTCCTAGCACAGTGGGCTGCGCTGGGGCGGCTGCTGCAGGTGCTGAAAACATTTAATTGGTAGTTATGTGTTTGAGCCGTTTGGGGTTGAAACACTAGTGGCATGGGGTCCCAGTACCCACTTAGTATTTCGGGGAATCGCTGAGTTGGTCGACTTTTCACGTGATCAGAGGGCGGGCCTAATTTTTGGCCAAAGAATCAGCATTGCCAATATAGCATGCAAAAACCGGGTTTAAAAAAAAACCGTTTTTTTCTGGTTTGTTGTTTACAAAACCGGTGAAAACGGTTTTTTCGTTTTTTTTTCAATCTTTATTAAATAAACGAGAAAAATGTGTGTAAGTATAGAAATGTAAATGCTAAATCTAATGAAAATATGTATTTTTTTACGTTTATCTCACTTATGTTTATAATAATGAGCATTTTTTTGTATTGAAATAAGCTACATCTACTAAATAACAATACAAAAAGTTTATTTTCTTTAAACATAACATAGAATAAAACTTATTATTTAGGACCACTTTTGATAAAAAGTTTTCTAAGCTCCTGGGAAGAACAAAAATGTTTTGAGCATTGTTCAGGTCATCCAAAGCGCCATCTTTGATACGACATATTCAACAGAATGTAATTTTTTAAACTGTCATGGTCACTTTATCATAAACACTAGAAATTGGATATTTACCATATTTATTGTCTGTTTTGAGTTCCCGATATTTTGCTGTTGCAAGCACCATGATCACGGATAAACTGAAGTTACTGCGGGTGGGTGTTTATGAACAGACAAATCGGTCTACCCTCTTTCTTGTTCGTTAAACAAACAGTAAAAATGGTAAATGTCGCGTTTCTAGAGTTAATGATAAGAATTTAATTTTGTGAAAAAATCTGTCATTTTTTGTTTTTTTTTTTGCTTTGAAGGATCTGGTTGGATATCTTGACTAGATTTGAAAATATATTATTATGAGTCTCCGGCACTTTTGCTCTGTCTAGTTCTGTTGTAGATTTGACGTTTTCCTTTAAATCTATTGAGTGTTTACTCCGCAAGTGGTTCCGTAATGTTGATGTAGAACTGCTGAATATTTTGTTTGGGAAAATTAAAGTATTATTAAATCAATGACATACGAGAAACATAACGGAAAAAACAGAAAAACCCGGTTTGCTGTCCTAAAGAAACCGGGTTTCAAATCAACCGGTTATTCGTGTTTTTCGGTTATCCGGGTATCCGGTTTGCATGCCCTAATGGCCATCCAACATGACAATGCTGCCAGCCTTCTGGGCACTTTTCCTGTTGACAGCGATGTGGACGCATTTTTAGACGCCCTGTAACCCTTTTACACATTTTGGTACAGTCAGCATCAAAAGTCGATGACCACATTCAGATTTTCAAAATCACTGTACATTATATCACCCATAAATCGCTCAACAAGAAGGGCGCCAGTATTGAATGAACATCATTAAAGTTCAAAATTAACAAAACACCACTCGACAAAGGTCACTGAACACCATTTTGTCAAAAATTGCTGATCGTTATAATACTCGAAAACATCATAACATTCAGTTTTACAAAAGTTACTGAACAATATAAAATGCTTGTTTTGGTTATCTAGTGTAATCACGGCAACGTATAAAAATAACTTAACATCATAAATAACAAAAGTTACTGAACATTACTTTGTTTCGGATACGTAGCGTGTAAACTTAAACCTACTATCAAAAGTATCTGAACTGCAAACTAAAAAAGTGCTCGTTACTATCTTCAGAGTTATAAATCCAATCTTGTCCTATCCAAACTCCCGTCCTAGACAAAAATCATGTTAAAAAAAAATCAATTAATGTAAATTTCGAATTTAACTTTCCAAAATATTTTTTTTTCATAGTATCAATGAGAAATATTAGAAGTGGGTATTCAAGCGGCAAGCAAATTTTTAAGCCTATTTTTCAAAATAAGCTCGCAAGCACGATTATGAAGATTAGCATATTCCGCTAAAAATTATTCCGTCGACGTCATCTAAGCTTTCTGTATTACGATTGAATAGTAACCTTATCTGTATAGATATAAGACTCACTATCAAAAATCACTCAGATTCTGTTTGATTTTATACCATCGACGCAATTAATGATTTTTTTAGTTCGATTGAATTGTAACCTTATTCGTAAAGCAAAGTAAGTAAGTTTCATTTTCAAAAATCACGCAGATTCTGTTCAAATTCATACCGTCAACTTACTTTATGATTTTTATAGTTACGGTTGAATTAGAACCTAATCTGTATACAAATAGCACTCATTTCATTTCATTTCATTTTTTTTTAATGTCTGTTTTTAAGTTTAAGAAATAAAGGAATAGTTTTAATTACATGTATGTGAAAAAGTGTCAATAAAAAAATTAAATATGTTAATAGATACAAAAAAAAGGAGCTACGTCTGCCAACAAACTGTTTTGCAGTTTGGCGGAGGTAAATATATTATGTAAAAAATTATTTCTGTGAATAAACACTTTTTCATTTTTTTTTTTCAAATTTCACACAAATTCCGTTTTAATTCAATTCTTTGGAAACACAGTTGTGGGTATTTAAAAAACTGTTTACCCTTGAATGTAAAAAAAATATTTCTACTTAATTATCACTTTGTATCGGATGTAGACCATTGCTGTTGCAATTATTTATCATCTATAAATATTGTATTAGTTTATCAATTGTTACACATATACCTACCGAAAAAATACACACATATTAAACCCAAAAAACATTTCATTTTGTTCAGGGACTTTTGGGAGATAAACGATTGAATGCTATTTTTGTCAATTTGTCCAGAGACTTTAGAGACGAAGAATGTTATGCTTTTTTTACTATAACTTTGTTTAGTGACTTTTGAAAAGTGATGGTCACCTACTTATGCCCTTTTATGATAATCATTCATTTCTGGCGCTTGTCATGTTTAGCGATTTAGGTATAATACGGTGTACAGCGATTTTGAAAATCTAAATGTGGTCATCAACTTTTGATGCTGACTGTACTTGTACACATTTTTATTTTTGTAGTTTGTAAATAATTTAATTATCTTAAAATAAACCTGTCTATAACACAAGCGATTTGATAATAAACATCACGTCAATTCCCAGTAAGCAGTAAGTAAGTAAGTAAGTAAGTATATTTATTTGCTCCAAACATGTGTATACATACAAAAACAGTGAACTGATGCATGCAAGATATTAAATATAATTGGTTCGACATGTTTGCCACATAGGTGACATGCAAATATAATAAGTCTTTTGAACTACAACAATGTCTAACTTTACAACAAATTCTCAAAAAATTACAATACAAATGTCAAAAATTACCAAATGTCAAAAATTACAATAAAAATGTCAAAAATTACAATACAAATGTCAAAAATTACAATACAAACGTCAAAAATTTCAATACAGATGTCAAAAATTACAATACAAATGTCAAAATTTACAATAAAAATATGTCCATATTACAATAAAATGTCAAACATGGTATGTCAGCAGACCTTTTAATAAACAAGCCAAATGCTAACTTTTTGTAAATGACTCTGCCATAAATTCGTTAATATTATAATATGCTTTACTCGTCAGAAATAGTTTTAATTTTGTTTTCAAAACCGTATTATTATGTTCCCTCCAACTTTTTGGTAATTTATTATAAATAGTTGGAGCCATGCAAAGAACACTTTTGCGCATAAATGCTGTCCGACTCGCGCGGAGACAGAGTTGACTTTGATCACGGCGATTTCTTGGAAACTGGTCTGACATGCGGGGAAATAACTCTGGATTGTTCCTAATAAATACAATAGTCTCTAAAATGTACAGAGATGGCAATGTCAATATCTTATGTTGAATGAAATAGGGTTTACAACTGTCCGTGGTTTTTAAGCGAAACATGGCTCTGATACATCTTTTTTGTGCTCTAAAAGCTATCTCCTTGTTTGTTGAGTTACCCCAAAAGATAACACCGTATCGGAGGATAGATTCCGTCAGACCGTAGTAGGACGTTAATAGGGCCTCAGTATTCACAGTTCGCGCCAAAATGTTCAAAGCAAACGCATTACTGCTTATTCTTTTACTTAGAATGTCTATGTGCGCCTTCCAATTTAAATTGCGATCAATAGTTAGCCCTAAAAATGTCGTCGTATTTACTGTGTCAATAATATTATTCTTATATGTAATGTCAAAATTCGGAAATGTACGTTGGCTAAAATGAATTATTACAGTTTTATTCAAATTGATTTTTAAATTATTATTTTCCAACCATTCTATTATTCTAATTAATGTATTCGTTCAGTATTGTAGTAATCCGAGATAGTGGACGAGTGGCTAATGTAACAATTAACGCGCGCTAATTAATGCCTAATTATGTATTTATGAAGCCATTCGTTATGCCGCCCGTCCCGCATCCCGCATCCCGCCAGCCCGCCGCCTGCGTCCCGCTGCCGGTTAAGCTTCTATTATCCCGAATTAGTAGTGCGTACTCATTTGTTGAACGTATTAAATGGTTGCCTGATAGGTTGGTGTCGTTTGTGTTTGTTTATTTATTTTTGCAGCAGACGTAATATATATTGGAAGTTTAAAGCTTACTGTACACTAGGCAACTAGGTCTAGAAACATCAGCAAGCAGGTCTAGAGGAGGCCATCTGGGCTGTAGGCAAGTCGCTATTACGTGCTGGGGCCTACAGGCTAAATTCAGGATATACCTAGTAGCTACCTACCTACATACTTTTTGGGAAGTTTTGTCTGACCCAAACTATTGTTTCCATTATTTATGCATTCCGCCGTCAGAATCAGTTATGTCCTTCCATATTGTGGTCCAGGGCATCCGTTTTACTAAACGATCATTGAAAACCAGCCACAACATTATATCTGCACTCGACACAGTTTTTATCATCAACAAAATAGAGTTCATAATGCCTTGCTTTAGTGTAGTATGTTTGAGGCTAAATAATTGTTAAATAGTGGGACATAAATAGCGGCGGCACGAGCGAACTCGCAGTCTCGCACCGAGCACTAGTTTATAGGATCGGATCAGCGACGCGACTCGCGGGCAACGTCGCGGTATATTATACTGTCGGTTTGTAGCTGCAGGACATAAACGCTAACATATGTGCCAGTGAACCAGTGACAAGTGAACTTTATGATAAAGTTCACTTGTCACTGGTTCAAGGGACTATTTACATTAGAAGTTGTGGGAGGCAGTTGAAAAATTTCTAAAACAACATGTATTTTTTTCATTCAGGGTAAATCCTAACTAGTATTATAAATGCGAAAGCAAGTTTGTTTGTTTTTCACCTTTTCACGCCTAAACCACTGAACCGATCATCCTGCGATTTTGCATATACGTTGTCAGGTGTACAGAAACGGACATAGGGTACCTTTCGTCCCGAAAAAACGTACTGTTCCCGAGGAAAACAACAATAACGTTACAAACGTTTAACAAATATAATACGTGAGCGACCGAGCTCTGCTGCACTGAAAATAGAGAAAATTAATTTTCCCAGATATGCGACCTAGCTAGATTGATTTTTCGCCCACGTAAACAAATGGATATTGCCACTTTCATCGAAAGTTGAAAGTTTCAACATCCATTTGTTTACGGGGGCGAAAAATAACAGTATTGTTAGAGCCGTTTTCGAGAATTTGATTACAAATATATTAATCACGTTCATTTATCAGTATGGGACACAATGTACAAATATCTCACTAAAATACTTATGGCGGATTAATGAAAACAAAGGAAAACGAACAGCGTCTCATCGCAGTCACCAAAGTTCCCGCCACCTGGCTCCTGCCAATCACATTAGGAATCAATTAATAAATAAACACGTAATTAATAAGGCAGCAACAAGTCAATAAGGCTACTCACTAAGTGGTCTGCACGTACCCGGGAACAAGAGGAATACTAACGTAATCGTACATAATCGCTATTAATCCTTAAGCCTTGTGTTCCCGAGGCACATGTCGGCCGACATCGACTGTGATGAACATACAAGATACACGGTAGGAGACACGGTAGGTACATACCACCCAAGTTATGACTAAGTAGCTGTTACCCACAATTAGGAATGCACACAAAGTTCGACCTTCTGTTAGAGCTTCTCAAGGACGCGGGGATCTACTCAGTGAGTTTGTTTCAGGCTTCTTTGTCTTGTTACCGTGTCGATGGCACACATGGTGATTGTTGACATTTATTTTCATAAGTACATTTCGCAGAGATTACTTACGCCAGCTGCAGCACAAACTGTCTGCCATTCACGGAATTAAGAAATTCGTAGATCCATACTATTTTCTACTTATTACCATTAAGAAAATTATCCGATAACTTTACTTTTGTGATACATTAATTAATTAAAAATAATAAGAATATTAAATTCAATAATTATTTAAATTCGTAGCATGATTATATTTAAATTGATATTATAGCAAATAAGTAAAATTATAAAATGATGTTAAATAAGAGATGCTTGAATATATAAATAATATATATATATATATTAAATTGAATTTAAAATATATATATTTTGAATTTAATATAGTGAAGTGATATTATAGCATGCACAATAAATTTATAAAACGATGTAATAAAAATGGTCAAATGTATTTATATTAGCAGAAATAAAGGCTATTTGTATTTGTAATTCATTGAAGGACCGTAACATAATGAACATCAGAAATATCCGACTCAGCCTAACTGTGTGACACACTCGCGTTCCTGCTTAATTGATGTGTGATTTACTCGTTGAGTTTTTAAAAGTTGAAACTCCACACACGGGCCCACAAGTCGTATCAATACGTAAAATACTGCGTTCTAGCATGAAGTCGTGTACTCATTTTGAGTCTATGTATAGTTCCAGCTTAATCTACAAATTTTTCAATCAATTACAATTATATTTGCCATCTCGATGTCCCAAGGCCGGCGTAATACTTTACCCAGACAAGGGAGCATAGTAGAGTGCCCATCATCGGACGGAGAGGGAGGCATTGTTTGCAACAGGATATATTGCGCGCCCTCTCATCAAGGACGATATATTGCTGCATCCCCTGTCCCTTATAAGCCTTATATAACATCAGTTATGACTAATCGCTTCTGGATATTGCAGATATTCAGCGAATTATATCAACCAATATGTGAAGAGGAATGCGTGTTCAATGTTTACTCTCTTTATATTAAAAGCTTAGAGAATCTATAGGTACCTTACAGCAGTATTAAACATATTACTATGCACAGGGTCGGACTGACTGAGTCGAGGTGCCGTTCGCCTGCGCGGGCCCCCCACGGGACTGGCTTGCGGAGCCCGCGCAGGCATGGGCGTCGCCAGAGGCTCAGGATATTTAAAAGTTTTTAAAACTTATCCTGCCTGATACCACAGAATTAGTAAGTACGTAATTAATTGTAGCGTACATTAGAATGACTCTGAAACTAAAAGAGTTTAAGGCTACAAATGAGCCTCCGAGTCCCCGTACTACCGTTATAAACTTACGAATTTTATTTAAACCAACGCTCGGTTCGTTCTTTTAACCCTGCGGATAAAAAATCTCAAGGGCTCCTTTTTTCTGCCTCTGGATTGGTACTCCTATTGGATTTTCACGCGATTGACTGGTTTGGTGGTGAAATAAAGTGGGTGCCAAGCTTCATAGCCTGGCCCACCGGCGCAAGGTGCATGTCTGTCGGTCTTTTACTGTACTTCGGTGAGTGTGCTCAAGAGCTCCACGAGATCATTTCACCATCTCCCTTCTTCCATCGGGAGTCCAGACGTACTGTGGGTTATCACGCATTCCTTGTCGATGTTCCACACATTCGCACGAAGCGCTTTGCTACATCGTTTATTATGCACACAGCCAAATTCCCTGCCTTCGTCGGTGTTCCCAAGTTCATATGACCGCAATCTATTTAAGTCGCGAGTTAATAGGCTTCTTTTGGGTTAGCTCGTTCCATCGTCGACCTCATCTCTGTCCTCAGGACTAGATTGAGGTCAAGAGTAGGCCCAATAACATAAAAAAAAATTAAGAATTCCTTGACCTTAATAGGCAATTGCAGCATACATTACACGAGGTTGCAAAAAATGGAGCCTACCGACATTTTCATCTCAAACTACATGTTTGAAATTTATCATAAATAAATTTATCTCGCTCTTCTCAACATATATACAACAACAACATACTACAACAACAACAACAACATACAACAACAACATATATGTCATGTCATGTATATTCAACATATATTTACTCAATACCTTGCATGTCTGATTAATCAGTGTATGTAAACGCATTGTTTGACAAATAAATGATTCATATTCGTATTCTTATTCTCTTCGAGCTACTGTCTCTAAAATTTAGCCTGTCGACCAAGTAACTCCTGTATGAAGGGTTGAAACAATTCTAACCTGCCCAACAGTGGCGAAGGTTCCCTACAACTCGATTCCTACTGGCTTCCTTTTGAAAAATGGCACAGTCAGTATTCTGTAGAAAAATAATATAATCACATTAAAGATATGTAGTCCGGCTTACCTCTTACAAAAATTGACCCTTCGCCACTGCTGCCCAAGATTGGGTGGTATTTTCTAGCTCGCTTTGCTTGCTCTCGGAGACCTTGTTCTTATCATTGTGTCCTTATCTCTATTAAATAACAACTATTTTATAATAAAAGAACTAAAGAAAAGCTAACTCGTCTGGAGTGGAAAGCCTAAATTTTATTTTAGTTCTTAGTATAAAACTCTTTAAAATTAGTAGCTTCTACTTCAATATATAGTATAGTAGTATGGAAAATCTAACCAATCTGAAGTGCTAACATTTTTGAAGTGGCTATTGGATTTTAGATTCTTGGAAAAACTTCAGCTGCATCCGTAAATAGTAACCCTTCAAATCCGTTTTTAATCGCACCCTTTTGCCCCCCTCCCCCTCTGGCTCAAAAGCTGGCGACGCCCTTGCGCGCAGGCTAGGTCCCAGCTCATGCGACCTAAATGTAAACTAAATCAGATATTTCGTTCTTACAATTAGACAGAAATGAATTAGAATAAATCCAGAGCGGACCATCTCTGTTCCCTGAAACTATTTTTGAAAATTTCTGAACGGCGATAACTTTGATCGAATCAACTTATTTAGATGTGTATCGTTAAAGCATACCATTTGTCATTGTGAGATATTAAAAATAGCACTGAAAGTTCTCCTCTTTAATAAATATTGATTGGCTTACTATACCTACTTGGCTTGCTTTGCTTTGGCTTCATATTTGTTATAATATTGTAAATAACCTGTACTTAAGCAACGAATAATATGTATCGTTAATAATTAATAATTTGTATATTTCATTATTTTCCGATTAAATCGCATCTGCTATTATCCGGTCTCGGGTCTTGGGCTTGTGGGGAGCCACCCGGGCTCTTTCGGCCCAGTCCGACCCTGACTATGCAGATTGGTGAACATAAATACGCTTCCTGCATTAGTTGAGAAACAGTGCAAACATGTACCTACTGCTCACTGCGCAAAAATAGTAATTTTTACATTATAAAGGTGTGTTATGTTTAAAATAATACTTAGACAAAACGATTGTTACTGTTTACAGCTGTTGTTGTTTACGTACGAGTATGCTACGTAATCTAATGCTGGAACGGGCGCGGGCGCGGGCGGCTAAAACTTATGGTAAATGTTTGCAGAGACTATGGAACGTGTTTTTGCTTTTTTACGTGAACCGAGTTAAACGGGTTTTGGGTTCAAAGTTTTTATTCAGAGTAAAATCCCCCGAACGAAATCCCTGAACCAGTTGATTACGATGTTGTTCACTTTGTCCCGCCGATTGAAATTATACTTATTGTGTTTGTCATACCATGTGTAGTGACGAGAAGCAGTTTTGCAACTCAACACTGCGTTTTTGAGATTTGTTTTCCAGTTTATTGAAATTGAAATAGCAGATTTTGTGGTTTCTAACCAATTTCAGTGCGCAATTGTAGTCGATGAATCAGGCAATCAATGAATTTTGCGGTCTAAAACATGACATTCTGGTTGTTGTGTCCACGAGCTTTTATAAATGTTGCAATAATGAATAACTGGAAGCCGACCGCGACGTAGTTGGGAAAAAGCTAAGCAGATGATGATACCTTAATGATTCACAATAACAAATTCTTGCAGTTACTCGATCTATGAAACTGACATTATTCTGGCTAGGTTCCTACACAATTTCTTATATATTTGTATATATATAGTCTGGCGACACTGTCAGTTTCCAGCAGGCCTATTTATTATACATTCAACATCATTTAAATTAAATGTCATAACCGACCTCTGCTCCTCGTTACCAAATATTATATTTTGTAATGTTAATATCTGTTGACGTATTTATAATATCTTTGTTTTCGTGAATATTGATGACATTAAAATACACTAAAGAACGTTTTCTGTTCTCTTACATTAAAAGTAAGCTCTAGAGACTATTACGGAGCGATTGCATTTGTATAAGTACCGTTTGAGTAACAACACTGGCGATACTGACGGAAGTCATAAACTTGTGGTAAATAAAGGCGCGTCCCCGTGCAAAACGCAGCGGTACCCGTTTTTATGCAGTTTTTTGGAGCTATCTACTCTTTATCCAAAAAAAGTCCAACTAATAAAAAATACTCTGCATAATCTTGACTAAAAACCTGCCTTTTCAACCAGGGGACCGGGCGGTGCGCCTCAAGTGACCTGGGCAGGACATCTGGCTAGACGCGGAGATGGCCGATGGAGCAACGCTTTGACCGAGTGGTGGCCGAGGTTTGGCCAAAGAAACCAGGGCCGTCCTAGGGCTCGTTGGGTTGACGATATCGTCAAAGTCGCAGGAAACACCTGGATAAGGGACGCACAGAACCGGGAAGTGTGGCAGAAGAAAGGGGAGGCCTGTACCCAGCAGTAGGTGATCCCGGGCTGATATGATGATGATGATAATCTTGACTCCAAAACGGTATTTTTTTTTGGGTAGTTTTTTGTTTAATTAATCGCCTCACAACGAAACCACAGAAATGAGAAATAATGAACATTAAGCTAGATTTCAAAATCTGAGCGTACTCGTGACGTATCTTGCGCTGGTGACGTGCGGCGAAGAGGGAACGAATGCTCAAGGTTATTTGGTCAGGGTATCGCCTTAAGTAATATTTGACTCGCACATCCTCGCTCCGCTGATCCGCTCCGCTCCGCAACACCGGCCGAACATTAAGACATACATGCTCACGTTTATGGCCCATTACGTTTATACCGACATCAACAAATTGGTGATGAACGTAAACCATGTTAACTGATCTACTTCCAATATTGAAAACTGTTAATTTATGTTCGTATGGAAAAACCTTCAACTAACATGCATTGAGAATTAACCTTCACTTAAACAGTTTTGGTTAAATGTCTCCAGCATTGCAGACCATCGTTGGAAATAAGCGCCATTTCTTGTAACGAAAACTTCTTGATCATTCGCCTTATTAGGTCCTAATAAATTTAAAAGTAAACGTGAAACTGACTTGTTCAAACAAACGTGACATCATATTCACTCCCACACTAATGCCAGGATTCTTATGATAATATTGTTCGTTCCACCACATGTCAGTAGTCAGCAACACTGCAACTACGAAGAGCTGCGACTGACTCTGCGATGTCCCCCAGCTTAGCTCCTGACAGCGGTCCAGCAGACGGCGGTAGATGGCGGCCACGGATAACGATAACGTCGCACGGACAAATGGCACGCGGCTTATGTTAACTAGCAAGAACAGGCGAACGCCTATCCTGTTTTTAATGTATTATTTATCTTCAATAATAATAATATATTTTATTCACAATTAGAATTGGCACAATAAATACAAAAATATCGAATATAGAAATAATGTTGGTATAACAAATTTCGATGCCTGTAGGTACTAGGTTAAACCTGTAGTATCACAGGCGGCATGTTTCTAATAAATACTATTTGGACAACAGATTCCTTAACATTATAGTGAACAAACGTTTGGGATACATGAAGAAGCCTCCTCGTGTAGCGCAGTTTGTTCCGCCAGTGACTCAATTGAACCGAGCGCTCGGCGTATCCTGGACAGTCACACCCAACACCTTATAAGACTGGCCAATTCTTCCCCTGTGGTGGTAGGGCTAACGCCCGCCTGGTTTTTACGACCACCCTCCCACCGGAATCCGGCGTCAAGCAGCCTGCTGTGTTTCGTCGTTGCGTGGGAGTTCCAGTGCCTTTTGGAATTCGACAGTAGGCAGTTGCGTTGTCCAAGGCTAGTCTCAGCCCAGGAGTGAACCTCGTCATGGCAACTCACTTTGGAGGGTAGCGGGATCCGAAGCACGGTCCTGCCGTTGGCCGACCGCAGGAAGTTGGGGGCCCAACTAGCACGCCAGCCACGTGTGAAAGGCTGCCCCGCCACCTCGCGAAAAATCCCGAAATGTTCCGCCGTGCCAGTCGGCGACTGGAAGGGAGGACCCGGCGGGCATCTTCGGGGGGGTTCGGGCGTCCCCGCAGTCTCCAGGTGAGTTTCCTTATCGTCGGGCTTTGCTCGTGGGAGCTGTTCAGTAAACTGGACTCGTCTCGCTTACTCTTGAATTCCATTAAAACTCTCTAAACCCATGAAGCGAAAAACCAAAAAGAATACGTTTAAACAACGGCGGCACTTCCTCCCGCTAAAAGTGCAATTCACTAACATCCGTGGATTGCACTCAAATATCAATCCGGTCCACCACCACCTTGAGACCGAGAAGCCGCACTTGTTCCTTTTGACGGAGACCAAGTTAGCGACCCCGTTAGACGTGGCGTACCTCAACTACCCAGGATACTCACTTGAACACAAGTTTAAGAAGCAGGCTGGGGTCTGTGTGTACGTCCGCGATGACATATGCTGTCAACGTCTCCGCTGCTACGAGGTTGCGGGTTTTCCCACTCTGTGGCTACTGGTGGACACCGGCTCTCTTAAAACAATTTATGTCGGTGTTTACAGGTCGCACAGCGGTGATCAGGAGACAACAAGACTCTTTGACCATCTTACAGAGGCAGCTGAACTGGCCCAACACAAATATCCGACAGCGGAGCTTGTCTTTCTGGGGGATTTTAATGCCCACCATAAGGATTGGTTGTTCCCGTATCAGAAAACTGACCATGCTGGAAGAGAGGCGCGCAAGTTTGCGATATCGCTAGATCTCCACCAGCTGGTTGGTCAAGCTACCCGCGTTCCGGATATTGATAGCCACACACCCAACTGCTTAGACCTTCTGCTGACAACAGATCCGGACAGGCACTCTGTATCGGTCTGGGCTCCGCTCGGATCGTCTGACCACTGTCTGGTGAAATCCGTGTCTTCCTGTTCTCCCCCAGATTTAAGCCCTAGAGGCACGAGGCGAGTTTGGAAGTACGGGTCGGCAGACTGGGACGAGATGCGGCACTTCTTTGCATCTTATCCATGGCGGCAGACTTGCTTCTCTTCGCTCAATCCTTCTGACTGCGCTGACTCAATTGTCGACGTGATTCGCCAGGGAATGGAATATTTTATCCCATTCTCTGATGTTTTACTTGGCTACGAGGCTCAACCCTGGTACAACGCGTCTTGTGCGCAAGCCGATTTGCTCAAAGAGCAGGCATACCAGGCCTGGGCTTCGGCCCGTAGTGACAGGTGCAGTAGTCAGCGTGCTCGTGAAACAAAAAAAGCGTACAATTCAGCCGCCAAGGATTGCAAACGGGTGTTACGGAAGGCGCGTTTCGATCATGTTGGACGAATTGGGGCTAAACTGGCGTCTTGCCCCTCGGGTAGCAAGGAGTTCTGGACCCTGTCGAAATCGGTCGAGACGAACTTCTGCCGGCCTACGCTGCCTCCTATGCTGAAGTCTGATGGAACGCTGGCTCATACGGCGCAAGAGAAGGCAAATCTATTTGCCTCCATCTTTGCCGAAAATTCACGCCTAGACACGGCCTCGAATATACCACCTAATATATCTCACTGTGGCTCTGCAATGCCGATGATCTCAATCCACTTAAAAGAGGTTCGTAAGGCCCTATGCAGTCTAGACGTGAATAAAGCCAGCGGACCTGACGAAATACCTGCAAGAGTCCTGAAGAGCTGTGCTCCTGAGTTGTCTCCTGCCTTGACGCGCCTGTTTCGCCTCTCTCTAAAAACCGGAGTGGTGCCGGAGTCTTGGAAGCTTGCTAATGTGCAGCCAGTGCCCAAAAAGGGTAACCGTGCCGATCCTGCTAACTATAGACCAATCGCCATAACCTCCATACTGTGCAAAGTGATGGAAAGGGTACTTAACAGTAAGCTGCTAGCATACCTCGAAGACAATGAGCTCCTCAGCGATCACCAGTATGGCTTCCGTCGTGGTCGTTCAACTGGGGATCTTCTTGTGTATGTTACGCATTGCTGGGGCGAGGCCATTGAGAAACACGGTGAAGCCCTCCCAAGCTGTATCGCTTGATATCTCAAAGGCCTTTGACAGGGTCTGGCACGCTAGTCTGTTGGCTAAGCTTCCTGCATTCGGCATCTCTGCCGACTTTTGCAACTGGATTTCCGACTTCCTGAGTGGACGATCGATCAGAGTGGTCATAGATGGCTGCTCATCAGATCATAAGGCCATTGATGCCGGTGTTCCTCAGGGGTCTGTTCTTTCTGCGACTTTATTTCTGCTGCACATCAACGACCTGCTACAGCTTGGTGCAATCGGGTACGCTGATGACAGCACAGTTGCAGAAAGATACCTGTCGAGTGCAAGAGCCAGTAGAGAGGAAACAGCTACTCATAGAGAGGCCATGGTGGAGCGCATGAATTTGACCCTAAATCTTGTTTCCCAGTGGGGTGACGACAATCTGGTCAAATTCAATGCTGTGAAAACACAGGCATGTCTCTTCACTGCAAAAAGGAGCCAGTTCCAGTTGTCTCCTGCTTTTCGAGGTACAGTTGTACCAGTTACCGACCGCCTACAGCTTTTGGGCATGGAGTTGACATCGGATCTCAACTTCGGCTCAACCATCGAGTCAAAAGCTCAGACCGCAGCTAAAAAGCTGGGCATCCTGAATAAGGTGAGGCGATACTTCACATCTGGACAGCTTTTAAATTTGTATAAAGCACAGGTCCGTTCCTGTATGGAGTATTGCAGTCACCTGTGGGATGGCTCAGCAAAATACCAGCTTGCTGCACTTGATTCGGTGGAACGCAGAGCTAAAAGGCTCATAGGCGACGAGTCTTTGGTAGCAACGCTTCACAGCCTAGCTCATCGGCGTAATGTCGCCTGCTTGTCGGTCTTCTACAGACTGTACTTCGGAGAGTGTGCGCAGAAGCTCCACGATCTAATCCCACCATCACCCTTTTACCACCGGACTAGCAGACGCACTGCGGCGTACCATCCACACTTGGTTGATATCCCGACAAGTCGTACTCGGCGCTTCTCATCCACGTTTATTATGCGCACAGCCAAAGTGTGGAACTCTCTGCCGGCATCTGTGTTCCCTCCCACATATAACCCGTCTGCCTTCAAAGCAAGAGTGAACAGGCATCTTCTGGGCACGCTCGTTTCATCATAGACCTCATCCATCGCTTTCCACCAGGCGTGATCGAGGTCAAGAGCAGGCCCATTTTGTAATAAAAAAAAAAAAAAAAAAAAAAAACGTAATAGTGAAATAAGTTAGTAAGATTTAATATATTATGACATACCTAAAGTACTTAAACACTATTATAAGATACGAATAACAATAATTAAGGTCATATATGTATTTAAAATCTAAGGAAAACAATTTGTAGCATTTATTTGCTAATACTAATATTATGATTGTCAGCAGTAAAACAAATGAACATTGCAAAAACACACCGTCAAGGCATTTTTGTAGTGGGCGACATTTTGCTTAGGCAGCGAAAAATCAACGGAAGGCTAGAGCCTAGACCACTAGAAGACCTTATTTTCAGCCAAGAAAGTCGGCACTCCTACGACCACGACCCGGGGTTTGCGCTTGTTGGGCTCGTCGGCGGTAAGTCCAGATATAGAGAGCTGGACTGCGTTCTTCAGCTTATCAGCGTCATGTTTTGTTTCGATACTCTTGTTATTACGCCACCATTTTCGTTTTTCGGACACCAAGTTCTTGCAGCTTATTTTTTTTTTTAACTTTGCCTTACACTAGGAATTTCTCCTGTATCGTGGGGGCGTACGAACATTTAAACTCACATACACAAACAGCCAGACCCGGAACAACTACCTGTAGCCTCCTGTAGCTCATACAAATATTTGTTCCGTGCGGGGATCGAACCCGCGACACGCAGCGCAGCAGCCAATCGCTCAGCCACTGCGCCAACCGTGCCGTCCGTGAATTTACTCGGGCCGTATGATTTTTTGTACCAGATCTTTTGTTTCGTCACTGATTTTCAATTTATCATTGGGATAAATGGCGACCGGTCCAACAAAATGGTCCGATCCCCTTGCTTATTTTGCCGATACGGTGACGTATTGGCAAAATAAGCATTTCCCGTAGAACTAGAAACTCGTATCGTCTGCTTGAGCTCCGAAACATGTTCTGTCAAGTCGCGCTGTTGTTTTAGGGTATCGATTATGTTATTCGCGTGAGTAGCTTTTTGCGTCAGTGACTAGTGAGTGTATAGAGCTGCCATTTGTGACGTACCTGTTTCAACTTTGCGGCAAAGGTTTGTGATCTTCATTTTAGACCAAACTTCATTCAAGTACTGCTGGATCTAGGCCATCCATCGTTGGATTTCGGGCGTTGAAACAATAACATCGGCCGTGCCCGTCTGCGGCCGTCTGCGGCCTCGTTGTATTACAGGGGCTGTTTTCCATTTTGTTATTTTTACTAATACTCCACTATTTCGTGTCCATTATTCACAAAAACTACACACTAAGCAAGATTACTTTATGCCTTACGATGATAGTAATGCCTGCACTAAAGGAGGTCACTATTATTAAAGTATTAGTTAAATATTGCTAATGAGCACGTCTGTACGCTGCGAGTGAAAAATGTACTCTCAATGAGACATAATATATAAGACGTCAAATATCATTTTAAAATGTCACCATCATTTAACTTGTTAACTAACGATCTTTGATTTCTAACTACCCAGACTACACGTGATGGCTACAATCTAACCACCGACTCAGCCTAGCGCACTCCACAGATAGACATAGGGCTCTCCCAATCTGCGCCACAAGCACAACGCCATGTCCTCCATCTTCCGCAGCCAGTGTGTCCCAGCCACATGTTTAAGGTCGTCGGTACAACTTCGGGGTGGGGAGTGATATGAAGATTCGAATGACGTTATTGCGACGCACGCTATTTCGAAAAAAATTAAGAGTGGTACGCCAGTTCGAAAACACATTAAGTCGAAAACCGCTTTATCGAATGACGTTGTCGCGAACACGCTGATTCGAAACACTGTTTGAATGGTACGCTAGTAGGAAAGTCTTGGCATTGAAATCCACTGTTGCGAATAGCATATTCCAATCTGAATTTATCTGGGGATCGAATTCGCGACCCTGATAAAGCCTTATCTTTGTATTGGGTTTGGGAAACAAGAGCAATGAGAAGAATTATCTTAAGTTAACTTTTTAATTTCCAGTAAGTATAGTAATCAACAAAGAAGTCAACAAATCAAAATTATAGGTGGTATACTCACTACCATAAGTAACAACACTGTCATATTGATTACAAAATGGTAGATTCAATTAACTCAATGTAGACTAGTATTAAAAGCTACAGCTCTTATAAATTCAATAGTGCACATTGTGTTTTTCTTTTATAAAATCGCTGCGATAGCATTTTCTTTCATTTTCATTTATATAAATCCACACAAATTTCCACTGCACTATCGGAAGCATGCTACGGATACATAGCTAAATCATAATAAGTACTAATATTAATCATTTATATTTAGTACTAGCTGTCCAGCGCTACTTCATTCGCGTGGTGTCCTACCCCTTACCCTACCCTACTCCTACACTACTCTTATCCTACTCCTACCCTACTCCTACCCTACTCCTACCCTACTCCTACACTACTCCTACCCTACTCCTGCACTACTCCTGCCCTACTCCTACCCTACTCCTACCCTACCCCTACCCTACTCCTACACTACTCCTACCCTACTCCTGCACTACTCCTACCCTACTCCTACCCTACTCCTACCCTACTCCTACCCTACTCCTACCCTACTCCTACACTACTCCTACCCTACTCCTACACTACTCCTACCCTACTCTTAACCTACTCCTACACTACTCCTACCCTAATCCTACCCTAATCCTACCAAAAAAAAAAGTATCCTAGTGTTGTTTTTCTCGCCGTAAAAACCATCCTTGAACTTCAACGAACATTTAAAAAAAAGAATTGGCCAAATTGGTCCAGGCGTTGTTGAGTTATGCGCTTACCAACACATTTTGCGATTCATTTTTATATTATAGATTATGGACCACTAGCTCACTGTCAGTTTTATCATCGTAGCGTAGGTAGTTCTTGGTAATCACTGGGTCGCAAATTCGATCCCCAGACAAATTCAGATTAAAATATTGCTATTCGCAACAGTGGATTTCAATGCCAAAACTTTCGTACTAGCGTACCATTCAGCAACAGTACTTCGAATCAGCGTGTTCGCGACAACGTCATTCGATATACTTAGTGGTTTTCGACTTCAGGTGTTTTCGAACTGGCGTACCACTCTTAGGGTCAACTCACACCGAAAGAGCGGCGAAGGGCAGCGAAGCGGAGCGCAGTTTCAGTTTCATATGAATTTTAACTTTATTATCATTACCATAATACTTATTATCGCATGAGAAACTCGAACGAGTCGCGCGGATTCTCGCGGCGCCGCAGGAATTCCGGGGAATTCCATAAACGGAGCCGTGCGACTGCGTGAGAAGTTGCGGGAAGTCCCGAGAATGTTCGAGCAGTCGCGAGCGGCCGCTGGCAATATCCCGCCCCTCGCGCCATCGCAATAGCCAATCTATAATTGGTATTTTGTTTTTGAATATGTGGCCTGAGAATTTCCAATAAACTTTCAAATTTGTCATAGTTCATTTTATAATAGTCATAATGAATGCTAGGATACAGATGTAAATTTGTGCAAAATGTTTGAAATTGGCCAAACAGACGTCTTTTCTTCCACAGGTCGTGTACCCAAAAGTTTCTTTTTCTTTTAAATCTTTCCCTCCTTATCTCTTCGGCCTCTTCCACTTCTTCTTCAATTATATGTGCAATAATAATTAAATCCAAAATACCCATTTTCACTGCTTAAACACAAGTTTCCTCGAGTTTTGTTGAAATTGAACTGCGCATAGGAGAGCGACCCATGAATTCATCGCGGGTGGGCTCGGGAAGGCGCGCGGATTCCCGCGACTGCTCGAGAAGTCGCTGGAATGCTCGAGAAGTCGCGGGACTCCGTGACTCCGCGCTTCGCTGCCCTTCGCCGCTCTTTCGGTGTGAGTTGACCCTTAATTTTTTTCGAAATAGCGTGCGTCGCAATAACGTCATTCGAATCTTCATATCACTCTCCGCGGGGTGACCCACAGTACAATCGAGCAATCTAAAAATAAAATATAATCTATTAATCACTTCCTGCAGGGCCAAGAATAAACAAAAGGGGATCAGAAAAAAAATCCCTCGTGAGTCGAGATAGATTGGATGTCTCTATTACGGCAACAAGCTGCCTTCCTGCTTCCCCGCGCTAATCCAGACGCTACACACTATGCAGCCATTGTGGACAACCTGTCGACAACCGAAGAAGGACAACTAATAACCCCCGCTCACTCATAAATATAGTAAATGTAAAATATGTAACATCTCGCCTGTATTATGCCGAAGAGTTAGCAGCGTTGTAGTACGCCCACATTTCGCCAGTTATGTTTAGGTCCCAGTAACAGGGGGCGAATAAAGGATATTAAGTAAAACCCACAAGTCTCCGGTACAAAACTTAACAGATCAATAAGTAGATAAATACTTAACGTACTTTAGCAACTTGTTTTACTTCAAGTGGGAGCCTTATCTGATAAGGGTTAAAGGGTGTATACTTAGCACGCAGGTACTTACCTACTACAGCAGTAAGTTCTCAATAATGTTATTTGATTATAACAGTAGATAAACATTAGAACATATCTAACACCTACTTTGCCAAGATGGACTGTTAAAGGGAAGGAAAAAGGAATTCCTCAGTAGCAGTCTGGAAGCTTAATGCCCAGTCGATGGCAGTAGTCTCGACCTTCCTACGTGGGAGTTGAACCAGCCGCATCTCGCCAGTTACAGTTACAGCACAGTACAGAGTGTACACGCCTACCAACTCTTTGGGGATTACTTACAGACTTGTTATGTTTTGTGTGTAACTGAGGTAAGTACAATTTTTTTGGAGAGTGGGCGTTCTGTGCCCGTCCATGCAGTACGGTTCCCTCGCCGTGCCTCGCCGGCGTCGTACCGCGCCGCGTCTCTTCGTGCTGATTTTTCAATATCCGGCCATGTTTAAGGCCGCCGGGCGTCGTGCGCCGCGCAACTCTCCTCCGCACGAAGATACTTCCACTTCAGAATGCTTATCGAGTTGAGACATCGTCACGGATATTCTTTTTTATACTTAGGAATTCATTCGCTGTCCGATCAAGCAAACGTTTACGTGCACATTTTATCAACAGGTTTAAAATGATAAATCGTGAGGCGACAATTTGTGCCAAAAGATTATTTCCGGTATTTCTGTAACAAAGCAATTTATCAAAAACCTAACTGGGCTAGTGGTAGTAGGTAGCTATATTATGGGACCCTTTCGTTTCCAAGACCTGTGTCAATACGGTGGGCTCAATGGCGACATTATTGGCTATTTATTAGTATTATACCACGGCTCGGCTCTAGCTGCCATCGCGTAAGGCGCGGGAATCCGCTCACAAAATGTACAATGAATGTAAATAACAAAATCCGAACCCTTTTGTCGTTCACAAACAATAAACTTGAACGTGAATGTTCCTCGTGTACACCTAGCGCCATCTTTTGAGCGCTAGACAAACTAAATATTCTTTGAAGTTTAGTAACAAACATTGAGTTGGCGTTTTTCACAAAATATAACCCTTTTGTGCCGATGTGTTTCGTAACGAAGCCATGCGAACATGTAAAATTACAAAGGTATTACAAGTATGAGTTGTTTCTCAAACGCTGCCTTTTTGTGCCGTACCTACTGTGTGAAGTTCTATGGTCTCAAACTTTGTGAAAAAATATTTAAGTACATATAAAGAGCCCCAGTAACAAGCTTGTTGTGTACGTTGGGGACCTTACCACATTCTTATGTTTGTAGCTAACTTTTCGACGCCAAAGGAAAATTCCATGCCCTTTAACCTTTATTATCAAGATAAGAACCTCTCCCTCGCGACTGTAAACTCAACAATTAGTTTTTTACCAAAGTCTACCTCAATCACTCTATAATAAGCAGCAACTCATAATATGGAAATTCCAATCCGATTCCAGTTTGCCCTGATATAACAGATATTATATCAGGGCAAAATTACAGTACTTAAGTATGCACACCGTACAATAGCATAGCAAACTATACAATCCGGTTTTGCTGCAACTGTTGTTAACTTGTTTGCCAACTTTCTCCTCTCAAAACCTATCAGAATAAAGTTTTTTCAGAGAATGAGGAAAACGGTTAATATGCTAATATGCTGCTATATAACTCGTTGATACGCTGTACTGATGGTTCGCCATTAGTCTATCAACAGTTTATAAATAATTGTGATCGCTTGGTGAGTGACGAGCGGGGAGATAATCAGTCAGACGTCGCCGCGTCGCGGGACGCCCTCAAATGTGACGGATTTATATCGCAACCTCCCTGTATGTACCCCGACATATTGACTAACACGCTCACAACACGCAGCAGAACGGGTTCCATTACGACGAATGAGTTATATATAACTTCCCGTGGTGGGACCGGACACCAGAGACTGTGCGGTGGTGTTACGAAAATATTAAATTTGATTTTAGGAGTCGAACCTTCGAACAACGTTTTACAGATTAGGCCATAATTTAAAAAAATATATAAATAGCGCCGAAACAACATGTTATCAAGCAAACACAAAATCGATCTACGCACAACTTTAACTGTATAGCTGCCTTCACATAGTGTTAGCGACGAAACGTAAATAACCTATGTATAACTTATGTAATCATAATAACTATTAGCGTAGATTCACGACTGATTAAGTTAGAAAGTGTACATATAAGATTTAAGATAGTTTTTACTAGTTTGGAATGTTTTATATAGGATTTAAGGTAAACTCATTAGTAATTCTAATTGGAAACACAAAGTTAAGGTAGATTCATTAATAATTCTAATTAGAAATGTGATAATAATCTAGTTAGCGTAAATTCTTATTGTTGTTATAAGTGTTGTACATTCCAGTCACCAGGCGGCATCACCTGCGCCATAGTAACATGTAGCTTAGCTACTAGGAAACGTTACCGTAACGGGGACCGTTTTAGTTTTTCGATTATTTTTAATAATTATTTAAGGTTTTTAGTATTGTTTTGTGTTAATTAAGTTAAATAAATCCGTCCTAAGCTGTTAGGAATAAGCGTTATTGTAACGGATGCCTAATCACGGAAATAATAGCCCACAAAAGTTTTCCCATACAAAGAGGGCACCTTCGCTCTGATTGGTCAGAGGGGAGGTAATAGTGCCGTGTGCAAATTTTAAGTGTTATGATTGGCTAGAGCCGTCTTTAAAAGAGGGCCCCTTTTCGTGGTCAGGCATTCCGAATCCAGCAGTACCTCAAGAATAATCTAGAAGATAAGAAGAAAGAACTCTGAATAAAACAAGAAGAAAATCCTCAAGAAAATAGTATTTATTTCACTCCTGCACCGTCACTCTCTTCAGTCGTCATCCCGCCAGCGAACCCTCTCCACACAATATTCTACACCCGCAACATTTGGTCCTTCGTCAGCCGGATTGGGTTTCAAGAAAGAAAACTGAGAAGATGCCTACGAACACAAGATCAAGATCGGTGCAGTCGAAGACTACAACTACGAGTGAAAGCAACGCCACGTCGGATACTACGGGCACCGGTACGACGGACTGGAGCATGATTACGCCGAGTGATTCTACAAGCGCCACGACTATGAACACGTCGATTTCAAATCGATCGACACTCACAAGAAGATCACCGCCGAGTAGCATCCAAGGACGTCAGCAACCCGTACATCGACCCGCGAATACTGCTGGAGAAGAATCAACATCGGGGGACGTAACTCATACCACCCCCCCGACCCGTACCATCGAAGCGTCGATTCCCGCCCACCATGAAGAAAGTCATCCTACGCCGCAGATTCAAGAAAGAAGTGTCGCCGTGAAAACGCGCCTGAACGAAGGAAGCACACCTACGTCCAGGGAAGAGAGTCTGCAGCAGCCTCGCCCTAAGAAGATGACCCGCGATCTAGACACTCACTCTGTTCGCTCGTCACATAGGAAGAGAGCAGAAGCGCAAGCAAGAATGACAGTGGCACTAAGGGAACTAGAATTAGCCGAAGCACGTTCCAAGGTCGCTCAAGCCGAACTAGATCTTCTAGCAGCAGAGTCAGAAGAAGAAGATGGAGTCGGAGAAGAGATGTTCGAGCGATCCCGAGAAGTCGAACAGTGGTTCATAACGACCGGAGACAGACCACCTCTCAAGGAGCAGCCAGCCAAGCCAGCTGAAGAAAAGAAGAGTGACATTCAAGAATTAGCCTCAGTCCTACTCAAGCTTTCCGAGAAGTCACGTGACACCATTCCATCAAAGCACCTCGAACTCCCTCACTTCAACGGGGCCTGCGAAGAATGGTTGGCCTTCAAGAGGTCATACGAGGACATGGCCGCTTCGTTCAACAACAATCAGAACTTAGCGCGCCTCAGAATAGCAATCCAAGGAAAAGCAAGAGAAGCCGTCCAAAGCCTGCTGTTCACCGCTGAAGATCCACGTGAAGTCATCAAGGGGCTGGAAGCAAGATTCGGAAGACCTGGAGCACTGGCACTAGCTGAGCTGGAAAAAATGAAGAATTTGTCAAAAGTCGGCGAGAACCCTAGCGACATCTGTGTTTTCGCAAGCAAAGTAAAAAACGCCGTCGAAACAATCAAGGCCTTGAAGAAACCCCAATACCTCAGTTCTCCTGAAACACTGAGGATCATAGTAGACAAGATGCCAACCTCCATGAAATTCCGTTGGTTTGCCTACCACAGAAATAGAAGGGATGAAGATATTCAAGAATTATCACTCGTCGAAGCGTTTTTAGAATCAGAAGCCGACATGTGTGGGGACTTTGCTCCACCTGAAGTGCCCTCGGAGCAAAGAAAAGGAATAAGAAGACCCGTACATATGGTTCAAGAAGCGTCTCAAGAAAAATATAAGAAGTCATGTCCATTCTGCGAAGAAGAACATTTCGCGTTAGAATGCAAGAAGTTCAAAGAATCCGACATAAATGAAAAATGGGATATGATCAAGAAGGCTAAAATATGCTTCAAGTGCCTTCGATTCAAACACTCAAGAATCAACTGTAAAGCGCCGGTCTGCAAACAATGTAAAAGATGGCATCATACCGTCTTGCATTCCGAGAATCCACCAGTAGCGAAGGAATCGAATAAAACCCACTCGGGAATTACAACCGAAGAAAAAGTCACATCGATACACAACGCCAAAGGAGAAGAAAAGGCTTACTTGAAGATCATCCCAGTTGACCTTTATGGTCCAAAAGGTCAAGTCCGCGTACTAGCATTGTTGGACGAAGGGTCAACAGTCACACTGCTAGACGCATCAGTCGCCGAGGAGATTGGAGTCGAAGGGAAGCAAGAAAAACTCACAATCGAGACAGTCGGCGGGAAGTTACTAAGAAAGAAAAAAAGAAAGAAAGAAAGTTCACAGAAGATCGAGTTCAAGATAAAGGGGGTTCACAAAAGGGAGAAGAGATCCATCACAGCGAGAACCATCGACGACCTGAAGCTGTCCGAACAATGCATCAACAAGGACACCGTGAAGAATTGCCCACACCTAAGGGCAATTGAAGGTCAACTCCTCTACGTCACCGAAAGGCCTAAACTGCTGATAGGCCAAGACAACTGGGGCCTGATAGTAACAAGAAGACTGAAGAAGGGCAAACCATCCGATCCTGTGGCCTCCCTAACCAACCTAGGGTGGGTGCTACACGGCTGCGAAGCGGGGTCGACGGCCTCAGTAAACTTCACTCACTACGGCAGGTCGACCACCGATGAAGAAAGCGTAGAAGAGATTGTTCGAGAACATTTTCAACTGGAATCTCTTGGGATTCAAAATCGATCGCCAACGAACGACAGCGATAGAAGAGCTCTAGAAACCCTCGAGAAAACTACGAAGAAGCTATCAAGCGGTCAATACGAAACCGGTCTCCTGTGGAAGAAAGAAGAAGAAACCCTACCCAATAACTACAATCAAGCAATTCGACGCCTGGTCAACATTGAAAAGAAGCTGGATCGAGATCAAGAAGCTAAAGAACATTATGAGAAGCAGATCCAGAACCTAATTGAAAAGGGATACGCAGAAAAAGCTCCAAAGAAGTCAAGTGAGGGAAGAACATTCTACTTACCTCACTTTGCCGTCGTGCATCCAGTCAAGAAGAAGCTGAGAATAGTGTTCGACGCAGCTGCCGTTCGAAGGGAAGAGCCTCAACGATGCCTTACTCTCCGGTCCAGACCTACTGCAGTCACTATTTGGCGTGCTGCTACGCTTCAGGGAAGGACCAGTGGCCGTCATGGCCGACATCCAAGACATGTTCCTTCGTGTCAAAGTGAGAGAAGACGATCGAGACAGCCTCAGGTTCCTATGGCGAGGAAACCGAAGAACTGGCAAGCCTGAAGAGTATAGGATGTCGTCAATCATCTTTGGAGCAGCATCATCACCAGCAACAGCCATATACGTGATGAACAAGAACGCAGAAGAATTCAAAAGCATCCATCCCGAAGCAGTACAGGCGATAAATAGAAACCATTACATGGACGACTATCTACAGAGCTTCCCAACTGCAGCTGAAGCAAAGAAGACTTCAAGAGAAGTAAGAGACATCCACGCAAGAGCAAACTTCCATCTGAAGGGTTGGGCCAGCAACAACACAGGGGTACTATCGGAAATTGAAGACGCAAATAAAGCCGATTCCCTGCAACTAACAAAAGAAGAGAAAACCTTGGGACTAAGATGGCTGGTAAAAGAAGATGCACTAGCTTTCAACGTCGGCCTGCGTAACACGTCAGAAGACCTGCAAAATGGAAGAAAAACTCCAACAAAAAGGGAAGTCACGAGCGCAGTGATGTCTACGTTCGATCCAATGGGTTTCGCGACACCAGTCTTGATACAGGGCAAGAAATTAATTCAAGACATCTGGCGAACAAAGGTAGACTGGGACGAGCAGATCAACGAACCACAAAAAGAAGCCTGGATGAATTACCTAGAAGAAGTATCATCGTTAGTAAAGCTGAAGATCCCAAGATGCGTCTCACCCCGCGGAAGAAAAGGACAACTACATACATTTACCGATGCAAGCGAAGAGGCCTACGCAGCTGTAGTCTACTGGAGGACAGTCGAACCAGACGGAAGAGTCCACGTCTCCATGATCGCCGGCAAAGCACGAGTAACGCCAACAAAACCAGTCTCAATTCCAAGGCTGGAACTACAAGCAGCGTTGCTCGGCAGCAGACTAGCCGCCACGATCGAGGAAGAGTCTGACCTCGAAATCACAAAGAAGATCTACTGGACAGACTCCAGCACAGTACTACAGTGGATACAAGCGGAACCAAGAAAATTCAAGACCTTCGTAGCCAATCGACTAGCCGAAATAGAAGAGAAGTCCAAGCCGAGTGATTGGAGATGGGTACCAACCAAGGAAAACCCAGCGGATGACGCCACCAGAGGGACTCCAGCCGAGTTCGACCACAACGCCAGGTGGTTCAAAGGCCCATCTTTTCTCCGTTGCCCAGAAGAAGAGTGGCCATTTCATGACTTCAAACCAGAAGGAGTCATGCCAGAAGAGAAAAACAAACAAAAGGTGATGACAATCAAGGTCACAGAAGACGTCCTCTTAGACGTAGAGAGGTTCTCAAGCTGGGGTCGACTACTGCGCACGACAGCCAGAGTGGTTGCCTTCACAAGCCACTTGTTAAAGAAGACACGTAAGGCGACCACCACTGCCGCACGTCAGAAAGAAGAGCCCTGGAAACCCCAAGGAAAAACCCAGAAGAAAGCCAAGAAGATCTCAACTCAACTCGTCAACAAGGAAGAAAAAAGGCGGCTGTACCTGCCCCTGGAAGAAGAACACTTAAAAAAGGCTGAAGAATTATTGATGAAAATAAGTCAAAAAGATAGCTTCGCATCAGAGATTAAGAGTTTAAAAGCAGAAAAACCCCTAGAAAACGCGAGCCGTCTTAAGAAGATCGACGTCTACATAGGAGACGACGAAATAATCAAACTAAGAAGCAGAACAAAGAAATTCCGTGACGATGGCGAAAGAAAAATGAACCCCATCATATTAGACGGGAAACAAAAAATAACGCGCCTCATCATACAACATTATCATAAAAAATTCCTACATGGCAACACAGCAACAGTGATGAACGAGTTACGACAGAAATATTGGATCCTGGGATTAAGAGCGGCCCTAAAAACAGTCGCACACAGCTGTCAATGGTGCAGGACAAAGAAGAGTTTACCAGAAAAACCTCCGATGGGAGACCTACCAAGCGAAAGGCTGCAGCACCACCAGTTCCCCTTCTCTTGCGCGGCCGTGGATTATTTCGGCCCGATGCAAGTCACACTTGGAAGGAGGACCGAGAAGCGCTGGGGGGCCTTGTTCACCTGCCTCACCACCAGAGCCGTACATCTAGAGCTAGTGCCCTCTCTTAGCACGAGCTCGATGATTATGGCACTCCGTCGGATGGCAGCCAGAAGAGGAACTCCGAAAACCATATTCAGCGACAACGGGACCAACTTCGTCGGAGCCAAGAGAGAGTTAGAAGAAGCTGCGCAAGAGAAAGGCATCGAGTGGAAGTTCATACCCCCGGGCGCCCCAAACATGGGAGGCGCTTGGGAGAGACTCGTACGAACAGTCAAGACAGCGCTAGCGGTGGTCCTCAACGAAAGGAACCCACCTGAAGAAGTTCTCCACACGCTCATGACAGAGGTTGAACATATCGTCAACTCTAGACCTCTCACCCCCATCAGCATGGACCCTGAAGATGAAGAGGGTCTGACACCGAACCACTTCCTGCTGGGGAGATCCTGTGGAGCAATGGCGCCGGGAGAGTTCGACGACACCGAACTAATTGGGAAGGCAAACTAGAGAACCACCCAAAGACTCGCTGACCACTTCTGGAGAAGGTGGGTCAAAGAATACCTGCCTCTCCTCATGCCAAGGAAACTCGAGGGGAAAGAAACCAAAGACCCCAAAGAAGGAGACGTCGTACTAATCGTGGACTCAACACTACCACGAAACTCATGGCCTCGCGGAGAAGTTGTCAAGACGTATCCTGGACCAGACGGAAGAACCAGAGTGCTGGACGTGCGGACGTCGGGAGGAGTACTTCGCCGCCCGACTCGACGGATCATCGTGCTGGTTCCCGCTACATCGTCGCCTCCAGAGGATGCAGTGCTTCGCACCGTGGGGGAGAATGTTAGCGACGAAACGTAAATAACCTATGTATAACTTATGTAATCATAATAACTATTAGCGTAGATTCACGACTGATTAAGTTAGAAAGTGTACATATAAGATTTAAGATAGTTTTTACTAGTTTGGAATGTTTTATATAGGATTTAAGGTAAACTCATTAGTAATTCTAATTGGAAACACAAAGTTAAGGTAGATTCATTAATAATTCTAATTAGAAATGTGATAATAATCTAGTTAGCGTAAATTCTTATTGTTGTTATAAGTGTTGTACATTCCAGTCACCAGGCGGCATCACCTGCGCCATAGTAACATGTAGCTTAGCTACTAGGAAACGTTACCGTAACGGGGACCGTTTTAGTTTTTCGATTATTTTTAATAATTATTTAAGGTTTTTAGTATTGTTTTGTGTTAATTAAGTTAAATAAATCCGTCCTAAGCTGTTAGGAATAAGCGTTATTGTAACGGATGCCTAATCACGGAAATAATAGCCCACAAAAGTTTTCCCATACAAAGAGGGCACCTTCGCTCTGATTGGTCAGAGGGGAGGTAATAGTGCCGTGTGCAAATTTTAAGTGTTATGATTGGCTAGAGCCGTCTTTAAAAGAGGGCCCCTTTTCGTGTGACTAAAATCATAATGTATAACACAAAATTAGCGAGTACTCGTCCCCGTTCCCTAAAAGTAGGTTTTTTCAATGCCAATGGCATTAGAAGTCAGCGTGATGAGATCGCCGCTTTCCTTCGCGACCATCAAGTTGACTTCTTTCTCGTTCAAGAGACCTTCCTTAAGCCCTGTCACCGTGACCCTAAAATTGCCAACTTCCGCATAGTTCGCAACGATCGGTCACGTTGTCACAAGGGAGGCACGCTTATATATTATCGTAAGGAACTGCACTGTGTTCCTATCGACCCCCCTACCATGGAATCACTATTAGAGGTTTCAGTCTGTCGGCTGGCCATGACCGGTCATCAACCGGTTCATATTATCTCGGCCTACATGCCCCCAGTTAACTGTTCGGAGGACAACTCCCTATTAGTCAAAGACCTCACTACCCTATTCGGCCTGAGCGATTCCGTTATCATAGCGGGCGACCTCAATGCCAAACACCCTGCGTGGAATAGCATCAGGACCAACTCGAGAGGGCGGGTCCTATTCGATTTAGGAGAATCACTCCACTTTGACCCCATTGCTCCTATGGAGCACACTCATTACCCCCCCTCGCCCAGCGATCGTTCCGATGTGCTCGATATAGCGCTGCTCAAGAACATCAACCTCAAGTTGCATCTGATTGAGACGCTACATGAGCTCGACTCCGATCACCGTCCAGTGCTCATGCACCTCATCCCACGCTCGGGAATTTCAGACCCCAGCCAACCCCCTCCCACGGTTGTGATTACAGACTGGAAGAAAGTAAGCGAAAAGCTGAACTCTGACATGTCTCCACTCCTGGACGGTATCCCTGACCACATTGCCTCAGTCGCAGACACTACTGCCGCCATCGACACGTTTACAGAGCACGTTCAATCCGTATTGACGGATTGTTCGCGGGAGGTCCCAGCGATGAGTGATCACCGCTGGAGACTGCCCGCCGATATACGTGATCTGATAAACGAGAAGAATGCGGCTATACGTGCCTATAGCAACTTTCCTTGCGATGCGAACAAGGCTCACATGCGCAACTTGCAGCGTGCTGTCAAGAAGCGCACGAGTGAGCATCGATCAAATCAATGGGACAAGGAGCTTAGCGAACTCGAGCCCACCCATTTAGCTTTCTGGCAACTGCAAAGAAAGTTGCGTGCCACCGAGGAGGCCTCGACGCCCCCCCTCAACCGTCCTGACAAGAGCGTCGCTTTTGACGACTCTGAAAAAGCTGAGTGTCTAGCCGACAGCCTGGAAGCTCAGTGCACCCCTAGCTCTCAACCAGTAGACAGACGACACCTCGCCAAGGTGGATGCCGAAGTCGAACGTAGAGCCTCCCTTCCTCCTGTAGAAGACCCTGATGACCCCTTGCTTCCTGTTTCCCCTGAGGAAGTGAAGGATATCATAGATAAGCTTCAGCCTAGGAAAGCCCCTGGCGCCGATGGCTTCACCAATAGGGTGTTTAAGATACTCCCTGGTCAACTCATTGTCTTGCTGGCAGCCATCTTCAATGGCGCTTTAAGCAATAATATCTTCCCAAAAGCATGGAAAGAGGCCACTGTCATAGGTATCCCCAAACCGGGGAAACCTAAAGCCGAGCCTTCGAGCTACCGGCCGATTAGTTTACTCAGTGCTCTCGGCAAAATCTACGAGAGGCTTATTTATAAGCGTCTCAAAGACTACGCCGAGTCCAAGAGCCTCATCCCAAACGAGCAATTCGGTTTTAGAACTGAACACTCGTGCGTCCAACAAGTGCACCGCATCGTAGAGCACGTAAGCGCTGGGTTCCAGCGTGGCTCGATGACAGGTGTACTTTACTTCGATATAGCGAAAGCTTTTGACAAAGTCTGGCACAACGGCTTAATATATAAGCTGTACCAACTCGGAGTGCCGGACCGTCTCGTGCTCATCTTACGAGACTTTTTGTCAAATCGTACATTTCGTTACAGAGTCGGGAATACTCTCTCTTCCCCACACCCCATCCGTGCAGGAGTCCCCCAGGGCTCCGTAGTGTCCCCACTTATTTTCACGCTGTACACCAGCGACATTCCTAGAGGTAAAACGACCCGCATAGCCCTATTCGCCGACGACACGGCCATTTATTACTCCGGGCAAGACCCTGATTTCATCGCCCGCAACCTTCAGAGAGCAGCCAATGTGCTTGGCGCTTGGTTCCGCAAGTGGAGGATTGAGGTGAACCCCGACAAAAGTCAGGCGGTTCTCTACCTCAAATCTTGGTTAAAATGTCCCCCTCCCAGACCCATCACCATGTTCGGCAAGCCTATCCCTTGGGAGAAGCAAGCCAAGTATCTCGGAGTCATACTCGACCACCACCTGTCCTTCGCGGCACACATAAAAGCAGCCCGGAACCGGGCTGCCTTTGCTATTAGTAGACTCCACTACCTAATCACTGCAAAGAGCAAGTTGTCACTCAAGTGCAAGTTGCGTCTTTACACAGCAGTTGTCCGCCCCATTATGACGTACGCTTGCGTCGTGTTTGCCCATTCCCATCCCCGTCACATACACAGGTTGCAGACCTTACAGAACCGGTTCCTCCGGAAAATCACTGGTGCCCCCCCCTACGTCCGTAATGACAGTCTCCATCTAGACCTTAGATTGCCTACCATAGTTCAGTTCATGAAGCGTCTTTCCAAGCGCTTCTTTGACGGTGCTGTCAAGCACAAAAATCCCCTGATCGTATCGGCCGCCCGCTACAATCCATCCCGTATAAGTAGAGTTCGCCGACCTCGGCATACCCTTGTCACCCCCGATGACCCTATTACCCTCCTTCAAGAAAGTAGTAGGGAAACAAGTACTCTTAGAAAATACAAAACCAGACCGCCGTCATTCCGACCTCGCCGCCGAGGTCCGTCGCGACGTCCCAGTAACGCTCCCCCCCGTCTCTTGCCAGAGCCAGCCCGCGACGCTGAGCCAGTAGCTTTAAACCAGCCCCTAAATAATGGAAATCCGATCCAGCCTGTCCCCTTGCTGCCCTCCCCCAGCGACGCCCTAAGCCGAGGCCCGTACCCCACAGGGGGTGCCCTTAGCGAGTGGTCGCTTAGTATATAAGCTTAGTTTAAGCCCCTGGCTGGAGGCCTTACATTCAAGGCATCCACAGGACTAGCCCGGTTAAGCAGTAGCCAACCTCCTAGGTTGAACTGCGAGATGCCCTATCAAAAAAAAAAAAAAAAAAAAAAAAAAAAAAAAAAAAAAAAAAAAGTGGTCAGGCATTCCGAATCCAGCAGTACCTCAAGAATAATCTAGAAGATAAGAAGAAAGAACTCTGAATAAAACAAGAAGAAAATCCTCAAGAAAATAGTATTTATTTCACTCCTGCACCGTCACTCTCTTCAGTCGTCATCCCGCCAGCGAACCCTCTCCACACAATATTCTACACCCGCAACACATAGTATCACACTGCTATTCGCAGTAATGAAAATCAACATTTAAGACTCCACACAATTGTCGGCTGACTGCGAAGCAGTTTAATCCAAAGTATTTAAGCTTCCCTTCAGTTTATCTAATACTTTTGTACCGTTTCACCAAACGATCGAGTGTTCTGGCGCAAAAATTCAAATGATCTCTTCGTGAAGTCTGTTCTCGGAGCTAATCTGAATGTTAATCCTTGAGATGGCGAGAAGGTCACAGTTCGGTGGAGACGAAGCCGCGAGACGACCACCTTTCATAGTCGCTTTTGTTTATAAAACAGAAATATTAATTGCCAAAGTTATGACTGGGATTGAATACGTTAAATTCTATTAAACAACTAGCTGTTGTCCGCGACTTTTTTTTCAATTAGGTAGTGTTTTAAGTATCTAAAATTTGTGCGCCTATTAAACATAGCGATCCTGACATCCGATTAGAGTTTATTACATTGTACCTGTTTCACAAATAAATAGGTAATTTGAATTTGAATTTGTCTTTACGGCTTGAATATTTAAATTGTGTTTATAAATAGAATATCATAGATAAACATGATTATTTATAACAAATATTTACTTTTATGAACAAATTAACATTTATTTGTGTTCTAAATTAAAAAATATTTGAATTTTCTATTTTTCATAATAGGATGTTTAGCGGCATCATACCTTTGCTTCTTCTTCCACCTGGCGAAAGCAAAGCGCGGAAAAAAAGCAAATTAATCATAGTTTCCTAACAATTACTAGCAAAAATACTTTCCGTTCTAATATTTTATTTCTTCGAAAGTGTATTGAAAAACGACGTTTGATACGCGTGGGGATTTGTTACTCCATAACATCCTCGCCTGCCGCTCGGTTGTTACGGCGAGGCACAGATAATATACTTAATACTAATTGGCCCAACTCCCATACATGGATGGTCAATGTCCTTTCGTCTCATTCAGTTGTAGAATGTGGGGAGGTATTTTATTATAACATTTTAAACAGTACCCCATGAAAGATGAGTCTACTTTAGCTAGCCTGAAACCTGGTTGAGTTAGTTGGTCCGTATTTCTAGTATGATAGTGGTGTCTGTCACCTCTTTTACTAAATAAATGCAGATTTTTCCTAACGTACATGATGTTTTCATAGATGTATTGACAAGGTACTGTCATGATGTTAATTTCCTCATAAAGAATCGTGCCTACGTAGATCATATAAGGTTCTGACAATAAGATCATGAATACGGGTACGATTTAAAACTAAACGCCGCGTGCCATTTGGTTTTCCATATGGGTATGATATCTTCATGTCCTGGCATCAAGCAGTAGATAAGCACACTTACTTTAGGAGAATATTGTGTTACAATTCTTGAATTATTAATTAATGAATGAAATAATTTCAATATTGTAATTCAAGAAGGGTTAGAGGTGCCTATAAATGGTTATTTTGAGTAAAATATAACATGAAGCGCGTAGTTTGTTAATAAATAAATAAAACGGTTTTTTTTTTTTGTTATAAAGTCAAATAGTTATGCTAATAAAAGTATACACTTTTCAAAAGCAAATCATTTATTTATTTCAAGTAGTCCATTTCAAAGCGTAGATTTGTATAGAGAAGAACGGGCATTAACTCTTTTTAGGGTTCCGTACCCAAAGGGTAAAACGGGACCCTATTACTAAGACTTCGCTGTCTGTCTGTCTGTCTGTCTCCAGGCTGTATCTCATAAACCGTGATAGCTAGAAAGCTGAAATTTTCACAAATGATGTATTACTATTGCCGCTATAACAACAAATACTAAAAATTAAAAAAAAAATATTAAGGGGGGCTCCCATACAACAGATACTTATGATTTTTTTTGCCGTTTTTATAGATAATGGTACGGAACCCTTCGTGCGCGAGTCCGACTCGCACTTGGCCGGTTTTTTTTTTTTTGAGATTGGAAATCATCCAATGATTCCTCCCGCTCTGGGCGGAGCGGAAGGTAGTGTCAGACTTTTACTGACTAAAACCCATCCATGTTCCTTCTTTTGCCCTTTGTGTTCCAGGGCCGCGGTATCTCTTTCACAGACAGCTGGCACCCCGGTGGTGGCAAGACCACGACGGATGAGATCATTAATGCTAGCGTGCCGCGCAATTCGACCTGCACTCTTACTGCAAGAAAGGCCATGGTGTCCGAGGCAGTCGACTTTTTCACCACATTGAGAGCGATGCGGAGCCCCACAAGGAGCGCCCAATCGCAAACACGTAGCGAGCCGGAAGGTTGTGTCACCTAACATAGTGCCTATATTAGGTGACGGTAGTGCCTGAAGCCAGAGGCCCGACTCCCTCTCACCCACAGCCAGTAGGCGGGCACGCTCAGCAGTATTGGTAGAAGTATTAATAAGTTTATTCCGTACCAACCTGCAGAGCGGCTCATCCCACTGTCTCTGGGAAAATGGGTTCTCGGGCCGATCCGTGTCCGGGCAAGCCACTTTCCAGGCGACCTCTGCATCGGTCAAGCACGGCACTTCCGAGTCAACCAGGGAGACAGTTAGAATTTTCCTGGTTAACTTTTCAGTGCTGTGGACAGAGAACAGGTAAGCTTATACTAGAAATTTTGCGGACGCCGAGGCCACCAAAACGAATTGGTAGGGTGGCTTACAGCCACGCTCGGTCGTCCAGGGCCACATTAAGAATAGATGTTAATGTGTTGCGAATAATTTGGTCAATTATGTCCAAAAGTTGTGGTTTCTTCCAAAGAGGAGAACAACGGAGAAAATACATAAAATTTGGACCAAAACAGCAATATCTGATCAGGGTGAATGCCGAATGTAAATTAATTTTGGAGAGTCTATCCGAAATATCATTAAAATGTTTGATTTTGTCATCGACGAAAGATGAAAAACTTTCTTCTAAAATAGGGGAACCTAGGATGTGCAGGGAACTTTTTTCTAAAATTTTAATTTGAGGGGCTATGCATTAAATCTATCTAGGTATACTCGATTGTCTGTCGGTAATGTCAGAGAGGTAAATTTCGCACTTTGAGGGGTTAAGGTCTAGGCCAATAGATTTAAATTGATGTTTGAGGAGTTGTAGGTCATCCAAAACAGTGTCAACCGGACAACCGGTGTCGGTGTGACCGTGACAATGAGGTGTCCTAGAGTTCCATCATCTAAATACCACACGTTAAATTTTGAATTAAAATGGTTGAATTATGGGATGAATAGCCAAACTGAAAATGACAGCCCCGAGATGGTCACCTTGTTGGCAACCAACTGCAGATTCTAAAACGTTGTCCTTGTAGAGTAATTTTGAAGGGTGTCTATAACATTGCCACATAAAACCATAAATTTCGGGTAAGTAATACTTTTTTGACTTCAGCCAACAAAGTGTCCCTGTTCACGGAGTTAAAAACGTTTTTAACGTCAACATTGAGGATGACCTCACCTTTCTTGAAGAATAAAAAAGAGGATAAGGCATTCCGCCTCGAAGGCAATAACAAAGTTTCCCCACTTATATCAAAATGTATAGTACATTTTGATGTAATAATTTCACGAGGCGGAAGGTCGTGGCCAATAGCTAGTTCAATCCAAACTTGATTGACGGCACGGTTGGCGCAGTGGCTGAGCGATTGACTGCTGTGCTTCGTGTTGCGGGTTCGATTCCCGCACGGAACAAATATTTGTATGGCCTACAGATAGTTGTTCCGGGTCTGGCTGTTTGTGTATGTGAGTTTAAATGTTTGTAAACACACCCACGATACAGGAGAAATTCCTAGCGTGGGACAAGGATTAAAAAAAAAAAACTTGTTTGTGTGTCAAGCAAGTCTACAGTGTAATTCAGTGGTTTCTTCGCAAAGTCCTCTCACTTAGTTAGCTCAGTTATTTTGGTGACTTTATTGTTAAACCTGCTCGGGCCTCGCGCGTTCGCGTGTAATGGAATGGACCCCGCGCACGACGCGGATACACTCGATGTCAATAGCGCTTCCATCTTGGAATGGTGCGGACGGCTCGGTATCCGGGACCTAATGCAAATGTTAATGTTACTTTTACATGTTGTATTTCTAGAGAGGTATTGAACGTATCTTTAGTTATTTTGCAAGGATCAGTGAAAGAGTGAGTGAGTGTGTGATATAAGGAGGAGAAGGCTGTTTCATGTGTTTCCTAGGCACAGGCTCATTTAATCAACTGCGATTCACAATTCTATAAACACCTGCACCTGCACCCCATTTGCAATGGACATGTTTTTAGGGTTCCGTACCCAAAGGGTAAAACGGGACCCTATTACCAAGACTCCGCTGTCTGTCGGCCTGACTGTCCGTCTGTCACCAGGCTGATGTATTTCTGTTGCCGCTATAAAAAATACTAAAAAACAGAATAAAAATATATTTAAGTGGGACTCCCACACACTGAGAAACATTTATAAACAAACGGAACAGTTCACTTACATACCAGTGATTTCGGAGGAGAGTAAAGATGAGATGAAAAATGGGCTCTT
Organism: Eurois occulta; assembly: GCA_950022335.1. Classification (NCBI taxonomy): domain Eukaryota; kingdom Metazoa; phylum Arthropoda; class Insecta; order Lepidoptera; family Noctuidae; genus Eurois; species Eurois occulta. Next base: position 23,689,348 of record OX465478.1, read on the forward strand.
GTCAAGTAGGTAATGGTTTTGTATCTATGTACGCTATCTTCGAGACAATTATCGTGGAACAATCAATAAATTACTTTGAAGTTTCATGCTAGCAGACATTAGCCGTAGGTAATGAATATCCAATTAATCAGATTGATACCGATGATAAAATCCGACACCTTGAAATGTTCTGTTGTATCATTGTGAGCTGGAGTTTAGTGACTCGCAATACATTCTGCTTACCATCTTTGTCAATTGTGGTTTGTGGTAGGTACCTACCTTAGTGAGCCGTCAGCGGTGATCATAACTTACTACAGTTATTTGCGAACTGTTACATTATACAATACAAGTGAGCATAACTCGGCAGACCGCGGATACTCGATTGTGCACTTCAAAAAGATAATAAATTCGGTCTATCTATCTAACTTCGGTCGATAATAAAGTATTGTCTGCTACTATTTAATCAATGCCTTTTCAAAAAAACATATAATTGCATTAAGAAGTCTAATACAATTGAAATCTTACAGTTTTATGTAAAGTTTGAAAAACAAGATAATACATAAGATAATCTGAGGCTTTCTGAGGGAGCTGCCTTCCCTAAAAATATCACATTTACCGTTTACTACCAAGCAAGGGTAGTAGTTCGCTGTTGCAACATGGCATCCCACGTTTCGAAGCATTAAAACTGTCTCTCCGATTACTGAGCAGATAATCTGCAGTTAATAAGTAGGGAAGCAGAGGCGGCGGCGTGCGCCCGGACAAGTTTGTGCCGCCACCGCATCGCGCCGCAGGCGCGACGGGCTGGCTGAACTGCGCTGATATCTATGTAGATATTGTTGAAATAATGAGATTCGCATGAATAGGTACGAGCGTCGTTTGCCACTTGAGTTTCGCATTCAGTCAATATAACGTTACGCAACGACCATTTCAAATCTTACCAAGTTTCCACTAAATTTCTTTGCCTACTTTCTGAAAACTCGCTAAACTAATGTTCAATCTCCAAAATAATTTCTCCAAAGTGACGTCTGTGACAAACAGCTACAATATAGCGCGCGACAACTTCATCAACTATCGCCATCAATTACTTGTACCTACTAAATTAATTAAACACTAAATCTTGACGAAGGACCTCATAACGGAGACTAATTTCTTTCAAACATGTTCCAAACAAATAGAAAATAACTGCAAGTACGTATGTAGGTATGGCAGACGTGCAAGGGTGACTCGGCGCAGCATCGGCGCTGCATTATGAACGCTGCACTGCACTCACTAAGTACTTTATTATTTGAAGTTGTCACGGACACGTCACATAGGTACTTGGACACTTGCTAAAACTATCATCATCAGCCATTGCACAGACAGAACACTTTGCAATTGCCGATAGCGTTGCTCGTTTTGCAGGACTTTAAAGTTGCAACTAGTCAACTAGGTGACCTTCACAAACAATTAATTCCGCTGCTGAACTGTATTGTGACCGATAACTGCTATAGTGCTATTCAAAGTAAGAAAACTAAGAACTTCTACTTATTTTCCTATCTTGGGGGTAAACATTGGTTTTTATAATAATTGTAGACAATCAATCCAGTGTCTTGACTTGGCTCGCGAGGTTGTCGACATCTGGAATGTGAACTCAGCAATCATTGTGCCGAAGTTATTTTATTTCAGCCCATAGTTTAATTGCCAAGAGCCTCGCCCAATACCTCTCGTCTCGAGGAGGCTCTCGTTAGGCAGCTGGATCAATGGCTTGATGCAGAAAGTACCATGATCACGGATAAATACACACACAGACAGTTAAAAACACAGACAGCAGGCAGCAGTTTAAAAACATATAGGTTCCTCCTCTCTGGAGCTCTGACCGACAGCTACCGGCGGAGCTTGGACCTTTGTCGCAATAGGTACAGGTGGGCTACTATTGTTGTATTTGAAAATGTTTTTTAAATATTATTTAATGTTGAAATATTTCAAAATGTAATTAAAGTGAATAGAAATAATAAATAAAGGAAGATAATAATAGTCCTCTAGGCCGTTTTCGGTCACGGAGGCCAATCTCATCGGAGATTAGCCATCGGCGCGGGAGATAACTGAGCGGCGGGATCACCAGGCGCGGCCCTAGCGGGGTAACAGGGTCATGACGCCCGCCCCCACACACAGAATCTTACACGTAAAAATGACAATAATCATTTGTAAATTAGTAACGTCCTGCTTAATCGTTCAAAAAGAGAAACCTACCTTTCCGATTCCGAGGCACAATGCCATACATTTCAAGTTCGCTTCGCTCGCTAATGCATCCTGCCCAGTGCCCTTTGCAGTTCTGTATCAGTTGACGGAGTTACCTACTCCTATTTTCATCTCTTTAAAAATTAACAAAAATAACCTCATGAATCCGAGGCGGGTTCGAAGTTTCGAAGTTCACTTCTCTCGCTCTTGAATACTATTAGTACCTACTGTAACGTGGTGATTATTGATTTATTAAGGTTTTATAAAGAAATTGAGTAACGGTCCATGTGAGATACGGAAACTATATATATTGTTTTTTCGGTTGGCGTAATCGTCATACACAAGTTTTACACTAGGTGTCTTTACCACAGATGGCGGAATACTGTTATAGTCTATACTTTACATCTCCCTTTCTTTGTAAACTAAAAACATTGTTTTCTAAACATACTATTATATTAATACTTAACTAATTATACCTATAATCATAAATTGCACAGCACAACATAATATAACTTATAAAATAATATTTAATAACTAATTTGAGTATTGTTAAAGATCAAGTCTATTTACTGGTTTAATTATTCTACCAAATCTTGATGTTCTTAGTGCTGTCGCTGGTTGAGCCATGTCTGACTTCTGCGAATGATTAGAAGTGTTTGGTGACGAGCTTGTTGATGCTGGGAGTGACTTAGGAACAGCTGGTGATTGTTCTTGTGCTGGAACCTGTTGTACTGCTGGTTCATCTGTGTATTTAGTTTCAGGAACTACCACTCTGTTGCTGGTAATGTCTGCTTGTGTCTTGTGCAGATGACTGAAGTTTCTACGTAGGATTTGGCCTTGATCAGTTTGAATGATTACGGATCTCGGTAGACCTTCAGGTTTTTCTATCACTCTGGCCCCTTCCCAGTGGCGATGAGCTACTTTGTGTCTGACTTTTTCATTAATTTCAAAATTGTCTGGTCTTTTAGTGTGCTTATTACTGTAACTGGCTTGTTGTTCTCTTAATCGTTTTAGTTCAGCTGTGACCCCTTGCATTATTTTTGGTTTCAGGTTACTGTCTTTTATAGGTAATGGAGATCTGGTTATTCTGCTGTATAGCCGTTGGTTCGGTGAACCTAAAATATCATTTCTTGGTGTATTTCTCCAGTTTAATAAAGCTAGTTGAACGTCGGACTTGTCAATCCTACATTTTTTTAATATGTTCTTGGCTACTTGAACTGCTTTTTCGGCGAGCCCGTTGCCTTGATGGTGATGTGGACTGGATGTGACATGGTTAAATTTCCACTCTTTTTGAAAGATTTTGAATTCTCTAGACATGTATTGTGTTCCATTGTCAGTTTGTAGCTCTTCGGGTATTCCATGTACAGCAAACCATCTTTTCAGTTGTTCTATAACTTCATATGAAGACTGACCTTTTAGCTGTTGAAAATCTAAATAACCAGAGTAGCTGTCACAGATTACAAGGTAAGTTTTTCCTTTTAATTCGAATAGATCAGATGCAACTATTTGCCATGGAAGTGTAGGAATCTTTTTAATTAGCACTATATCTTTAATATTGTCTTTTTGTGTTTGTTCACAGACAGAGCAGGTTTTAACTAGTTTTATGATATCATCATATTGTCCCTTCCAGTAGAGAATTTGTCGTGCTCTTCTTAAACAGCTGTGTATACCTGCATGTCCTTGATGAATATTCTTTAGCATTTTAGGGATCTGTGATTTTGGTACTACAATTTTATTTCCTTTGAAAATTATTCCTTTGTGATAACTCAATTCTTCTTTAAAGTTAAAATAGTGTTGTAGTTCTGTGGGAAGTTCATTGACTTTTTCTGGAAATCCTTTTATTATTGTCTGAAGTAGTAACTGTAAATGTGGATCTTCCTTTGTAGCTGTAATTAACTCCTCTTTTGCGTCAAGTGACATAGGTAGTATTACTTCAACTTTCAAATTTTCTTCTTGTTCATATTTCAGATTAGATGCATCGCAGTCTCGACTAAGAAAGTCTGCTAAGGGTATTTCTGTGCCTTTTTTAAATATGACTTTTGGTGCATATGGTGCAAGATTAAATATTATGCGTTGCAATCTCGCTGGAGCAGATTGTATGTTTTTTTTGAAGATTGTCTCAAGTGGCTTATGGTCTGATTCCACTGTCAGTTCTTTACCATAAACATATTCGTGAAACTTCTTACATCCAAACTGTATAGCTAGTGCTTCTTTTTCAATTTGTGGATAATTCTCTTCAGACTTGGTTAACGCTCTTGCTCCATAGGCTATTGGTTGTCCTTCTTGAAGTAGTGCAGCACCAAGATTTTTGGAACTTGCGTCAACGCTTAATGTTACGGGTTTGTTTACATCATACAGTCTTAATACTGGAGGCCTTTGAAGAACTTGTTTTATTCTGTTCAAAGCTTCTTCGTGATGAATTTCCCATATAAAGGTTGTATTTTTGTGTAACAAATCTCTCAGTGGATTTGTTAGATCAGACATTTTTGGAATAAATTTATTTAGGTATGTGACCATTCCTAGTAGTCTCTGTAGCTCTGTTTTGTTCGTTGGTGTCTTCATCGCCTGTATAGCTTCTACTTTTTCTGGGTCTGCTTCTAGTCCGTGTGCTGAAACAATGTGCCCCAGGAATTTTATTCTTTCCGATTCAAAGATGCATTTATTTTTGTTAAGCTTGAAGCCTGATTTCTTTAGTGTTTCTATGACCTCACTAACAGTTTTTTGTAGTTCTTCTCTACATTTTGCGTATATAAAAATGTCATCGATTGATACTCTTACATTTTTAAATTTACTGAGCAAATTTGTTAAAATTTCTTGAAATATTTCAGGTGCTGATGATACTCCAAACGGAAGTCTCTTGAAAGAATATCTTCCCCATGGGGTAGCAAAAGTTAATATTTTTTGGGTTCTTTCTGAAAGTTTAATCTGCCAGAATCCTTTTGTGCAATCTAATAATGCAAAGAATTTAGAACCTTTAATATCAGCTGAAATTTCCTCTATGACACCATGTAACGTGGTGATTATTGATTTATTAAGGTTTTATAAAGAAATTGAGTAACGGTCCATGTGAGATACGGAAACTATATATATTGTTTTTTCGGTTGGCGTAATCGTCATACACAAGTTTTACACTAGGTGTCTTTACCACAGATGGCGGAATACTGTTATAGTCTATACTTTACACCTACCAAGGATAGCCCCTTGGGCTGCCGGCGCGGCTCTCATGTCGCTGCTCTAGGTCGACCAGTGACATGAGCGCCGACAGTAAGGGGGTGCACGTGCAAGCTTGCAACCCCCTTTTTAAAATACCTACATAGAAAAGATTAAGTTTTTTTTTTAAATTAATTTACCCTATGAATAAAAACTTACGGCGCGGCGTCTAGTGAAGTGTAGGATGTATGCTCTCTAATAGTGAGAGAACATTTTGTCCAGATATTGCCTACGACGACGTGCCGGTCCGCGAGCGGGTTGCAACCGTGCAGCGTACTCCGCACATGGCAAACTTCTAACGTTATATACCAAAACAAACACAGTTGACGCACATCGTGTTTATTTGAATGCACTCGTGAGTCTCTCCATTTTTCGTCGCAGTACGGTCCACTTAAAATAAAGTAAAATAACTAAATAATAACATTCTCACGGGTCGGTCTTCAAGGTTATGCCGTTCTTGCCTAAAGGTCACAGCTCATTAGAGTCACCGGGCACCCACTTCGCACCGCCTCGCCTCGTGCAGTTAGTATTCTTTACATGGACTTGTATGGGCATGCACTCACTACATCAACTCCGTAGTTCATCGGATCGCCTCGGTCGTAATCCCTCCACGCGGGAACGGCAGGTGGACCCTCGGGGACAACTCGCTGCTCGCATGCTTGCGTTGCGTTGACTGCGAGATATATATTATAGTAGTCTTTGCGCGCGCTGCCCGCGAAAGATTCACGCGAGGACGATACGTTGGTGATGCGCCGCTCCCCACCCTTCCTTCATCCCCAGCCTTTCTTTCGAACGAGTCGGACGTATCGTTTTTGCTTTTAAAATGATTAAAGAAAAATTAATCGAAGTAGTTCGTAAATATAATTTATTGTAGTTTTTATTGACCTAGTGCCAATTGTTAACAGACTACTTGAAAATTCGTGGACCAAGCGACGTCCACGCGGCGTTCACTCGTTGACCGCGCGGGGTCCACTGGTTGACCGCGCGACGTTTTGGTGCTGATAACGCGGCGTCCACCCGTGGACCACCTGTCGACGAGTGGACGCCGTGCGACGAGGCGGTGCGGGGTGGGTGCCGGGTGGCTCTACTGAGCTGTGACCTTAAGTCGGTCCGAAGAGAGGAGACTGATGACTATCCATTACATACAGAGTTTCCTCCTTGCCTCTGGCCATGGCTGTCATTTAATTTTGTAGATTTGACAGTCGTTACAAGAAGTCAGCAGTGTCCCGAAAGTCTGATAACCAGGCTTGCCAAGGGGTACCTATCGCATTGATTACCTATACCTAGTATTAACTCGGTTGTGGAGGTCAGAAAAGCAGTCGTTCCATGTAAAATACTGGTATTTAGCTAGTTGGGAAACGGCTAGGCTGAATTCTTCTGCGTGTAAAAAGATGAGTTTAAGATAAAAAGTGACGGCGTCTGCACTGCCACAGCGCGGCGCCTTAATATGCTTTAGAATGAAGCGTTATTTCGTAGCCGGTGCAATGGCCGAGCCGAAATGCTACGTAAGTAGTAACTAAAAAACCTCATAGATTAGAGCAGAGGTGGCCCAGTGAACAGTGGTAGTGGCCCCGACTTACGAGGATTACTTCGTGAGTTCGAACCTAGGCAGGCGCATTACTTTGTGTCATTTATATCCCGAAACCAAAAATGTGAAAACATGGTGACATTTACCCGCGCGATGGATTACAGCCCACTGCCTCTCATAGAGAGGAGGCCTGCGCCCTCGCTATGGGTACCTACCTATTGACTTAAGACAATAGGTCATCTAGCAATGGGCTAGCCCATCACTTTTGCATAAGGCATACTGATAGAAGTATCAAGAATGGGTTTTCGTCGATGATTATTTTACCTCGAATGAATTTTCCTCAAAATGTTGCACATTTTCAAACTAATTAACATTTAGGTACCTACTTAAATTAAAATATGAAAACGATTTCTGACTTTTGTTTGTCTTTGAGGATGCCAGCGTACCTACGTTGATTAATGTCTGGCTGTACAACTTACTAGCAGCCATGTTACGTGTTAGAGTGGGGCCATGAAGCTAGCGGTCTGAAGAACATGAGAACGTTGCACAACTTATACATATAAGCAGGCCGGTCGATTAATCTTTGTTATTTAATTCTGTACAAAAATTCGCTTATTATATCGACCCTGTCGACCATTAGATGGGTAGGTACTGAGTAATCTACCTTATTTCATGTCGAATCATCATGGCAGTAATCATAGCAGTGCGATGAATCAACAAACCATATGAATGTTTTCACGCTCACTCAAGCAATGTTCTCTTGAGCTACTAACTAGTGCAAATAATCAGCCTCGTCTGCCTAGCTTTTCCCTAACTACGTGGTGATCAGTTTTCAGTCTAATCGGATGCAGCTGAATAACAGTATTTTCCATTCACTGACACTACTAAAGTAAATTTGCATTTATGCAATCGTTAGGTACAAGCCGCCCCGCTGTCTCCGCGGCCAGTCCGCGTCGGTGGTGCGGTCTGCTGTCGTAGCCCTCTATTAGAGGGTCCACGCTTTATACAAATTAAATAACTACCTAATTACCTATCTCTGGTGAACCAAAACGACCATACAAGACGCTGAGACATTTACTACAAAGAAAAGGAGTTAAAAGTTGTATGGATGTGTGGTAAAAAATATAGAGAATATACCTAAATAGTCTTTGGGCAAAAAGTACAGCAAATCTCGAAACGAGAAATTAATGATGATATTTCGAAATATAGTAATTACCCAAGTAACACAGACATGCTGAACAAAGTTTGAGTAATAGCAATTCGCAAATGTTTACAGCTATAAGTTACAAAACGTGTGAGTAAGTGGATATTGAAAGAACCAAATTCTGAATAATATTCTCTTTTGGCCTATAAAACTCTTTTAGCTTAGTAATATTTGTATTAAGTTGACTATTTTTCTTAAAGCTTAGTAATAACTTCTATACCGCATATAACACAGATGTTATTAAGCCTAAAGCATTTTAGATGACTTTAATTTGAAAAAGAGTTCCTGGGACAGCATTTATCTGTATAATAGTATAAGTAGCTGAATAAACGTAGTTATCTAATACTAATATGCCAACTTTACTCAGCTTATTGCTTATAATATAAATTTATTTCAATCAACTTTGGATCATATGGTTAGGTACATCACAATTATTATAAAATTAAAACAAAAATTTCAAATCAAAATTAAATTAAATACAAAAACAAAATAACAACCACAATAAAATTAAAATCAAAGTCAAAATTCAAATCAAAATCCAAATCAAAATTTAAAATCAAAATTAAATTAAATACAAAAACAAAATAACAACCACAATAAAATTAAAGTCAAAGTCAAAATTCAAATCAAAATCCAAATCAAAATTTAAAATCAAAATTCAAATCAAAATTCAAATTCAAATCAAAATTCAAACCAAAATCAAAATTAAAAACAAAGTCAACATTTAAATTAAAATCAAAATCACAACGAATATAAAAACCACCGCCACATCCCGCCGCATCGCTTATGAAACCACTATATGCTGTAAAATAGTGAGTCTTCTGAATAATGTTGTAGTTAATTTCTGTTAAAAAGCTTGATTTTGAATAACCGCTTTTATTTAGTCTTCAAGTCACACAAGGTTCCATATTTTATCGATTATTCAGCTACTGTATAAAAATGTTTTCTGGGTTCTCTATAGGGCTTATTTCGGTATATTAGAAATAAAGTCATGATTTATAGCTGACTAACACAGATGGAAAATGAATGATGTATTCTTATTCCGCAATTAGGTACTTGTAAAAGTACCATTTTTAAACATGTTATACAGTTTTTCTGGGTAGTAATTGAATTGGGACATTTAAAACATTGTTTGTCGTTGTGTATATTGTTGTACCGCGGGTTTGATGTGAACAGATTGATAAAAAATGGAAAGAAAATCATGGAAATCTAGGAGAAGAACTGGAGGAATTCGTCGTAAATGTATGAAGGAGTACATGAAGTTAAAATATACAGTTTAACATAATCAAGTGTTATTCAGATATTTGTACTACCAGATCGCTATTTCTCAAATAAAAGCATAATAATTAGAAGACGTGACTTTTTATTCAGAGTTATGTAACATCTGCAGTACGTGGAGAGTTTTTATTCAGCATAATGAATCGCCATTAAAACTTATTTTTAAGTAAACTATTGAATCATTATGTATATCAAATGCCTCATTTTAGAAATTAATTACAGTTAAAAATACAATTTATAATTTATTTAATGACTTTTGAAAGATAAGCATTAGCTGTGTTATCCTAAGTATTTTTGTCAACACAAAAGTCTTTAAATTTCTTATTATTTACTATCACTAAACTTGATTACCTAAGCGGCGCGTGAAAAATATTGAGATAATTTATATGCTATTCACGATAAAACTACTTGCGCAGTAATATTTAACGTGTATCATGGTTATAATACATAAAATTCTCAGTTTCACTGTGCACGTCGTTATTGATTTTATTCAATGCAACGAAATACGAAGTGTCAGAACAAAGACGCACTGCAAGATTAAGCACCACTTTTTTTCTACTTTACAACATAACTCTTAATTTTGTTTGACAAGTATTACGCAAATGAACTTAATCCTGAATAATTTCTGAATATCAATATCCATATGCATTTGTCTGAATAAATATGAAATAACAGCTCTATAAAAGAGATGACAGCTTTTTCTCAGATGTTACTAAGCTATGTGGGCCATTACTAAGCTATTACTCAGACTTTAAATCGCTGTTATACAGATTATAGCATTTAAAACTGTGCCCAAATTGCTTGATTAACAGCTGAATAGACGTTTAGTCAGACATTATCCAGACAATAGTTTCAGCTTATAGTTTCGCGGATCGCTATTACTCAAACTTTATTCAGCATGACTGTGTTACTTGGGTAGGTATAAGGCCAATACCTAACTAAAGTCGTATAGGTCGACACCTACACGACGTAGGTACTTAACTAAGTACTTATATTGGCAATTTTCACAAACATATACCTACCTGATACACCGTTTTAAAAGCCTCTTCAATACAATATGTGTACAAATAATCAGAAAGTTGCCTCGCGTGAACATTGTTCGTGAGATGTAATTCCGTGGCGCGCGTGGGTCCCGCGTGGTCGTCACGTGCCCGCAGCGCTGTCGCCACGCGGTCACGTCGCGTCGCCGTGTCGTCGAGCGCTGATTGGCTCCTCAGGGACCGTGGACGTGATGCAATATAACCGCACGAGAAACCTCTTCAACATTCGCTGAATTACTTTGTAATTTTCCTTTTTGCTAAAATAGGTACCTAGGTTGGTGAACACTAATTATTCCACATCATCATCATCTGCCAAGCCTTTCCCCAACTACGTTGGGTTCGGCTTCCAGTCTGCCCGGATGCATCTGAATACCAAATATGTTACGTGGAGCGACTGACCTATCTCTCTATCTGACCTCCACAGCCCAATTAGTACGGCGGTAATACGATACGATACCCCTTAGTAAGACTGGTTGTCAGACTTTCGAACCAACTCTGCATACAGTACACCAAATTTGTTTTTTAAGATAAACGGTGGACTTAGTCCAAAAATAAATTAGGTAGGTGTAGGTACATACGTCATACCGTTTTTAAGGGATCCTGCCGTTTTGCCGAAAAGATTTTGCCAAATTTTCATTACCCAAACAAATTTTAGCAACCTTTTTTTATGCCAATGTAATATTTGGAATAATTTTAGTACGCACATTTTCATTTGGTCAAATGTTTACTTGGCAGATTATTACTAAGGATAATGTCATTTAGGCTTTTGGTCTTTAACCAAATGATTTATTACAGCAAACAAAATTAAGAAAATAAACGTTTAGTCAAATGATTTGTTATGACAAAAAATATAAAGGCAAAAATTTTGGAATGAAGACATAACACAAATTGATTTAATATAACGTAATTGAAATTTAACAGATGCTGACAGAAACCCTAACCCTAGACGGTCGACGTCAGGGGCACCCCGAGGTTCGGTTAGTTAGGTTCCTGTAAACCTTGCAGACAGAAATAGGAGCCCCGCGCAGCGGGGTTCCGTCGACCTGCTGACGGAAACGCTAACCCTAGACGGTCGACGTCAGGGGCACCCCGAGGTTCGGTTAGTTAGGTTCCTGTAAACCTTGCAGATAGAAATAGGAGCCCCGCGCAGCGGGGATCCGTCGACCTGCTGACGGAAACGCTAACCCTAGACGGTCGACGTCAGGGGCACCCCGAGGTTCGGTTAGTTAGGTTCCTGTAAACCTTGCAGACAGAAATAGGAGCCCCGCGCAGCGGGGATCCGTCGACCTGCTGACGGAAACGCTAACCCTAGACGGTCGACGTCAGGGGCACCCCGAGGTTCGGTTAGTTAGGTTCCTGTAAACCTTGCAGACAGAAATAGGAGCCCCGCGCAGCGGGGATCCGTCGACCTGCTGACGGAAACGCTAACCCTAGACGGTCGACGTCAGGGGCACCCCGAGGTTCGGTTAGTTAGGTGCCTGTAAACCCTGCAGACAGAAATAGGAGCCCCAACCGAATCCAAATAGGAGATCCCAACTAGTTAATAGTGCTTTTGACTGAAATGGTAAGTTTAAAATTAACGACACCAAATATTTGGCTTATGTAATTTTGCGTAAAATATGTTATACCAACTGAAATATTTGACTAGATAAAAAATGGTAAAAGTACTAGTTGGTGAACAAGTTATTGTTCAAACGTTCACTTGCCAAACATAGGTTTTCGTAACAATTATTTGTAAAGAGATTTTTTGGTAAGTAATAATTTGGCAAATGAAATTATGCGAAAATTTGTTTGGGAAGTGATAATTTGGCAATTTCTTTTCGGTCAAACAAGGGAGACCCCGTTTTTAAACAAACGTTTTCCCTGTGGGAGTGTCCAGTCGCCGTCAACCAGCCTCTTACAACGATCATAAATTCCATTTAATTTGGGCTCACAGACTACGTGTGTAATAAATTAACTAAGAAATATGAAGTGGAGCGCCGACGAGTAGCCCTCGGCGCGTAATATCGGATTACGTCGGGATCGGGAGGTAAAAGCTGTCCATATTAGTTGAACTTCAATATCCCCGGATCAGCGCTATTGACCCGCGCCCGCCGTTCAATGAGACGCACACTACCACAACATCAGTACATACTTCCTACTTAGGTACCTACTACACGTATTGAAAGCTAATGTGTACTTAGTTTTATAATAGCAGAAGATTAAAATTGTTAGTTTCAAGTTCTATAGAGGTGAGCGTATTGAGTGTTAGAACTTAGTTCAACCATAACCTTACTACTTGTTAAGTCGTTAACCGTGAGCTAAATAATATAACTTAGTAGGATAGATTTATTGCACAATAGATCAGTGTGCACTGGGCGGATAGAGCTAGGTTTGAAGTCGTGACTTGACGTGCGGCCCGTGCTCGTCTAGATTATTAACTAGATTGAGAATTTACTGTTTCGTGTTCATTTTATTTTCGTTGTAATTGCGATTGCTCTTCTTTTGAATTTTTCACACTGCTGTCAAAAATGTTTACATACATTAGTAAACATTTTCTAATCAATCATTAGTTAACAATGTTAGGAAATGTTTTCATGTTAGGTATAGTAAACATTTTTAAACAAAATTGTTAGTTAACAAATTGTCACAAAAAAAAACACCGTCAATACGAAAATCCTTGACGTAGTCTGTGCCACTATATTTTTCTCTAGCTCTTAGCTTTTGGCGCATCCAGTTAGACCGCTTTTTCTTTTTTTTAAACCAAAATAAAGGCTAATCCAATGAGCAAATCTTCCATTTTCGTGTAGACGCCTCGCAACGTAAATTCAAACTGCGAGCCGATGTCATGTAAACATTTTCCATCAGTGTAGGAGAACTCACAACATATAACAATACAAAAAAAAAAACATTTGGAACTCTTAAATTTTAATCAATATGTCTAGTATGTACAAAAAATAACTAACACAATGTTATGATTACCTTATCACTTTAAAATTACTCAATATAATTGTAATCTTACATCAACTGAACATGGACACATCTCATACACACGATACGCACACATTTAATTATTTGTTTACAAGTCTAGCGTCTCGAACAATTCATTGATTCGCGTACAAACATGTGACGAGTGAATTACAAAAATATATTATCATCCATTACTAAGTACTCACGACTAACTCAACTGGTCGCCTCTACCGCGGTGTCCTGCCTTTTCACCAAAAATTAATTCACACATTTTCATTTGACAAGCAACAATAGGTAAAAACATGGTTGGTCATTTCATCATTTTACAATAAGTTTGGCAAATAATTTACTTAAAATAATATTTACCCGATATACTTTTATTTGATAGGTAACGTAGTATTTGACAAACGATTCATTTTATATTCATGTCATTTCGTAACAACGTTTGAAATAAAACCGTTTTATTTTTTTTATTGCATCACACATTACGCAATTTATTGCGCTGGTGTTCAGCTGCATCCGGTTAGACTAGAAGTAGAAACCGACCCCAACATAGTTGAAAAAAGGCGGCAGATGATGGGACATTACGCAATTTCAACTAATAAAAATTCAACTCATTAAATAGGCACAACGGTAATTTTAATAAATGGAACATGAAACACTTAAAATTTAAGAGCGAGCGAAGCGAGCTCGGATCTTAGGGCACCCCGACGTTAGGTTAGGTTACTTTAAATCCTGCAGACAGAAATAGATTGGTTGAAACTAGTTTTAAATGATGCTTGAGTATTGAGTGACGTTCTGTAATACGGGCCTTAGTTCCCTCACAGCGGGGCTACGTCGACTACGCATATTACAAAATATTGATGTTATTTACCTTGGATAGATACCTAGATGAATTTGTACACTAAAAACAATCGAAACTACCCGAAACAAATAGTAGTACAAAAACACGCCGTCACAAAATGTACAGTGCCTCCGGGCCATGAAGTCAATCGGTAGCGCCATTTATCATCGTAGGCATTCAGCACTTTTGACATTATAACTATAGATATTTTGAACCATTTGGCAAGTCAGCCGTACGGTATAAGATATTTTAATACGTACCCTCATGATCACTTTGTGACTGGTTTAGATTTTGTTAAGCAATGATAATATATATCAGAGAATATATATTATAAGATAAACATACATATAATGCTATATATTATATATAGCATTTTATAGGTATGTATATGCGTATGTATTGTATGTATTACGTATATTATATTGTAGGTATGTAGTTTAGTTTATAAAATTAATTAATTTTGTTAATCTTATTGCACCATAAGTGTACCCTCTTCTGCAAATCTCGCAGTCAAAATTTGGTTTGTTGTAAGAAAACCCAATTCTGGGTTAAGCTCGCCATTGTACATAAGCTATATTATTGCAATTTGTATCCTTTATTATTTTGTGTGCAATAAAGAATAAGAATAAGAATAAACATGGTTTTGCCAAATATATAAAAAATGAATGCGTTTGCCAAATGAATGCTAGTAAAGTGAGTGTTTATAAAAAAAAAACATTTTCGGAATAAGTTGTTTGTGAAACAAATAATATTTATGAAACGTTGGTTGTAAACTAATAAAATGTCAAAGAGTTTTGGTGAAACATTAGTGAACCCTCTACCGCATGTCGCACGTTGTCGCTGGACAGTAGTGCAGTAGTGCAGTAGTGCAGTAATGCAGTAGTGCAGTAGTGCAGTCGGCGACAGTCGCTGTGACGTCGCGCTGGGCTGCGCTGCGGGCGGCGCGGCACAACTCATGTATATAATACTAATTGTCTACATATTTAGCGTCGCCTGTGCTTTGCCGTTGATAATTACAACTTTATGATGATAAATTAATAACGGTGTTATTTCTATGCTTCGGTACACACAAAACTCGATTTAGTTTCACAACTTGATAAAAAAATATTAATAATATATACATTAACTACATTTCATAAATCTCAATTATAATTAAAATTAAGTAAAAAAAAACAGTAGGTGGCGTCTAACCGCGCGCCAGGTGAACATAGTAGCGTTAGCGGGACACACGAATACAAATGTTTTTCGTCGTTAGATTTATTCTATACACTTGTTTACTTGTTAGAATAAGATAAATAGTGAGGGAAAACTAACATAATTCGTGTATCGCATAGTGACTAATCTTATCTTTGTAAAATCAATTTAAGGTTAGACTGCGTCGATGCTCGACCACGGGACGCCGTGACCAAACATGGCGAGACAAGGTACACTTTCACTTTGTCATAACCCGACTGAGTACAAACGTGGGTGGAAGGAGTCTCGTAAGAAAATATAATTATAAACTTTAATATAGACAGCAGCGGCAGCACGGCCGTCACTCGTGGTAGGTGGCGGCCAGGACGTAGAAGCGGCGCTCGGGCTGCAGCGGCAGGCGGCTCACGTACTTCGTGAAGGCCGCCGCGCCCGCGTCCGCGTACACCAGCGCCAGCGCGTTGTGCGCGGGCGGCACGCTCACCAGCGCCGCGTCCGCGCCGCCCTCCTCCTCCGGCGCCACGTACAGCGCCGCGCCGCCCGCCCCGCGCCGCCCGCCCCGCACGTGCAGCAGCGCGTCCAGGCGCGCCTGCTGCCACGCGGCGCGCGGCGGCAGCAGCGAGTAGTCGCCCGGCGCCCAGCGCTGCAGCTCCAGGCGCGAGTAGGCCGCCAGCGCCAGGTCCGTGCAGTCGGCCAGCAGGCGCACGAAGGCGGCGCTGCTGAACAGGCTGAGCGCGCCGCGCACCGGGTGCGTCGCGGGCGCCGCCTGCAGCCACGCCGGGCACACGCGCTGGTAGTGCCGCTGGTTGGCCGGGCCCACCGCCTGCCACGGCAACTCTGTGGGGAACGAAACCACGCACTCATACACCGAGGGAAAGCTTAAGAACATCCGCGGTGACGGATACGATACACAAACATATCGCATGCCACGCGCGATAGCAACACTCCATACATTATTAATCACTTTTAGTTTATTCATTCATTTTAAGTAGGTATTAATACACTTTATAGCCTGAAACAAATTCAACCCAACCTAGTTCAGGCAAATAAGCAACTGCGCTCATTTTAATTGTTAAGATATTTGTAAATGGGCCCCTTTTATAGAGAAACGATTTATTACTTTGGAAAACATGTTCTGTTTCTTAGCCCTTTGAATAGTTTAACACGTTGAACGCCATGAGAGACACCATGTGTCCGGCACCATCCTTCCCCCGGAGTCACACCAATACATCGAAAAAAGTAGTCTTTAGTATATGAATTATATCTGGTCTAATGTAGTGAATTATTATATGTACTGTTTTAAATTCGTCTAGTCCAAACTGCAGATTTATGTCTTTGCTATATTCCTTCTGATATCTATTAATTTATCATCTCTTCTGTTTTTGCGTATTATTTAATGTCGTTTATTTGAATAAGATGAGAGATATTGCCTTAAAACATCAGAAGAAATATGTTGTTTTAAGGCAATATCTGGCCTGACAACGCTATAGTACATTGGTTCCCAACCTACGGTCCGCGGACCACCGGCGGTCCGCAGGAGGTTTGAATATGGTCCACGAAAGGTTAAAATGTTATTTGTACTTTTTAACTCGCTCAGAAGATGCAAGCTCTACCAAACCTAATTGAAGACCTAACAGAGGCGAGATGCTAAAATTTTTTGAGCTCTCTGCGCTCATTCTTGCAAGATTCATATGCATTTCTGCAACAATCTACTGACTGATTCCTATTCCTGTATGAATGGTTGCTAAATTTTTCGAGCTCACTTCGCTCGCTCTTGTACCCTTCAATATCTTAATTCTAAAGGTTTTCATCTCATTTTCCAATTCTGCATTGTTGTGTGAGTTAAAGATACATTCCCCTGATTAATCCTGTCGGTGTTCATGGTTTTCTAGGACCTTTTGGCCCCTGCTAACAATAGAGACACCAAAGTGGTCCCTGGTCCAAGAAAGGTTGAGATCCACTGCATAGTAGGTGAGATAGAGGATTTAGAGCGAGTCAGAATAAACCTAGTAACCCTACGCAAACATTTTTGTTGGGAACAACTTTTTTTTGGGTGTAAAATTACGTTTTACGGTAAATGTAACGTACTCAAAACATTGTGGTGGTGGATGCATTGAATAGTACCGGGGTCGTGGAGGCATCTTCTATACATCTATACAAATAAATAAAATTAAAGTGTCTGTTTGTCACATCAAAATAACAGCTTTTTACTGAATGCATAAGAAAATATAAACGGCACTTATAACAAAAACACATTTTTCTGTCTGTCTGTTCCGGCTAATCTCCGAAACAGCTGGACCGATTATGACGGGACTTTTACTGACAGTTAGCTGATGTTATAAGGTCGGGTGATGTTATAATGTCAGGTTCGTGCAAAAAAATTAAAACCCTTGAAATGGGTAACAAAATTCGATTCAAAAAGGGAAGTAATATATTTTTTAATAATCTCTCGCGGACGCGCGGTCGCGGACAACAGCTAGTCTAAAGTAAAGTTACAACATTAAAACCTTGAAACTTGTGAATCAGTTGAAACTTTGACCGCCAATATCTCCGTAACTAGAAGGTTACCAGTTATGGTCTAGAACAAGCCCGTCCAACATACGGCCCCCGGGCCACCTAGCGGCCCGTATAGGTCTTTCATTCGACCCGCGAGCGATTTAAAACTTTATATGATCTTGATCAATTGATTATGTAAAAAACCCAATGATTGTGACGAAAGTCAATCGGTTTGTGATCCTTCGAGTTCTTCGACTTCTCCGGTTCCGTTACGTACTCCACCAATAACGCCCAGGCCAGCTGTTGATAATACAGCCAGTACCATAGAAAGTGCAATTTCAGAGAATCCGGTGGAGATAGAAGCGGGTACTGCGGCTGCAACCAGCGTTGCAACTGATAGGGACCAGATTTCAACGGATATTGTGAACCGAGAAAATGCACGGCAATCTAGTAACGCATTAGAGAAGCAGGCTCCTCAAGCCTTAGCTGCTGCGCAGGATTCAGCAGTCACGCATGATCGACGTGCACATTCTCGGCGTACCAGAAAGGATGTTGACTATTCTGTATTTTATTAGTATTCGTACAATTTTAGGCTAAGCAAGAGTTAGTTGTTACAACAATGTTTTACCTATAATTATCATGTTGTGTTATTTGTCAATAAGTTTCAAGATTAGTGTGGAGGAATGATGTGTATGCGTACTCACACATAGTTATACGGTGTCAATGTGTCAGTATGACCCCTTCCCAAGTCAGTAATAAACTAGCGATCAAGGACGACACTCGTTTCATTATCTCCGTACTCCTACCCACAACGTATATACATATCACATCAATAAATATTACGGGAACATTGTTTAAAAAAAATTGAATTTCTTTTGGCCCGCTGCAGTTACTAAAATACTATAATAATACTTGGCCCACCATAAAATATTTTGGACACCCCTGGTCTAGAAAAAAAAAATATCGCAATGACGGGGAAAACAAGTGCCTTTCGCTTCGTTGAGGGTCTTATATTATCGCTATGGGTTTATTTTTATCCCCCCACCAAAAAAGAGAGCTGGTATAAGTTTGAAGTGTGTGTCTGTGTGTCTGTCTGTGGCATCATAGCTCCTGAACGGATGAACTGATATTGATTATGTTTTATCGTTTGAAAGGTGTCTAAATCGAGTGTTCTTAGCTATGTTTCAAGTTTCAAATCTGCTCAGCCTTTTAAAGTTCATCCCCTATTTATATTTGATGAAGCGATATAAATATTTTCCACAAGACTGATCGATTCGAAATTTGAAATCCTTTTACTTGTCAATGATATTACATAAGTATGATAACCTTGACTTGATGCGCATGCATCACCGTGTATCATCATCATGTATCATGCAGAATACCCAACCCGCCAGGTGAACTCCTCAACGTTGTAAGTTCCGTCTGAGTCCATTTGAGTATGCCGAAAGAAAACACTGCCGCTCCTTGTTCAGACGGACAAAGAACCGCTCCCTCAACGATTGTTTTATGTCGGCAGTGTTGATGCCTCACGCTTCCGACATATCCAAATACATACTTGTAGGTTTCTACTGGAGTCTTGTGGGTTTCTAAGGTGAAATCCGAGAGTTGAGTTCCCACGGATTCCATAACTTCACATGCATGACTGTACATTTGTAGAGACCAAATTCCATCCTGATGGCGCCACTGAAAGTTTCAGTTACCTTCAGTAGCTCCATCAGTTGCAAATAGTTGGGAGCAAAGAATTTCAGATCATCCACGTAAAAAAAGGTGAGATGTGACCTGACAACCCAAGTAGCACAGATAGCTGTATAACTATTCACTTTTAGATCTATTTGAAACTCTATGCGTATTAAGACTCTTTTAAAAGCACACTGGTGATCCTACAGCTACATAATAGCTGTCAGTGATATTTAAACAGCTTAGGCTGATTAAGAGCTGCATTAAGGCTGATTAACACCGACAAAACTACCATTAATACGCTAAGAGTGCTATAAAGGTGTATTTTCAACGACTCTATTCAGCTTTTAACATTGTCCAATGCCTTAACCGTAGTAAGAGCTGTTTAATGGATGAAATTACGCCAAATGCTGTATAAGAAGGTATTTGTGAACTCCTATTACACTGACTTTTTAAAGGGGCACGTGTGAACTATTATGACGTAAATAGCTGTATAATGGATGATTTGTGGTCCAAATTACAGATTAATGCTGAATATGTCTACCGCTAATCAGCCTTTATACAGCCATTGAAAGTGTCTGCATAGCGGCTGTTTAAACATTCACTAGATGCCTCGCAGCTGCTTAGAGACTCACTAGTAGAGTTTGTGGACCATTAAAAGTAAAGAAAACAGCTTATAGCTGAAAACAGTTCACATGTGTAATTTTATTCAGTTTTTTGCTGATTAACAGTACACTAGTGAACTATTAGACAGCCTTTTGCAGCATAAAAGAGTTTTAACTGTTCACGTCGTTGTTTAACATAAATCAACCATTGTATTGTATAACCTATAAAAATAATGATTCATTTTTCAACTTTTATGATGTTTTGTGTATGAATTAGGAATGTATTGCATTTGTTTTTACTTACTAATACCATAATAATAACTTTTTATCTCATAATTTTTTTCAAAGCACTAAAAATTGTTTATTCAAGTTTTCATCACGGCTCATTTATATCACAAAACTAATTAAAAACAGAATATTTTCGTGGCGCACTAAAATTTTCTTAGATAATATATATGTATAATGTCAGTGAAATTACATTCCCAATCATTTTTCTTTTATTAATATGTAAAACAATGTAAACCAAACCAAACCAGGAAATATGAATATAATTCACTTCACGAACCAAGTGTTCAATTGGCAGCTAAAGGGATTATAAAATATATTTGCTTCTATATGTTTGCTATTTCAAATTTGTTCACTTTTACACTGACCGCAAACAGCCTTTTCCGGTTTAAAACATGTGTTAAGAGCGTAGATGTGACATATTTTCTGAGTATAGAGTAACTTGTGATCTCTTAGTCAGTCAATATTCAGCGCAAAGTACTGTCGTAACCCTTTATAACACTGTTAAATTGCTGCTTCACAGCTCCTAAGCAGCTATGTGAACCTAAGGCTGAATAATTTGTGCCCATTTAAGAGTTATAAGAGCTGTATACGGTCCTAAACAGCCCTTATGCAGCTTTTTAATTCAGCTTTAAGCGTGATGGGAATCCGTTATTCGGCTGATAAGCAGCCTCGTGTGCTACTTGGGAACCTCTCCTCAACCGATAGCCTAGACCTGAACTCTCCAGCAGTGTGCTGAGAGGGTTCATGGCTAAACAAAACCAGAATGAGACTATCACCCTGGAATATGCCGCGCTCGATCCTTATCGGTTCGCTATTCCCCTGGATCTGTCGACATCCTGGATAGCGAAGGACCGTTCTCCAGTGCCCCATACATGACATCAGGAAGGTACGCAGAGTTGCATCAACTTTATACAACTCCAGCACCCTCATGAGCCATATTTGAGGTACCGAATCGTAGGCGGATTTTAGCACCATGGGACCCGTTCCTACATTCATTCTGAGAGGCAGAGATGATAGAATTACTCTTAATATGTTGGTTAATTTTAGCTCTCAAAAAAACTTTTTTGCAAAAAATAAAACCGACTCCAAAAACACAAAAAAGTCAAAAATAATTTTAGCTTGAGAAGTCGGTGACTTTTGTTTGTTTGATTCAGTTTTTTGTCACCGACTTCTGAAGCTAAAATTATTTTTGACTTTTTTGTGTTTTTGGAGTCGGTTTTATTTTTTGCAAAAAAGTTTTTTTATTTTTTTATTTTTTAGTTGCAATATTCGATACAAATATTTTTCATCATCAGACCTGTAATGGCACTTGTAACCCAGATGGGTGCAAAGTTTTAATCAATATACATGAATTAAGTCCAAACGCTAGGTAGCTACTGTAAACAGTTGAGGAGTTCCCTTAACTGTCCTTCGTCTTCATCATCAGACCCCTTATGACAGTCACAACCCATCTAGGTGTAAATTTCTCATCAATACAAATTAATCAAACCCAAACACAAGGTGACTGCTGTAAACCGTTGAGGAGTTCCCTCGACAGTCTTTCGGTTCCATCATCAGAGCGACTCCAGACCTTCTTTAAATTGTAGTGCTTTAAAATACTTAATCAAAAAATTTACAAACGCACTAGTCGCCACTACAATTTTTGAAAGCTCCCCTCGATTTCTCTTGGATGCCATCATCAGATCCCGGTTTCCTTATCATGGGACCACCCTTGAAGTATCTCCAATCCAACAAAAATTTTTTTATCAAAATCGGTTCATAAACGACGAAGTTATCCGCGAACACACATAAAAAAAAAAAAAATACGGTCGAATTGAGAAACCTCCTCCTTTTTTTGAAGTCGGTTTAAAAAGGATGTAAAAACTTTATAGACAAGTGATTGGTCTGTATGTTTTGGGCTCCACAGTACTACCTGATTTATGGAGCAGGTGGGTAATTTCTGCCGTCAAGAACTGGGGTAGCTGACCTCGACTCTTAAGGTTGATTGAGACTAGGACGCCATGCGAGCGTGCGATCTTTAAACCACCTCCAGAAGTAGTGCAGTCCGTCCGGCCGCTTGGGCAACAGGCGGACTGCACGCCGCGAGCCGGGCCCGCTTCCCATGGCCCTCCGTGCGACTACCGCACCGACGAAACCGGCAACCAAACATTCTGTAATACGCGCTTTGGACTTGCAGTTGCGGATAACAATACAATCATGCTAAAAGCCCGTTAACAATACAATCATACTAAATGGCAATGGAAATGGCTTTTTTTTTTGGGTGAAAAATCACAGTTTACGGTAAAACTCATTGCAACGCACTCAAAACTTCGTGTTGATAACTTTACTTTCAATACGACTTAGATGATTTATATATTGGAACGAAATTCCTCATCGCGCGTTGCGAAAGGGGGCTAGACGAAAAAAATTAAGACGAAAAGTTGTAACGACACTTTTTACCCGACTGCGCGACGCAAAGGAGGGTAATGTGTTTTTGCTATAGTAAGCTATTGTAAGCCGTGCGGCGTGCCCATGTTTCTCTGTCTGTCTCTCTCTCTCTCTCTCTCTTATAGAAAGCAAGCCAGATATTTTCGTTTCGTCTTTGGTCTGTGGATGGGTGATCAAGGTTAAGCAACGACTGCCAAGGTCTGTCTGTGGATGGGTGATCCAAGTTAAGCAACGGTTGCCAAGGTTGGTCTGTGGATGGGTGATCAAGGTTAAGCAACGACTGCCAAGGTCTGTCTGTGGATGGGTGATCCAAGTTACGCAACGGTTGCCAAGGTTGGTCTGTGGAGGGTGATCAAGGTTAAGCAACGACTGTCAAGGTCTGTCTGTGGATGGGTGATCCAAGTTAAGCAACGGTTGCCAAGGTTGGTCTGTGTATGGGTGATCAAGGTTAAGCAACGACTGCCAAGGTCTGTCTGTGGATGGGTGATCCAAGTTAAGCAACGGTTGCCAAGGTTGGTCTGTGGATGGGTTATCAAGGTTAAGAACGACTGCCAAGGTCTGTCTGTGGATGGGTGATCCAAGTTAAGCAACGGTTGCCAAGGTTGGTCTGTGGATGGGTGATCAAGGTTAAGCAACGACTGCCAAGGTCTGTCTGTGGATGGGTGATCCAAGTTAAGCAACGGTTGCCAAGGTTGGTCTGTGGATGGGTGATCAAGGTTAAGCAACGACTGCCAAGGTCTGTCTGGATGGGTGATCCAAGTTAAGCAACGGTTGCCAAGGTTGGTCTGTGGATGGGTGATCAACGTTAAGCAACGACTGCCAAGGTCTGTCTGTGGATGGCTGATCCAAGTTAAGCAACGGTTGCCAAGGTTGGTCTGTGGATGGATGATCAAGGTTAAGCAACGACTGCCAAGGTTTTTTTTTTATTTATTTTTTTCACTAATTAATCGAAATGAACTTCGTTCCATCCGTACCAATACGCACGTATATCGTACGACGTTTTTTAACACATTTGCGAGGAAACAGAAAAAAAAAGATATTCACAATACAAGTACAAAGAAAAGAAAATTTGAGAAAAATGGCGCGAGGATTATTTTCTGCCGTGGCTGCGTGAAAATGTTGGCAAAGACGCTAGAGCATGCAGCCAAGTTATTAAATTACCGAATAAACTGTTTTTTTTTATTTTAAATAAACTCAATCTGTGAATGCACGCTGTTGCTTTCCCGCCATTTTAATAGCGCGCTAGCGCTGCCTACTGACTGGCGCCGCGCGGCGATTAGTTCGAAAAGAGATGGCTAAACGACTGCCCCAACATGACTAGCACAAATAGGAACCTCACATAACCAGTAATATTTAAATATTAATTCATGAATTATTTAGTGTTTAATAATTTCTTATAACTTTCGTGAACTAATAAACATAAAAAAGTTTCTTAATTGTATTTTTATGCTTTGTTTTGGTTTGACATGACAAGGTCAAGGCATACTGACAGCTAGGGAAGAGACATATTGCATTACCAAAATGTATCAAGTTTTTTTTGCTGTAATTACCCCTATGTAGATATTTACTTCAAGTACCTTAGTGCAAAATCGCCAGTCAAAAACAGAATTATCAATAAAAATCGTCGCAGACACATTAAAACGCCTAGATAAAAGTTTATAGCAATGTCATTGTTTGAAGTTTTTGTACCTTTGTCGCAGGAGTTGCGCGATTTTGTTTTTAGGATTGTGCAAATATTAAAACTTCCTGAAACTTTTTAAATTACAAAATACTAATTTCAGCTATTTAGCATTACATATTGCTAGGTACCATGTTTATACATGCGTTTTCATTGCGGGGGCAGTCGTCCATACTTCAATTTAGCCATGTCCTTTGAATAGCAACAGCGCGCTGCTCACTAGCTGGAGTCGTGCGGCGGTTATCAGTTCCATATTTGAAATGGCAAATAATACTGTTATGGAATTTGTATGGACTATAACTTAACTATTTGCTTTGGTAACACACGCGTTTTTTATGACCCGCTTTACATATTTAAAACCGGTGGAATTACATCAGCTTTACGAGCAAGGGTGTTAAAAAAATATAAAATGAAGTAAGTAAAATGAATATCGCTAGTCGCGTGGTACCTGGGTCGTCCAGCGCCTGCTCCAGCTGCTGCAGGCGCTCGGGCAGCAGCAGCGCCTGCAGGCACACCTCGCTGTCGCGCTCCATCTGCGCCTGGATCTGCACGCGCGCGCGCGGCGACATGTACGTGGCCTCCACCCACTGGCTCAGCACCACCTGCACCCACATGGACAACAACTGCTGATTTAAGCTTCAACTATATGTGACATTGTCTTGTCTCTCTCAATTATAGCTAGCTAAAAACCATTCAAGTGACCCGATGAGTACAAAAAAAAACCGGACAAGTGCGAGTTCGACTCGTTTGGAGAGGGTTCCGTACGTTAATTATCTAAACTCCGTAAGTTGTTTTAAATCTAAGATTTCTTATAGGTTTTCCTGTAATCTATAGGCAAAGAACTATTTTTTTTTCAAAATTTTCGGCCCTGTAGTTTCGGAGTCAAGAGGGGAATGGTAAATTTTCGCCACACATACATACATATACGCAACACGCACACACACATACATGTATAATTTAATATAAAAAACTAACATTAACACTAATATCTTAAATTATAAAAAAAAAATTTTTGAGATGCTCACAATGAGACCTTTCATTTGACATGTTACGATTAGGGGTCGCAAACCGGGATCCCGGATACCGAAAATACCGGGATACCGGACCGAATAGAAGCCTTCACAATACCGGTATTGAATTTTTGAATACCGGAATTTACGGTATTTTCGGTATTCATCATCGAACGATGCAAATCGCAAATCCTCCATGCGAGTGGTGGCGACACCGCCAATCGCTAACAAACACGTTTCAAACACAGCATTAATTTTCAACGTAATAGTTTTTAACACGTTTTTATGTTATTACATGAGTCTTTTATTCATAAAATGAAAGGATACTAACCTAAACAGCATAGGGTAAGGTTATTTCTGGCCCTACAGTAAAAGTTCCACTAAATGTAGTTGCTGCTTTCTATTCATGTGATATAAGTATTATTTCCTTTATTAATTTTTTTAAACATATTATTATTTACATTTTTAAATATTTTTACTAACAAAAATATATAAAAAACATTTAAAAATATAGAAAATAGTAGGCGGCATCGGGAACAGGGTCCTAGCTACCGGTGGTCAGGGCTCTTGAGAGAGGAACCTCCTAACAATACGCGCCGTGTCCAGAAGAACTGCCTTCTGAATCAAGCCCTTGATTCTGCTGCCCAGCGAAAGCCTCCTCAGATGTTGGTCGTGGCTATTGACTATTAAGCCATTGGCCGACACGGCTATCGGCAGAAGGACTGCTGTACTCACGTCGCACAAAATCGCAAGCCAGATCTAGATATTTGAATTTTTTATCTTTCTCTGCTTTCACGAGGTTCTCGTCATGCGGAAATGTAATATTAACAATCAATGCGCAACGCTCCAATCGATCTATTACCACAATGTCAGTTGGCAACAATAGTTCTGTCAATGAGTATAGATCGATCCCAATACAACGTGATATTACCATCATCGAGAACTGAGTCGGGCACATACTTATAGTATGGCACTTCTGATTGCACAAGGTTGTACTTCAAATCAAGTTGGGACGCTAAGAAGACTACATCGGGTCCATGTAGTACTCGGTAAGAGCGTCCGTGAAACTCCTTGCCATGCCATACCTCCTTGCAGTCATTAGTGTCTAATACTCTAGGTTTGCGCCAGTTCTCGTTAACCAGGGAGAGCGGGGTGAGGCCCTTGTCCACTGAAACCACATCTCGGTGCATCCCCACGTCGGTTTCTAGGAAGTATTCCCTGAAACTGCATACCTCACGGTTGTGCAGGGTCTTAGCATTTAAGAAGCCACGACCCCCGCACTTCCGCGGGATATACAGTCTCATCACCGACGACCGTGGGTGCATTCGATTTGCGGTCAGCAGTGCGCGGACCCTCCTCTCCAGGGCATTAAGTTCCGTCTGAGTCCATTTGAGCCGAAAGAATGCATCAAAACCGGCATGACCCAACCGTTAAAGGCGCGCACCTTGTTTCCGCCTGACAAAAGACTGTTTAGCACATTATTCAGGCGGCTAATGAAGCGCTCCCATAACGATTGTTTCATGTCGACAGTATTGATGCCTAATGCTTCCGACGTACCCAAATACTTGTGGCTTTCTGTTGAGGAGAGGGGTCTAAGGTGTATGGAATCCGAGAGTTGAGTTCCCACGGATTCCATAATCTCCCCTCGCTTCACATGCATGACTGCACATTTGTCCACACCAAATTCCATCCTGAATAATCCTGATGGCGCTACTGAAACCTTCTTTTGTTACCTTCAGTAGCTTCATCAGTTGCAAATAGTTGGGGGCAAATAGTTTAAAAAAAATTAGAGATTTCACTATATTATTATGACTTAAACGGAAAGAAAAACTATTAAAATAAATATAATTTCTCTAAATGTCGAAAATCCCGGAAATACCGGAATCCCGGTATTCTCCTAGACTCAATACCGAGAATACCGGTTTCGGAGAGAGGGACCGGTATTGCGACCCCTAGTTACGATACAGTTTGCAAAACTTTTTTTTTCCTTTTGAGGTGCGGAACCCTAAAAACCTTCGTAATCGGTCAGGAGCCGCATGTTCGTAATGACATGTTGTCTCAGACAGCGCTTTCGTTTCGTGCAGTAAGCGTGTCGAGGTAGACCGCGGCGAAGGTGGTGTGACGATCTGAACTTGTTTACGGGGCGAACATGGCCGGATATCGCACAGGATAGAGGTACGTACGATGTCGGAGTGCGGCTTGCAGTGCTCGGGCGCAGGCGCGGGCTCGGGCGCGGGCTCGGGCGCGGGCAGCTCGCCGGGCGGCGCGGGCCCGTGGAACCAGCCGTTGATGGACAGCCGCGGCAGCTCCAGCGACAGCACCTCCTCCACCTGCGACACACGAGCCGGTCAGAATGCCGATCATAACGTAACGCCTGTTTTCTTCGAAAACAAACAGTGAAGAGTACCTAAACACCAGTTATATTTGTATGCCCCATGTAAAAGGGTACAGATAAAGTCGACAGTTTCGGTTTGTTATAAAAAGAAACAAAATCAATATGAGCTACTTCTCACCTGGTGGAAGGAATCGGTGCCGACTTTGAAGAAGGCCAGCATGTTGTTGCGCGGGCTGACGGAGTGCTGCACCACGGTGGGCCCCTGCTCGTCCCGCCCCAGCAGCTGCAGCGCGCCGCCCATACCGCCCGCCCAGCCGCCCCACTCCGCCTCCTGGGAACACCGCAATACACTCTCTGTAATATACTTACACCACCTTGAACTACACAGATTGTAATGGTGATGGCAAACGAAAATCGTCATCAAAATTTACAAATACCTGCAATACCAGAGAGACAATCCATATAAGGCGCGGCATCTCAGGCACTTCTGGTTCTAATTGAAAAAATATTGTAGTGTTGGATAGGCTAATGGTATTGACACCCTTCTTAAGTTAAGATTAGGAAAATTAATATTATGTGCATTGCCATACTCTGACTATTTACTTGATGAAGAGAATGATTATATTTCTGGTATAAATAACCTGATGCATATTTTATCATGTCGTCATAGTGACCGTTTATTGTTTTTTGATACTAACAATTTTGTTAGAGATTTTGTTTTGATTCGGGAACATATGTTTCTTCCCAAAAAAAGTCAACATTTGCTGGCTACATTGTTAGCTTATAATATACACGCAGTTATTGATAATTTAACTGAGAGTAGGTTAAGTGATGACACAGTATTATCTCGTATCGCTGATAATACTGTAGTAGATTCTTTAAACTATTAGAGCCGACAAAAGAGAAGATGAATAGTAATATTTTACTTTATCATCAGAATATAAATCGCTTCTCCGGCAAAATTTTAGACGTGGAAATGTTAGTAGACAAATACCACATGGATATTTTATGTTTTTGTGAAACTTGGCTTAAACCAGATAGGATGTTGTTTAATGTGAATAATTTTTCAGTTGCCAGTGCGTACAACAGATCCACCGTGGGTGGTGGTACCCTAATACTTTGTAATAGCTGTCTTAGATATAAGGAAAGGAAGGATATCACTGCTTACTCTGTTGATCGCTTATGTGAGGTAGCATGTGCAGAGGTTGAAGGGCATACTTTCTTATGTGTCTATAGACCACCAGCATCAAACTTGTCATTGTTTTTAATCACAATGGAAGAAATATTAAGTAAACTTTTCAGAGATAATAAATTAGTTTTTGTTTGTGGAGATTTAAATATTGATCTATTGGTCAATTCACCAGAAAGATGTAAGCTCATCTCATTGTTCAAATCATTCAATTTAAAATATTTATTTAATGAAGCAACCAGAATAACAGCAACTTCAGCTTCATGCATAGATAATGTATTTACTAATTGTAAAGTAAAAGATTCGTCCTTAATTAGTGGTGTTAGGTCAGACCATACTGGTCAACTTGTATCTTTTGAGTTAGACAAAAAGTTAACCTTAGCCAAAACAATTCGATTAAGACCTCTTACTAAAAATAAATTAAAATCGTTTAAAAATAATGTTCTTTGCAATCTATCTAACGCTAGTTTTGATTCAAAAGACCCCAATATAAATTACGGTACATTATTTTCTACAGTTTGTCAAGAATTTAATAAAACGTGTCCTGTAAAAACAGTTAAAGTTAATTCCAAATCTAAATTTAGTGAATGGGCCACTACGGGAATAAGGATAAGCAGAGATATTCTATATAATTTATACCACGAAAAATCTCTGACTTCAGATCTAGCTTTTCACACTTATGTTAGAAGCTATTCAAAAATATTCAAAAGAGTCTGCGCTCAAGCAAAATCTCAATTAATAGTCAACAAAATTGGTACCTCTAATAATAAAATAAAAACCGTGTGGCAGGTGATTAATAGAGAAACCGGAAAGACACAACAACGAGATCAGAATGAATTGTCTTTGAAAATAAATGATCAAACTATTTCTGATAAGCTACAAGTCGCTGAGACTCTAGAAAATTTCTTTACCAATATTCCGTTAGAGGTTACGAAATCGCTCCCCTCTTCATCTAAATTAGCTGAAGCACTTCTTAAAGAAAACTTTACTAAGGACATTCCAAACTTTAAATTTAAACCAATATGTATTGATACAATTATAAATGCATTCAAAAGTCTAAACATAAAAAATACTGAAGACTTATGGGGGATATCCGTCAAAGTTCTTGGGGATATTATTGACTCTATTGCTCCTCTCCTAACTGGCATATTCAATCAATGTTTGGATAGCGGCAAGTTTCCTGACTTAATGAAACATAGTAAAGTAATACCAATATTCAAATCGGGTTGTAAGGGTGACCCCTCTAATTATAGACCTATATCTGTGCTTCCAGCATTGAGTAAAATCTATGAAAAAATAATGCTGGACCAGATGCTGTCTCACTTCAACTCAAATGGGATTCTGCATAGTCAACAGTTTGGTTTTACGAAGGGTAGGTCGACAACAGACGCGGGAGTAAAACTCATCAGTCACATTCTGGAATCCTGGGAGAAGTCCCAGGATGCCATTGGTATTTTCTGTGACCTCTCAAAAGCGTTTGACTGCGTCGACCACAACACACTGATCTGTAAATTACAGCACTACGGAATTCGTGGACAAGCTGCTGATCTTGTTCTCTCATATTTATCAAACAGGCAGCAAAAAGTAAATGTAAATGGGGCGACGTCCTCCGGGTCTCTAGTAAAGATGGGCGTGCCCCAAGGTTCAATTCTCGGGCCTTTCCTATTTCTTGTTTACATTAATGATCTCCCTTACATGATGGCCAAATTATCGGATATAATTCTATTTGCTGATGACACTTCGCTAATTTTTAAAATAGATAGAAAGGATACGGATGTCTTACACGCCAACGAAAGTCTAACTGTTCTCTCGAAATGGTTCGCAGCTAACAATCTTTTACTGAATGCGAACAAAACAAAATGTCTAAAATTCTCTTTACCAAATGTACCTCAACGGGATATAAATTTAAATCTTGACGGCAAAAAACTTGATGTTATAGCGGAAACTGTATTCCTAGGGATTACTATCGATTCAAAATTGCAGTGGGGACCGCACATTAGAACTCTTTCGGGTAGGTTAAGCTCAGCTGCATATGCAGTAAGGAAAATAAGGCAGTTAACTGATGCAGCTACAGCTAGGTTAATATACTATGCTTATTTCCACAGTATTATGTCTTATGGCATTCTGCTGTGGGGATCGGCGGCAGACGTTGACTCAATTTTCATTTTACAAAAGCGGGCAGTCCGCGCGATCTATAAAATGGGTCCTCGCGAGTCCCTCAGAGAAAAATTTAAAGAGATCGATGTACTGACTCTGCCTTCCCTTTATATCCTAGAATGTATTTTATATGTCCGCAAAAACCGAGGGCTTTTCAAAATTAGAAGCGACTTCCACAATATTAATACACGCAGTAAACACGAAATTGTAATACCCAAATTCAGGTTAACAAAAACTAGTAAGTCTTTTCTTATTAACAGTATACGTTTTTATAACAAATTACCTAAGTCAGTTATAGAACTGACCGATGGAAAGTTCAAAAATTACATTAAACGTGTCCTTATTAAAAAAGCATATTACAAAATCAAGGACTATGTTGAAGATAAAGAGGTTTGGCTTTAGTTCCTTCTGCGCATGCGGCTTCCCTGGTAGCTCATAAACAGCACAAATATGTGGATGTCTCTAACTATTCTCAATCAATTTTTTTTTCTTTTCATTTTAATTTACAATGTTTTTTTTTTTTTTTCTTTTTTTTACAATGGTTATCACATCACTTATACACCCTTTGTTCAGAATAGTTGCAGCACTGATGACAATATTTTTGTCACTTGTTTAATTTAGTCTTTTATAATATTTTCTTGCCTTTGTATAGATTCTTTTTAACGATTGTTTGTGAATGTGTGAACAGTGTAGGCCTTGTAGATTCCTAGATGTGTGTTAACTTTTGTTAACCTCTTATCTTGCTTTCCGTTTTTTTTGTCTATTAAGCAACGACTTATTGTCGGGCCTATGCTGTCCCCCCATACTTGAGTACTAATGCTGTAACATGATAATATTGTAAAACTAATCATTTTAAAAGAGTAACCATGGAGTTTCTTGCCGGTTCTTCTCCATAGGAAACGACCAACCCGAACCGTGCACCTTTTTGTCGACGTTTCATAAGTGCCCATGTAGGCCTATGTGAAATAAAAATATTTTGATTGATTTTATTTATCGAAGAAGGCTATAGGCTATATCGATGCCTTAGTTCACAATTGCACTAACTACAACATTTACAATTTTCATTGTTTAATGCCAAATACACTAAATTTCATGCTCTTTCATTTGCGCGTATCGAAATACCGTTATTCCGTCTCTTTCTACCAAAAATGTAGATCACCGTTGTATTAAATAAGTTCTATTAATGTTCCATGAATGTTATATTATACTAATGACCTTTATTTTTGTAAATCCAATCAAGATATTATACTTTAACTGATTTTAAGTTTCTCAACTGCAGAAAATTTCAAAACACAAACGTATTTATACATTTGCAATATTTGCTCATACTTTTTAGCAGTGCAATAGGAGTATGTGTTGGTAGTACAAAAGGATCAAGGAAGTTTGAAGGGGTTTGGCAATTTTTAAAGTGCACAAATACATTAAATCGTTTTGAGATATATTCCGATTTGTAAAAGTGTCATCATCATTCTCTTGCGCTTGTCCCAATTCATTTGTGGTCGGTGTGCGGGATTTTAATGGGTTTTGCTGGAAGAATACTCGTTGCAAGAACAATTTTAGTTTAATCGATGTTAACTGCACGGGTTATGTATGGCAAGTGAATAAGTGACGTTTTTATATACAAAGAAAGTACATGGACACCTTATAAAATAAGACTAAAAACTAGTTGAGCGGGTTGCTGCTATGCAGTATTAATCAGGCGCTCAAACATGCCCCCGGGCGTTGAAAGCGATGGTTTCAACCAGATTCATTTGAAGACACAGGCAATGGGCAGATTCTGTTAAATGCCCGCCGAACGGTTCCAGTGGAGGTCTGGATATCAGCTACACGAGCGATGCCATCAGTTCCCGGGTGAACAGCCACAATCCGTCCAAGTCTCCACTTCAGAGGAGGAAGATTGTCCTCCTTGATCACGACTAAGGAGTTTAATTTCAGCCCATCCTTGCAGGAACGCCATTTGGACCGTACTTGTAATTCTGTCACATACTCCTTACTCCATCTGCTCCAGAAGTGTTGGCGGAGTTGTTCGATTCGTTGGAAGCGAGTCAGATGGTTGGCAGAATAATCCTGGTAGTCAGGTTGCGGCAAGGAAGTAAGAGACCGCCCCACAAGAAAATGTCCCGGCGTAAGCGGAGTATAATCTGCAGGATCCGAAGACAAGGGCGTCAGTGGACGTGAGTTCAGAATGGCTTCAATCTTAGCTAGTGCGGTGTACAGCTCCTCGAAGGTCAAATTACAATTTCCCAACACTCTTTGAAGGTGGTATTTTGTTGACTTGACACCCGCCTCCCAGAGCCCGCCGAAATGAGGGGTATAAGCGGGTATAAAGTGGAACCTTATTCCATCGTTCGCTGCACTTTCACCCAAGGACGAACTATTTAATTTTAAAAATTTAGAAAGGTCGTTGTACGCACCGACAAATGAGGTACCGTTATCCGAGAAGATATCAACGGGTTTACCTCTTCGAGAAATAAATCGATACAAAGCCAGTAAATAACTATTGCTTGTTAAATCGCCAACGAGCTCCAAATGTATGGCTTTGGTTGTGAAACAAATGAAAATTGCGACATACACCTTTACCAGCCTGCATCCACGACCTTGACGACTAGCACACATAATAGGCCCGGCATAATCAACGCCCGTACTCTCAAAGGGATAACCTGGACGAAGGCGTTCTTGTGGTAAGTTACCCATTAACGGAGTTACGACCTTACCCTTCATGCGTTGACACAGAACACACTTGTGATAACATGCCTTTGCCAAGTTGCGACCTCCTATTGGCCAGTAAGATTCCCTAATGGAAGCTAGTAGTAATTGTGGGCCAGCATGCATTAATCGTCTATGCTCGAAATGAAATAACAATTTTGTTAATTTATGAGTGGACTGTAATAATATAGGGTGCTTTTTATCGTAAGCAAAATTTGAATTATCGAGACGTCCTCCTACTCGCATAATATTTTTGTCGTCCAAAAAAACATTGAACTTAAGAAGGGCGCTCCCTTTAGGTAAGCTACTTTTATTTAAAAGTAATTCGTACTCTGAAAATGATTGAGACTGACTATGAATAATGACAACATTTAGTGCATCTTGTAACTCATCATGTGACAAATAATTATCCTTTGGATAATGTTTTCTGCATGACTTAATAAATCGCAAAAGGTAAGCAACAGAGCGTATCAGCCGTGAGTAATTAGAATAACGACTAAAATCAATTAAATCCTCAGCCTTTGAATTATTAATGACAGCATTTAACACAACATTAGGTCGAGTCTCCGGTAACGACTCCAGTCCTGGGCACTTAATTTGTGAAGGCCAGTCAGACGGGTCTTGTCCTAAGAATTTAGGTCCATGCCACCACAGATCCGAACCCTGCAGAGCACTGATATCCACTCCACGAGATATGAGGTCTGCTGGGTTTTGATCGGTTGGGACGTGCCGCCATGTACAGTTGCTCGCCTTATCCAAAACTTCAGCAACGCGGTTGCGTACAAACGGCTGAAGTTTGGTAGGCATCATCTGTAACCATCCCAGTACGATGGTTGAATCAGTCCAACAATAGACCCGACTGATCTTCACTCGGAGTGAGGCCATCACTTTCTCATAGAGACGAGAACCGACTACCGCACCACACAACTCCAGCCGCGGGATTGTTGTAGGGTTTATGGGAGCCACTCGACTCTTTGCCATCAGTAAACGAACCAAATGTTCACCCTTATCATTAATACTGCGAATGTAGACGCAAGCACCATATGCAGACTCAGACGCATCTGTGAAAATATGGAGTTCTAGCTCCGTATATAAATTGCAGACTACAATACGCGGAATACGGAAATCATTTAAAAGAGGTAAAGACTTAATTATCACATCCCAATGCTTACTAATACCATTAGGTAATGGTTGATCCCATGATAATTTGTCTAACCACACTTTCTGTAGCAATACCTTCATAGTGATAACAATAGGACCCAAAAGGCCTAAGGGGTCGAAAATTCGCGCAATCACGGATAGCAAATCACGCTTAGTGTACCCAGTCGAGGACTTAGTTACACTTATAGGAAAACCTAACTCATCAGCACTGACATACCAACCAAGACCAAGCAGTCTGTCAGGCTCATTAGGTCCAATATTTAAGTCTAATGACGCTGGCAAGTTGCTTGACGCAGGATCACAATCCGACACTAGTTGAGGTTCATTTGACTTCCACTTTCTCAATGGCATACATGCCGAAGCAAGCACCTTTGTAACTTCAGTACGAATTAATTTTGCTTCGTGTAAGTCATTCGCCCCTGTCAGTAAATCGTCGACGTAAAAATCATGTCTGATGATATCAGATATTGTAGGGTTCCTACAATCTAGTCCGAGTTGTTCAAGGCATCGAGTCGCAAGGAACGGTGCACTAGCCGTACCATACGTGACGGTGTTTAATTCATAAACACTAATCGGCTCACAAGCATTGTCACGCCAAACAATCTGTTGTAAATACCTATCCGACGGGTGGACGACTATTTGTCTATACATCTTCTCCACATCCGCAGATAAAACATACTTGTGGAACCTGAAACGAAGGAGTATAGACAACAGGTCGTCCTGTACAGTAGGCCCGACCATCTGTAGGTCATTAAAGGACACTCCCGTCGAAGTAGGACAACTTGCGTTGAAGACAACACGAAGTTTGGTCGTGCTACTCGACTCGCGCAATATTCCGTGATGGGGAATAAAATAACCAGTACACAAATTAGGTTTATTAATTTTTGTCATATGACCTAGTGACTCGTATTCTAACAAAAAGTCATGATACATTCTACTAAATTCTAGCTTAACCTTTAATCTACGCTCTAACGACTGTAAACAATGTGCAGCTTTCTTAAAAGAATTGCCCAGAACAGATACATCTTTCTTAAGGGGTATGCGAACACAAAAACGACCATCTGACAATCGTGACGTATTTTTCACGAAATGATCTTCACACATTTTTTCTTCTGGCATGTAAGAATTGGAAGATTTCGCATTCACCTCCTCTAATTGCCAGAACCTTGTCAATTCTGTTCTAAGCCCTTCCCAGTCACTATCGCCATCGGAAATCATTTTAGTGAAATTACAATTTACATCATTCGACAGCAGTGAAATATAATTTTGAGTAATTGGACCGGAAACTATCCATCCCAAACGGGTTTCACACAATAATGGTTTTCCGGCACCTAATTTTAATCTTTGCGATCCTAACAATTCCCAAAATATGTCAGCACCGATTAATAAATCAACATCAGCTGGCTTATAAAAAGTAGGATCAGCAAGAATAATATTTGAAGGTATTTCGAAATCAGAAATATTTATTTCACGGGACGGTACGGTACTTGTAATATATGGCAGAACAAAACAATTAAGTTCGAAAGCAAAACTATCATCTAATGACGTCATCTGAACACGACATGTTTTGCCTACGTGCGAAGTGACATTGTTGATGCCAAGAATAGATTTATTAACATGGCTAGTTTTTAAACTGAGTTGTTTACATAACCTGTCCGTTATGAATGACGAGGTGCTACCGCTATCAAGAACCGTGCGAGCGAGATGCACGCATCCATTGTGGTCCCGCAGTTTAACCAGGGCGGTCGACAACAACACATCTTGCTGCTTATGACCACAGGGAGATGCAATATTAGCTGACAAGGCTACGGTATTTGTATCTGTGCTAGTAGATGGCGAAGAAGCCGATGCAGACAAGTTGTTGTTATCACGAAGTGTATTTGCAATAGTACCTTTAGAATCTGTGTGAATTAGTGTGTTATGCCTACGTTTGCATAGTTTGCAACCTGGTTTTTTACATTTGTTAGCATAGTGACCTGAACGAAAACAGTTGAAACAGACTTTATAACTGGGTAGCAATTTGAGACGATCGTCGTTGTTTAATGCGAGAAACTGTGGACAATTATTTAAAGTATGATCATTGTTATTACATTTAGGACATACTTTAGGAGCTAATTCAGTGCTAGAACCGTTAGAAGATTGTATTGCTACCATAGACTTGATCTTAGAGCCTGATTTACCTGATGTTTGCGAACAATTATTGCGACTTAGTTCTAAGGTCTCGATTAGAGTGGCTCGATTACGTAGGAATTTCATTAATGCGTCAAATGTGATCATGCTGTCTTTGTCCATCCTACCTTTGTACTCCTCCCACTCACGATAGGTCTTTTGATCAAGCTTGCGAGTAACAAATTCAATCAAAAGTGTGTCCCAGTTTTTAACAGGTTCCCCTAACGATTCTAATGCACGCAAATCTTTATTTAGGTGATCGATTAAGTTTTTAATTGCAACTGAAGATTCCCTTGAGATGGGCTCAATATTAAACAATGCCGAAACATGATTTTGCACTAATAATCTTTTGTTGTCAAATCGATCACATAATAATCTCCATGCCACAGAGTAATTGCTTGAAGAAAACTCAATAGATTTAATTACTACTGCAGCAGTTCCCTCAAGACATGCTCTCAAGTAATGGAACTTATTGATTTCGTCGATGTCATCATTACAATGAATTAAACTGGTAAAGGTGTCGCGAAATTCAAGCCAATTAGAATATAATCCGCCAAACTTTGGCAACTGAATTGTTGGCAACTTAACTGGCTTATACATGCTAGCATGTGTACTTTTACAGCTTTCCATTGATTTACTATCCTTATTAAATTCACTCAGAATATTTTGTGCTCTGGACAAGGATTTATAATAATGAGACTCGAATTCAGAACGCTCGAATTCTTGTAATTTGAGATCATCCACAATGCATTCCAGACGTAACTGTACCTCATCATACTGCTCGTACAACGACTCCAACTTGCCCATGCGCAACTGCAACTCAGACACATCACAGTTTGATAACTCTTTGTCCTTAAGTGAGTCCAGAAAGTTGACGAACGCAGTCAAACGACCCTTAAAGCTACCTCGCTTTTTAACTAACTCCCTTTCCTCGGACATGCTGGGAGATGAGTGTTGTCAACCTGAAATTGATACAGGAATGCAATTATAAAGAGAACAATATTATATTAATACACGCCTAGAACTGTGTTGTATACACTTCCTGTGTGTTATTGCAAACAACACAAACAAAATAATGTAACAATGACTTGCACTAATATCGACACTCTCAACTAATATTATTAAGTATTATGTCAAGATACCTGCTAACACTAAACAACCACTGTTAAGTAGATAATTATGTGAATTAGTTACAGCTTATCCCTAATTAAGTTTAAGTGATGTAGCAAACAAGCTAACTATACTCTATTCAGTATGATTTTAAACTTAATTTTGCTGATGAATAAAATACTAATCACAATGCAACAAGTACCTAATGATTTTCATCTAACACAATACAATAGGTAATACAATAAATTATACTGACCTTTTTCTGTATATTTACTTAACTTATATACTACCTGAGTGTTGGGTGACGATATTAGATTGATTTTATTATAAACGCAGTACACCGCTAATAGCTTGCTTGAGATCAATCCAATCACATATGGTATCCAATCCACCGGCAAATAACCTCCACGACACGTGGATAATAAAATCCTTAATTTCTTGATTAAATCCGCTGATCTTCTTTATATTAAACTTTATCCAGCTCGTTACGGACCATGTGCGGGATTTTAATGGGTTTTGCTGGAAGAATACTCGTTGCAAGAACAATTTTAGTTTAATCGATGTTAACTGCACGGGTTATGTATGGCAAGTGAATAAGTGACGTTTTTATATACAAAGAAAGTACATGGACACCTTATAAAATAAGACTAAAAACTAGTTGAGCGGGTTGCTGCTATGCAGTATTAATCAGGCGCTCAAACAGTCGGCGCAGCATGTTCTTCTTCCATACTTCTCTATTACTCGTCATCTCATCAGACACCTCTTTTCGTGCCATATCATTCTTCACACAGTCCATCCACATGTTTCTTTGGTCTTCCTCTACTCTTATACACGGTCATACTCAAAACTTTCCTCACGACATTTTCCGCATTCGTCCGCATTACATGCCCATACTACGACATCCGATTACCACACAAATTTTCAGTCACCGGCGCCAGTTTCAGACTTCTTCTTATGTACTCATTTCTTATTTTATCCATTCGCGTAATACCACACATCGCCCTTAGCATTCTCATCTCAGCCACATGCAAATGCCTTTCATTCAACCCTTTTGTGGTCCAACATTCTGATCCATACAAGACAGCAGGTCTAACCATTGTTTTATAAATCTTCCCCTTATGTTTAAGGGGAATGCGGGAGTCGCAGTTGTTCCCGTGACCTGCCGCCATTTCATCCATTCTGTGTTTATTATGTGCTTTACACTACGATCTATTTCGCCATTGCTTTGCACGAGTGAACCGAGATACCGCAAGTCGGAGCAGACAGAAAGAAACGCGCCACCTAGCGCTATGACTTCAGGACTGGAGATCACCTACAAGTGTATTAAGTACTTTTACTTGAAGAGGTTTGGTTTTGAATTTTTGAAGTGCACAAAATGCACAAATGCATCAACTGGGAGGGTGTATGTTTATTTAGCCATTTTGAAAATGTTACGTATATACTAATAATACAATATTGAGATATGATGGAGTTAAAGGACTAGTCTTATGAATAGATGCATATTTGTTTTGTTATTTTACTTTATTTTTGTACTGTTCTTGTCTAAACTTTAAAAAACTTTAAAGCTTTCTCCTCAACATTTTTTAGTTAGTGCAATTGTGAACTAAGGCATCGATATATCATCGCGCTACAGTCAATAGGAGCGATGCATCAATGAAAGATGTTGAAAAAACGGGGAAAATTTATTTCTTTTGAGAGCTTCCGTTGCGGTTTTTAAGCAACAATCATGTATGACGAAATTGTTCCTCTTAAAAATTTCAAAAAAAAAAGTCCGCTATAGTATGTATAGTCTATCTTTTAAGGTTGACTCACTTTAAGCTTTTTTTATGGTAATTTTGTTCTACAATAATGCATTATTTGCGAGGGTGTTTTTACAAACATGTGTTTGGATTAGGATTAATATGTTTTTATACACATATTAATCCTCACCCAAATAAATACGTTATTCATCACAAGTAGGTATTTAATTTTGAAAAAATTTACCCACATCATTTTATTTCAACCTTATACATACCTTAGGTGCAAATTGTACAGAAACGGCGTAAGGTGAAGGCGCGGCGCAGGCGCAGCGCAGGCTTGGTATTTATAAGGAAACGAAAGAACGCCGTGCCTGCGTCGCGCCGCTTGAGTGTAATTTACAAGACGTCGGCGTCGCCTGCGTACATTTTGTATGAAAACGTTTGAAGCGGCAACATTCCTGCGCTGCGCCTGCGCCGCGCTTTCACCTTACGCCGTTTCTGTATAAATCGCGCCCTAGCAAAATAATGATCAAGTACCGCGCGCACATTTTTATTATGTTCTCTCTCTTATGTGACGCAGACGAAGTTGCGCGGGTCAGCTAGTTTTTAATATTTTGCTGTAAAATGTATATGGATAAGCAGGTTGTCTTAGGTAAGACCTGGTTGGGGTGCTTGGTCAGAAAACTTCCTCGGGGGCCCAGTGGCTGCCGGTCCCTCTCGATACGTCCGGAGGGAACAGCAGCTGCTGGGACGGTGCACCCTGGGCGCGGCAGTATCCTTCCCCGATGAATGAGAAGAGATTCTTATTCCTCGGGGAATGTTACTGTCGTGGCCAATATTCTGACACGGTGGGGCGACTTCCGCGCGACCCTCTGAAACGCAGAGGGCGCAGTGGAGGAGCAAGGGCGGGCTCTGTGTGCCGCCGGACCCACGGTTTCTTCTCTTTCTGTCTGGTGCGGGTGTTATCTGGACATGGCTGTTTCGGATCGCATCTGCGCCGGATCGGGAGAGAGGAAACCCCGGCGTAAAACGACTGCGACGCGGCGGGGGACGCGGCGCGGCGCACCCTCGAGGTGTGCCCGGCGTGGTCCGAGCTGCGCCGCGGTCTGCCCGCCGTGGGGCCGCTCGGGCTGGCGCTGCGGGGCCGGGCCGGGCGCGTCCGGCGTCCGGCGGCGCACCGAGCCCGCCGGTGCCGCGGTGGTCGAACCAGACCTCTCGCTACCCGGCGTGATCGACGCCATGCTGGGGGGCGGGGAGGCCTGGTCAGCGGTCGCCTCCTTTTGCGAGGTCATCTCGCAAAGGGAGGAGGCGGAGCGCACGCGGGGGGACGATCCTCTCGCTGCGCCGCTCCGCAGAGGAAGGGGGAGAAGAAGGCTTCGTGCCCTCCCTCCTCATTGTGACGGGCGGGTGACAGGCGCGGGGGTGCCTTCGCCCGCATTGCACCCGTCACCTTCGCCGGTCATTCACGACCCCCCCACACCCGTAAGGGTGTGAGGGGTTGTCTTGCAGGGCAATCGTCGGCGGAGGACTGGACGTAAAGGCTATGCCGGTTTCCCAGTCCCCCGCCACTCTGACGAA
The DNA here is from genome assembly GCA_950022335.1 of Eurois occulta. NCBI lineage: Eukaryota > Metazoa > Arthropoda > Insecta > Lepidoptera > Noctuidae > Eurois > Eurois occulta. The sequence goes on from OX465478.1 coordinate 23,731,113, forward strand.
ACGGGAATGCGCTGGCTCGTTTTAGTGGGTATACCGGGTCCGCCCGGGGAGTCCCACATACCCCTCCTGCCCCCGATGGGAGGGTATGCGCAATGCATTTTTTCCCAGCGTCAACAAAAAAAAAAAAAAAAAAGGTAATACCTGGTTGTAAGTTGTGTCGACCAGAGAAGCATGGAACCAAAGAGATGATGAATGATGGCGGTATGGCTAAACACATGGTTGTTACCTCGTGATGATCTCCGTCACCGTTCTCCACGGGCTTGGTCCGCGTGGGGGGGGGCGGGAGTCGCCAGGGCGCCAGGTACAGGATGAAGGCCACGCGCCGGTCGGCCAGCAGGTCGTCGTGCACCAGCAGGTGGTCGCCGGGCCCGTACAGCGAGCACGACGCCGACACCGAGCGCAGCGTCAGCCCCGTCACCGACGACACCTGCGACACCACAACACCCATGACAGAGGTGACTGTTTGTTTTATGAAATGTGATGTTATTATTTTACTAGCCACAAACTATTTAAAATAGTTATGTACATGCATTGTTTTTTTAGGGTTCCGTAGTCAACAACAAGGAACCCTTATGATAAAAAAATAAAATTGTTTAATTCTCACCATTAAAAACAAATTACAATTTAATCGGTACCTACATGAAATTTTTACAATGGTTTTTGTGTGGTGGTTATAACGAGGTTCTCTTGTTGAGTTGTGACCCTACCCCCTTTTTTTTTTTTTTTTTTTTTTTTTTTGGAGGGTGAGAAATCATCAAATGACTCCTCCCGCCCTGGGCAGAGCGGAAGGGAGTGTCAGACTCTTACTGACTAAAAAACACCCATGTTCCTTCATTGGCCCTTTATGTTCCAGGGCCGCGGTATCTCTTTCGAACAGTCCCGCAGCCCTGGCAGGCACCGGCCCTTGCGGGCCCCTCCCGTATGCTGACAACTCTTTGAGGCGCGCGTGGAACACGAACGCGCCGTCGACACGGCCTGCCCGTCGTCATACGACGGACGGACGGCGAGCTAGCCCATTACTCGCCGTCCACAGGCCCGCGCCTACGGTGGCCGAGAGCCATCACGGCGTGGCCCCCGACGCCCGGTGCTTCTCCCGCGGCGGCTGGGACGTGAGGAGGTTCTCTCCCTCTCACGTTCCGCCGCCTCCTTCGCTAGCATGACTGCTTCGCAGAAGGAGGCGACGGCTTCCCATTCCCTCTCGCCCCGGACCATGGCTTGAACCAGGGCCGGGCGCGAGAGGTCGCCGCCGCCAATCGCCGCTACGAGGACACGGCGGTGCTCCTCCCAAGCGGAGCAGACCTCGACGGTGTGCTCCACCGTGTCCTCCGGTCGATCCTCGCAGTTGTAGCACCCGGGCGTTTCCTCCCGCCCGATCCGGTACAGGTACCTCCCGAAGCACCCGTGTCCGGTGAGGACCTGCGTCAGGCGGAAGGTGAGGGCGCCGTGGCGCCTCCCTAGCCACTCCTCAAAGAGGGGACTTACCGCCACTATCGTGGCGTGCCCTACCCCCTGAACTAGGAACCTTTATCTCAGGGGATAGTGTTATTAGATAGATAAGGAACCTTTATAGTTTCGCCATGTCTGTCTGTCCGCAGCTTAGCTCAAAGACTCTTAGGGGCCGTCTCCACGAGCGAGAGAATCGCGACGATATTATCGTCGTGCCACGTATTTCTATGAGGCCGTCTCCACGAGCGAGAGAATCGCGGCGATATTTTCGCATACAAATACGTGGGACGACGATAATATCGTCGCGAATCTCTCGCTCGTGGAGACGGCCCCTTAGTACTAGAAAGCTGTAATTTAGCATGAATATACAGATTAGTTACGCCGACAAAGTGGTAAAACAAAATCTCGAAAAGTATTCAAAAAAAAAAAAAACAAATAAGTATTTTTATTTCACATAGGCCTACATGGGCACTTATGAAACGTCGACAAAAAGGTGCACGGTTCGGGTTGCTCGTTTCCTATGGAGAAGAACCGTTTAAGAAGAAAATTTTTAGGCTATCTCCAGTACCTACCCCATAGTGTGGAACTGTGGAATGTCGTTGGATAGGTCTTTAAAAATATTGCTAGTTTGTTCCTCTCTACCAGCTAAATGGTTATTTTTGGGTGCGTGAAAAACTTCACGGTGACAGTATATATAACGAAGTTAAAAGGAAAACTATCACAGCTAAGTAGCCTTTACAAGTTTACGAGTAATAGTTAATCAACTTATAAAATGTATTTCGATAACATACTTTCCTAAACATAATGTATGGGAGCACAGGCTTTTCAACTGCAAATGTAAGTTTGTTTTTTATTATTACAATAAAAATCATGGAAGTGGATTAAATTAACATTGTGAGACAGAACCCTACATTCTGGCCCGACACGCACTTGGCCGGCTTTTTAAACATTTTAATGTAATGTTCCTTTTTAATTTGGAGAAGAATCCATTCAATATGGGACTACATAGAATGCATTCTTGTGCACTTCACAATGATCTTCTATTCAGCGCTAGTAAAACATACATGATATTATCTATGATAGTAAGAGTCCTATTCAAGTGCGGAAAGTTATTACAAAAGATTATTTCTCAGTAAATCAGGGAGTAAGCAGTGATAGCCTAGAGGTGTGACCGTTGGACTGTCAAGTCATTTCTCGACGGTATGTATAGCCACTGCCACTTTTTAATTTAATGAGATATAATTGTTATTGGATATTATTTAATTAAACTATTAATTTTTATTATATGTTTGATAGTTCCATACAGCTTACCCAACTCATAACTTCAGTCTTGAGCAGCTCATATATGCCTCTGATACTTCTCTGCCAGGTGAGACTGGCCAGATCAGCTGTCTGGTGGAACTCGAACAGGTCCATCTTCTTACGTGACCAGTCCAGTGTGTTCATGTCGTCTACAATGTTGTTGATCATCTCGGGATTGGCTAAGAAGTCATGTAGGAGGCACAGTCTGAACGGCTCACATGTCAGGGTCACTTCGGGAGTCTTCAAGTCTTTCTGTTCTGACCAGTGTGTTTGTAGTCTCTCTATTAATTCTTGGGACTGTAAAAAAAGTGTTTTGTTAGTGATAAGTAGTATACAAATCACATGAGGAAGTAGTATTCTGTATTAAGGCTCTCCCACACAGGTGGGTTATTATCGGTCGACAATACCGGATGCGTTATTGCAATATCTGTATTTAGTACATCATGTATTATAAAAACATATTTTCAAGATAATTAAATTATTTACAAACTATAAAACTGTAATAGTAATAAATATGTACAAGAAGAAAAGGGTTACAGAGCGTTTAAAAATTAATATTGGGAAAAATACCTGCCAAAAACATGAATATGAAATAGCATTATCGGACAATAAAAACGAATCAGGATGCATTATCACAATAACATAATCGGTAATATCGACCTATAATAGCGCGCTTGTGTGGGAGAGCCTTTAGTGTTGTGTTTTACCTTAATGCTAGGGTTCAACTTTGGGTCATCCATCCTGTTGGCGCGAGGGTTTAGCTGTGCTTTCACTGCTTTGATGTGACTTTTGTCATCCTCCACCAGGATGGAGTCGTCCTCCCAGGAAGCTTCAGAGTCAGAGCTGTAGTCTGAGGATGAGGAGGATGACGAGTAGTCCTCTGGAAACCGATCATATTGTTCATTACTATATACTTGATTAAAGTATAAAGGTATTGTTTTAGAGATTTGTGAGAATTTTAGAGTTTATTGTGTTATGTTTTGCATGCGATGGTAAATATAACCCATAACACTTGATATGCCACTACTACAACAACTTTGTAAACTTGAGCTAACAAACAAGGAATCCAATAACAACTGTCAGTGAAATGTCTGTATTCAGTAGTGCAATATTATGAAAAGTAAATACTTATTGAAGTCACCAGTATATTGAGTACTTCCATACATCAGGGATGTTTGATGATATAACGAGATCTGATCGACTATCGCGTACGGTACAAGTACATAATGAATTACAAAGTTTACAAACATGCATCAAGTAGCTGCATTCCTATTGAGCATTCAAGTTTCCCGCGCAAACTGGTGCAAACTATAAATGTATTAATACTGACCTCCGCGGATCCTCTTGACCTCATCGGCCGAGGCCTGGTAGGAGTTGACGGCGCACACGTCCGAGTCATCGCTCTCCGTGTCCGAGATCTCGATTACTGTGCTGGAGAGCCTGCGCTTGGCGGGCGGCCGGGCGTCCGCGGCGCCGGCGCTCACGCCCGGGCCCTCGTCCGCCGGAGCCGTGCTCGACGACGGTTCCTCGTTGTCTCTACTGGGCGAACTCATTTTGCACCACCAGTACTACATAATACGTGAAAGAAAAACAAAACGAAACCAATATGATGCGACGCCTAACCTAAAATTTTGTTGACGTCCAAATTACAATGACCAATATTGAAAAATAAAAAAAATGTGATGTAGAATATTTTTGTAACGCTGTGCATAAAATTTGAGTTTATTATTTTTGATCATTTGATTTTATATATAATAAAGCCATCATTCAATTTTTATTTAAGTTGTTTTTTTTTTAAATATTCTATTTTTTGCTGTGTCATCCAAGGTTATTCCGAAAGTTACAAAATAATTACTGGCAACGTTTAAATCGCTGTCAACTTTAACATCACGTCACATAACCTCAAAAGTTTGAAAAAATATTTGTAAACAAAACAAAAATGACGGATTCCTCCCCACAACAGCCCTTAAACGGCATAATTGAGCCTCAATGCCAATACTTTGTGATGAGGAAGAAGCGGCTGTGCCGGATGACCGTCCGACCAGGTCGACAGTATTGCGGCGAGCATGAACCTCAGCCGAAGACCACTAATGGTCAGGTACGAGGCAGTACCACAACCAACTTTAACCATTTTCATAATGAACATGCTTAAGAAATCATGAAACTTGTTCCATTTAAGATAAAACAGTCATCATTCGGCTTTTTTGTTTTAGGACGACAAACGAATACCATGTCCGAATGATCCGAAACAGTGAGTAGAATAAACATATTGAATTCTTTCTTAGTTAAACTATTGTATGACGGGCTGGTGTCCGCAACTCCACGTTAAAGCGCGTATTTTGCATGTTATATTATTACCAGCCACAATCTATAATTTGTTTTAGCACTGTTTACGTGAGTAAACTGGAGAAGCACCTGACGATCTGCAACGCCCGCGCGACTGAGCAGCCGTCATACATAGTGCCCAACATAAATGCTCCTAGAGAGGTAGACACATACCCCCGGAAGCCTCTCAGTCAACTGTCTCAGGAAACAGTCATGCAAGTCATAGACCAAGTTAACTTTTTATATGAAAGTGAGTAATTTATTTGAAACATTATTTTCACGTGATGGTCATACTGTCCCCACCCCAAACAAATAAATACATATAAATAAATAAATAAAATTTATTCAAAATACAAGGTACAACATTTACAGTTTTTCTTAAATCTATGTCAAGTTCACCTATGATTTGTGCCTGAACTAGGTAATCTTGTGTTTCAGGCGATTAGAGGTAACATTAATTGATTAAATAATAACATATCATATTAATCTTATTGGTACCTATGTAAAAAGGTACATAAAAATTATAGTATCATAACTTAGCTAACTAATTTAAAAAAATAACAATAATATGAACAGTATTTACTTTAGCACAAGTAATAACTTCTCTGTATCTTCATAAGAAATAGTTTGAAAATCTTCCTTCAGGATTTTCTTGCAGTTATTGTGATTTAAGGAGTAGATGTTTCCTTTTTCATAGCCTGTTATAGAGTAGCGGTCCGAGGTACATATAAAACTTGGCCGTGATAGCATGTTTTGTACTTTTTTGAGGGCAAACAATATATTTCTGTCTTTTTTTAGTAAATTCAGTGCTGTATGGAACTGCCGCATGTTGTTTTAGTACAGTGCTCATAATAAATAACGGTCGAACTGTTAGTACTTCACAAGATTTATACAGGAGGTTTGTGGGGAAAAGGGAGAATAGCTCTTTAAGGCCAGGTATTCCTGCAAAAGTAGCGCTGTAGGCTGCGCGCAAAATACTTCGCGTGGACACAGCGCGTCAGAGAACTCGCATGACCCCCCGCCCACCGACGCAGTTTAGAAATATGCAGTTGGATAAGTTACTTGACTTCTATGTTGTTCTATGTTAGGGATTTTGGTTTCCGCACTTAGTCCTTAAAGTGGACCATTGTGCGTGAGCCATGGTGGCCGTTACTCCAACCAGCCTACCTCCCTCCAGAAGCAGATCAGACTTCCCGGTCTTCTTAGGGCATCCGCAAGAGATCTTGGCGTTCCAAGAGTCTCCTCGCGTATCTGGGTGACGCCAGTACACTCAAGGAGTACGTGCGCTATCGTTTCCTCCGCCTCCATGCACGCCCTGCACAGGGGACTGTCAGTGATACCTAGGGTGTGAAAGTGTTTGTTCAGTGAGCAGTGTCCAGTGATGGTCCCAGCCACCAGTCGCAGGCTATCTCTATCCAGGCGCAGAAGGCGCTTGGTCAGTTTTTTATCCAGGAATGGCATAGCCTCCTTGGATTGCCTGCACCCTGGTGTCGAGGTTCACCACTTCTCCGTTTGTGTTTGAGTGTGGTCCTATAGCCAACTTCTTAGCTCCTTGAAGGGTATGGGGACAATGGGTTCGGGTCCGAAGGCTTTTGTGCTGGATCCTCTTCTGGCGAGTTCATCAGCTGCATCGTTTCCAAGTGATCCACTGAAACTTTAGATTGCAAAGGTCATTTATGTAGATATAAACAGTGGTCCCTAGAATACTTCCTTGGGGAACACTAAAAAATGAGTTCAACATCGCCGTTCTTAACGCACTGGGAACGATCTTCAAAATAACATTTGAATATTTTCAGATGGGTGCCTCTTACACCCATGATCCCTAGCTTGCGCAACAGAATTGGAATAGAAACTGTGTCAAAAGCTTTGGCAAGGTCTAAGAAAAATTCCTACTGTGTGGTTACCCTTGTCAAGTTCTTGCGCTAGATAGACAGTCAGATGATGTACCGCATCAGCAGTTGAAACTTTAGGCCTAAATCCAAACTGCCGTTCAGACAGAATTGATTTATCTTCTAAATATTTCAACAACCTTTAAGGTAGTAAAGAATTAGGTCTGTAATTTGTCACTTGCTCTTTGCTGTATAGACAGGGATAATTAAAGCTTTTTTTGTGGAAAATGACCTGAAGATAAACAAATGCGGAAAATATAAGTCAGTGGTGGTACCAAAATGTCCTTGCATTTTTAAAAATTTTATTCGATAATATGTTGTCCCAGCCAACTGCACAGTCTTCTTTCCAGGTCATGATTATACTTTCTACCTCAGTCTCGTCAGTATCTAGCAGCGCCAAGGATGTTAAAGCAGTGTAGATGTTAAAGGAGTGCTTGTTAGGTTTTGGGATTGACCCAGATTATTTTCTGCCAGCCTTACCCACATTAACAAAGAAATTATTTGCTTGTAATAAACTTGAAGATGACTCATATTGTTTTGTGGTATACATTGCGTCTTTAATATACATATTTCCAAATCTTTTTACTATTTGTTCCAGCCTTTTCCAATGCCACTTTGTCGTAGTCGGTTTTAATTTTTTTAAGGAGATCTTTACACAAATTACATATATTTTGTATGAAAGTTGCAATACTGCATTTTCTGGATTAGATTTCAGTTTATCCCTATGTTTCATACAGCGATTAGCGAATAAGACCTGATGTGATCCATGGGGTTATGTTGTGATTTTTGTTTCTTAACTGCGATACAACTGTGTTTTTCTGAATTGCATTTCGTAAGTTTTCAATTAGAAACAACATGCAAAACTGCAGGTCATCGGAATTATAGACTGGATCAAAATTGATGACGCGTTAATCTTCTACAAGTCTATTCATAATTATTTAGATTTGAATTTTGCGAGTGTCTTGTTTAGGTAATTTACAATTTAATGTTAGTAAGGCAGCATTGTGATCGCTTATTGTTGAGTTAACAACAAGTGCAAGTGAAGGGAAATCGATTTAAGCATGATATGATCCTAACAGGAGCCACTGTGATGTATAGGATAGCTGTGTGCTGGGAGCAGGAAGGGATATAAAATAAGAAAACTTAATCACCACTATTTATATTTTTATATTTAGGCATATTTAAATAATAGGAAAATAAAACCGGCGTTATTAAAAACCAATGTCAGAACTCAGAACAGAGAGCGAAACTTTTTTTTTCCCCCAAATGTCGTCAGTTGTTAATTTGGGCTTTGCCTCCCTTTCATTGCGGGCACGCCACTGGGTCGGACGGAGGAATATTGGAAACTATTTCCTAATTTTTTTTCTGACTTCAGTATCCCATTAAGCATTAAATCTTCTTTGCAAACACATGGTTTTCATCTCGTGAGCAAAAACGCTGTAAATTAGAATCATTCAGATATGACTAATCTCAGATTCCATGATTACACAGAGCATGTAAAGGACAACATAACAACAGCCCCTGACTACCCCATCCATAGTACCGTGATGGAGGAGTTCTCAGAGAGTGACCGCGCCGAGAGCTCGCTGCGTCACCTGCGCCAGGTGTCCAGCCTGCTGTGGCTGGCCGAGGAGGAGGGACTGGTCGCTGACAACACCTGCTATGTGGAACTGGGAGCAGGGAAAGGTAGTACACTGATGTCTAACATCCAGCTACATTTTAGTTTTATAGACTTTATTTTATTGTCCTTGAAAGTCCACATTTCGAATTTCTATTTTGTTTATTTTTATATATAATATGTTTAACATATTTGCCTATTTCTCTACTGTTCTATTCCACGCAGGTCACGTGTCGTACTACGCGTGCAACGCGTGGTGCGACGCACGCAGCTGCGCGCTGCTGGTGGACCGCGCGTGTCTGCGCCACAAGCGCGACAACAAGCTGCGCTCGCGCACAGCCGCGCGGCTGCGCGCCGACCTGGCGCACGTGGCGCTGCAGCGCGTGCCGCTCGTGGCGCGCTGCGACGCCGTCGTCGGGCTCGCCAAGCATCTCTGCGGTGTGGCCACCGGTGACTATACTATTATCACTATTATAGAGCTGCATACTTTTGACCCGTGGCCATAGTTAGAACCTTAGAACCAAAACAGACATCTAATTTTTTCTATAATATAACAAGGCACTCACGTAGTGTCTAGGTGTATACTGTAGTCAAATAGTATGTTACATACACATCAGTGGATATTACATCACAGTACAGCCATTTAAAACATCATAGGATTGAAAACATTTTAAAATTACAACATTTTTCATGTCAACAACAAATAAAACAACAGGTGACGCCAAATAAGCTGGTGCTCGGGTGTCAGAATTCAGAACTAAAATCGTATGGACGTAAGACATAGAGCTCGGTAAATCGAAGATTAACGAGTTAAAAAATAAAAATATTTTATTGTCAGGCATCAAGGCCCATAGGGTGTTAGTATTACATCTTACTTAAAAACTATGTTAGTTACATGCAGGAACACTAAAACGATAAAAAGAAAATCACACTCACGAGACGGTTTAACAAATTTTGTTGCCAACATGTAGCTTGGTAAACCTCCCCATTGTAGGCCCATCCAGCCTCTCTGCAAACACCTTCAGGATGCTGTTGCTGCTTCCCCTCACTCGGGATATTACTGAGGCAACTTTCTTTCATATAATTGCAAAGTAATCGTAAGTGTGCGCATCAGCGAACATACCTGACGCACTACTGTAAGGTGGAATCCTCAACAGCGCCCTGAAGGCATTGTTGTATTCTGTTTTTTCTATTCCGTGGTTGTATTGAATGCGCAGGGCATTGTCTGCTTTTAGGGTATGGTTATCCCAAAGGCTGCTGGTGTAAAATAATCACAATCATAAATCTTTATTTATCTCGACATCAGAATTTACAGGCGCTGGTATATGTACAATCTTATATAGAGAAATTACAGATCACCTCTCCGGCTTAAATATAACAATTATATGAAGCAAAATTTTTTGTCAAGATTCTAAGGTTAAAATTGGGAGTAGGTAAACAAGACATTAAAACAAAATATGAAATTAGCATAAAAAAACATAAACTTATATCTACAATTAGTTCAAACGTTCAAAGGTTATCATAAGGGTCAACTCACACCGAAAGAGCGGCGAAGGGCAGCGAAGCGCGGAGTCACGGAGTCCCGCGACTTCTCGAGCATTCCAGCGACTTCTCGAGCAGTCGCGGGAATCCGCGCGCCTTCCCGAGCCCACCCGCGATGGATTCATGGGTCGCTCTCCTATGCGCAGTTCAATTTCAACAAAACTCGAGGAAACTTGTGTTTAAGCAGTGAAAATGGGTATTTTGGATTTAATTATTATTGCACATATAATTGAAGAAGAAGAGGAAGAGGCCGAAGAGATAAGGAGGGAAAGATTTAAAAGAAATATATGGTTCAATTGTATTGTTATTTATCGCTCGCGACTGCCCGAACATTCTCGGGACTTCCCGCAACTTCTCACGCAGTCGCACGGCTCCGTTTATGGAATTCCCCGGAATTCCTGCGGCGCCGCGGGCATCCGCGCGACTCGTTCGAGTTTCTCATGCGATAATAAGTATTATGGTAATGATAATAAAGTTAAAATTCATATGAAACTGAAACTGCGCTCCGCTTCGCTGCCCTTCGCCGCTCTTTCGGTGTGAGTTGACCCTAAGGAACAAAAAAAAACAAAAATTTTAATATAAATTATGCTTGCAGCATAATAAAAAGTATGGTTGTAGGTACAAAAAAAGTGGGTTATGATGTTCATATGAACATACAAACTTGTACACAAAAGCAAAAATTTAAATTAAAAGGATGAAAGAGGAAATGTGAAAATGTTTGGCAGTAGGCCTTGAAAAGAGTTTCACGGAAACTGAACAACCGTGAAACCTTCTGCATATCATATTTCCCTTCACAGCCAGTGCCGTGCGCATTTTTATTACTACTTTTAGACAGGGACAGAAAAAGAAAGTATGTAGGGGAGAACGAGATAGAATGAGTAATGGTGGATATCGAGTTTACTACCAACTAGATTTTTTATTTTGTTGACTTATTTACATAAGATGTTTGTTGGAATGATTAAGGTTCGATATTGATTGTAGGACCGAATTATTTCCGGGGGGGACATCTTCAGCTTCCTGAAAAGAGCTTGTACGTACTCCATCATGTAATCACGTATATGTCGGTTCATGCAAGGAATAATTTTGTCGACATATACACCATTATTTTTAGGTCGTTCTGGAGCCGAATACCATGAACTCGAAACGATTGGGACAATTTTTTTTTTTTTTCAAAAAATAACAATAAAAAAAACACGAAAGAATAAATTTAATGTTTTTTTTTTTGTGAAATAATGACAATCTCAATAATGAGTTCTCATTATTTAAAAAAAAAAACATTAAATTTATTCTTTCGTATTTTTTTTTTTGTTATTTTTTGAAAAAAATAGTCCCAATCGTTTCGAGTTTGATGATCGAGTTCATGGTATTCGGCTCCAAAACGACCTAAAAATAATGGTGTATAGAAAAGCCTATCAATTGAGAAAAGTCAGGATTCAGAGCGAACGCAGCGAGGTCGTCGAGCAGCCAGTTCGAATTTGATAGGCTTTTAGAAATTGTGTCACTTTATAAAGAAAAATTTAAAACGCGTGAACGGCCTCTTCATAGACTAATCTATACATCTTCTTTACAAATAAAATAATATTTGAGTGTCTGTTTGTAATGTTAAAAGAATTATTGTCAAAGTTTTATTTTAATATGCCAAGTAAAACATTTCGTTTTAATCCACCCATACGTCTACCTCATTCATCTTCCAATTATAGGCAGAACAGATATAATGTGCGCGCAAGCAGAAATTTCAATGACATATGCAAGGAATTTGATTTTGATCCATTCACAGTTAGTGTGAATTCGACCAGAAGGTGCTTAAGCCTCAATTGTTTAAGTAGCGGTAGGTTGTATTATGTTTTTATTATTTTACCATTTTCACAATTATTTTATTTTAGTAATTTAATTACAAACAAAGTATTTATCTTCTTCTTACTTTGATTTAAGCGGTGTGTTTCCTGTGTTTGTGCTCGCACCATATTTTTTATTATAAGTCTGAGAGGATCTGTAATTGGCTTTCTGGTGACTATGGTTCCCTTTTTGTTTGTTTTTATTAGCTGTAAGTCCTCCATGTACTAAAATAAATAAATAAATATACGGTACATAATTACATATACCAATATAACATTTTTTTAAATTTTTGTCTGTCTGTTTGTTCCGGCTAATCTCTGGAACGGCTGGACCGATTTTGACGGGACTTTCGACGGGAGATAGCTGATTATAAGGAGTAACTTAAGCTACTTCTATTTTACAGTAAATAATTAGGGTTCCGTGCAAAAAAATTCAAACCCTTGAAATTTTGGTAATAAAATCCGATTAAAAAAGGGGTTATATTTTATTATATACAATAATTCCACGCGAACGAAGGTCGCGGGCAACAGCTAGTATAATATAAAAAAACGTTTTTTGCAAAAAATAAAACCGACTCCAAAAACACAAAAAATTGAAAAATTATTTTAGCTTCAGAAGTCGGTGACTTGTTTATTTGATTCAGTTTTTTGTCACCGACTTCTGAAGCTAAAATAATTTTTCAATTTTTTGTGTTTTTGGAGTCGGTTTTATTTTTTGCAAAAAAAGTTTTTTTATTTTTAGTTGCAATTTTCCATATAAATATTTTTCATCATCAGACCTGTAATGGCACTTGTAACCCAGATGGGTGCAAAGTTTTAATCAATATACATGAATTAAGTCCAAACGCAAGGTAGCTACTAAACAGTAAACAGTTGAGGAGTTCCCTTAACTGTCCTTCGTCTTCATCATCAGACCCCTTATGACAGTCACAACCCATCTAGGTGTAAATTTCTCATCAATACAAATGAATCAAACCCAAACATAAGGTGACTGCTGTAAACCGTTGAGGAGTTCCCTCGACTGTCTTTCGGTTCCATCATCAGAGCGACTCCAGACCTTCTTTAAATTGTAGTGCTTTAAAATACTTAATCAAAAAATTTACAAACGCACTAGTCGCCACTACAATTTTTGAAAGCTCCCCTCAATTTCCCTAGGATGCCATCATCAGCTCCTGGTTTCCTTATCATGGGACCACCCTTGAAGTATCTCCTTTCCAACAAAAAAAAATTATCAAAATTGGTTCATATACGACGAAGTTATCCGCGAACACACATAAAAAAAAACATATATACGGTCGAATTGAGAAACCTCCTCCTTTTTTGAAGTCGGTTAAAATTGAGATAAACTGGCTGTTGGGGTATGATGCCCAACAGTGAAAATGTTATGTACTTGTTATTCTTGTTATGTAGACTTGTAAGGTATGTTATGTTATGTAAATGAGTAGACGAATGATTCCCTTGATGGATTTATTGCTACTGAATTATAATTACACGATTACATGCTAAGTTACAGAAATGCACACCTAAACAATATCGATATGCATTGATGAGTATGACGTACAAACTACACAAAGGTCAATGTACAGCGTAGCTCTTACATATTGCCCACTCACAAAATGTAACAGATTATAAAAATGAAAAAATGTTATGTTAAAATACAAAATGTAAAAGGGGGATAAAATCTAAAAATAAATGATATAATCCAAGCCTTAAACTATTAAATTACAACGCGCAATAGGCGACGTTGCTTTGTTGAGTGTGTGTGCACTCGATAAGTGCATTACACTGTTGTCGTCTGTGACGTCAGATATCGCGTTGTCTACGATGCTTGCAGTCGACCTCCTTCGTGGCGCTGGATTCGGAACAGGTGGTGATATAGGTTTCTGTTGATTCCTGCAATGTTTTCGGATTCGGTGGTATACATATATTGCGCCTGCTATCGCTGCTACTGCTGCCAATATGTATATGACAACGTATTGGTGGACATCGTGATATGTTGCCCGATCTGATATTATGCCTTCTGCTGTTGCGGCTTTCATCTGTTCTATTTGTTTTCCCAGATCTCGCAGTAATGAGCTCTGCTCCATTTCCGTCTCATTTTTGGGTTCTTGCATCAAAACCGGTACAGATAGGTTGATGATCCGATTGATAGGGGGAATTTCCATCGTGACTTCTTCGACCTGGGTATGAATCGTATCCATAAATTGCCTTTGGGAATGAACAGTGAACGTCTCACTATTGATAGTGCAGTCGCTACCGAGTGTCATTACCCCTGCGTTGCTAAGTACTTCTGTTGAAACTTGATTTTCGCATATGACGCGTATTTTGCAAGCGTCACAGCAAAAGTATAGGTAACTATTTATGCTGTTAAGTTCCAACAATGTGTCTCGTCAGCTGTCTTGTTTTGTTTTGCAGTCAGGTGAGTTTTTGCTTCTCTTGCAGAGGCTCTCGTCGGATTTCATGTGGTATGATGGTGTCCTCATGGGGCACAACAGAGTTGTACTGTCGTGATCCATGCATCGATGTAGGTCAGTTATAGTCATCGGGAGGTAAGAATCCTTTTGTATGTTAATGGCTAATAGTTCCGCTATAGGTAGTAGGGTAACCATTTCGCCGCCGTTCCTTTTTGGGACAGGTATGATGTGGTAAACTTCGTAATTTTCTCTGCTGATTAACGGCACCCGTATCTCAATGATAAGATATCTTTCTGACATCCTAGCCTTCACTTCTAGAAGATGATACAGGCGGAAAAAATCTTCTTGAATGTTCCTGATGGGAAGTGCCACATCCTTTGACAGTTGCCCTGATATGACGTTTAATTCATCTCGTAGCTGTTCTGGCGCGATGAGGTGTAAGTTCATCTTGCCATTGTAAATGTTTGTTACGGTGTCCAATAGAATCTCTTGTACGTTTCTTAGATGTTCTATAAAGCTGTTTGCCGAGATTGCCGACATCACAAATTCGATTGATAATTCTTGAGACTCAATCTCTTTCTGAAGGTTACTCGTTAGTTTGTCTAGATTTAGCAGATGTTGGTTGAATAATTTGTATTGTTTTTTGATTGTTTCTTCCGATCTCCTCAGTATGTTGTATTCGGCTTCTATTATACTTGTCTGATTTTTAGCTAATAGAGCCAGATGTTTCTCATTTTCTTGGATGAGTTCAATGTCTCGTTGATATTGTTCGGCGAATTGGTCATCTAATACTCCGAACAGGGAACGTGCGATTGACCCGACACCGTTGATAAGGCCGCGTTTGCTTCTCATATTCACCCGACCTTGCGGATTCAGCAATAAGCGGTTGTAGTGTTCAAGTTCAGCGGACGCGTGACGTAATTGTAATGCAATGATGTCACACTGGGTTTTCTGATTTAGCTTTGAACATATGTTTTCGAGATGACCATTGAATTTTGTGAACACTGCTGTACCATGCCAATAGGGTTTGACGTCGTAGTAGACAACTATCTTCCATTCGTCGCGAATCAATTTCATGTTGGTTGATTTATCGAAATATAGGCCTTGATGCAATTCGATAAAGTTTGTTGTGTTTGTTGTCGCGGTTGCTGGACTCAGTAGGTATAGCAGGGTCATCACTAATCCGATGAAGTTGATTTTGCTTGTTCTTGCAGATTGTTGACATTTTGTTGTTTCCTCGTTTGTTGCTTGTTTTTTATGTTCTTTTTCAATGTTTTGTGGTTTGGAGTTTTCTTCGCTGTCTATTGGTAAAATAGATAGCTTTGTTATGGGTCTCTTTATGAGGCCGTTTCTTGTTTTCAGGGTTACGACACGAACATATCCGTCGTCTCCCGGGTGAAGGTCTGTTACTCGACCCATCAACCATTTTCCTGCGGGCCGCTGGTCATCATTTACAACAACCAAGTCACCAACTTTCAGGTTGCTCTGCGGCTTCTGCCACTTTGTTCTTGCTAACAATTGGCACAGGTACTCATTTTTCCATTTCTTCCTTTCTGAGTACATTTTTCCGACGATTGTTTGCGTAAAAAATCGTCCAGCTTACTATTGGACCCTGTGTCCCTCTTGCTAGGGCTTTGTTGTTGACGAGGAGGCGGTTGATCCATGTTGTTGTTCCCGCTCTTCTCCTCTGTGTTACTTGTTTGTTCTCCCTCCTCGCTCTCATGTTGCTCTTGTTTTTGTTCTTGTTTGCTCGATGTACCTGCTTTCTCTTGTTGAGAGGCAGCTCCGAGCGTTGATGGTTGTACCGAGGGTACAACGGACCGTTTTTGCGTCGACACTTGCTCATGTTGTAAGAGGATTAATTCCTTCACTTCTTTATAACACTGCAACGCTGTGTCATATAAGTTACTTGTAAAATAAAGATGACTCACACCCACTTCTGTAGACAGACGGTCATGGTTGAACTGGAATTCACCCCATAAGTTTTCCAGCATCTGCAAACGCCGTTTGAAGTAGTCCGTGTTCTTCCTGTCCCAGCCATCCTTCTTGATGTTGATGCCGACTTTCTTGATGTTTTCGTAAAGTTCGCGCTGATTCTCGTAAGTATCTGCTGACGTCATGTTGTCAAACTTCTCGACGAATTCACGATGAACTCTTGTTCTTGTTTTGAGTAGTAGGCTGTTGCTCCACACTCCTGGTTCTTTGTATTGCGTAACCTTTCCCTTCTACGATATGCGCCTTCTCAATTGGTAACTGGGGCGACTCGCTTGTGAGAGACCAGTCCAACCGATTCGCGACCGTAAAAGATGTAAATCACACAACACAAAATTGCTCGAAGGACCAAATGTTGGGGTATGATGCCCAACAGTGAAAATGTTATGTACTTGTTATTCTTGTTATGTAGACTTGTAAGGTATGTTATGTTATGTAAATGAGTAGACGAATGATTCCCTTGATGGATTTATTGCTACTGAATTATAATTACACGATTACATGCTAAGTTACAGAAATGCACACCTAAACAATATCGATATGCATTGATGAGTATGACGTACAAACTACACAAAGGTCAATGTACAGCGTAGCTCGTACACTGGCAACTGACGTTTTCGGTTTAGTTACCGATCAGCGCCCTCTGAACGCCAAGCAATGAACTAAATGAATACTTATAATAGGTGGATAGGTGGTGGTTTATATCGAAATTTATAGCTACATATTTCGTTTACTGTGTTTTGCCGTACAGACGCCAGCAGGTCAACCCATCCGAAACTGTCAGATTTTCCCCAACCAACCTTGAATCTAATGCTTTCGAGATAACTTTGAAAATCTATTAAAGAAATTTGACAGATTGTGTTGCTTGATGTGCTTGCGTCTGTACATAATAATATGCGTATATTTTTATGGATGTTGTGAAGTTTTAAACTTGTGTGTCTAAAACATGTAGGTATCTAATAATAAATCTATACTTATAATAAATCTGTAGAGAGGTCAATTCTGTACATGAAATATATTTACAAAATAACTATCGGGGGGTGATTAGTGATCGATACTGATGCCAAAAATGCAATCAGTAAAATTTTTGTCTGTCTGTCTGTCTGTCTGTATGTTATTTATAGAAAAAAAAACTACTCGACGGATTTTAACGAAACTTGGTACAATTATTCTACATACTCCTGAGCAGGTAATAGTATACTTTTCATCACGCTACCATTAATAGGAGCAGAGCAGTGAAAGGAAATGTTGGGAAAACGGGAGAAGTTACTTGGTTTTTTTAGCTTCCGTCGCGTGTGCAGCCTTAATGGTTAAAGCTACATAGAAATCATGTATAACGGAAATATTTCACATAAAATTATATAAAAAATATCCCAAGACAGCATATGTCTATCTTTTATAGTTGACTCACAATAACACGTGTAACTCCCGATAGCTTAGCAGTTCGGAGATTTGTTATTATTATATTTGTTTACTCTTACGTTTATAATATTCTCACTCAACCCCAATTAAAAAAAAAAACATCAGTTATTCTTCGAACTCCTGGGCAGGTTATAGTATACTTTTCATCACACTACAATGAATAGGAGCAGAGCAGTGTAAGGAAATGTTGGGAAAACGGGAGAAATTACTTGATTTTTTAAGCTTCCGTCGCGTGTGCAGCCTTAATGGTTAAAGCTACATAGAAATCATGTATAACGGAAATATTCAACATAAAATTATATAAAAAATATCCCAAGACAGCATATATCTATCTTTTATAGTTGACTCACAATAACACGTGTAACTCCCGATAGCTTAGCAGTTCAGAGATTTGTTATTATATTTGTTTACTATTACGTATAATATAATACCAATAACACTCACCATCATCCTTATTTTTTTAATGAATATTAGTACCTATTTAATAAAAAAAGAATCATAGAAATCGGTACAAAAACACCAAACTTATACATGAAATACCTACGCTAACAAGCCATCGCGCGTGAATAGAGAAGCAAGCTGTAAGGATCATTTTTGCGTAACGGTTGCCGCGCTCGACACGGCTCGCGGCGGCAGAGTATAAAAGGGGCGGGAGGCGAGCGCAAGCCAGCGTGGCTCGATGACAGGTGTCCTTTACTTCGATATAGCGAAAGCTTTTGACAAAGTCTGGCACAACGGCTTAATTTACAAGCTGTACCAACTCGGAGTGCCTGACCGTCTCGTGCTCATCTTACGAGACTTTTTGTCAAATCGTACATTTCGCTTCAGAGTCGGGAACACTCTCTCTTCCCCGCACCCCATTCGCGCAGGAGTCCCCCAGGGCTCAGTAGTGTCCCCACTTATTTTCACGCTGTACACCAGCGACATTCCTAGAGGTAAAACGACCCGTATAGCCCTATTCGCCGATGACACAGCCATTTATTACTCCGGGCATGATCCTGATTACATCGCCTTCTGCCTTCAGAGAGCAGCCAATGTCCTGGGCGCTTGGTTCCGCAAGTGGAGGATCGAGGTTAACCCTGACAAAAGTCAGGCGGTCCTCTACTACAAATCTAGGAAGAAATACGTTTCTCCCCCCAAATCTATCACCATGTTCGGCAAGCCTATCCCTTGGGAGAAGCAAGCCAAGTATCTCGGAGTCATACTCGACCACCACCTGTCCTTCGCGGCACACATAAAAGCAGCCCGTAACCGGGCTGCTTTCGCTATTAGTAGACTCCACTACCTAATCACTGCAAAGAGCAAGTTGTCACTCAAGTGCAAGTTGCGCCTTTATACAGCAGTTGTCCGTCCTATTATGACATACGCTTGCGCCGTCTTTGCCCACACTCATCCCCGTCACATTCACAGGTTGCAGACCTTACAGAACCGGTTCCTCCGGAAAATCACTGGTGCCCCCCCTTATGTCCGAAATGACAGTCTCCATCTTGACCTCAGAATACCGACCATAGCTCAGTTTATGTAGCGTATTTCAAAGCGCTTTTTCGACGGTGCTGTCAAGCATAAAAATCCCCTGATTGTATCAGCCGCCCGCTACAATCCGTCAAACATAAGTAGAGTTCGCCGCCCTCGGCATACCCTTATCACCCCCGATGACCCTATTACCATTCTTCAAGAAAGTAGTAGGGAAACTAGTACCATTCTTCAAGAAAGTAGTAGGGAAATAGTTGCAGCACTGATGACAATATTTTTGTCACTTGTTTAATTTAGTCTTTTATAATATTTTCCTGCCTTTGTATAGATTCTTTTTAACGATTATTTGTGAATGTGTGAACAGTGTAGGCCTTGTAGATTCCTAGATGTGTGTTAACTTTTGTTAACCTCTTATCTTGCTTTCCGTTTTTCTTGTGTAGTAAGCAACGACTTATTGTCGGGCCTATGCTGTCCCCCCATACTTGAGTACTAATGCTGTAACATGATAATATTGTAAAACTAATCATTTTAAAAGAGTAACCATGGAGTTTCTTGCCGGTTCTTCTCCATAGGAAACGACCAACCCGAACCGTGCACCTTTTTGTCGACGTTTCATAAGTGCCCATGTAGGCCTATGTGAAATAAAAATATTTTGATTTGATTTGATTTGAGTACTCTAAGAAAGCACAAATCAAGACCGCCGTCATTCCGACCTCGCCGCCGAGGTCCGTCGCGACGTCCCAGTAACTTTCCCCCCCGTCTCTTGCCTGAGCCAGCCCGCGACGCTGAGCCAGTAGCTTTAAACCAGCCCCTAAATAATTTAAATCAGATCCAGCCTGTCCCCTTGCTGCCCCCCCCCCCCCAGCGACGCCCTAAGCCGAGGCCCGAACCCCACAGGGGGTGCCCTTAGCGTGTAGTCGCTTAGTTTTTAAGTTTTTGCCCCTGGCTGGAGGCCTTACACTCAAGGCATCCACAGGACTTGCCCGGTTAAGCAGTAGCCAACCTCCTAGGTTGAACTGCGAGATGCCCTACCAAAAAAAAAAAAAAGAAAAGCGCAAGCTTCATTCAATATTTGGCTGTTGATGCGTTCAGAGTGTTGGACTTTATTGACAGACAATAATTGTTATTTTATAAACCGTGCTTATCAGCGCGACTTTTAGTCTTTAAATAGTTTATTTTAATTTCTTTTGTTGTTATTTTATGAATTAGGTTTAGTTTTGTTTAAATTGTAAACTATTAATAGTTGCTATTTTTTTTTAAGTGAAGTAGTAGTAGGTAGAATAGAAGTAGAAGTAGTACTCATAGACTTTTAGATAAGTACTGATAGGTTAGTTTTGGGTCATTCATGTTTATTTTTTTTGTATTGAGTAGGTAAAAGCGTAGGTACTTTTTCAAAACTATGAGGGAGGACATCTGCTAATTTTTTTTCGAAAAACGACGGAAACGCGGACGAAGTCGCGGGCAAAAGCTAGTTTAAAAATATGTTGGGTAATGGGGTAAAGGCAATGAGGCAATAATAAAACAAAAATATATTATTGAATGAATTTATTAAACATTAATTACTACACCTGTTTGCCTCTCGTTTCGCACCCTTCCACCGTTTATCCTACCCCTAGTGGAGTTCTGTGTTATTATAATGTACTCGAGCCCGGAGGAAGGACGTAGGCTTTCATTACAAGTAATTAGTCAAGTAAGCAAGTGGCAAGTAGTAAGATACAAGGATATTTTACAAACACTTTCACAAAGTACAATCTATGCTGGCATTTCGGTATTTCTAGAATATACGGAGGAACTAAAGCTCAATATTCAACGTAATAACACAAAAACACAAAATTTACACGAAAAACTGCGCACGGGAATGCAAATATACCGGTGTATATTTTTTTTTGTATCAGTAAAGATATCATCATAAAAAATCGCAAAAAAATTGAATATTTTAAAAATAATGTGTATTTGGTTGTTAATTCATATTTTTTGTGCAACTGGACTAATTAAAGAAAAATAACCATAATAACAAGTAGTGTAAAGTACCAAATATTTCAAGTGGTAATACTGCAATAAAAGTTCCTTGCTTGCAGAATAGATGGCGCTTTTAGCAATACAAAAAAAAACGATCTAGTTACCAGGGCATGGGCCTCTTAGGTTGATTGTTCAACTATCACGTCTCGACATTTTCCTGCCCTTGTCCCAATTTATTTGGGGTTGGCGCAGCATGTATTCTTTACAAAAATTAAAAATGTTTTAAATTTTGAAACGGTGTTCAGATTACGCGCTGCGCTGCATCACAGCAGAGGGCGTGCTGCACAAAACGCGCGGCATTGTGCTGGCCACGTGCTGCCACCACCGCTGCGAGCGAGCTGCATTCGTCGCCAACCAACAGCTGCAGGTCTGTTCAAATTAAAGAGTACATTCCGGGTTTTGTCTGAGAAAGCAACGCACATGCGTTCACTCTAACATTGCTAGTATCCAGAGACAGGAGGGGCAACTTATCATAAATTAGCTAATTGTCTTCTTTGCCAATCAAACAACATAAATGAAAACATTGAAAACTGTTACACCATGAAAACAACATTATCTGCCTAGCCGTTTCCCAACTGTGTTGGCGTCAGATTCTAGTCTAACTGCAGCTATATACCAGTATTTTACATGGAGCGACTGCATATCAGACCTCCACAACCAAGTTACTTAGTACTGGGTAATACGATACTTCTTGGTAAAACTGGTTGTCAGCCTTTCAGGCCATTGACTACCTGTAACGACTGTCAAAGATCTACCAAACGACAACCGGGACCAACAGCTTAACGTGATTTCCGAGGCACGGAGAAAACTCAGTATGCAATGAGTGGTATCACATCCACGGACCAACCTAGGCAAGCGCGGTTTAACCTGAAGATCGACCCGAGCGGCTGTTATTATTTAGCCAAACTCCTGACATCAGCAAAACAATGAAAATCTAAAAACCATATTCATATTTCCAGGAGATGGGCATAAGCAGTGAGGAGTTCAACGTGATGCTGGGCATCGTGTCCTGGGCCACGTGCGGCTCAGGACGCAGCCGCGACTCGCGCGCGCAGGCGGCGCCGGCCGAGCGGGACGTGCGCGCGCAGGCGGCGCCGGCCGAGCGGGACGTGCGCGCGCAGGCGGCGCCGGCCGAGCGGGACGTGCGCGCGCAGGCGGCGCCGGCCGAGCGGGACGTGCGCGCGCAGGCGGCGCCGGCCGAGCGGGACGTGCGCGCGCAGGCGGCGCCGGCCGAGCGGGACGTGCGCGCGCAGGCGGCGCCGGCCGAGCGGGACGTGCGCGCGCAGGCGGCGCCGGCCGAGCGGGACGTGCGCGCGCAGGCGGCGCCGGCCGAGCGGGACGTGCGCGCGCAGGCGGCGCCGGCCGAGCGGGACGTGCGCGCGCAGGCGGCGCCGGCCGAGCGGGACGTGCGCGCGCAGGCGGCGCCGGCCGAGCGGGACGTGCGCGCGCAGGCGGCGCCGGCCGAGCGGGACGTGCGCGCGCAGGCGGCGCCGGCCGAGCGGGACGTGCGCGCGCAGGCGGCGCCGGCCGAGCGGGACGTGCGCGCGCAGGCGGCGCCGGCCGAGCGGGACGTGCGCGCGCAGGCGGCGCCGGCCGAGCGGGACGTGCGCGCGCAGGCGGCGCCGGCCGAGCGGGACGTGCGCGCGCAGGCGGCGCCGGCCGAGCGGGACGTGCGCGCGCAGGCGGCGCCGGCCGAGCGGGACGTGCGCGCGCGCACGGGGCGGCGCGCCAAGCAGCTGCTGGACTGGGCGCGCGTGCTGCACCTGCGGGAGCGCGGGTTCGACGCCCGACTGTGCTACTTCGTGCCTGCCGCCGTGTCCTTGGAGAACGTGTGTATCGTCGCTAAGAAGCTCAGCTGATGCTGGCTCCGTTGTACTCAGCAGACGCTTCAGCTCGTCATTCTACTAGCGCAGTGTAGACATACAATGTAGTAAGGAAATTACCGTCTCCCATAGATGGGAAAAGTGTATTAATTACATTATGATTTTATTGGTTTAGCACTTCGTTTACGGGTATGATGTTCTGCATGAAATTGGTGCTTTTCAATATTGTAATTATAAATTATAATAACGCCATTTATTTAAAACTTGTTTTTTATACCCAACACAATGTAATTATCCCCAAGTCTTATGTCTAGTACGTATGTACAAGTAGCAGAATGCAACTAGCCAAAACGTACTCTTTTTTTTTTCCTTCATGATTAATTTTATTACCTAAGCACGTTAAGCCGTTGGTCCCGGCTGTCATTGGTTGATCTTTGGCAGTCGTTACGGATAGTCAGAAGCCAGTAAATCTGACTCCAGTCTTGCCATGAAATACCGTGTTACCCAGTTAATGGGTTGTGGAGGTCTGGTAGGCAGCCGCTCTGCGTAAAATACTGGTATTCAGCTAAATCCGGCATGACTGGACGCCGACCCCAATACAGTTGGGAAAAGGCTAGGCAGATGATGATGATTAATTTTATTACCTATTTCAAATCTTTGTTTTTTCTTCAATTATTTTTAAAATACCGGATTTTAAGACTGACTTCTTTTGTAATTGGTAACTGATACTTTTGCTTTTTTTCCAGATATTTGCGAATGAATTGTTAGTCACTTTACTCATAAATGTGATTTTCTTGAACATTTTTATGCAAAGTTATCTGTGAAAAAGTGTCAGTTACGAATAGCAAAAGAAATCTTGTCGAATAATTCGATCTTTTGTAAATAATTGAAGAAAATAGAAAATCTTTAAAAAAAAACTTGAAATATGCAATTCATCGACTACAATGAACAAATAAACATACCTTTTTCAACTTTGTTCACACCTCTAGGAACTCAATAAGAAAGTCGAATGACAATCCGATCACTATAATCTTCGTTCCACCTTTTTGTCTAATTGCAGTCGACTAAAGGAAGCGGATGGAAATAAAATGAAACGGTAGCAAATATAATTTTGTATATTTATATCAATAATTATTATCTAAAAACAAAATTCTATTACTATACAAATGTTCAGTGAACCTAGCGGCAAGTGGCCGCGTCTCGTCCGAAGCGAACATCAACTTAATCGAACACAAACTCTCTGTCTCATATAATTTGGATTGAACTTCACAAAACATATCGTTATACTTAGGCTTTTTCGCCCACAGTTATCTTAATATAATTCGCAACAAACTTTACGTGTCGATGATAAAATAAGCTCTAAAAATAAACATGCTTACACAAAGTCAGGCCCGTCGCACTCGCACCGGCAGCACGGGCAGCTGTCGCGCTACCTGTGAGCTGCGCCTGCGCCTGTCGCACGTCTGTCTGTGCCACAACGACCGACTCTTTCGTACTAACATCAACTTAACCAAGTTACTATAAAAATAAGAATTATCTATCACCAAAAACGTTTACATAAAAATAAATAAATGATAAATGCTCCGTTACTGGCAGACTACTCCGCGTGCCAGGTCAGATTGCGCGCAATAGGTAGTAGAACCTGCTGTGAATGTCGCATGTTACATAAAGGACGGCGTGTTAGATAGTCTGAGCACTACGCAGTACGTGTCGCGCTCGGCAGTCCGACCAGGCACTTCCGATGGTTTCACTTTATTATAATGCAACCTTCAATTTACAAACAAAAGAAAAACAGATATTACACTCGAATTTGGAATGCGATAGCGAAGTAGCAGGTAACAACGTTCGTTCACAAAATTTTATATGGTTACAATAATACAAATTCTATAAATACTTTTTGTTGTAAATAAATAAGGTAAAGAAAGATAGTGGACATAATAGAAGTAAGGATACAATATAAAGTTTTCATATAAAACGTAATTCTTGCGTGAGGCAGGCAGCGCCAAGCGTCTATATGCTGCTATAGGTAGGTACTCTAGTAATATGTATGAGGGGAGCCTCCACCACTATACAGTAAGTAACAAAAACCCTGTTGTTCCTTCTACCTACGTTTTAAGAATCGGTATACACACGTAATAAAGGAAGTCATTTATAAAAAACGGTCAACAAAAATAATTAAAAAAAAATATTTAATTATTAATATTTGTAAGGTTTAACTGATTTCTAGGCATCTTCTGTCGCGTCAAAGGAAGCCGCCGAGCTCGGCTATTTAGCGAAATAAAGATGTACTTGTAAAATCAGATACTCGAAACATTTTTTTGAATTTGTCGATTTTAATAGTTATTTGATTTTGGCCTCTCGACTGGCCAATGCTTAATTTTTTTTAATTATAACTTCATCAATGTTGTGCTTGTAGGTAAATGTATACGTCCCTAACAGGAACAACAGGGTTTTTGTTACTTACTGTATACTATACAATTCACTATATTTTACAATATTTACATGCACGTGTGTGCAGTTAGTTCGTACACGATACACGAGCGGGAGAGCGTACAGTCAGTGCCAGCGACGTGCACGACCGGAACTATGCGTCGCATTGGTACAAATGTGTGCAAAATGATAATTAGCGTCCACGAGCGAGAGCAAGTTCTGCGCTCGCGCAGAGCGTCGTACTGTCGTAGGGATCGTTGTACAGGACATGACGACACACATGAACCGACTAGTGGTATTCTATGATAGTGCAAACGAAAACGTGGACAGTTAAATGAAAACATAAGAAGTCAAGATATGCTCACCGATCCTAGAGATTTCTCTAATAGTTTTTCACAAATAACAATATTTATATAAAGATTTATGTTATACTTTTCAAAATCAACGTACATCAGACACCTACAACTTTGTATACAAAATCAATTTTATAATATATGCGTCACAAAAGTCAGTTGTCCGTCCGAATATTGGCTCATCGTGTATGTGGCCGCACAAGAGTTCACTTGCTCTGATTGCTCATGCTAAATTAATATCAAAAAGATGTACAAACCTGTAGCGAATGTCAAGAGAAAGTAACTTTCAACAACATGATGACGTTTGTCTGTCGTTTACTAGAATATGGATTCCGCGACCGTTCTCCTAAGACCGATTCGTCATTGGACTGTTCGTCGACAGGATGATTCATTTTATTCCGTTTCCCCGGCAGTCTTTCACTTACGGACATTTCGCAAAATAAAATAATCAAATACCTATGTACGGCAGTTGCATCATTTTTCTTTATTTACTATTTATGACTTATTTTATTTTTATAGAATAGGATGTAAGTAATTAAAACTACACAGATAAGTAGGTAATGGTTTTCTTATAGGTAGGACTAACTGTTTTTTAATATTAAGTTTTTGTGTTGTAAGCAAAGTTTAAATTCTCTAGGCCAAGTAGCCGGCCCTGATCTCTTAAAACACAGTAAGCTGAAGATAGATATGAGTAGTTTTGTAATATCGCTTGTCTTAAGATTGACGGTGAATTGTCCGTCGTAGATGGAAAGGTCTGCAGTTAAGAGCGACAGGTTTATCGTCGTGACGGTGAAACATTTTGTAGCTGGAAAGGGCTGTCGTTGAAAGTAACGTAGGTATATGAAAGGTTCTGTCGGCGAAATGTCCATAGGTGAAAGACTGCGCCGGGGAAACGGAAATAAATGAATCATCCTGTCGACGAACAGTGCAATGGCGAATCGGTCTTAGGAGAACGGTTGCGGAATCAGAATTATGTAAAACATCTTATGGGAAATAAAGATTGTTTTAATAATTTAGAAGGGAGTTGTTTGAGCTTGTCAGTAGGACACACTGATACACTGCGCCGCGCCGGTTGGGCTGCGGCCTACAGGTATTGCAACAATATGTTATTTTGATGGCTGATGGATAAATATTTGTAAGGGTTAGGTTAGAAAACTTATACTTGAAGAAGAATGGAGAATCTGGCATTTTTATTATTGTCAAGCCACTAGCGAGGTCGCCACGCGCGGTGACGCCCTTCAGACAATGGGACGTTTGTTAAGAGATGACGAGCCGCGTTACAAGTAGAGAGATGCCACACGATGCAAGTGGCCAGAGACGAAGGGAGGTTCTGCAGTGCCTGGCAGAGCGGCAACACATCACAGCGCAGTATTGTTGATAATATCAAGGTTTTATAAAAGGCTACGACGTAATAGCGTCGTGCTTGCGATGCGGCGCTCGTGCGACATCTGGCGGGCGGTCTCAGTACCCGTAGCGCTCCTGGATGGACGACACGACGCCGTTGGCCAGCGACGACAGCCGCCCCGCCACGCGCGTCACGCCCGCGCGCACCGACTCGCGCACCTGCACACACGACACACGTTACATTATGTAACTGATAACAAGTTTATTTTAAAAAAAGATATTTATTTATCTGTCTAAATAATCTACATTAGAAACACACTGAATATTTCAATTGGGCGTGGAGTGTCAAATCCGAAACTATGAAGAATAGTGAAAAATACTCAAAAAGCCCCGAGTCCAATTTTTTGAAAATTAAAACTGCATCATTGGATTTTTGGAAAATTAATATTCCTAGGCAGGAATCGAACCTGTTGAATTGAAAAAAAAAAAACACAGTGTATTATAACACCATTCGATAGTGTCGCTAATGGGGTTCAAATTCTGGGAAGTTATGACATGCAATTTAATTTAAAAGGAAAAGGTTAAATTTTATGTTTTTATTTACATTTTAAAGAAATATCCTAGATTGATGACACCCCCAGTGCAAGCATTATCACAACTTTGTTTTAATTTCAATTTTTTACTAATTCTTCACGATTGAAGGCGAAAGTAAAAGAAAAAAAAGTAAACAATTGAAATTAGAAGTTATAACTGAGTTGGCGCCAACGGTAATTTTGTTCGACGTTTCGTTGATTACTACTAACGCTTACTGCTTGAATATATAATATGGTGTCTGGGATAATACTTTTTAGACGCATTCTGATCGTGGCTGACCTAGTAATTCAGAGGATAATGTAGTTTTTTAGAGGAGAAAAATGTTATTAAATAGAAGTCGTTTTTATGAATAGCTGTTTAACGCGCACGAACTAACCTCGTCGAGGTCGGGCGCGGACACGCTGAAGGCGGAGTTGCGCGGCAGGCGCGCGCCGTCGCCGCCGAAGTACTCCGCCGACGAGATGCTCGTGCTGCCCTGGAAGCGGGACAGGTTGCCGTCGCGCTCCCACGCGGACTCCTGCACCACACACACGTCAGCAATAGGCTACGAGTACTTGCCCACATTTCAACAATTTCTAGCATTCTTCATGGGGAAGTTATATAAATATTTGAGTTTAAAATATAGAGCCCCTAAATAAATCCCAACTCACTCATTTACCCCTAAGTTTAGGGGAAACTACTAAGTTGGGAACCTTGACTGGCGTTTGCCACGGCGTGACGTAATGTTCAGTCACATTTGTTTTCTGAAAATATTATTAATCATTGTTTTTTATAGTAAATAATGTGGTTTTCGTTATCTCCATAACATGAAAGCCTTAATAAGCTCAACGACTCAACGTATACTAGGCCAAAGTATATAAGCTAGCGAAACTCGGCAGACATGATGGATACCGATATCTAAACACGATAAATACAAAAAAAAGGTTTTCTCAACTTACTGGAGTTGAGAAAACCTTTTTTTTGTATTTATCGTATCGTATCGTATTGCGACAAAAAATATCAATGCATTCTATTAGTGTTATCGTGTTTAGATATCACGGGTGCAGCGTTTTGCTAGCTAATTGAATTCGATCTTTTATGAAAGAACTAACCTGTTCACCAAAAAACTGCGCGGAGCTGATGGCCTTAGCAGAGCCGAATTTCTTGACGGCGGAGTCGTCGTCCGCGCTTTCCGCCCGGCGCGGGCGCGGGCGCGACGGCGGGCGCGAGGGCGCGCGGGCTGGCTCGGCGCTGAACATGGTGTGCACGGCGCGCGCGGGCTCGGGCGAGATGCGCGCGCCGCCCGCGCCGCCCAGACCCGAGATGTTGTCGAACGAGGAAGACTTGCGGTCGCTGTCGCCGAACAGCTTGTCCAAATTGCGACTGTTGCCGTACGGCTCGTTTCTGATCGAATAAAATTTACAAATTAGTGATTGTTTTTTATTGATTTTTGCCTGAATGACTTTACATCTCTACATCAACATGGCACATAATATAATCGTGCAGATGTGCACGGTGCTCGCAGTGGCGGATCTATCATACAAGCCGAAAAGCCCGGCTTGCTATACAATCAAACTCAAGAAATAAAAATAAATTCTTACAAAAACAGAACTTTATGTCAAACATCTGATTCTGCATGCCACGTGCACGCCAAACGGAACGCAGCGTAATGCGATATACCTGCGGCCTACGGGCAGTGCTAACGCTTTCTCTTTCAAACCCATTGGCTAGCATTTGGCTTCGAACCTCTCACTTGCTCCTAGCAAATTATGTCTGATTTTTATTACATCGGTAGGTACTTAGTTGAGCGTTTTGTACTGAATTTAAAGCTGGGCTTTTTTTTTGAATGTGTGCGTGTAAGTCAGTGTAACTTTGAGAGAGAATGTGTGTTCGCGGTTCGTGGTTCATATTTGTTTTGAGCATTTACTGGTGCATTTCTTTGTTGTGTTTTATTTTTTCAATGTCTTCTGATTTAAAGTTTTATGATCAGTTTTTGCTGTAATTCATGTTTTTAAGATGTGATTATAGTTTTTTAACACTAAAGTGAATTCGGAAACGCATGCAATTGTTCCTTGTGAAGGATTAAAGTGTGTGAAATCGGTACTGGGCAAGAAACACTTTAAGTTTTACAGAAAAATATAATCTCGTTACTTCACCTCAAGGGGTAGGCCCCTGATCACATTTTAATTGTGACAATTCCCGGGACAAGTTATTCCGCGGAAGGCGCTTTATCATCTTTAAAACGTATTCACAAATATTTAAGAATACAAGACAAGAGCGGCTTTCCGAATTATCGGCAATTGTTATAGAAAAACAGCTGTTGGTAGAATTAAAACGTTCACCAGCATTTTATGCTGATGTAATAAAATTATTTTTACAGAAAGAAAGAGTTTTTGATTTAGAATACAGAAAGTAATTAAAGTAATTTTATTATACATTTAAGTGTTACATTATAAGCATGCACCAAAATCATTTACTCAAACGAATTGTCAACAAACGGCTTTTGTTAAAACCACGGGAGGTACGTCATTGTTGATATTATTATGTAAGTATCTGTAAATCTATCTAGTAATACCATGCATACTGTGTGCTTTGTTCTTAGTCATCTGCCCGTGGTAAAGAAGCGAAGAATGAAGAGTTATGGCTGTTTACATTGTGAGTAATAATAACACATTCATACATTTTCAACAATTTGTTATTTGAGCGCCATCTCTCGCCAAAGAGAGGAAATAATTACGAATTGATTTGAAGGGTTCAGTTGTTACATTTATGTCAGTAGATGGCTCTTATATCATTTACTTATTTTGTGAAGGGATATAAAATACGAAAAGTTAATCACCACTATTTGTATTTTTATATTTAGGCATATTTAAACAATAGAAAAATAAAACCGGCGTTATTTCAATCCAATGTGAGAACTGAGAGCGAAACTTTTTTAATTTTTTTTCCCAAATATCGTCAGTTATTTAATTGGGCTTTGCCTCCTTTTCAATGAGGTTACGCCACTGGGTCCTCGGTATACCTGATCATGGTGAAGGAAGAGCTGAAGTCGTCGATGTCGTCGAGTTGCGCGCGCGCGGCTGGCGCGTCCTCCTGCTCGATCACCGTCATGTCCGAAGTTGCCGAGTGCGACACGCCGCTGAAATATCAACCACAACGTAAGCTTTTACAAACAATTTTCCATTATCAAGTTGCCCGTCCCAAAAAAATTATTTCTATGAAGAACATCGGGCAAGCTGTTCCTGTGACGCTTTGTAAATTGGGAATATTTACAGTATGATTATTGTTAGTTGCGGATTTTGATATGCGGCTCGCGGTAGGCCAGCGTGGGCCAGCGAGGGCAGAGGTGTACAGTACTATACAGATACTCACGAACGGTTGGCGGAGCTGGCCTGCGCGATGCCGAGCCGATCGGCGTGAGGGCGCGGCGCCTGGCCGGGCTCGCGGTAGGCGAGGCGCAGCGAGGCCACCTCGGCCTCCACGTGGTCCAGCGTGGCCGTGCTCTGCGACGCCGTGGCCGACTCCAGCTTCAGCTTCTCGGCCAGCATGGCCTCGCGCTCGATGTCCTCGAAGTTCGCCGCCACCTTGGTCGCGCCCAGGCCGCCCTTACGTGCGCCCAACTGTACAGCACAGATTTACTTTAACTGCGTTCCACAGAGACACCACAGCCTACCTAATTCATGATAAATGTTGGCGAAACAGAAAATAACAAGACGCCTGTTGTCCTCGAAGGGATAGGCAGTGGACTACCAAAATAATAAAAGTAAAGCGATAAAACAAAGCGGGAATGCTAACGCAAGCGGCAACCTCGGCGATGCGTTCGGCAGTACTGTTGGCTGTATCTTGCTCTAGCCAATGACGGTTCTGAGCACCACAAAAGGAAACGCGCATGAGCGAGAGAAGCGCAACCTTCAGAAAGTCTACCTACATACGTTACATCAACTTTAACTAATCGTAACAAAAACGTATCGTAAAAGTGAAACGATGAATTGTATACAACACCGTAAACGGTATATCAATGATCTATGTACTGGTCTGCGTTTAAGTTCCTATACGTCAAAATAATTCGTATTGGGTTTACGGGATTACCAACTTTTAGTTGCAACGCAAAGTACATAACTACCCATAACCACATTACGTTGTGTACCTAAACGAAATCCGAGTTCGCAATAAGGTGACCCATAGAATATTGTAATAACGTGCAACATATTTCCTATTACGTGTTGTTTATAAGAAGTGCACGCGCTTACTTCACGTGGATATCGTATATTTTCCTAGTCTCAGTCAGCACACGTCTAAAAAAGCTTTCCGGAATTAATTATTACAATCTTTCATATTTCCCTACTGAGTTAAGTATTCGAGACAAGTCCCATCCCAACTAGCAATTTTCTCTTGCGGTTATGCTGATTTAAGAACTATGGTGTTACAGCAGACTTACATGTGTCTAGACTATGACAGTACATCTTATAAAAGCATGATTTAATGCATTTTGTACTAAAAGAATACTAACACTTAGTACCTGCTCTTACTCGTATAGATGTGTTCATGTGTATAAAGAATCGTTGTAACACATTTATCAGCACAGTTGTCTTACAAGTGAATTTTTAAAAGAGCTCTTGAATATTATTTGCACTTAAAAAGCATCTTAAAAGTACATTTTTTCATAGTAGTCTAAACTCTTGCATAAAACTACTTTATAGCCAACAAGTTGTACGTGTGCATTTTCTTCTCTGAGTCAAATTAAAGAGGAGACGAATAATAGTAGAGCTCTATCAGAATATTTTGACTTTAAAAAGACTTGTGAACACTTTTTTGAGAATGTCTATATGAAATATCGTGACACGGCCGGGGGTCAATATCCACTATAAAAAAGAGTAAGTAAAAATATTTTATAACACATTTGCTCGTAAAGGGGTTCTTCAATTTCGTATTGTATCTCATTACGTACTTGTGCGTTATTGTAATGTAAAACGCACGGTTTATCAAGATGCTCCGTCTAACACGAACGGTACTTTTTTAAATCTTAGCAAAGAGTTTTTATGTCAGAAAAGTGGTCAACATTTTATGAATAAAATTAACTTTGGGAGATAAAATATAATAAGCTTACCTAACATTATACTCACCACAATATGGTAATTTGTATGCCATGGTTTTAAAAGGAACCATAAATTTAATAAATGGCTGTAAGTAGTTACCATATGTAAGTGCTCAATAAGACCAAAAGGTTTAAAATTAACTTAGGTCGTGTGAAATAACACATTTTAGTATTATCTCAGAGAAGATTCATTAGTCTTATCAATCTCTAATGGCGTCGAGGCGAGTTTGTATTTTTACAATTAATTAATATTTTTTTACTAATATTCTAAATACATAACGAAGTGGGCCTATGAAAATATTTAGAAAAAAAATAGTAGGGGTGTTAAAGGACACAGAACCCATTTCTACCATTTTTAGATTTTTTGTCTGTTTGTCGGTTTGTCTGTTCGTTTGTGCGCGCATCACGTAAACACCCCTTATTATATTCAAAATCGAAATATTCAAACATAAGAAGCACTGCTCCGAGTAACACTTAGCGTTTATTTCATCAAAATCAACCAACAGACGCAAAATATACACTTCTCATCAAAAAAATCGAAACACTTTCGTTTTTATTGTTTTTGTCCTAATTTTTTACAAAAGAGAATTAATTCCATGAAAAAAAAACATTATTGTGTAGCTGGCAGTTTGGTCATTACAGTAAGAAGAAAAAAATCAAAATTCGAAATTAGAATTTCATTTGTTTATCCTATAAATGAAATTAATCACTGTTTTGAGACAAATGTGTATTTAGGGTTGGAGTACGTTTCTCGTTTAAAAACTAAAAATTAGCGCTTGTCTTTAAACTTTTTGTTTCTTATTTCATTTACTGTGACTTTGGGACGTCTGAAAAAACTTTTTTTTCTAAAACATATGGAAACTTCGCCCGCAGAAGCCGCCCAAGTGGTGGCATTGCTGGA
This sequence comes from Eurois occulta, assembly GCA_950022335.1. NCBI lineage: Eukaryota > Metazoa > Arthropoda > Insecta > Lepidoptera > Noctuidae > Eurois > Eurois occulta. Next base: position 23,764,909 of record OX465478.1, read on the forward strand.
TTCTGGACTTAGTCAGCGTGTTGTGGCTGCAAGATTGCATCTAAGCTTATCATCTGTTCATAGAGTCTACAAACGCTATCGGGAGACTGGTTCGTTCACGCGCCGTTCAGGATCTGGCAGGAATCGGGTCACTTCTGAGCGAGATGATCGATTTATTGTAACAACTTCTTTACGAAATCGACGCCTTAACGCTTTTCAACTGCAGCAGCAGCTTCGCGTTGTACGAAGACTAGCTGTAAGTGACTCTACAATAAGAAGAAGGTTGAAGGAACGCGGATTGGCACCGCATAAGCCAGCGAATGGGCCGAAATTAACTGCAGACCATCGAAGAGCGCGCCTTAACTTTGCCCGCGAGCACCTAACTTGGTCATACCTTCAGTGGAGCAAAGTACTGTTTTCTGATGAGTGTAAAATTATGCTGTATGGTAACGACGGAAGGAACAAGGTCTACAGAAGAGATGGAGAACGCTTTGCACAATGCTGCATTGAAGAAAAGGTCAGCTATGGTGGCGGTTCGTGGACGGTTTGGGGAGGAATCAGCGCCGACGGTAAGACAGAACTTGCCTTTGTGTCTGGGCCACGGCTGCCTGCACTAAACTCTCATCGGTACATCGAACAGTGTCTTGAACCTCATGTGATGCCCTATGCACATTTTATTGGCAACGACTTCATATTCATGCACGACAATGCTAGAGCTCACACCGCGGGCGTCGTACGAGATTATCTTACCGAAGTCGGTATCTCCATTATGGTATGGCCAGCAAGAAGCCCGGACATGAATCCCATTGAACATCTATGGGATGAATTAAAGAGACGAATTCGAGCAAGAGATCCAGCCCCAGAAACACTTAGCCAGCTGCAAAATGCAATCCAAGAGGAATGGGATAATATACCACAACATGTGATCGTGACTCTCATCCGATCCATGAAGAACCGTATGGAAGCAGTAATAAGAGCTCGCGGAGGGAATACAAGTTATTAAATAAACTTTTCTTACATTTTTTTTTCATTTACGCGTGTTGTTTTACCCATTTCCTTCATATTCCATACAGGGTAAAAATTACTCATTATACAAAATACGAAACCTATGAAGACTTAATTTGAATTTAGAACAATAACATTAGGATTTAAAAACCTCATACTACTCACTATTAAATGACATTTTACATTTATTCCTAAATATACACATTTTTCTGATAATCCTTATCAAATCATAAACTGCGAGGTGTTTCGATTTTTTTGATGAGAAGTGTATTAATGTTTAAAATTTAGTTAGTAACCTCATACGCGATTTCTATGATTTTAATTATTTACGTAAATAGTCGGACGTTTTAGTCGGAGTGTAGTCGAAATGGTTGAAAATGAATTTAAGTAAGCTGACATGCTGGATACCCACATACATACACACTCGCACGCACATACTAATACATACACTCCTCAGACAGCGAGAGCTACTTAATTTTTTTTTTTTTTCCTGTTCAGTAGCTTCATCATAATTTGTGACCGATATAGGTACAAGTAGCGTTCTGTTTTCGCGTAGCGGAAGCAGTATAGTAGTAACATCCTTCTGTTTGTGTCACTTACTACTAGAGGGCGTCGGTATCAATGAGTGATTTACGCATATATCGATTAAATGCTTCCGCTTCTCGACACTGGAACCGCTGTTTTATCAATGAGTTATTGTAATATTATGAATGAATGTTGGAATAGTCGTTTCTCGACACTAGAGGCAGCACTGTAGAATCGGTTCTAATATTCTAGAAATTTCTGGAACCGCAAGTTGAGTGTAAAACGCGATTTCTTTCCGCCACATTTTATATGTAGCGGCCTGTTCACCTTCAGACACGACTGAGTGCACTAGTCTCGTAAGTTTTAACCGCGTTTAGATAGAATTGTTAAACTGTAGCCATCCTTGCCCGAAATCAGTGAATGTAATAGGTACATAGTTTAAAATCTGTGCATAGGGTCATTTCGCCTGTTCGCGTCCATCACCCTATTCGCGTCCATTTTTCGGACCTCCCTATAACAATTCTCGAAAATAGGTATATTAACACACTAAATCACCGAAAACTCGTTACCGCCAATACCTCATCGTATAAGAGGCGCATACACATAGACAAAAGTTCTGTGTGCCCAATCAATCATGTGTAAAAAAAATAGTTAGTCTCCGTTCTTCAACAAAGAAGCGCGGACGAGCGGAATGTCGGCAAAAAAATAGTGTGCAGGGGCGCGTTCGACAGTAATTATTTTATTGTTTTATGCGTATTTTAGAATACACAGCTGTTTCTAGACATAAAGCATGAAAAAAGGAGTAATATTAATTATGTATTTACTTGTTTTTTTTAAAGTTAACTGTTAAAATAAGGTGGACGCGAATTACTACACCGAATTTATAAAACTTCCACTTTGCGACCACAATGGACGCGAACTCGTCTATTTATGATTTAGTTAGTGTTTATTTTTATGTGATTAAATTATGAAAGGGAATTTGTTTTTATTTTTTATTTATGTACTAATATCATGCAATCGTAATGAGCAATTTGCGTCCACATTATTATGATTGTAGAAAAAGATACAAATATCGTTCATCACATGTGGAGTTGTGGACGCAAACTATACCTACAGGGAAATAGTATTGTACCAAATTGCGTCCATTTTTTCATTAAATACAAATAATAGCTTAAATATATTTTTTTAACTTACTTGTAAAAATAATTTAATATGTATTAATTTTATTCATTATTTAATATATTTTTAAATATTTTAAAAAACAAAAGTAAAGAAAACATTTAAAATATAAAATTTAGATGCCCCGGCCATCGGCATCAGGAACAAGGTCCAGGCGGGGTGGTCAGGGCTCCAGGGAAAGGAACCGTCTCACAATGCGTGCCGTGTCCAGGAGTACTGCTTTCTGAATCAAGCCCTTGAAGAACCAGCCGCGCAATGAGAGCCTCCTTTTTTTTTTTTTTTTTTTTTTTTTTTCTCCTTCTGCTCCTCCTCGACCAACACCTTGGGACCTAAGGTGTTGGTCGAGACTCTTTGCTATTAGTCCATTAACCGTAACGACTATCGGTACAATGATTGCAGAGTCCACGTCCCACATGTCGACAACCTCGTGTGCTAAATAAAGACACTTCATTTTTTTTTCATTTTCAGCTTTCACAAGATTCTCGTCACGAGGGACAGTGATCAGTGATGTCAACAATCATTGCACGGCGCTCTCGGCGATCTATCACCACAATATCAGGTTTATTTGCTAAAATAGTCCTGTCCGTGATGATATTTTGATCCCAATACAATGTGGCATGACCGTTCTCGAGAACTGGGTCGGGCACATACTTGTAGTATGGTACTTCAGAACCCACAAAGTTGTATTGCAGGGCAAGTTGCTGGTGGATAATCCTAGCTACTAGATTGTGTCTGTACAAGTACTCACCGTTAGCAAGACGAGAACAACCGGAAACAACATCGATTCACCGGGACGGTGGCATGCCCGACAGATGTCAACCGTACCGTCCTTGACAATGTATTTCCGATAATTGTTCGTCATGATAACTTCATCCATAATCGCACAGACAAAACCTTCGGTTTCCCCAAAGAGGTCACCAAATCGTAGCCAGGATACGGACGCCAAGAGGTCTACATCAGGTCCATGTAGGGCCCGGAAAAAGCGTCCGTGTAGCTCCTTCCTCTGCCATACCTCCCTACGGTCATTAGTATTCAATATCACAGGTTTGCGCCAGTTTTCGTTACCCAAGGAGAGCGGGGTGAGGCCCTTGTCCACTGAGACCACATCTCGGTGCATCCCCACGTCGGTTTCGAGAACCGTACCTCACGGTTGTGCAAGGTCTTAGCATTTAAGAAGCCACGACCTCCGCACTTCCGCGGGATATACAGTCTCATCACCGATGATCTTGGGTAATGCATCCGGTTTGCGGTCAATAGTGTGCGGACCCTCCTATCCAGGGCGTCAAGTTCCGTCTGAGTCCATTTGAGTATGCCGAAAGAATACATCAAAACCGGCATGACCCAACCATTAAAGGCGCGCACTTTGTTTCCGCCTGATAAAAGACTGTTTAACACTTTATTCAGGCGACCAAAGAAGCGCTCCTTCTATGATTGTTTCATGTCAGCAGCATTGATGCCTAATGCTTCCGACATACCCAAATACTTGTAGGTCTCGGTTGAGGAGAGGGATCTAAGGAATATGGAATCCGAGAGTTGAGTTCCCAAATAACTATATTCTTGAATAAAGAATCTGTTAAAAATACAATTTTTCTTTAGATTATCTTAAAAATATCACCCCTACATTCCTTTTCTTAGGTGGTGGACGCAAAATGGTCTATGGGTGGACGCAATTTAGATTTTTTGGACGCAAACTGGGTAAAACGCGTATTTTTGAAGTTTGTCTATTTATAAAAAAAACACAAGTAGTTTCGAACAAAACTGAAAGCGAACCCTATAGTAGACTATATAATGAACACATTACATAACTTTTTCATTGAAACTAGTGCTGGAAAATTTTTATCTTCTCCTTCAAACTTGCCAACTGCACTAAATGGACTCGAACAGGCGAAATGACCCTATACCGACAATAAATCTTGTAGTAGTGTTCGTGTGTCTTTCATTGCTGCCAGATTAGTCCTCTGTCCTCAACATAATTATAATATCATTGTTAAGAGAACATCTAAGGGCAGAAGGAGACAGCCGCGACACAAGTACCATTGTAACTTACTAACGCCACTCGTCCAGCGTGTGGATCTAAAAAATAGCATTGGCACCAACGTTGGGAGTTAGCCGAGGCGTGTCGGTTTTATCAAAGGAATCTGCGCCAACGTTCGCGAACCGCCCACATGTTGGCGTTTGCTCAGTCCTGAATCCTATTGCAACACGCCTCGAGAGCGCGCGACGGGCGAGAATGTCATCTTCATCCTCAAAATCGCCACCCGTATGGACAAATGAAAAAGTTATCGATTATTTTTAGAAGTTCCAGGCACAATCAATAATATAGAGCAATTTCGATTTCTTTATCGGACATCTTCACGTTGGCTCTGACGGGACAGGACCTGGTATAATAGCCAACGTGGGGACGCCTCACGATCTTAACCGACCAACGTTGGTACGAGCGTTGGCGGCAACGTGTGGCGCCGGTGTCAGTTTATAATAATAATATATCATTTATTTCAGGTAACAAAGACCCATAACATATATACCTTATAAACTAACATACATATTTATAAAAACCAGAAAACAGATGTTATTATTACATGACACAATGTTTTATTCTCTGGGTCGATTGACTACAAAAATTTGTGTAGGTTATAAAATACTTTTCAATTAAAATTATGAGACACGTGTAGGTTTCGCAGTTTTTACAGAGAAGGGGAAGAAAACCACCTATTACTTTTTCGATGTTGTTCCCGAGCGGAATCTGAATTTATTCTAAGTATTCCTCTAACACCATCGAACTACCTCTTCCGAGTCTTCGGCCACCTATACGGCGCAGTTTTGTCAGGCTGTGGACCATTATGAAGATATGTTTAACTGCCAGCAAGTAACTTGAACAAGTGCCGACTTGTGTTGAGACGTATTACCGATTTTAGCCCTCATTAAAGTTATCAGCTGCACTTACCCCGGCCCTCTTGGCGGGCTGCTTGCGCGCGCCGATGGTGGAGGGCCGCGAGTCGCCGGCCGCCACCATGTCGCCGCTGGCCACGCCGGAGCCCGAGTCCCACAGCCGCGCCTGCGACGTCAGCGCCGTGTCCGCCTTCGGCAACCCCTGTGCACACACGCGAGCGCTGTCATACACTGTGAACCAGCCCCCCCAGCTAGACATACTACACATTACAGTGCAACCAGAACCAGATCGATAGACGACGACCGTCACTCCAAAACATGTCATAAATCTACGATGTCCTCGAACGACCGCAGTCTGATTGCACACTTACAATACCTGGCTGTTATACCTATATATAATATGGCATTAAAAATATTAGCCATCTAGAAAATTACGAATATCAGTGTGCAGGTCTTTTTGTGAATCGAGATGTGCATATTAACAGCCAGGCAATGTATATGGATGGACGCCAGGAGTGCGGCGACATGCTACTCACACAATGTGATCTGCACTTAGAGAATGCTTTATGAAATACACACTGAACACTTCTACTATATTTACAACCGAACACTCAACAAGTTTAATGTTATTTGTGAACAAACAGTGTTATTTTGTGACACTGACTTATGAACACAAGTTGTAACAAATGTGCATCATAAAAAGAAAATAGTATTCCTTCTGTAACTCCAATCAATCAATTATAGTTTACGTTTTCCCTAAATACAATATCGATGGCGCGCATTAATTAGTTACCACAATGATTGTGAATGTGTTATAAAATGCTAATGAATTTAGTTTAAAACGCGTAAGTTTAAAACCAGTAAAACTATGTTATCGCTGTGCTTGTGCTACGCGCCGATAACAGAACGCGGAAAAACTAGAACATACTCTTTGACGTTTTATAAGATGTAGTAAAGCGCAAACCCACTAATATTGACTATTACACCTATTGAGCTGAATTATTGTATGTACTAATCTTTCTTTTAAGAAAACGGAAATAAGATAAGTAATGGGTTTTTATCAATTTGTTTATGTTGTAGATGGGACTGGTTCTTAAGATAAGAGGAAATGGAATTAACTTGTATGTGTCATAATGTATATAATGTATGACTCACTGCAAGAAAGCACAGTCAGCAGTGCTTTAGTGTTCACAAATACTATGATACCTCCAGATACGCACACAATGGAAAAGGCTAGTCATATAAAAGGTTTAACTTTACATTTGGAATGTATCATCAGTATTATTTAAAAACCATTCAATATTTTGAAGTAAAAACCATAATACACGCACCAGCACACAGCAAACTTGCCTTACTGAATAACATGTGGGGTGTGTTTGTAATTGTGCTAGTTAATGTAACAGTTTGAAACTAAGCACGACAAAGGCAACAAGCTCTTAGTCCGAGACATACCTGAGGACAGAACATGTATGTACAGTGCAATGTATCAGTAAGTATAGAGTACCAGCTGTGTCGCAACACGCGCGGATGTGGCACATTCACTTCTGTATGATGTCATACAGTGAATGTCACATTCGTAAATCAACTTCATTTCCTATAATATTCCTCTACTATTCACATTCGTAAACTTGGTCAAGATTATGCTCACAAAGACCTGAAGGAGCCAGCATCAACCTACATAAACAGTGAAACATTATTATAGTGAGTGCTAAGTAAGGAGCCACTAGCCCAGTAGCGCGTCGGTGTGGGGTGAGATGTTTGTGTTACCTGTGCAATGAAGGCAAACTCGCTAGTGTTAGTGGCGGAGTCGCCATGCTCCGCAAACCAGTCTACCTCACGCTCCTTGGCCTCCTTGGGCTCGGGCGCCGCCGGTTCCAGGTGTAGCTGCACAAGACCATGCCAATGTTGAACTCACACACATTATAAACATCACATATATTATACAAAGTGGAACTGGCTTGTTTTAAAGATACCTCTGAGCTACTTTAGAGAAAATTAAAACTGCATTTTTTGTATTTTAATAGTTAGTTTTTCATGCTTAGACTGGAATTGGAAACCAATATGAAAAGATGTTGTCCTGCATTATTGCCTTGACATTGTAATACTCAAAATGCATAACTTTTTCTCTTCATTTGTACATTACAACCTCAGGATACATTCATAAGAAAAATAGGATTTATAACTTGTCAACACTACCCTAATAGTTAGTTAGTTTTATTACTTTTCACATAAAACTATAAATATTTTTATGTTTATGATAATTTAACAGTCACTTCTATGCAACTATTATGTGTATCACACATTTAACAGTTAGTATGCGGGCTCAATAAATTATTGGCTCTGGCACTCATAAGTAAATAAATGTGCTATACATATTATAAAGTATACATTTAAAAACAATCATAATAGAAAGTTAAATTGATAACTTACATTAAGTACTTACCCAAATCTGTGAATAAAAATAAGAAACAAAATAAAAACCAATTAAACGTGCAAGCTTTACATCTTCAGTTAGAGACATACTGAAGGCAGAAAAGAACCAGTTGGACTTGCTCATGTCATAGTTTGCATTTATTAAGATAAACACTTCATTAGTAACTGTCCGAATGTCATTGTCAATCTGCTGGAGGCATCAAATAATCCACATTACTTGTAGCATTGAATAATCAAGGTATACTAAGCTCGCTCAGGCATAAAATGTTATCTATTTTGCAGTTTTACAATTCTCTAAAATATTTCAACTACACAAACACTATAGTGAGCACTGACCTTGGTCCCGTATGTCTTCATCGCCTGCTCTGACATGGCACTGAGCTTGTCACGGTACATCTGGGACACTCGGGAGCTATACTTTTGTCGAGCATCCTCTGTTGACAGACCGTGCGTGCGGAAGAACTGGGTCTGACATGTGGACAAATATAATGTTAGCTGTTTACAATCTTTTGCAACTTTACATTTACAACAAAATAATGTTATATATACCACTACCAGGACTTGGTCAATAAAATACAATGCTACACCACCACTATTTTCTGGAACAACACAACAGTTCGGCCTTGAAATTCTCTCTATTTTTATCAGTTTTATTCATATTAGTTTAGCAAGACTGGCCATGGAGTCGGGAGACAAGAAAATGATGGCAAGAGATGGACTTACAGCGTTCGAGTTCCCGCCAAGCTGCATGTTCCTGAGCTGCTTCCATGTCCAGTTGGTATCGAGCTGCGTAGAGCGCACGAACGTGAGGTGCACGCCGAGGTTGCGGTGCACGGCGGAGCAGTCGAGGCAGATGAACACTCCGTACGTCACCGACGACCACGTAGGGTTCTTCGCGTTGCAATCGAAACATACCTGCACACCACACAACATACATTATTATCACTGAACTTTGATTCTATAACTACATAACTATTGAAATCTACGCACTTTATTCGCAGGAATAGAGCGTAATCTTTGAAAAACGGCTTCAATATCGGTTTTACTTGGCCCAGAGTCAGCCATTTTCGACGTGTTCGGTGTTGTCACTACCTATCTGTCACGTTTGTCATCTCATGTCAACGTTTTACAACGAGGCCGTTTCATATAACGCAAAAGGCTCGTTTAAATAAATTGATTGATGGATGTTAAAATTCCAGTTTACATATTTTAGGCATCTGTCCATATTTTACCATGTAATTATTAAGCTTGTGCGTGTCTGGTTGAATTAATGTATTTTCTTGTTTTGAAAAATGACAGGATGCCTGACTGAACATTTACAATAAATTGTTTTTTGTTGTGATTTGAAAATGTTTCAGTATATTATTACAATACTTCATTTGTTAATCAATAGTTTCACGTATCTAGTACGGTTGTAACTAAAAAGCAAAAAGGTGATTGGATTTAATTGTAAATCTATAAGTTTCGAATATAAATCATCCTTGTCTATGGTCGCTGATGGTTGTCGAGCAGACGCATGTTAAAAATTTCTCGAGATAATTTTTGTTGATAAACTTATTTACGACACGGTATCAATAAACGTATATTGAAGACATAGACAGGCTTCAAAATTGAAAAAGTGCCGTGCATACAATTATCGCAATACAGATATTGTGTGGAAGGACGCTGTTATACGGCGGCATCTCGCAATCGAAATGCTCAATTAGCTATGTGTACGTGCCAGTGTCCCCGGGCTGACGAGTGAAAGTGCGACCAACTAGCGAGTGAACATGTTGGAGCGGCTGGTGAAATGAGTGACGAGTGGACGGGACAGGCAGAGGAATGGAAAACGTAAACTTTCAGCCGAGCGGGGAGGAGATCGAGCGAGCCTTGATGGACCTGGGCCCCCTGCTCGGCGTCACCATCAAGGAAGAGGTGCAGGAGGAGCTAGGCGACAGCGGCGCGGCGCCCGCGGCCGCGCTCAATGTACGCACTGCACACACTTCGCAACAACATCATGTATTTGTAAATAATGCAACCTTCCCAACTAGTTTCAGCCCTGTAATCATTAACACAAATAAATAATAGGCATCTCAAATGTACTATAGATTATCTCGTACCTATTTATCAATGGCCTTAAAAACAACTTTTTTGATGTTTACCATGTTCAATGTTCATAAATTTAACTTATTATTAGTTTAATTTATTTTTACTTTGTGTTTATTTTATGAGATTTTTCAGAGTAAACTTGGTTTCAGGTTCTTGTCAGTTCCCTCTGGAAAGTCTCTTGGGCAGTGTAACATGACTAGACAATAGTATAACGATGTGTGATCTGACTTTTACACAAAAAAATCATTTTAATTACTTGCACATCTAATTATGAAACATTAATGGACTAAGACTTGTCAGTCATTAGAAAGCCACTACAATATGCATCAACAGAGCAGTTGTGAGACAATTGTCTAGTAGGACTTATGTGTGACAAGCCCTCTCTTGTATGTAGACAGCTCGTTAGAAGCTCATTATGCTGTTGATTGTGCAGATGGTTAATCTTTGGCCATTTTCTGTAAGCCACAGGGCAGGCTGAGGGCTGCAGAAAGTATAATAGAAACAAGTTGCATGAACAGAGATTTGTGTAATTGCTACAACTTTCAGAAGACTGTTGATGGCACTACAAAAAAAAAAGCAAAAATAAATGCTGCTAAAATAAATGAGAGGAACTCAACATGATGACATGTACACTAAATAAATATCTAGGACAGATACAAAAATTCCTTATTGTCCAAACGTGAACCGCTGACAAAGCACACATAAATGACATGCACATGACATTTGCAGTGGCCTCCAAAAGTTTGTGGATATTTTTCACTTAAAATGTTATGTTACATTATCATCTAAAATCATTGTTTGACCTGTACATGTTATTATTGACTAATCTAAAAAAAAAAATAGTGAAAGGGTTGGGAAGATTTTTATATGAAGCCTGGCCGGCCTACCGTCTTTTTGATTTTAACAATAGCGGCCAGTCATTGAACCTTCATTAATCAATAGCTGGCATCAATACAAACAAGTTTTGTATGAGACAAAATGTTCTAAAATGTCACATTTCCGAGATATGAGCTATCAAAGCTAAAGTCCATTCAGTGATGGCTCCTTCTAATAATAGTATAGTATAGGGTATGTTGGAAGCGTTAGGGATTAACGTAACTAACATGAAGCAATTGTTGAGGGAGCGCTTCTTTGGTCGCCTGAAGGTGTTAAATACTCAGTTTCAGGCTGGAACAAGGTCGCGCCTTCAACGGTTGGGTCATGCCGGTTTTAGTGTACTCTACTTATTTTATTTACCCTTGTTTTTTGGCTAATCAAAATAGATGACTATAGTATTCCTTTCTTTACTCTCGACGGACAAGAGAAAAGAAAGAAGAAATAGAATTCTGCATTTTTTAACTCTTCAGTATAGCTCCTTACAAAAGCCAAGCAATTTATGACATTTAGAAAAATATATTGACAATGCCACCTACTTATTGTTTTGTCACGTATAAATACTAAAAATTTGAGATACATGACATTTGCGCGGGGCCTGGGTTTTTTTTTTCTCATAGTTCACGAACATTGTCTTTTAGTGAATGTGTTTGGTTGGTTCCAGCTTGAAAGATAGGATAGTTCAACCCGATAGGTGGCGCCGTGTGAACCAGGGACGGGTCAGTAGTACCTATCACGACAAACACACTCTTGCATTTTAAATAGGTCATGGCTGCTACCATAAATTCAATTAAAAAATACTATGATACGTAATGTTGATGTATGCAGGTGAGCAGCACGCCTGATGGGGGGCTCGGGGCCGGAGAGGGCGGTGGGGGCGCGGAGGGTGGCGGGGGTGCGGGCTCGCCCGGCGACGCTGCGGACGCGGGCAAGGGCTCGGCCGACTCGCTGGCGTCGCCCGGCGCGGCTCGCGCACCCATGGCTGACACGCGCTGCGTGCTGTGCAACACGGCGCTGGCGCTGGCCGATGGCACGCCTAAGCTCATGGAGTGCCTGCACTCCGCCTGCGAGCCCTGCATCCGCGCCAAGCTCGACGAGAAACAAGCCAGCTCGAGAGACTTCTTGGGTATGTAATAGAGATACCACGAATATTCGGCAACAATTCGGTATTCGGCCACTTTTTTTCAGTATTCGGCATAATATTGAAAACTATTCGGCCGAATACTGAATAGCAAAACGTGTCCTTATTAATGTTATGTTTTTGTGAAATTGTGGTAGTTTTTGGCGCCATGGATAAACTGAAAATTCGTACAATTTTCGAATATGAGTTCCTACGTGGAAATACCGCTGCGCAAACAACACGATACATTAACGACGTATACGGGCCTAACACTGCTTGCATAAACACGGTCCATTATTGGTTCAATCGTTTTAAATCTGGAAATTATGAGTGTAAGAACGAGCCTCGCGGTCGGCCGGTAACCATTGTCGACATCGACGAATTGAAGGCGATAGTGGAAGCGGATCCAACTCAATCTACGGCTGATCTTGCTGCGGCCCTTGGAGTTACTGTCAAAACAACATTGAAGCACTTGCGTCAAATCGGAAACATAAAAAAGCTAGAAAAGTGGGTGCCACACGAACTAAGCGGCCAACAGCGAGACTTACGCGTCGAAGCATGCATAGCACTACTGAATCGGCATAGAAACGAGGGAATTCTAAATCGAATTGTTACCTGCGATGAAAAGTGGATCCTGTACGACAACCGTAAGCGTTCGTCTCAGTGGGTGGACCCGGGTACAGCACCTAATCAGTGCGCTAAAAAAAAGATTACTCTTAGGAAGATGATAGTTACTGTCTGGTGACTAGTACATCACAGCTTCTTACCGAATGGCACAACAGTGACGGCAGAAGTCTATTCCCAAGAATTGCAAACAATGATAGAGAAGCTCGCAATTCAACAACCAAGACTGGTCATTCGCTCTCACACTTCACGACAGACCATCGCAAAGCTACAAGAGTTACAGCTGGAAACTCCGTCACCCACAGTACTCACCGGACCTTGCCCCAACAGATTTCTACTTTTTTAAAAATTGAGAAAAAATTGTAAGTGGGAAAAAATTCAACACCCAAAAGGCAGTACAAAACGGTTTCGCTGACTTCATCGCCTCCTGTTCAGCAAACTTCTACAGTAAAGGGATAAATAAACTGCCAAAAAATGGCAAAATTGTGTACATAATTTGGGCCAGTACTTTGATTAGCTAAAATAAAATAAAAAAATACTCACCAAAATTTTTATATTTTAAAATTTTCATACCAATCTCCAATTTCATAGGTAAATACCCAATGTTTCTTAAATTAATCAATCACATTTAAAGTAATATTCAGTATACAGTACTTACCTACAGTATGATGCACCAACAATCAACAAATAAAGTGTGATGTGACACAACCGCGACCTAATCACAAATGAAACAAAACTACCTGCGCCTACGTACTACTTTTACTATGCAAGTGTAAACTCGTAAGTGACGGACGAGTTGTGACTTGACTCCCGTGGAAAGTACTAAGTGTAATATTCTGCGCTCCGGCCAAGAGCCTTGCCGAATATTCGGTATTCGGCCAAATAACTATTCGTGGCAAGTCTAGTATGTAATGCGTGAAGATTTAACTTCTTTCTTGTGTTATGTAAAAATTAATTATTTATGTATTGAGCAGGCGCGGAGCGCGTGACGGTGACGTGCCCGATGTGCCGACTGCAGTGCCAGGTAGCCAACATGATCGACCAACGCTTCGTGCTCGAGAAGATGGCGCTCGAGCAGGCCGGCTCCAACGGTAATGCTGCTTCCTATCCATGCTTTGTGTATGTGACCTTCCGACTGTAAGGTCTCGTGCTGTTTCTGTGTGCAGGCGGCATGAGCGGCGAGCAGCAGTGCAACAGCTGCGAGGACACGGAGCCCGCCACCAGCTACTGCGTGGACTGCGCCGAGTTCATCTGCGACAACTGCGTGCACGCGCACCAGAGGTAACCGAGCTCACAGTTCAAGTGCTACAACGACACATCAACTTTCTGCCACTTACATAAATATATATACCATACCAAGTTTTAGTTCATTAACAAACGTGCCGATATTAAGTGGCCGTAAACGGCCGTTCACGCGGTGCCAAGCTTCGCGATATTTTACGGTAAAAACTTGGGGTCACACGCCAACGCGTCCCAATGTTCATAATCATTCCGTTAAATGCAGTATGATACTTCCACGTGATCCCAAAATTATACGGTAAATGGAGCCTCACTTGGCAATTTTAACGTTTTCGCATTAATGGGATCCTAGCGCCATCAATCAATCATGACAGTGAGCGGCACTATACTGTATTGTGTTTTATCATGGAGTTTTATGAGACGATTGTATTGTTTGGCTAAAACTCAGATCGAAGGCGTAACTTATATGAATCTCGTTAAAGTGTAATGTTTGATGATGATGTTCGCGCTGAGTCGTCGCTGAACAGTTTGTCATGTCGGCAGGCTGAAGATCACGAAGGAGCACACCATCAAGTCCAAGGAGGAGGCCGTGGCGGAGCTGCAGGCGCAGGCCGGCGCGCGCAGTGCGCACGACATGTTCTGCGCGGACCACGTGCAGGTACACATACTGACACTCCCACCTACCTAGTACCACACACAGCTATACTAGCAGACCGCGATTCGCTAAAACTTGCGTAGCCATTGCGCACACATAGGGAATGTTGTCAATACTGGGCCGATTACCGGTATTAACTAACGAAACAAAAAAATGCTATGGGTAACTTCCATAAAGCATTTATTGCAGTTACTAACATTACCAAAGCCTGTGTTGCAAAAAAGAAACTATCGTCCGATACCTCAGCGCCTGTATCAACATAGCCTTTGTATTTATTTAAAGCCATTTCATTTATACACAGATTTACATAAATAGGATGTTCATTACTTTTAGACAGTTTTTCTAAAGTTTCAAATGATTCAATGGTGCCTGGATGAAGCAAAATTGTGTTATATGTCTCCCTAACAAAATGACAAGCCCTAGGTGAATATAAATGTACTTGTAAGGCGAATGATCTTCATTGAGGTGAATATGATTTTTCTAAAGCAACACTGACACACTTTCCTTTTTTTATGTATCGAACAAGAATGTTATTTAAAAGGTGAATATCATCCTGACACAACTTATTTTCACAGACAGACCTTGGCAGTCGTTGCTTAACCTTTATCACCCATCCACAGACCAAAGACGAAACGAAAATATCTGGCTTGCTTTCTATAAGAGAGAGAGAGAGACAGACAGAGAAACATGCGCACGCCGCACGGCTTATAATAGCTTACTATTATAGCAAAAACACATTACCCTCCTTTGCGTCGCGCAGTCGGATAAAAAGTGTCGTTACAACTTTTCGTCTTAATTTTTTCCGTCTAGCCCCCTTTAGCAACGCGCGATAAGGAACTTCGTTCCAATAATATTTTTCCCGATGTGTTAATTTTATCGAGATGTTGTAACAGGCGTGCGTGTATGGCCAGATGTGTGAGCGTGGAAGTCAAAGGAGTATGTAAGGAGCGTAGCAGGTGGCATTCTGTAGTTTCTGCCTGAATAGGTAAATGGCGTGTAATAATATTTGTTGCGGTACGCAGGAGCGGCTGTCGCTGTTCTGCGAGACGTGCGACCGGCTGACGTGCCGCGACTGCCAGCTGCAGCACCACCGCGACCACAAGTACCAGTTCAGCACCGAGATGGCCGCGCAGGTGCGTAGCGCGCAGACACTTCTTCTTCTTAGCGTATCGATGCCAAAAATATCAAATATGTTTAGCCCAACATTCAGCCTCGCGAACCCCGCTCACTGCTGCGTCACGAGCGCAGGTGATAGGGCATGCTGGCGCCACTCGTCTTGTTACATGGATCTTTCGGCGCTCAAATGTATTAAAAAAACAAGATGGCGGCATTCGTTCCGATTTTGGCCAAGCACCAATTGATTCATGTACACTAATGTACCTACATTATTTTTTTATATTCCTGTCTACTTTTATGTCAAATGTTTTCAGCTTCTTGCCTGCTATGGCGTGACATAAATCGAAAATAGGTTATAACAGAATGTTTACGATCCTTCTTGATTTTAACTGTTTCACAATTATTTTATTGTGCCACACGAACCATCATAAAATGAAAGAGTAAAGCACCCGCTAAACACTGCGAACTGAGCTAACTTATTTCCATATTGTTTTTTTAGAACAATAGACCGTAACGCGTGCGTTTAAGGCGCAGATCCCTTCAGGTAGGTAAGCTCAAAGTAGGCTCAGTTCGTGTTGCGGCCTCCGTGGTAGTAGGGCACAATAAATAGTGAGTACCCACGAGTGATAAGTAGCAGCAAGCTGTTACAAGCGCACGGCAGGATGCTGCTATTCTCGAGAGTACCTCCAAGCTCAAGATAAGTGTATCGATGTTAAACACACGAGAGCATGCGTGTCGACCTTGATGTGCCTCTGTGAGATAACGTAGGCAAAAGTTATTCATTCAAAATATACGAGGTTTAATAATCATTATCAATTTACAACAAGAATTTGGACTTAAAGCAAAAAAAAAAAACGTATCAATAAAAACAATTATCGGGATCTTCACATAATTTTATGTCAAATCGCTAAAAAACAAACCCCCTTATAGATTCGTCCTGTCTGTATGTCACAGCCATTTTACTCTGAGACTATTGCCACCACACAGTCGTTTGGAGAGTAGCTACGTGGCTTGATCAATAAGTACCTTTGTTATGAATGAAGACGCAAGATTTCTACAAATCATTATCTTTGTTTCAATGTAATCTCGTTCGAGGTCTATACACTTTTCCCAACGATTCTTCCACTTTTTAAGCCCTCAAAAAATACGATTTGTCAAACCCTTTAAAATAGGCTTTTGTCTCGGCGATAAAATAATCCATTGTTTCGATTGCCGCTTGGTCTCTGGCGTATAATAATGAATCCAGGTGTCATTAAAGGTTAAGGTAAGGTATTGAATGCCGTTTCGTACGATATGCCTGTGGCCTCTGCTACTTCGCGCACTTTAGTTCACCGATCAACGAGAACCATATTGTGCACTCTTATAACGATTTCCTCGGCAACCACCACTGCCGGCCGGCCAGTTCGCTCCTCATCAAAAACAGATGTACGAACACGTTTAAATTCCCTAATCCAATATGACTGTAACGGTTGTCATAGAAGGTGAAGGGTCCCCACCCACAGCATGCAACTTACAACTCATACCATGTTTTTCTATCCAATAATAAAAAGCGAATTACGAATCCATCTTGCTCTTTTTCCATTTTGTCGAAGAACATGCAACATTTGTGACAAAATAATGAAAAATAAATAAACTTTTGAAATAATGTGGGTTTTGGAACGTAAAAATAACTTTGAACGAACATTGGTTTAAACAATATTTTTGTTATTGTATTGGTTGATGCTATGGAACCCTTTGTGCGCGAATCGGTCTCTCCAGCCTTCATCATTTATGTTCATCACGCTTTTAGTCACATGCCATTAGCCAGATTAAACCGAATCAGTCTGGATAATGAATTTTATATCTATTTTATTTCAAGCATGGATCTTGGATGTACATTAATGGGCTGTCTTTGCTGGATAGTAATTTACTGAATGATAGATAAAAATGTAGAATGTGTTGGTTAGTTTAGATGTGCGATGTGCGTGTGTGTGTGCAGGCTCGTGCGAACATCAGCTCGCTGCTGTCGGAGGTGAGCTACAAGCGCGTGCTGCTGGGCTCGGCTATGAAGGTGATCCGCGACCGCCAGCAGCTCATCGCCGACAAGAAGAAGGCGCTCGTGCACGAGATCACGCAGACCGTCGTCAAGTGAGTACATGTCTGTTTGTGGATCATACTTACCGAGTTCTCTGCGAGCCTCCGGAAGCAAGTAAACCCGTTGCTCCCGGGTGCCCTTCGTAGATCTTTGATTGTCGTTACAGGCAATCAGAAGCCCGAAAGTCTGACAACCAGTATTAGGAGCCATTTCACGTTTTTGCGCAAATATCTAAGATTTTAGTCGCCTAACTTACCATCTTAGGTAACACTCTGGCATTGTTGAATACATGTTAAAAAAATACTAGTCTTTTGTATTGATACTTCATGTAACAAATTTACAAAAACTTATTTGATTACTATATAGTGATTTATCTCCCACAACTAGTTTACTGAAAAATCATCGCAGAGTCAATTTCATACTCCTATATCTATCATTAATATTAATAAATTTCACTGAAAAAAATACATAAAGCATCAGACGTGTAAATTTGACGACACACAATGTACTAGAATATCGATAATTAATAACATTAATTAGTAAAAAGCAGTATTATACTGGACTGGTCCTGATTTTCCATTGAAAGATGTATAGTGGTAAAAAATTACGCTTTTTGGCGGGACAAGATGCTTCTAAAATTGATTCGATTTTACCAAGATCGCGAACTACCAGAATTCATAGACCCTAGAAAAGCAAGATCAATGCTTTTACGAGAAATGAATCTAAACTTGAGTGTTAAAATTTTGTGAAATGTCTCTTAATAAAGAACTGGTATTCAGCCTTAGGTTACATTGGAAGCTTACCCTTACATGTTGAAAAAGTTTAGGCAGATGTAAGTATCCGTGTGTAATATCTATCGGAACTGCCTCAGATTGACGAACGCTATCAACACGCGCGGCAAGCAGCTGGTGCTGCGGCTCAACGAGGTGTGCGACGCCAAGCAGCGCACGCTCAACGAGAAGAAGGAGGCGCTGGAGCAGCTGGCCGCCATCACGGACCACTGCGTGGGCTTCGTGCACGCCGCGCTGGACGGCTCCGACACGGCCGTGCTGCACGCCAAGCACGCCGTGTGCGCGCACCTGCAGCGCATCAAGTCGCGCCGCGCCGACATCCCCAACCCCGAGATCCCCGTGCGCATCGCGCTGGCGCTGGACAAGCTGCCCGAGCTGGTGCGCGTGCTGGCGGGCCTGGGGGCCATCGTGGTGGACGGCAAGGTGGACGGCGGCGCCGCCGTGGCGCAGGGCCCGTACCACCCGCCCGCGCCGCCCGCGCCGCCCGCCCCGCCGCACTCCGCCGTGGTGGCGCTGCAGCACGTGGCCATGCACCAGGTACTCTCACTACTAGTAACGTAACCGACGGTCGCTGAACTACTGTAATCGTTGTAACCTAAAACATTACTTTGTTTTTGACCTATCTACAACACAGAATGATCATGGTGTTGGTCGAGAGGTACAGTCATCCGCACGTCCATGGTAACGATTAGACATTGTATAGTCGCAGTAAGAACGGGTGTCGTAGGAACTGTTACTAGTGACGTGCTGTTAATTGTGCAGTAACATAACTGATGTGCGACGTTGTTCCATGTCTCAGACGTTGGCTCGCTACCAGGTCAGTGCGCTCATCTCGTCCTTAGTGAATGTCTTCATTCTGTTCTGCCTGTATGTTGTCGCATCCGTCACCGAGCGAACTACCCACATCTACGACGTTATCGCTCTCTTTCTATCATAGTGTTGCCAACTTTACTATCCTTATTTTGTATTAGCTTGTTAGCGTCTTTACGTTTTATTAGTGTTTTATTACCTGCATGAATTTGTTACGTTTTGTATATAACCACAGTGTATATATACTTGCGGTTCATCTGTTCATGATGGATTGATGAGATAGAACAAAACAATATGGTCCTACTTGATGACAAATTACTTCCCTACACTCATAATTATATACGCTCTAGCTCGGCTGTCCAATTTCAAAACCTAGTATCTGACAAATTTAAAAAAGTGAGTTTTTGCATTTTTCAACCTTGTAGACCACACTCCACATACTAGGATAGCAAAAACTCCACTAGGATAGTAAAAAACGAAGTTGAACAAAGTCGGAAACCTAGTATCTACGAACGTTTTCAAAATGCAAAAATTACAAGATTAAAACATAGTATCTAACATCAACCATTTTAAAAACCTAGAAAGTGCTTGTAGTTACTTGGATTTAAAATGGTGCATGTAGATACTAAGTCAATGAAATGGTTGAAATAAACGTCAAAACTGCCGCGCAACTTTAGTAAGTGAGAAGAAGTCGTTGCACGTGCGTGTTTTTGTCTATAAAAATGAGTAAAAATCAGTTTTATAGGTCGAAATTGATCTTGAGTGCTTTAAAAGAACAACATGGTGAAATGTAAGTACCTACGCTTCAGTGTATAATATTTCAAGGTTTTTGTTTTCCAAGGTTTTTTTATGAATAAAAGGCCTAACCTCAAGATAATTACACAAGCATATAAGATTTGTTGGTAACCGGCGAGATTTTGTTTTGTGATTGCATGGTATTTGCAATTTTTTTTTCTATAACTTAAGTTTAAAGATACCGAGAAGAAAAATAACGTTATCCATTCAAATACAATATTGAATGTTTAGAAACTGGGTATTATTACATCTCGCTTATGCACAGCAGAATATGTGCAGATACTGGGTTTTGATATTTCACAGCCGATTGCCGACAACTTTCGTTCGCGTGAAATTATTATAAAAATATTACTTCCCTATTTGAATCGGATTTTGTTAACAATTTTAAGGGCTTTATTTTCTTGGCACAGAAGCTAATTATTTCTCTAAAATAAAAGTAGCTTATGTTAGACCTTATAATATCAGCTAATATCTGCCAGTAAAAGTCCCGTCAAAATCAGTTCAGCCGTTTCGGAGATTAGCCGGAACAAACAGACAGACCCCGAGATGCCGAATTTAGTAGGCGGAATATGAAGCACTATTGTGGACCTATGTGTTATAGAATCTGTAAAATACCATATTTCAGGTAAATAAATGAATCTGAATCTGAAAGACAGACAAAAATTTAAAAAATGGGATTTTGTTAAAGTGTAGTATTTTCATATGCATTCAGTAAAAAGCTGTTAATTTTATACAAATAGACACTTCAATTTTATTTATTTGTATAGTTAAATGCCAAATTGCTATTAGAGGGAGATCCTGTGGCCGCCAGACCACATTTTATAAAATCTGAAACTTTTTTATAATTACAATTTATCATACTTTTAAGGTTTCTGGCGGTGGGTTTCCACCACATGAAATGTCTGGAAGTAGAGGAGGTGAATCATTATACTAGCCCTTCTGTACTATCAAAAAACCACGCGTTATAGTATTTCGCAACTTAGCAGCAATTTAACACACCTTTGTTACCTGATATCTACTAAAGCCACCACAACCGACTTTTCATAATATCCCAATGCTTCGCTTTCCATTGCGTCCCGTTGCATTTTACCTCGTTAAGTGGGGCTACCTCAACGAAACAGCAGCGGAGTGTGGTGGTGGAGCTATAGTGTTGCAAACTATGCTCCAGCTCCTATCCTGCCGTCTTAGCCCAAAGTGACCTCTGCGCTGCCACCGAAGCATTGGAAGTGGCGAAGTTCTGGGTTAACAAAATAAAAAAAATTGTCGTGAAGAAGACAGAATAAGTTTCAGCCTTTATAAAATGACGTAGGTCTGGCGTTCATGGGATCTTGGTCCATATCATCTAGATTTTGTATCAGCACTACGCAAACAGACTAGGAAAAATACATTCATGATGAAGGTTTTAATAACCACCATCTTGAATTTTGATATCTTTCGACTTTAGTCAGCAGTCGCTCAAACTTCGAAAATAATAGAATAGAATTTTATTTTGTAAATATGGGTAAATACAAATTAGTTGGTATCAATTAATATCAACGTTCAACCATATTTTATCATTCGGCATGCAAAGATTTACATTATCTATGAAACATGTACTTACATTTTAAAGACCAGATCGATTATATTTTTATTATTACAATTTCGTTTATTCATTTTTAACGTATTTTTTTTATTACAATTTCATTCAAACTCAAATCATTTATTTCAACTAGACCATTACAGGCACTTTTGAAAGTCAAAAAAAAAGCTAAGCTACAGTCACAAGGCATAATAACTTGCGAAAGTACTGTAGTTGCACATTCCAAAAGCGTAGATCTCTATGGAGAAGAATGGGCAAGAAACTCCATGGACACTCTTAAATCAAAATATTGTGACAAAATCTTGGATACATCATTCATGTTGAGATTATAGATATATGTGAGAACGATGTACAAAGACGTACACATTAAGAGCGTCCAGAGTAAAAGATTAATAAACCAACAATAAAAAAAAAGTATTTAATATAATCCGTGGCAGCTAAAAGATGTCCAGTCCCAACTGACAGCGCCCGTTCACGAACATGACGCATGGATCAGCGCCATTCAACTCAACGATATTGAAGGGAACTAAATGATCAGACACACCCGCCACCATCAGCGAGACATTTGAGTGAGCATGACATTCTCTCAGCCACCAGGACACATTCAAGTCAATGAAAGATAACAAAATATAAATGGTAGCTTTACAGTACTCACACATGTGTGTTATGCAATTGTATAATTCTAGGAGATGGAATCTATACAATGCAAGGATATTCTTACAATCTTCTGCAGCTTCCACTATAATTTTACATGGTAATGAATTTACGCCATTTATTTGTACTTGCTGCATTCGATCATATATGATTTTACTAAGCTAAGTGCTTGTTTACCCAGTCCGTAATGCTCAAGTTTTAGCAGCAGTGTGTCGTGATTCACGCAATCAAATGCCTTGGATAGGTCGCAAAAGATGCCTATTGCATCTTTCGCCTCTTCCCATGCATTAAATATTTCATTTAGTATAGTGACACCGGCGTCAGTAGTGCAACGACCTTTTGTGAAACGATATTGTTGATCATGTAGGATGTCATTCCGATTAAAATGATAGAGCATTTGATTTAGCATTACTTTTTCAAAAACCTTGCTGAAAACTGGCAAAATAGATACGGGTCTATAATTATTTGTGTCTTTGCTGTCTCCAGGTTTAAAAAGTGGTATAACTTTACTATACTTCGTTAAATCTGGAAATACCCCTTGGTCTACACATACATTAAATATTAAGGCTAAATATAGCTACTGTCTCAACAATTGATTGACAGACTTTAGTAGACATGCCCCAAAGATCTTCAGTACTTTTTATTTTAAGTTGCTTAAAAGCCTTCATAACGACCACAGGGTTTATATGTTTAAATTTAAATTCAACATTACAGGCTGAAACATTCTCTCTTAATAAATTAATGGCAAGGGATGGCATTACACTAACTTGTCATCCAATAGAACAATTAATAAATTATCATTTTCATTACAATTCATTCAGTAGATCAATTAATAAATTATCAATTATATTTCAATATTCAATTAATAAATTATCATAATCATTAAAATTAATCAACAAATATATTTTTCTCTGTTCCCTTGATCTGTCACGGCGATATATCTGACATCTTTCAACTGTGAGTCACTCACGTGCGATTACGGTGCATCTTTTTAAAACTTTTTTCTCTTAAGTTACGATAGGTGGCTCTATACAAGTTTATGTCGTTGGAATCGTTATTCAATTAGTTAACAGATTAAATATATATGGATTACTATAGTTAATCAAAGCAAAAAAAGCATAACAATAACGTCACGTGACCACGTGCCGCGTTCCGAATAAACTAATGTGTATGTTTACACGAACGCTTACACCTTGAGATGGTAACTTTATAATAATGTTTAGTCTACATACTTATCACAAACAGAGTCTCAGCTGTTAGAAATGTTTAGTTTAAGAGTATCGGCTAACCAACACTGTGCAAGTTTGAGCAAGATAGATACAGTTTTTATAAGCAAATTTACGTCAAAACCTATGACAGTGACAACCGGGTCTTAGCGGCCCGATCAACATTTAGGTAATATTTTAAACCGGGCCGTAGCGGCCCGCTCAACATTACAAGAGCTAAAATTCATTTATACTATGGTACGCTTTATGCATCAAAAACTTACGCAGTCTACTCCTAAAACAAACAAAAACAAAACATTAAAAAACCAAAAATATAAAAAAAAATATATATATATATGTATTTAAATCTTTCCAATAATGCCCATAATTATAACTGTTTGTTCTACGTGCCATCTTGGATTTTGAAATCAAAGTTACTTCGGCAGCACCTCCGAAACTAACTAAATTCCAGTATAATATAAGTAAAAGTTCTTACATGGTAATAAGCTCCGTCTATTTCCCCCGCACGATTGCTGTGAGAACTTGCTCGCGCTGACCCACTGCAAGGTATCTACACTGTGGTGATCTGTCCTACTAGTTCTACAATATTTTGCAATAAGTATTGTGAACGTTTCAGTGTCTATAGGTTTTTATGAATGATGTTAGCTGTCTCCGTAAGCCAAAAAGCAGTAACGCAACACATCCATGTTTCAAAAAAACAATAAATCTATTTCTTATTCCGGACAAAAATGAGATATGCATTTTTCTTGTGTTTTTTAATGTTTTTATAAAGATACGGTTACTTTTTAGTTCGTCATCAGATGCAAGATGTTTCAAGCAATCAGATGCAAAAATACAGAATTAGAATTTTATTGGGATACCGCTAGTTGGCTATGAGTGTTAATAATTTATACATATTTGTATGTTATAGGTAGATATAGATATGAATGTAATTTTTGTTTTATGAACATGTCGGACTCATACGAAATAGTAATTTACGTCGTAGATCAGTGTTACCCGACAGTTGATTCTGTGTTAGAAGCCACGTCAGTAACGCTCGTGCTCCCGCAGTCGTACGTGGCAGCTGGCGGCGCGGGCGCGGGCGCGGGCCTGCAGGCGCACGGGCTGCGCGCGCGCACCACGCCGCTGCGCCACGCGCACGTCACGTCCACCACGCACCCGCACCATCTGCACGGTACGCCACCAAACGACATATCTGATACGCAACACTATTATATCCGCACGTCAAAAGCCACAGGGAAGCCCGCAACGTTTTAATTTTCTTAAGTTTTTTTAAGACATTTACATCTGTTCTCTACATTGTTTATTAGGCCCCTATCCCACTGCCACGTGATGGCTCTCGGCGACCGTAGGCGCGGGCCTGTGGACGGTGAGTAATGGGCTAGCTCGCCGTCCGTCGTCTTATGACGACAGGCCGTGTCGACGGCGCGTTCGTGTTCCACGCGCGCCTCAAAGAGATGTCAGCAAACAGAAGGGGCGATGCCTGCCAGGGCTGCGGGACTGTTCGAAAGAGATACCGCGGCCCTGGAACATAAAGGGCAAAAGAAGGAACATGGATGGTGTTTAGTCACTAAAAGTCTGACACTCCGCTCCGCCCAGAGTGGGAGGAGTCATTTGAAGATTTCCCATCCCAAAAAAAAAAGGCCCCTATCCCACTGGTATTATACGAGCGTTGGTGTTTCTCCAACCAGACGCGACGTTAACGTCGCAAGTCTCTAGTGGCAAGCGTTCGCGCTGCGAGTTCGCAACGTTAACGTTGCGTTTTTTGGCAACAGGTACAATCATACCGTCCCGCTCTATCCGCGCCCGCACGGGTGCGGGCGTTTCAAATCGCAGCATGTGCGCAACGTTAAAGCGTGCCACTATAGACTCGCGACGTTTGAGAAACGCCATCGCTCATAAAACGTTAGTGGGATAGCTGCATTAAGGTAGAAGCTGAAGATTTTAACGGCCGCGAATCATATTTGGTTCAACATGCAACCTGGCACTAACCTGCAAATTGCAAAAAAACGTAAGACGTTTGAATTTTGCGGGCTGCCCTAGCGCTTCCAGGCTCATACGAAATTTCATTACCTATTGGACCCAAATTTACAACAGATTTATTTTTTCTCGGTAACGATGTTGATCTCATGCAGAAAGTTGTTCAGTTTGATGGTCTAGTTTCACTCACATGCTCAATATGATCACAGCTTTTAGATAAATGCTGTTTAAACGCAGTATCGTGACTGATGGGATGGAAGGTTTTTGTCCAGTTGATAGTTCGGGCTAATAATAATAAGGTTACTTTTGGGTCGTCAGAGGTAAAATAAGTGAGAAATGATTGTGGAGGAACCTTCCCACCATGTTGGTGTTCTGCAGGAGTGAGTGAGATGAACCTGCGCGGGCTGCTGAACGCGCAGTCGCAGCGCGGCGCGGCGCGCGCCCTGCCGCCCGCGCACCCGCAGCACCCCGCGCAGCTCGCCATGCACCACGCCTACCACCAGAGTGAGTACCTGCATCCTCCGGCGGCGCCGAGAGAAGATCGTCGCTTTCATTTTAGCCTAAGAGCGTCGTATACATGTCATTCGGCTATACAATCAAATCGCCTAGACATACCTGTTCACCTTATTTAAACGTCGTGATCCCCGCAGTGATCGGCGCGTACGCGAACAACGCGTACGGCGCGGGCGGCGCCACCGGGCGGCGCAGTGGCGGCCCGCGCACGCCCTCGCCCGCGCCGCACCAGCCGCCCGCCTACCACGCGCACCAGCAGCAGCAGCACCAGCAGCAGCAGCAGCACCTCCAGCTGCAGCACCAGCAGCAGCACCAGCCGCCCGCCGCCAAGTGGCACATCCCGCAGCAAGGGCTCGCCAACGGTGAGTAGTGCGCTACTTGTGACCTGCACGCCGCAGACACACCCAAGAGCGTCGCCAGCTTTTGAGACAAGGGGAAGGGGGCAGAAGGGTGCAAAAAAAAAGAAACGGTTTTACAAATCCCTTTTTTTGCACCCTTCTACTAGATTAAGTTGACTATTTACAAATGCAGCTGAAGTTCTAAGAATCTACAATGCAAAAGCCACCTCAAAAATGTTAGAACCTCGGATTGGTTAAATTTTCTATAGGTTTTCTTTAGTATTGTTCATATAGAAGTAGAAGTTACTTAATTTGTCGAGTTATTAGAAAAATTTAGGAACTAAAAGAAAATATATAAGCTCTCCACTCCAGATAGGATAGCCTTTCTTTAGTCCATTTATTCAGAAATACATTTTACTTAATCTAGTTATAGAGATCATTTTAAGGACAAAAGAACTAAGGTTCCAAGAGCGAGCGAAGCGAACCTTAGACAGGTTAGAATATTTTCGACCCTTCAGTCCCTTTATACAGGAGTAAGTTGCTCGACTCGCAGACAAAGTCAACGTCCAAGAGGAAGTAGGCTGCAAAAGCGAGCGAAGCGTGAGCTCGATTTTTTGACCCCTGCCTTGATCAGGTTAGAATGGTTTCGATCCTTTATTCAGGAGTCACTTGGGCGTTAAATAGGCAAATTTAAGATTCAAGAGAAAGTGGCCCGCAAGAGCGACCTCGAAAATTTTTACATTTTGCCTCTAATTAATCCAGATATGTAATTTGAGATTAAAATGTCCGCATGCCCCATTTTTTGCAACCTTGTGTATGCCGTAACTGCCTAACAAGGCCTCGGGGCAAGGGGCTCCTAATTTATTTCACCCTACGTTACCGGTCGATCGTTCAAACATCCAATAGGAACGCCAATCCAGAGGCAGAAAAAGAAATCTCTGTGTAAAAGTTTTCTCGCAGGGTTCAAAAAACAGACCGCGCGCGTTTATGGTAGAAATGTGTAAGTTTGAGGTAGTAAGAGTACTTAAGGTGAATGCGACCAACCAACCCGCGAAATTCAAATTTTCTTACGTGAATAATATTTTAATCAACATACAACCTAGCACTGGCCTGCAAATTGCAAATATAAAACCGGCCAAGTGCGAGTCGAACTCGCGCACGAAGGGTTCCGTATCATTATCTATAAAAACGGCAAAAAAAATCATATCTGTTGTATGGGAGCCCCCTTAATTTTTAGTATTTGTTGTTTTAGCGGCAATAGTAATACATCATTTGTGAAAATTTCAGCTTTCTAGCTATCACGGTTTATGAGATACAGCCTGGAGACAGACAGACAGCGAAGTCTTAGTATTAGGGTCCCGTTTTACCCTTTGGGTACGGAACCCAAAAACGTAAGAAAATTTGAATTTTGCGGGTTGGTTGGTCGCATTCACCTTAAGAGGCTCATTTTTAGCCTTAAAAAAAATTGAGGGTGATTCGACTGTAAGCTACAATTTATAACGCACCCACCTACTAATTCTGTGGCATCAGGACGCCCATCACACCACCGATACTTCGTTCCCGACTGTAGTTATGTTTATGAACAAGTTTTACTATTGAACCGATACTGAAACCGCGAAAAAAATCTGTCTGCTATTCAACATATTATTTTTCACAGTTTAATTCACATGCCAAAGGTATAAGACAGCTGATTTACTTTTTAAATTTCAGGGTTTGTCTCCTAGTAAAACTGGTTCACGATGATGAGCACAATAACCCCTTTTTAGGGTTAATATAGACTAAGGGTGAGGCAGAAAACGTGTAATGATGCGAGTTGTGAGTCCTGTGATACGATTTCACATAATAGTTTGAACTCATTGTGCGTCGTCATACTCGTATGACACAAGCCAGACTATGAAACCGAATGTAATGTTAATTACGTAACTCGATCATTACGCTCGTTCGACCGCACCCTAAAGTTGACTAGCCTTTGCAACTCATTAGATAGTACATTGACGTGCACAATATTTGTGTGTGCGTTAAGGTGACTTCGCCAATACTGAGCGCTTCCCAGCTTGCGCACACAGACACACTGTGCACGCGCAGCAGGCGCACGACTTAGATACCGACATTACCGACCCGTCAGCATGAGGTAAGACAACCACACTAAAATACAACATTTACAACTTCGAAACTAACAAAGTTTTCTCGGGCGCTAATTTCGAAAATGAGGTCAAAATATAAATGTCATATAAAATCAAATCTCTCGTTAGGTGAACGTTATCGTGGTTTTGTGGAATCGAACAAACGTAAGTTATTTGATGTAACGTGTATGTGCGCAGGCACGCTGGAGGCGCAGGCGCCGGCGCCGGGCGCGGCCTGCGCGGGCGCAGACTACAAGATCACGCTGGCCAGGCCCGCCGTCACCTCCACCAACCCCAAGACGCCCAGCCCCAGCCTCAACGTGAGTACACTCATATTGCGCACCCAAATATTCCTACAAATATTCAATTATTCAACAATTAACTCAATAATTTAAATACATGATTTGTTTCACGCATCGAAATTCATTGCAAACGTTCTACGACCACAACAAAAATGATAAAATGACGCTTGCGATAATAAGCCCTGGCCACACCCCACGCAGGGCGGCGTGCCGGAGCTGGACAAGGTGTGCGCGGCGTCGGTGCAGGACCTCATGGCCACCATCGCCAAGCTGGACTCCAACGGCGTGCAGGTGGTGGCGGAGGCCGCGTCGCCCGCGCCGCCCGTGCACTCCAGCACGGACGAGCCCAAGGCGGCGCCCGGAGACCCCAACGAGGACTGGTGCGCCGTGTGCATGGACGGCGGCGAGCTCATGTGCTGCGACAAGTGCCCCAAGGTGTTCCACCAGTACTGCCACATCCCCACCATCGAGAAACTGCCCGAGTGAGAGCCGCTTCTATGTTATTACCCACTTGTTAAACGATAAGAACGAACTTGCCTATCCCCCGCCAGCCCGCCAGCCCGCCAGCCCGCCAGCCCCAATCCAATCATTTAGTACAATACTAGCTGTTGGCCGCGACCTTCGTTCGCGGCAAATTAGACGAATCTAACGATATATGTTTATTAAATAAGTCCGTGCAGCGGTTTGAATACGCGCGAAAAACTAACCCTTCCTTAGCAGTCGGGTAAAAAGAATCAAATCTACATTAAAAGATTTTCAAGAATTCGCCTGCCACACTCGGGAATCGAACCGGCTAAAATCCGAACAAAATATCCTGTACATTTATGGCATCAATCGATAGGGTAAATCATTAGAATGAATCTACCAATAATATCAAATAAGAAACTGTTTTGCATGCCAAAATGCAATACAAATCTAAGGCAACATTGCTCACTTTATAGAATGTATGCTGTTTACAAAGAACACGACGAAGACATCGAGTTATATCATACATCTGTGCCTACTATCAGGGAAATGTTTAAGGTGATTGCGCCGCCCCTCCGTCCATACATTTTTGAACACCTTTATACACTAAACACAGACATTCTTTCTTTAAAACTAATCATTTTATCACTTCTGTACAATGAAATGTGTCCGCGTTCGACCTTTTTAATCAATAACTTACATTATTTACTCAGAAAAACAACAGTGAAATACCGGCAAAATTTGACACTTCTACAGTAGTGTGCGTGACTTTTGACAAGCAAACGAAAGGCGATGTTTAAACATTGACGCGCTAGATGTCGTGCGCGTTCGCGTTCGTTATCTTATAATTCTAATAAATCAAAGTTCTAACTGCAATAATTGAGTAATTTCATTTCCAATCGTTCAAAAAAAAGAACAATAAAATAAAATAAAACTAATGACCTTAGAAATCTATGTTTTTTTTTTTGTAAACAAGTTTATTACTCATTATTGTTGAGTGGCAACTCGTAGCGTGGTCGTAGGTCTGTATTGTATGTACACTGACCTCTATTCAGATTCAGAGGTCAATGTATTGTAGGTACCTACGAGTCGTAGGTACTCGTCGTCGCGTCGGCTCGATATAAAATTACATTCTTGATTTCATTGTTACGCGCTATGATTTGCGCGCGGAATTTCTTGTGTTGTGAATTTATTTTTGTATGCTGTGCATTTTAATTGATTCAAATTGCAATATTTATCTAGTATGCATTTGAGACTATATTGTAATTTATTGTAGGTATAGTAATTAATTATTCTAATAACGCAATTATTCTTCGGTGGGATTAAAAACAACAAATTGGCCCGTGATTTTTCTGAAATATCACCACATTGCTAATCACATCAATCATACACACGTATGACGAAAGTGATTAGTATTGTGGCTAACATTGACTCATCAGTTCATCACTGAAACCAGTGATAAATCAGTGTATCATATTTTAATGTGTTTGAATATTTTTTAAACAACGATATATACAATTATTATAAATCGGTAAACTACCAAAGTAGTCACAAAATTAAACTTGCAAACATTGGCAAAATATGCTTTTCCGAATTTTCAGACAGACACACAATATTATTAGTTTTTATCAAAGTAGGTTCGTTCACGTCGCGCGGACTCGCGCGTCGTTGAAAACTTATGGTGCGTTCAGAAACAAACATAATTCAGTTACTTACAATCCTTTATTTTGTTCCGTAATTTATTGTTTAAAAATAAATCGCTTAATCTAATACGATTTTTTTTTTATTCGTCGGCCAGTTCTACCAGGTGTATAAAGATAACATTGAAATATAAAGATAAGTAAATTTTACTGTTATATTCTATTTTTCTAGATTTTATTTCAGAACGTAACTCAATCAAAATAATTTTATAATATTGATCTATGATTCTGACTACTATCTATCTTTCATAGAATCTGCATCGATCTTTCAATACATGGTTGTGACTTACGATATTATTATATTTTATTCAAATACTGAGTGTCTAAAAGGAACATATTCTTTCGTTTTTCATTTGTTTTTCTATATTTCAGATTTAGACATTTAGATTACGTCTACAATGTCTGTTCGGAAATGATTCATTTCAATATTGTGGAACCTGGTCCAAATAAATGTTTATCTGGAATATCTGGGTATCGCATTGTGGACTTGAAGCATGTAATACAGTGGGCATTTCTCATGGAAAGACATCGAAATTTGTGTGAATCTTCACAAATTGAATTTGTTAGTGAAAGACTTGATGGATTTCGAAGTGAATTAATTTTCAAGTGCAGTATGTGTGATAAAGCGTGGAGGCATTTTACGGAGAGCAGTGATAAATTATATACTGCATTTGTGTGGGCAACTGTCACTTCTGGTAGCTTCTACACTCAAGCAGCTCATATAACAAGTCTTATGGATATTCCAACAATGTCAGCTAATAAATTTCGTCGTGTTGAAAAAAAAATAGGCCGTGTGTGGTTTGAACATTTGACAGAGGAAATTAAAATAGCTGGTGAACAAGAAAGATCAATTGCAATACAAAAAGGTCATGTGTCTTCAGACGGTGTTCCATTTGTTACTGTATAATATGTAGATGGAGGATGGTTGAAAAGGTCATATGGGCATAACTTTGATTCATCATCTGGTATGGTAAGTTAATATTTTACTAAAAACAAATTTAGTTCTTTATGACATTTTTATTAGGTACCTATGTGCATTATTTTTACAAGTGTTGCTTTTCATTTCCAGGCCTGCATTATTGGTAAAGAAACTAAAAAATGTCTATTTCTTGGTGTTAGAAACAAATACTGTTATACATGTCAATATTATGAGAGGAGAAACCTGAATATGAAAGCACATAACTGCTGCAAAAATTTTACTGGACCATATACAGCAATGGAATCAGATATTATTGTGGAAGGTTTTCAAAAGAGTGAAGAAATACATCAACTTCGCTATTTGAGTTTTATTGGTGACGGAGACTCCTCTGTGTTTGCAAAATTGAAAGAGAAAGTGTCATATGGGAACATAATAAAAAAAATTGAATGCAAGAATCATGTTATCAAAAACTATACCAGTGCACTCTACAAGGTAAATTAATAAATCAAATTTGTAAAGTCAATTCAAGATCAGTGAAGCATATTATTCTGTATTTATATTTTGTGCTTTTTAGATCTTGGCCAACACTAAACTCCCTCTTTCTGGGCGAAATATTCTGAAGCCGAAGGTGATGAAGCTTACACTAGTAGCACGGAAAATTATCATGTGTAGCAGTGAGCATACTGCTTTAGCAGCAGATTTGAGAAATGGCCCGCTTCATGTATTCGGAGTACATGAAAACTGCAAGGATTATTACTGCAATGTCAATAAAACATTAACAGATGGAAGTGAAAAAAAGGAAGAAAATCATGTAGAAAGTCTGAAAAATAATGCTCCAGAGGTGTGGGCTCTGATTTATGCAGCCAATGAAAAAATTGCTTTGAAGGCAGGTCGTTTGTCTAATGAGACCACAAATGTGGCAGAAAACTATGAGCGTAATAAACAAATTCAACTGTGGAAAACGAATATGTTTAGGAAAAGGGGGTTCTTACCAGCGGCGTGTTCATGTGGCAGGTAAATATACAGTAATAACAGTCAGAAATTATTAGAACCAGTAAAAAATTCTTTGATTGTGGCTATGGAATATCATCATTCTCCAGCCCTTATTTTTTCCAATTTATATGCAATAATGCAACATTTCTTTTTTGAAATATAACATTTAAATATGTTTTCAGGCCTATCACTTGCTAAGGGACACAAATGGCATGAAACTGCATGGAAAAAGCAGACCACACAGAGCCCAGGGACACATTTTGAAAAGTACATAAAACGGAAGGAGCAGAGCAGAATACAACAGCAATCTTTGACATGCAAACGATTATACATGCTTACTAACTAAAAGCAAAACCATATGTTACTGTTTTACTAAAAGCTTTTGAGTGCGTCGAAATCGGAAATATGTTTTTCACCTTCCTGGTTATTATCACATAATAAATAGTGTTTTAGATTTGTTGTTGTATCTTGTTTATGATTTATTCTTACGTGTTGGTTATGAAATGTTTAAAATAATATTGAAATAATTGTTACTGTTACAAATCATTAGTGTTATTAGTTTTGAGTGAATAGGCATGGATCAGCATATTATATGCTACTTCAAATACATGTTTTGATAAATAAAACAATAGTGTAATGTAATAAAATAAAACTGCGTTTTATTGTAATCAATTTTGACATTATTTATTTCCCAAAATTATTGATCAATAAAACAGTTTACGCCAACAAATATAACTTTTATTTTTATAACAATCGTTCATAATATAAACCGTAGCAGGTGGCGTTTTGAAGTTTGTCTACCCGTACAGAAAAATGGAAAACTTGTTTTTTACATTCACGCCATCTAGTGTTCAATCTTAGTAAACATTTTTGTATACGTCTGTGTGTGTAAACGACCCTGTATGCAATGGCAGATATTAAAACACATCTATTTACCGAATTGGGTGGATTTTAAGGCAATGATATGGCATATTTCAATAAAATATAATATTCAGTAACCGCAAAGACTATTCCTACGACTTAATAGTTTTCCAATTAAGCAAAAACTCAAATAAACTAGAAATGTAGACTTCAGCGCCATCTAGCGGGAGATTGGCTGGGAACAGACCGTCGCAATCACCTTAAATGTAATTTGCACAATAATTAACTTTGATTCTTTGGCTTAACTTAATACTATCGATACTGTTGTTGTTTTAATTTTTTATTTGTATTTTCATTCTTTTTTTTTTCTTTGTTTAATTAGCTATTTAGGCGCATACTGTGTGCATGTAGTGCTCTTCTATGTAATGGGGCACTTAGACTTAAGCTTTGTAGTTTGAAATGTTGTACTACATAATATATATGTAACTAGCTGACCTGACCCGCGCAACTTCGTCTGCGTCACATAAGAAAGAGAACATAATACTACCTACCCTACCTACCTACCCTACCTACCTACCCTACCTACCTACCCTACCTACCTACCCTACCTACCTACCCTACCCTACCTACCTACCTACCCTACCTACCTACCTACCCTACCTACCTACCTACCTACCCTACCTACCTACCTACCCTACCTACCTACCTACCTACCTACCCTACCTACCTACCTACCTACCCTACCTACCTACCTACCCTACCTACCTACCTACCTCCCCTACCTACCTACCCTACCTACCTACCTACCCTACCTACCTACCCTACCTACCCTACCTACCCTACCTACCTACCTACCCTACCTACCTACCCTACCTACCTACCCTACCTACCTACCTACCTACCCTACCTACCTAACTACCTACCTACCTACCCTACCTACCTACCTACCCCACCTACCCTACCTACCCTACCTCTCTTTTCTCGCTTAAAATGTAGCTTTTATGACACGTTCGTAGATTTACCATAGCAGCGCCATCTATTGATTACTTACTCAACCCAGTCGAAAGGTATCGACATCTGTTAGAATCATTTGGAGTTAACAGATAATTGTGACTGTCAAATAATAACAGACAAATAATTAGCAATAAATTAAAATTGCGACTAAAATTTGAGATTTAAACTATCCTATCTCTCAAGTTGGATCGAACTGCACATGGTGTGCGAATTTTATCATAATCGGTTAAGTGGTTTAGGAGTCCATTGAGGACAAACATTGTGACACGAGATTTATATATATTAAGATAGTGTGATAGTGAAGAGCCAAATAAAATAAATAAGAATAAATATCTCTTTCAAATTAGGTATTAACATAAGTAATTAGAGGACCTTTGAGTAAAAGTGCTTATCTTTGTACAGACAACTGTACAGGGTTAATTTTGTTTTATATACATAATTAGCGTCGCGGCGCGCGTCAGCACTTTTATATGGTATTTATATTGTAACTCTAGCATTATGTATCACTGCACTTTATCATTTCTATCAATAAGTATCAATTAAATACTTATTGCCGAAGATTGTGTCGTTTGACGCGATCTTCTACCTATACCCTTGTCAGCAGTCATTTATCATTTATCATCCAAGTGTAGGCGTGATCAGAAACCCCTACAATCTTTTCCCATTGAATTTCTAAGTATAGATTTTATGGTTTTTCTTTCATTTAATTTATCATGTTTGTTGGACAGATTTGATCCATATGATGGACCGATCGATTGATGCCATAAAAGTACGGAATGTTATTTTTACAATTTTAGTCGGTTCGATTCCCGAGTGTGGCAAGCGAATTTTCGTTTTTTTTTTCAATGCAGATTTGTTTCTTTTAAAAATAAAGGAATTTTTCCTTTGAATAAAACTTGCTATCTCCAATATTTAGTCCTTTCCAGGTGAGGTTGAAAAATTCTGTATATTAGTACATCGCGCGGCTAAAATTTGATTTTTCGTTCGTACATTATTGAAGCCTCGTTTCCGAAATAATCCTGCAACATTGTTTACCGCATCTATAGCGTTTGGTCAGCGCCGTAGACTTAGAGTAAGAAAGCTGTCGTAGACGAGCGACACGTGTGTATGTGTAATGTTTATAAACATATTGGTAAAATAATGTTGCGCAACTTTGTTACTGATTTACACGGGAAATACTATCCTGTGTAGAAGTATTCCGCAACCTGTAATATGGGTGTACGGTCTTTCAGTGAGACGGAGACGTGGCAGTGCCTGCTGTGCGTGAACTTCGCGGAGCTGTCGCTGGGCGCGGGCGACGAGCTGGCCGCGCCGGGCGCCGGCCTGGCGCCGCGCGCGCAGAAGCTGGTGGAGCGCCTGACGCTGGAGCTGTACTGCCAGTACGAGCCCAGCCTGCCCTTCCGCGAGCCCGTGCCGCCCGACAACCTGCACTACCACTCCAAGGTACACGTTCTTCACCAATCAAAATTTATATAGTTTGGAAAACACAGAACTCAGGAAAGGGCAATAACCGCTATTGCTACCTTAATATTCACCAAATAAAGCAATAAATGTAATATGAACTGTGTTGCAGATCCCGCGGCCGATGTGCCTGGACATGATCCGGCTGAAGCTGCAGCCGCATGGCCCGCAGCGCTACACGCACGTGGCGCAGTTCGTGGCCGACGTGCGCCTGCTGTTCCGCAACGCCTACCGCTACAACCCGGTGAGTCTCCCACCGACACTCACTGCAACTAACCGTCGTTGCTGTTGTAAAACTATTCCAGAACTATTGACAAGGTCGAAATCAGTCAGTTCGGATAGGCTACAGTGAGTTGAGTGAAGAAAGACCGATAAATACGGGAATCCCACATGGTAGTATCTTAACCCCCCCCCCCCCCTCCCCTTTTACTTTGCTACATTAATGATCTTTAAGGTGAATGCTCCGACCAGCCCGCGAAATTCAAAATTTCTTGCGTTTTTTGCAATTTGCAGGCCAGTGCTAGGTTGTATGTTGATTAAAATATTATTCGCGGCTGTAAGACATATGTAGTTACAGAATTATAATCATCAAAATCACCAATACAACCCTCACCGTTCATAAAGGTGTAGGAACAAAAAAAAAACAGAAAAAGTCATTCCTACAGCTTTATGAACTTAGAGCGTTTTATTGATGATTTTGATGATTATAATTCTGTACCTACATATGTCTTACACCCGCGAATAATATTTTAATCAACATACAACCTAGCACTGGCCTGCAAATTGCAAAAAACCCAAGAAATTTTGAATTTCGCGGGCCTGGTTGGAGCATTCACCTTAACAACTAAACATTAGAAACTGTCATGTAATGGTCTTTTGCCGGCGACACTACTTCAATGTTTTATGGGGGTTACCATAAAACATTAAAATAGTGTCGCCGGCATGGGACATGGGACGAAATATAGTATATAGTTACCTCATGGACTTGCAACTACAAACGGACCTTAAATGCCACCAAAACTAAATATATAGAGTTTACAATACATAATCGCACTCTGGCCGCGCTTAATTATCTCTTGGATTCTAGTCCAACAGACGATCTGTTTGCTGATGGATCTACGAAGATTTTATGTGAGAGGAATTTATGAAAGTGTTGTATTAATTTATGTTTTCACTTAAAATTTTGTTTTATTCTGTTATTTGAAAATGTGTTATAAATTAATTGTCTCTTTTATCACAAACTGTACCATGTGCCCAATGATATCAAAAACAGAATCAATGAAATACTTAGGCATACATAGATACACATACATGCCAGGATACACAGGTCAGGCTCTCTCTCACACACATATACACATACATATTTTTTTTTATTAGTTCTTTCGTTTTCTTTTTTTTTTGAAACAGTCCTACATGTTATACATGTAGATATATACAATTGTGAGATATTGCAATCTCGGCGAGGGGGGGGGCAGGAGTCCATAGCACAGGATATCCTAGTTTGAATTCCTGATTCCCACAAACCTTTATGTCTCCAATATGTTTAATATCTTTATATTGTGACTTTACTTTGTGGGAAAAATAAATCACATAACATAATATTACGCCTGTAATCCCCGAAGGGTTAGGTAGAGGTGTACCTAATAAATAGTACACCCACATTTCGCCAGTTATGTTTAAGTCCCATGTAATGGAGGAGCCTATTGCCACCAACCGTGTACAAATCCAGACTTCGTGGCTGCTATTGAGTAATTTCTGATGGAAAAACCCAATAACAATTTGCCCAACCCAGGAATGGAACTTAGGACCTCATGCTCGGCAGTCGCGGTTGCAACCACTAGACCAACGAGGCAAAATAAATAATAATTATTATGTATCGTGTGTCGCGTACTCTCAGGCCGACAGCATCATCTACAAGGACGCCAAGCGGCTGGAAGAGTTCTTCGACGCGCAGCTCGTCAAGTGGCTGCCCGACTACGCCTACT
The DNA here is from genome assembly GCA_950022335.1 of Eurois occulta. Lineage (NCBI taxonomy): Eukaryota > Metazoa > Arthropoda > Insecta > Lepidoptera > Noctuidae > Eurois > Eurois occulta. Next base: position 23,803,217 of record OX465478.1, read on the forward strand.
GGAGCGGCGAGGGCGAGCCGCCCAGCAAGCGCGCGCGCCTGGCCTAGCCTGGCCCTGCCTGGCCCCGCCTGGCCTAGCCTGGCCCTGCCTGGCCCTGCCTGGCCCTACCTGCTCCCGGCCTTACAGTGCCACAACACGACTCTTTGTTTTGTAACAGAGAAGTGGACTCGTCGTGTTTAAACCTCAGATGTGTAATATTAAGACGCCACGTCGCGACTCCAGTGACCGTGAAATGTAAATATTTTATTGATATTATTAGATACGTTGTTTTCTTATGTTGAAAGTTCCTTTTTAGTGTTGTTACACTAGAGCTACGAGCTACGAGTGTCGCCGCCCGGTGACGCGCTGGCGCTCGTACTACCGACTGCCTAACACATACGTGACGTTGGCTAGCGGCTCCTGTTCGCTGTTCCGAGGCGCCACCCTCGACTGAACTATTATAATTATGTTATTGTCTAGCACTACATCAGTAGCTATTTACGTTATGATGCGACCTCGCATGCCGCATAATATATATACTTATTTTATTCTAGGCTATAAGTATATTTTATCACAATATCAGTTATAGAAAATGATAACTTGGGACAATCTGGAGGACTTAGATCGACATATTGTGTTCGCACTTATTTATATTGTGTACTTTACGTAGAATAACATATTTCGCCCATTAAGCTGACTTTGGGAGATGTTACATGTTGTAAGACGTCGAACGTGTCGCTGGTGCAGGTGCACGCGCACATCCGTTGTGGATGCTCTGTGATATGAGGCGGTGGTGATGTGTCGTCTGCTCTGTACTCGTTGTAAGTTACGTTACAAAACTGATCGTCAGTGGGCCGACCGACATCGTTTTAATTTATTGTATATCTTGGATCACTCCCACACATTGTATTATAGATATCTATAAGGAACCATTACATAGACGTTAATTTTATGACATAGGTATTTTTATATTAGATACAATATTTTAATAAAGCATGTAACGATTTATAACCTAAAGTAGGCTAAGATCTCTGAAATAATTATTTCAACTTTGTTCAATATCTATGTCTACATAATAAAATACACAGGTACTTACACATAAGCGTGGAGTAGTAACCAGTGCTCTCATACTCGATGGTACAACTACATAATACAGAATTCGCTCTCTGATGTGATTTTATATATTTTTAATAATTCTTAGGTAATTTTAAAAACTGTTTTAGTTACCTGTTTTTAAATATTATTGTAAAAGGAAGTTATGCTCCAGAAAATATCTCTTTCAAAAAGTTAGCAGTTCTGTTGTTTTCGTTAGACCGTGTTGTAGCGCGCCCCACGCTGACGGTACAAGTCCTAGACATCTTCACGAATATATTGTTGTTAATGTTATAAGAGCTAGTTGATACGGCGGGGACTTACGTGTCTCTGAGTTATTGATAATCTCCCGATAAGTATTATGGAACTAGAAATAAATCACATTTATTGGATCTAGCATTTTATATTTCTCCCCCAAACTGCAAAACAATTTTTCTTACGTAACAACACTGGTCGCCGGTTGTCAGCTGTCAGTAGCGTGACGTTTACACATGTCAGTGGGTGCGAGAGCAAGCATTATCATCGTTATCACTCGCTAGTGGCGTCCTAAACAAGCCAGGCGCTTTGTTATCATCACTGCACACGCCGCTCAACAATAAAATTGAACTGTATAATAACCACAGTGTGAGGAGTGCCACGCAGAGAGTGCACCCTGTGACCTTCACGCGCTAGAGGTAAGTGACCCCTGGCTAAGGTTGTTGACAATTTTCGCATTGCCGATTCATCGTACTTTTAGTTAGGAACATTAGAAGTCCTTAGAGTTCGGTCAATAAAAGAATACAGCCGAATACTTTTGGACTCCAAAAGAAAAATAATACCTAAGACCTAACCTTCAACACGATAAAATTCCTGATCGAACGACCAAACCGGTCTAGTATTATTGCACACAGTTTGAAAGAGTCTACGACAGAGAATCATCAACGTCCTATTTTTCTTGAACACTGAACGAGACGTAACGCAGGTAACTTTGCCTTATGCCCTTGTATAGCTCTGCTCAGAATGCTATATTATAACTTGTACAAAATAGGTAATTCCGAGTATAACCACAGAGTACACAATAGGTATAGGTTGGTAACTATGCAACGTGAACTTCGCAAGAGGTACAAAACAAACAAAATACAAGTGCAAACGTATTTTTTAACTTAACAGGTCTACATTTTAGCTGTTCAATTAAATCACTTGGCTAAGTTACACTTTAACCCACACCATGGACCATATTATGGCTACATTGGCTAGTTGGCTTCACTCTGTGATCTGAGCGACCCTCACTGTACCCTGACGCTATACCACGAAATAAAACCAAATGTTCTTCGTATTTATTAGCAACCGATTTTCGGAAAAAGTCAGTGCCTTTGTCCTAACCAGACCGTTATCTGTCTGACCACTATCCTGCAAATAAATAAGTTGAGTCAAATGAAGACCGCAATAATGTCGATGTACACGGGGCAAAGTAGATCGGTTTGCAGGGCACACCACAAAGATGTTGGTGTGCGTAAAATCAACTGGTGTATTACTTCGCCTATTTGTTAGTGTTTGCTTCACTATAGTATATGTATAATATGAGGTAAAGAATATGAAGCATCAATTTAACCCTATGACTAACCGGTGTCGTGGCATAGATGTGTAATCATTCGGCTGGTAAATCAAGTGTCGTAGGATCGAATCTGCGCCGCTGGCGTCAACTTTTTGCATTATTAGAAAACTTTTATTTTCATTTTGTTGAATTTTTATTGTAATTTACCTGATAATAAGAACATTATTCGAAAAAAAATATGGAAGTAAAAATTAAACAATTTGTATTAAGAAATCAACAACATTTATTGACTAGGTTTTTTTTTTATATTATAATTACAAATTAAAAAGTTTTGTGCATGACAAATATTCTAAGTCGGACAAGAAATAACGTTACTTTTCTTATTCAAGTGGGTAATTTATTTATTAGTGAAATGAATAAACATGTTAATAAGATAGATATTAAGATACAGGTATCCTAAATTGTTATCTCACTAACAATAACATCACTCACATAAAACAAATCGAATTACCCCCTGATATTTTTATTAATATCCTATTGGTGCGCCTTCGCTATCTATGACTTATTCATGCACGAAGTAAATGTCTCCACTAGACCTGCATGGAAGAATATGTTTTTTTTATGATAGCGCTCACCATCTTTTCGCCACAATATTTTGCGACCGTCCTTGTCTGATTTAAAACATTTTTCATCTCTAAATATAACTATATTATTGCACCAATCAAAATCTAAATATTCTCTTGCGAAGCGTACCCGGTTTTGCCTGTGAATATCTGACATTCAAATTTTCTTGGCTGGCCTACAACATTTCACACCAGCTGCTCGCAAGTGGTTTCGTACAGTTTGTAATGTCACGTCATGTTTAGTTGCCGTGGAACGAGTAGTGAGGAAGGGCTCAGCGGTATGCGTAGCAACTATATCAGATGCCAATCTGTGAATGCAAATCCAGCCTTTGGTCCCGGTCGGCAAGGATCAATGCTTCCCGAATCTGCATAACGATGGACCCACAATTGCAGTCCTTCTCTGTGAACAATAATAAAATATTGTTACAAAAAACAACAATCAATAACATGTGGATTATTTAAACATATTAAACTTCTAAACATCATAATAACATTTTGTTACTCACCGATATCTTTAAACGTCTCGCAATTTCACTAATTGAAACATTTTGCTCATGCAAAAGAATTATTTCAGCTCATAAAAGTGTGGTTCAATGATTCATATTGATTCACAAATAAAAGCACTTCTCAAAAAACGCAGGGTATAATGTCTAAAAACGTAACGAAACCCCAATAGTCAATAGCATTATGACGATGAACTTAAACTACTAACTTAAACATGATTTGTCATTTTTAGAGGGTAGACAACTAATACATTCTAACCCAAATATAAAGAGACTTGCTAATAGTTAAGCAATGAATTGAACAAACAAATGTAAAATATTTTATTAAAACATACAAAAACATTAAGCTGTTGGCAGTCGGATTCGATCCTACGGCGCCGGCGCAGTAAGTAATTATTTATCGCACGGTCGACTAATGCGCCACGGAGACGATTGTATGATAAGCTAAATTTATGCGTCATATTCCCTGCAACATTAGTGACAAGAAATTTTATTGTGTGTGCGTGGACAACGGGTAGCAAACACTAATAAATAGGCGAAGTCAGACGGCCGTTGATTTTACGCACACCAACATCTTTGTGGTGTGCCCTGCAAACCGATCTACTTTGCCCCGTGTACATAGATAACATGCGGTAGGTAGTATTCGCAGATCACCGGCCGGTTGACGCCATCGAGTGTTGTTTTATAGGGCGACGACACGTTATCTCTTGTACCAACGCTACTTTAATCGTTTGCTTATTATAAATAAATGACAGTCTTGACTGTGAATGACGCAACTACTTCGTCTGGCATCAAGGGCGGCTTGCATGTTCAGTAATCCCGGCAATTTATAATTTTTAGGGTGGAAGCGCCAGGGTAGCCCGCGGAATAATTTTCTTCTTTTTATGCAATTTGCAGGTCAGTTTCAGTAGGGATCTCAAAACCGAAAAAAAAACTAAACCGGGTTTTTGTTATTTTAAAAACCGGGTTAAAACTTTGCGATCACGATCATTTAGCAATATGGTCACCCCTACACGGTTTGATAAGAATCACGTTTCGACTTATATATATATGTTGCAGTCAAAACTCTTAACCAGTCAAAAGTACTTTTAACTGAAATAAAACAGGCAAAAGTAATTTTGACTGAACAGGTTGCTCTAAAGTGGTTTTGACTGTAAATTTGCGGTTAAAAGTTGTTTTAACTGACGCTCTTAGTCAAAACTAGTTTTAACTGCTAAAGCATCAGTCAATAGCACTATTAACTTGTTAGAATGTAAATAAATATATGTATTTATTTATTAAATGTGAAATCGTTTATTACGAAAGTTTAGTATTACAATCAATACAAAGAAGAATTACACTTAAAAATTATCATTAAAATAGTTAATAAGAAAATACACAGTTTATAAAAACAAAGTATATTAAGAATATTACGTTAGTCATTTTTTAAATAATTTTTAGCTTTAATTGAAATAAAAAATATTGTGTTTGTACAAACTTCAATAATGTTAAAGCGTTTTAGTCGACTTAACTGGTACTTAGGGCGTTTTCTATTCTATAAATTTTGCGTGTTCCACATCCATTGCAAACTTTTCTTTTGTCATCACATTGAAAAGACAATCTTTCATATCTTCTATCGCTAAAATTATTTGCAAAAAGCGTTCTTTCTTTCCGTAGTCACAAATTTGTTTCCAATATCAGCATAATAACCAGTCAAAACCACTTTAGACGGAGTCAGTTAGTCAAAACTACTTTTAACCAGGTCCATTGGGCAAAACTACTTTTACTGTTATTTCAGTCAAAAGTAGTATTGTCAAAAGCATACGGTTAAAACTACTTTTAACTGATTTTGCTAGTTAAAAGTACTTTTGACTGATTAAGAGTTTTGACTACAACATCTACACTCTTTTGCAAAAAAAACGGGCACTTTAGATTTTTTTCTCTACTTCAATGAAGAAGAACAAGAAATAGGTTTTATTAATTTGACGATGTATTGGCATGTTATTTGAAGCATCCTGGCATGATTCTTTACGTTCCAAATTTAAAATTTGAAATTAATAAAAGAAAAATAATAATTATTGTGGATTATTCTAAAATTGCTTTACTAATGGCGCGAATATTGCTGAAACGATTATTAACTGATTACGATATTTTAAAACTTTTTGGATATTTTCTGCAAATTAAACAATTTAATCTTTCTTTTTACATTAAGTATGCATGGGCAAACCGTATTCGTAGGTATAAGCGTCGGGTGGATCGATACACTCAGAATCGCACATTCCAAAGAGATGAAAGGTGGGTTTATAGGGCTTGGGAACGACCGGACCAAGGTGTGGCTGACGCGCACCTGCCGGATGATGATGCCATGTGTTCGTTCTGGCGCAGCATCTGGTCGGTGCCTGTTAGCCATACCGAGGGTGAATGGCCCCGGGAAGTCGAGCGAGCGTGCGATCCGGTACCAGAAATGGGGGCAATCACTATCAGCCCCCAAGACGTAGTTCGTGCAGTCCGTCCGTTGCCTAGCTGGAAATCCCCAGGGCCGGATGGGCTGCACAACTTCTGGATTAAATGGTTTACTAGGTCGCACGCTCGCCTGGCGAAGTGGCGACCCTGTTCCAGTCAGCCTTAGAGTCAGGGTCGCTGCCCGAGTTCCTAACAACAGGTATACCCTGCTCCATAAATCAGGTAGTACTGCGGAACCCAAAAACTATAGACCTATTACCTGTCTCCCGACAGTATATAAAGTTCTTACATCCATTTTGAGAGCTAAAATTAACAAACACATTGATGACAATTCTATCATGTCCGCTTCTCAAAATGGATGTAGGAACGGGTCCCGCGGTACTAAGGAGCTACTCCTCATAGATATAGCCATTAGTCAACAGGCTCGTCGTTCCCGAAGGGATCTGTCGATATGTTGGATAGACTATAAGAAGGCCTATGACTCTGTACCACATATATGGCTCATGAGGGTGCTAGAGCTGTATAAAGTTTATGCAACTCTGCGCACCTTCCTGATGTCATGTATGGGGCAATGGAGGACAGTCCTTCGCTATCCAGGATGTCGGCAAATCCAGAGAAATAGCGACCCGATAAGGATAGAGCGAGGTATATTTCAGGGTAATAGTTTAGAGTCCACGTTCTGCTTAACCTTGAATCCCCTTAGCACGCTGCTGGAGGATTCAGGTCTAGGCTATCGGTTGAGGAGAGGTGGTCAAGTTATATCTGACCTCCTTTACATGGATGACCTGAAACTCTTTGCCCCCAACGATTTGCAACTGATGGAGCTACTGAAGGTAACTGAGACTTTCAGTAGCGCCATCAGGATGGAATTCGGTGTGGACAAATGTCCGGTCAAGGTCATGCATGTAAAGCGAGGGGAGATTGTGGAGTCTGTGGGAACCCAGCTCTCGGATTCCATAAATCTTAGATCTCTCTCAGCAACCGAAACCTATAAGTATTTGGGTATGTCGGAAGCGCTGGGTATCAATGTTACTGACATGAAGCAATCGTTGAAGGAGCGCTTCTTTGGCCGCCTGAAAAAAGTATTTAAGGGGAATGCTCCAACCAGCCCGCGAAATTCAAAATTTCTTGGGTTTTTTGCAATTTGCAGGCCAGTGCTAGGTTGTATGTTGATTAAAATATTATTCGCGGCTGTAAGACATATGTAGTTACAGAATTATAATCATCAAAATCATCAATAAAATTTAACGCTCTAAGTTCATAAAGCTGTAGGAATGACTTTTTCTGTTTTTTTTTTTGTTCCTACACCTTTACGAGGGCTGCTCTGAAAATTTCGGGAATCAAGGAAGTGACACAACATTACTATTTAAAAATGTATTTATTGCTTTTCGAAGTATTCTCCGCAAAATTTGACACTTTTTCCATACGACGGAACCAATCATTGAAGCAACCATTCTATTCGGAAGTTGGGGTCTCCAAAATGGCCGTTTTGTAGGCGTCCACAGCTTCTTCAGGTGATGAAAATCTCTGACCATGCAATTTATTCTTTATTTTAGGGAAAGCATAGAAATCATTAGGGCTTAGGTCGGGGCTGTACGGCGGATGGTCTAATAATTCTATGTTTTCTTGCTCTAAAAACTCTTTTGTTCTGTGCGCGGTGTGAGAACTCGCATTGTCGTGATGGAGGATGATGCGGCGGTTGCAGTTCTCTTTACGGTGTTCAGAAACGACCTGGGGCAAACAAATGCTAGCATACCATTCTGCATTAACCGTTCTTTGTCCCTCAAGAGGAATAGTCGCAACATGGCCGGTTTTGGAGACAAACGTGGCCACCATTTTTTTTGCAACACTCCGTGAACGAACAATTTTGTTGGCTTTAACTCATTTTCGAACACCCAAACTCGTGACTGGTTTTTTGTTTCGGGTTCGTACGCATATATCCAGGATTCGTCACCTGATACGATGTTGTATACAGCATTTGAGGATCCTGCGTGGAATCTTTCGAGAGTTCTGATGCACCAAGTAACGCGAGCCGCTTTTTGCTCTTCACAGAGCGAATGCGGTATCCATCGGGAAAACAACTTTTTTACACCTAATTGTTCATGCAAGATTATTTGTATTTGACTCATACCAATGTCTAAGATTGCCTGAATTTCGCGGTATGTCACATGTCGATCTTCCTCAATCAGCTTACGCACAGCATCAACGTTTTCTTGGTTGACTGCAGTTTTTGGACGACCTTGACTAGGATCATCACTGAGCTTGACACGTCCACGTTGAAATTCAGCAAACCAGCGATAAATTGTGGTTTTGGTTGGGGCTTTATCACCAAATGCAGAAATCATCCGGTCAACACACTGTTTTTGTGCTAAACCACTTCGAAAGTCATAATAAATAATCGCTCTTGAATTTTCTCGAGTCAATTCCATTTTCTCAACGACTACACAAGTTTGACAAAACTTTGTGACAAGACCGAGAATCTTTTTTTAAATAATTAAATGGTATTCAATTTTTAAAACCAAGGAGTTTTCAATTAAAAAGATTTTAACATGACAGGAACAGTGGAAATATTCCATTCCCGATACTTTTAGTGCAGCCTGTGTATGAACTTGGAGGGTTGTATTGGTGATTTTGATGATTATAATTCTGTAACTACATACGTCTTACAGCCGCGAATAATATTTTAATCAACATAAAACCTAGCACTGGCCTGCAAATTGCAAAAAACGCAAGAAATTTTGAATTTCGCGGGCTGGTTGGAGCATTCACCTTAATAGTCTTTTATCAGGCGGAAATAGCGTGCCTTCAACGGTTGGGTCATGCCGGTTATGATGTACTCTTTCGGCATACTCAAATGGACTCAAACTGAACTAGACGCCCTGGATAGGAGAGTCCGTACATTGTTGACGGCATGTCGAATGCATCACCCGCGTTCTTCGGTTATGAGACTGTATATCCCGCGGAGGTGTGGAGGTCGAGGCTTTTTAAACCCTAAGACTCTCCACAATCGCGAGATATGCAGTCTCAGGGAATATTTCCTAGAAACCGACGTGGGGATGCATCGAGATGTGGTCGCGGTGGACAAGGGCCTCACCCCGCTCTCCTTGGCTAAAGAGAACTGGCGCAAACCTGTAGTACTTGATACCAACGACCGCAGGGAGGTATGGCAGAGTAAGGAGCCTGATATAGTGGTGGTGGATCGATCAGAACGGCGCGCAATGATTGTTGACATCACGGTCCGGCATGACGAGAACCTCGTGAAAGCCGAGAAAGATAAGCAAATCAAATATCTTGACTTGGCTCGCGAGGTTGTCGACATGTGGGATGTGGACTCAGCGATCATTGTGCCGATAGTCGTGTCAGCCCATGGCTTAATTGCCAAGAGCCTCGACCAACATCTCAGGAGGCTCTCGTTAGGCAGCTGGTTTAAGGGCTTGATTCAGAAAGCGGTACTGCTGGACACGGCTCGTATTGTTAGGAGGTTCCTCTCTCTGGAGCCCTGACTGCTGGTAGCTTGAACCCTGTTCCCGATACCTGTGGGCTACTATTTTTTATGTTTTTAAATGTTTTTTTTTATATTGTTTTATATTTAAATATTTAAAAATGTATTAAAATTGTGAAGAAATGAATAAAGATAATAATAATGATGAGGCTGTATGTACATCTCGCGGAAGTGCGGGGGTCGTGGCTTTTTAAACGCGAAGACCCTCTACAACCGCGAGGTGTGCAGTCTTAGAGAATATTTTTTAAAAGCTGAAGTGGGTATGCACCGAGAGGTGGTCGCAGTGGACAAGGGACTCACCCCGCTGTCCATGGCTAAAGAGAACTGGCGCAAACCTGTGGTACTTACTAATGATGACCGCAAGGAAGTATGACAAGGCAGGGAGCTTCACGGGCGCTTCTACCGGGCTCTTCATGGGCCGGATGTAGATTTCCTAGCGTCCGTGTCCTGGCTACGTTTCGGCGACCTCTTTGGGGAAACTGAAGGTTTTGTCTGTGCGTCCAGAAATCATGCCTGTGATGACACGTAAGGCTACTGCTCAGGATATGGAGTTAAAATTGAGAACGGCCCTCCAAGAACTGAAGGACTCAAAACTCCAATGTCAACAACTGTTACAGGAGATAGAGGACAGTGAGGAGGAGGTCAATAACGTCAATAGCAAAAACTCCAGCTTAAAACGGGAGCTAGTAGACCTTCATCAGGATTACTTGAATGTTGTCAATGAACGGGATCAGCTAAGGGTGATTACGGATGGGTTTAACAACTGTAGCAACTTGTATGAGGAGGCTTTGTGTAAAGTTAGGGACCTAGAGGATGAATTAAATTATGCTAATGTAAAACTTTTAAATTTGAAACAGGAACAGGATCATACTCAGGCTATAGAAACTGAACACTTGTACAATGAATTAGTAAATACAAATTGCAACCCTAATTCCATATTAACAATAGACCTCACAGAGGACTCCTTACTGAAACATAATTCGTACCATAAAACTAGTAAAAATAAAATTAAGAAATATGCAAGATTGAATAAAATCATTAAAAAATTTAATAAATACAAGAAACAACAAAAGCACTATTCCAAAAATATTCAATTAAGGAAAGAACGTGTTTATCTTGTGAATAGATTAAATAACTATCAGATTAAATTGGAAGATAGTATAAATATTTATGAAGTTCAAAAGTGCCTGTAACGGGCCTACTTGAAATAAATGCTTTGATTTTTGATTTTGCGTTTATGGATGAAGTTATGTTAACCAACAACTACCGGAAACATATTATGAAGGACGGGACGGTTGACGTGTGTCGGGCATGCCACCGTCCGGGTGAGTCCATCAGACATATTATTTCTGGTTGTTCTCGTCTAGTTAACGGCGAGTACTTGCACAGGCACAACCAAGTAGCCAGGATTATTCACCAGCAACTTGCCTTGAAATATAAACTTGTGGAATCTGAGGTACCGTACTACGGTACTACAAGTATGTGCCCGACCCAGTTCTCGAGAAAGACCATGTCACGCTGTACTGGGATCAGTCTATCATTACTGACAGGACTATTGTCGCCAATAAGCCTGACATAGTGGTGATAGACCGATCAGCGCGCCGCGTAATGATAGTCGATGTTACCATCCCGCATGACGAGAACTTCGTGAAAGCTGAGAAAGAGAAACAAATAAAATATCTCGACACGAGGTTGTCGATATGTGGAATGTGAACTCTGCTATCATTGTGCCGATTGTCGTGACGGCCAATGGCCTTATGGCCAAGAGCCTCGATGACCATCTATTGAGGCTCTCCTTAGGCGGTTGGATCAAGGGCCTGATTCAGAAGGCAGTACTCCTCGATACGGCTCGCATTGTGAGGAGGTTCCTGTCTCTGGAGCCCTAACCACCGACCGGTAGCTTGGACCCTGCTCACGACACCGGTGGACCACTATTTTTTATATTTTTAAATTTTTTTTTGAGAAATATTTAAAAATATGTAAAATGTGTACATAGATATAAAGGAAATAATAATAATTTTATTCAATTCAAGTGAGAAATACATTACATAATTTAAAAAAAACTATCTTAGATGAGCTTATATAAACAGAAATTCGACAAGACATCTGTCTGAACTAAGTAGTTATATGAATCCTTTCTTAGTGGATACTTACTCTTCACAAAGAACACACCCTAAAAGTAGAACAGCGTAATGCAACGCGCCAACCTAATATTACGAAAAATACCTAGATGGCGTTTACAGTTTTGCTGCAATCGAAAAGGATCATCTTACTACCTCAAGGGATCATCTCTTACACGTTTCCCCTACTTAACTTTAGGCGGAGTTTACAGATAAACCCCGAAGAGTCATGGTACTGTTCCTATTACGAGCCTACTGTCACTATCAAACATAAATAATACCTATACAAGGTTATATCTAAACATTTCAGCGACACGCAGCGGCAGCGATGCGGCTGATCATCTTGGAAGACGCCAGCGTGGTGGCGGACTGGGCGGCGCGTTTCGTGCTGCAACGTATCACGCAGTTCGCGCCGGGCCCAGGCCGCCACTTCGTGCTGGGTCTGCCCACGGGCGGCACGCCGCTCGGCATGTACCGTCGCCTCATCGATTTCTACAAAGAGGGACGCCTCTCCTTCAAGTACGTCACCACCTTCAACATGGACGAGTACGTCGGTTAGTAGCGCCTTACCATCCCTCTCACTTATAGAATCGATGCTGTCCGTACACACCTTGCAGGCGTACAACCGAAATATGCGTGACATAATTATTATGCCAATTCTGCGCTAGCTGGAAACTTGTGTGTCAGCTAGCATATTAATGTGTACACCGATTGATGAGAAAAATAAATAAGTATTTATTCAAATCTATTTGTACAACGGCTTTAAAAGCAAGCCGGACAATTTTCTTGGCGATGCGCGGCGGCACGACAGTCGCGGCATGCAGTGTTCACAATAGTGATTGCCAAGTGCTCGGAGAGTACGCGCGTGGCTTTCGAATTATTACTACGTTTCAGTATTAAACATGAACGAGGACAATGAAAGTGATCTAATATAAGCCACTTGTACAGTTATTATAGGTAGATCCCTCAAAACACGAAACTATCGTATCAGGCCAAGTTTAAAGAGTCGTAATTGTTACAGTACTAGTAAAAGATTAAGTGATTTAAAAAAAGACGACATGGTTTTACAGAAACCCATTTCTTTTAAAACATTTTTGTCATTAACCAGTACTGACTTCGAATATTTACTTAATATCGTTGGACACAGAATAGCTAAACAGGACAAATTACAGAAAAGCCATTCCACCAGTAGACAGATTGTCAAGAAATTGGGTCATTTCATGGGTACCCGCGCCAGATTTATTTGAATTATTTTCTTTTCGCGGTAATAGTGACTTGTTAATTTTTTTATTTTTCTCTCCACTTCATTAACGGATGTAAATAATTCAGTCGCAAAACCATTAAAAGCGTCGAAGCGTTTTGGCCGCATTTTATAGTCACTATGTTTTGGGTTCCAAGTACCTAGTGGTTTTGAGTGATGAGAGGTCTATATAGTAGTTTCAATACTTTTTCGTCGTCCCATTCCATAATGTTTAGTCGATAAAAAACACTGATACGTCATTATTCCTTAAAAGCCGGCGGGATGTACTCTGTGCCGGCGGGCAACTGAAGAGCGGAGAGGGGCGTGCCGGCTTCGGTGTGTAGACAGGTTTAAAGAAAATGTAAGTTTATCAAAGTTCGATGCCTTTTCTAGGATAAACCACTGTCAGTCTGTGTTGTAATAATAACTATTTGGGCAACAGATTTCGAAACAATGGTTACTCGTGAACAAGATGCGCATTTCGGAGTACCTACTTTTTTCACGCATTCGGACATCATAATATGATGTAAGTAAGTCCAGATGTGGACATATTATGTCCTGCTTTACCACAGTGACCAATTGAGCTCTGCAAGATGGCCGCACTGTTGGCATTTATAACACCTCGTTCGTTACTATTTTGACTGCTGCTACTGACAGGACAGGACGACCAATATGAAAATCCTTGATTGAGGGATTAGGGTTTTACGTATTATACACATCTGGACACTTCTATTGGCCCACCTTGTATTTTCAGTTTCGTTTGGTCCTAGCTAAAATTTTATATTAGGTCGAGCAAAAAGTTTTTATGCAGTTTTGAACCTGGCACATTCACAATTTCATTCAATAGTCTTTTTTTGAATTTCGAACACAGAATTTAAAGAAACAAAAGACAATTTGGAGCCTGTTTGTTGATATCAAACAATCGAATACTAAGAAAAAAACTTGGTTTTATTGGTTTACTTGGATTTAATTCTTGAAAAAGTGATTGATATCTTTGGTTTTGCAACAAACATTACTTATTCTTAACATTAAGGTGAGGTTCTATCAATAATCTATGGATACTTCACCTGAAGTCGCTGCCCAAGCTGTGGCACTTATTCAGGCCGGACACAGCCAAAGAAACGTGAGTGCTCAACTTAATTTAAGTCGATCTGCGGTCCGAAATGTTTATCGGAGGTACCTAGAGACTGGCGGCTTTGTTCGTCGCCAAGGAAGGCCACGATCTCGGGTCACAACTGAAAGGCAGGATCGATTCATCGTGACGACCAGCTTGGGAATCGTCACCTTACCTCCATTGAGATACAAAACCAACTTCGCGACTTCCACGGAGTATCTGTGAGCGCTCGAACTGTTCGGAGAAGGTTAAAAGAACGCGATATGGTACCACACAAGCCAGCTAATGGGCCAAAACTAACGCGAGCCCACCGAACAGCGCGCCTTCATTTCGCACGCAGTCATTTAAATTGGACACAGCAAGATTGGAGCCGTGTACTCTTTTCTGATGAGTCTAAAATTGTGTTACATGGCAATGATGGAAGGAAAAAGGTCTACCGACGTAAGGGAGAGCGTTTCGCACAATGCTGCTTTGAAGAGAGGGTTACTTATGGCGGTGGCTCATGGACTGTCTGGGGCGGTATATCCGCGAGCGGCAAAACTCAACTTGAGGTTGTTACAAGACCACGGCTGCCAACATTAAATGCTGAAAGGTACATTCGTGAGTGCTTAGAACCTCACGTGATACCATACGCGGACTATGTGGGCCCAAATTTCCTTTTTATGCATGATAATGCAAGAGCCCATGCGGCCGGCATCGTCAGGGAATATCTTCGGGATGTGAACATCACAGTTATGGACTGTCCAGCCAGAAGCCCAGACATGAACCCCATTGAGCACATGTGGGACGAGCTAAAAAGACGTGTTAGGGCTCGTCAGCCAGTTGCCCAGACGATGCAGGAGTTGAAAACTGCCATAGAAGAGGAATGGGAGATGATCCCTCAAAATTTCATAGAGCGGTTGATAAACTCTATGCCTAATCGTATGAGAGCTGTGGTAGATGCCCATGGAGGCAACACGCGTTATTAAATGAAACCTTTATTTGATAAAACATGTTTTTTATTCAAAAATCAATTGCCTTTAACAAGGCGCATATCCGACTTGTTAGGCGTAGCTCCATGTCGTATTCATATTCATATTTATTTATTTGCGTAAAACATGGTATACAATGGTGTTACATGAGTTAAGAATAAGATCATACATGTTTTGCTTAAAACTAAAGCATGCAAATTGGTTAACACAACTTATGTTCAAGGTATTCCTTAATGCTATAAAAATTATTATCATTTAGCCATTTAAACAAATGAATTTTAAACAATCTGCCATTTAGTAGTTTAAGTTTACATGGTAATTTATTATATATACGTACGGCCATAGCTACACAGCTTTTACTATATTTTGTTGATCGAGGGAATTCATCCAAAACAAGTCTAAATTTGTCACGCCGATTCCTAGCACTTACATCTGCTGCTGTTCTGAATAGGTATTTGTGGTTCCGTACAAACATACATGTTTCATATACATATAGTGAGGGTAGTGGTAGCAGACCGAGTTTTTTAAATAATGGTCGACAAGATACGTCCGGTGGAATGCCTTGAATAGCTCGAACACATTTCTTTTGAGCGATAAATGCTCTATTATGGTCGGTACCATTTCCCCATACAATTAGTCCATATCGCAGCGAGGACTCCACATATGCACGATATGACATTACAGCTGTTTTATTATTTGTGACATTTTTAATCCTTCTAAGAGCGTATACGAATTTATTGATTTTATTACATATGCTATCGATATGAGCTTTCCAGTCTAGATGTTCGTCTATGATCGTTCCCAAAAACTTAGTTTGTGCTACTTTTTGAAGTTTTGATATATTCATTGTAAAATTAAATTTGTTATTATAAGATTTATTAAATTGTACATATACTGATTTATTATGGTTAATACAGAAATTATTATTATTAAGCCAATTTATAAGATTTTCTATTGTATTATTAATATCTGTTTCATGATCAATTATTGATTTACTTTTTTTGTCGGTAGAGACTATTATCGAAATATCATCAGCATACAGAAAGCATTTATGATTAGTCATGTCGACAATATCATTCACATAAAGTAGAAACAAAATCGGGCCCAATATGCTGCCCTGGGGCACGCCTCGTTTGGTGGTTTTAAATTCCGAGTGGTATGAGACCATATCTTTATTGGCATTCATATTAGTGATTGTAACACACTGCTGTCTGCCGGATATGTATGACATTAACCACTGTAGTGGAGGTCCTCTAATTCCCATAGACTCTAACTTCTGAAAAAGCATGTTATGCGAGACCAGGTCAAACGCCTTAGATAGGTCAAGAAATAAGCCCGTCGTTAATTGATTATTATTAATATTAGTCAGTACTGCTTTCAAGAGTGAAAAGATAGCTAAAGTTGTTGATTTATCTTTTTGAAAACCGAATTGCTCTTTCTTTATAATATGAAATTTCTCGCAGTAATTAATAAGCCTTTTATACATGCATTTTTCGTAGATTTTTGACAAAATTGGTATTAAAGTTATTGGGCGGTAGTTGTTAACGTCATTTTTTTCCCCTTTTTTAAAAAGTGGTTTCACAATTGACATTTTTAATTTATCTGGAAACACTCCTTGAACAAAAGACAAGTTTATAAGATGCGTTAGAACCCCGCGTATTTCCTTAGCACATTTCTTAATAATTCTAGTGCTAAGTTCGTCGTAGCCTTCGGAGGTGATTTAATAACATAATTTGTTGTTCTACTTCGCTTTCTGACATTGGAACGAGGAACATTGAGTTAGGAATTATGCTTTCCTTACCATGCCTATTTGTACTTTGCTGTGTAGGGTTATAATTTAGATAGAAATCATTGAAGGTGGAGGCTATTTCTGTTGGTTCCGTAAGTATGGTATTATTAATTTTAATGGATTCTATGTTATTTTTAGGACTAGGATTATGTATTTCATTTTTTATTACGGTCCATATGGTATTCTGAATTCAAATTTAAAACAATACGATCGAAAAAGATGGTAAAATGTATCAGGTTTAAAACTGCATCAACAGTTTTTGTTCAATCTAGCAATCATATTTCGGTAGGGGCCATCGAAACCTAAACTCTAAGGTGGGCCAATAGATGTGTCCAGAAGTGTATTTGTTGAAACTTCAATAATGTAACAAGGCGCAGCATCTCGTTTCCCAGTTTTGTGGTTTAATTTGACCGCGGTCAAGCAGGATTTCATGGTTATCTCTGGTAACTATATTATTCGAAAATGCACCTGAATACCTCATTTGCAGCCAAGGAAGTCGGCACTCCTACGACCACGATCCGGGGTTTGAGCTTGTTGGGCTCGTCGGCGGTAAGTCCAGATGTAGAGAACTGGACTGCGTTCTTTAGCTTATCGGAGTCACGTTTCGTTTCGGTACTGATAATTACGCTTCCATTTTTTGTTTTTCGGACACCACGTATGTGCTTCAGATAATGAGAATGAGCTTCGTTTGCTCAGGCCATATTATTTTTGCGCACTTCTTTTTTTATCTTTGGGATAAATGGCAATGGAGCTTAAGTGCTAATCACTTCGTCGAACGAAATTATTGGATCCCCTTTCACCGTATCGGCCAAAGAAGCATTTCTCGCAGAACCAGAGTCCCGTATCGTCTGCTTGAGCTCCGGCATTTGTTTGAAGGGTACCGATCATTTTATCTGCATGAATGGCTTTTTGCTTCAGCTATTGATAGAGGACTGCCATCTGCGTGGTACCAGATCCTATTTTACAGCAAAGGTTGGAAATTTTATTTTCTGCTCCGAGTTTAGTTTGCCCTCCGCAGCAATTAAGGAAACTTTATGCAAGTGCTGCTCGATGTTTCCATCCATTTTTCGATCTCAATAACATCTAGGGCCAACTGGGGGGCTGGGTTTTATGACGGCTAGGCTGAGGAGTAGACTGGCGCCCTTGGATTACGGGGCTTTTTCCATTTTGTTTTGTTAAAAGTTTACTATTTCATGTCCATTATTCACTTATTTACAGTTTAAATTTCTAGCGAGCACGTCTATACGCTACGCAAGTGCAAAGCAACTGATAGATGTGCCTCAGGTTGGCTGGACAAATCTTCAAAATAGCTTGCATTTAACTAGGTCAATAGGTCACTTTATGTGACGGCTAAACACCCTTATTTCAGAATTTGTGACGCTACAGAATCTTAGATAATCGATCGAGAACGTGTCCAGCCATCTTGAAAAACCACTTTTCGCCGGTCTCTCAATCTTGGTAACGGAAGTGATTTTGACGACTTTTTGTATATCAACGGGCGTCACATAAATTTGTGACGGGCACCGAGCTAAAAGTTTTGTGATAAGTACAGTGGTTTAGTAGAAAAATGCAAAAATCTGTGTCCAGCCATCTTGAATTTACGTAAAAGACTTAGGTATGGCTGGCACTTCCGAATCTCAATAACGGGGGCGTTTTCGAATATGGTTCCTTTACTAATACTTGGTGACGCAATGTGTGACAGTAATAACGTTTGATTTATGGCGTCACATGTAAGGGTTTACGAGAAATTAATAAAAACTTAATGTCCAGCCAACCTGAGTTCAAGATGGCTGGACACCTGTATCTCCACTGCCTGATGATCTACGACCTTCGAAATGTGTTCAAAATGTTGTGACGGGGACGATAATGATAACCTGAAATTGTGACGGAGAAACTTTGCGTAGTTTCAAAGATATTGATCATTTAAATTTCCCCATACAAACACTGCAGTAGGGTAACCAATATTGTAGGTTTTATGTAGGACAAGTATATTTTAAGGTGTTTTCTTTAATGGACGAAAATCCGTGTATTGGTGATACTAATACGAACAACTGTAGATATTTAAATCAATAGAAGACAAGAATGTAGAAGTGAGGAAGGGGGGGGGGGTGTAATTTTGAAATGTTATTGATTATTTACGTGCAGATATCTATTCTTTTTAGTAGGTATATATTATGTCAGGAGAACTAAACTAATGCTATGAAGGTATTTAAATGAAAAAATAATGTTTGCTGTAAATAAAATCACATTTATTTATTTGTACTTATACGGCGTTTCAAATGGCGAAAATGACGATGATCAACTCGCATTTGCACTTCCGTAACCCTCGCCTTGTACCACAACGTTGTTTGTCCTAAGGCCGCGTACCGGACGACGGCGGGTGCGGGCGCGGCGGCGGGCGATCACGCGTGTAAACTGCCCCCTAGCCAAGTTGCAAACGATAAACGTGAACGCTTAGTAATCTCCAATAGATTTTCAACTTTATACCTAAGAGCATAAAGTTAGTAGGTAGACTACTGAGCGTTAGCAACCGGAACGAACGTAAACGCTATGTAATCTTCAATAGATTTTCAACTTTATATCCAATAGGCGACAATAACAAGTATGTATTTACATAATTATAACCATAAGAATCATCATACATATCTATAAGTTATTTGTTTCCGCGGACGAAAAAAATAACTGCAAAAAACTCAAGAAAAATTGAATTTCGCGGGCTACCACGAAAATGTCGGAGGACAAACTATACTGCCATGATATCTGATGTTGGTGTCGCCATCTATTGCTTAAAGTTGGTACTGCTAGGACAACTGGTCGAATCTTAAATCTTATAAATTAGGTTGTCTTACCGCAGATTAATTAATAGTTACTAGTACTCTGATTAGTGATAGCACTTCTAAAAGTACATACACTGCCGGCTGTCAAGTTTAGTTCTCATTTTCAGTTACATAAGATAATGAACTAAACGCGAAATACAAGTGGGCTCTCTCTTGCAGCGCTGGTGGTCAATTATTATTTTGAATTAACACATACTTACTCTTTTCACTGCAGGAAAACCTTTTATTCCCACAGGGAAATCAAATACAAAGCAGGCGTGGATGCTACCGGCCAATTAACGATTAAAAAGAAATCCTTTATTTATGTAAAATTATGGTCACCTCACAATATTAATGGATGTTTGTATGGGAAAATTTAAATGGTCAATATCTTTGAAACTACGCAAAGTTTCTCCGTCACAATTTCAGGTTATCATTATCGTCCCTGTCACAACATTTTGAACACATTTTGAAGGTCGTAGATCATCAGGCAGTGGAGGTACAGGTGTCCAGCCATCTTGAACTCAGGTTGGCTGGACATTAAGTTTTTATTAATTTCTCGTAAACCCTTACATGTGACGCCATAAATCAAACGTTATTACTGTCACACATTGCGTCACCAAGTATTAGTAAAGGAACCATATTCGAAAACGCCCCCGTTATTGAGATTCGGAAGTGCCAGCCATAAGTCTTTTACGTAAATTCAAGATGGCTGGACACAGATTTTTGCATTTTTCTACTAAACCACTGTACTTATCACAAAACTTTTAGCTCGGTGCCCGTCACAAATTTATGTGACGCCCGTTGATATACAAAAAGTCGTCAAAATCACTTCCGTTACCAAGATTGAGAGACCGGCGAAAAGTGGTTTTTCAAGATGGCTGGACACGTTCTCGATCGATTATCTAAGATTCTGTAGCGTCACAAATTCTGAAATAAGGGTGTTTAGCCGTCACATAAAGTGACCTATTGACCTAGTTAAATGCAAGCTATTTTGAAGATTTGTCCAGCCAACCTGAGGCACATACTGATAGGCAAGTCTCCTAAAAAAGGCAAGAGTTTTGCAAAAAAAAAAAATGATATTACGAAAATCATTTTTATTTCATAAACAGTCCGGTACTGCCCAAAATCTACGTTTCATCTAGGATTTTCGAAAATAAAAAAGCTTTTTCCAATTTATTGTTCTGCGTTTTGGGGGACCAGAACAACCTAAACGAAACTTAATAAAAACAAATAAAATATAACAGTCGCCCATTCTGAACCTTGCGAGTCCTTTCGTACCTGTTAATTTTAATTGCATTTAAACAATAAAATAATGAATCTTAAAGCATAAATTACACTTAAGAAAACAATATTAGAAACTGAAATCGTACAATCATTCGTTTCTATTTTCATCAAACTTTACTGCTTCGGTCATCTAGTAAACCTAAAAATTGATCCATCGATTTAAGAATGAAGTGGAACTCTTATACATAAGTGCCTGATAAAAATGACCGGCCAAGTGCGAGTCGCACTCGCGCGTGAAGGGTTCCATATTATCGTAGTAGGGGAGCCCCCTATAATTGTAATTTTTTTCTATTATTTGTTATAGCGGCAACAGAAATACAAATTCCGTGAAAATTTCAACTCTGTCTACCTATTACGGATCATAAGATACATCCCGCTAGACGGACGAACGGACATCGGAGGCTTAGTAATCTATTCCAAATCATTTTCATTATCACTCAACGTATTTGCACACATTTCCTTATTAGCCTATCGTCTTGGTTATCGTCATTGTCTACTTCACTGCCCCGTTGGTCCCGTGGTCGCAAGCGAGACTGCTGAGCGTGGGGTCCTGGGTTTGATTCCTGGATCGGGTAAAAATTGCTATAGGGTTTTTCCAATAGAAATTTGTCAGTATAACCTGAAGTTCGGAAGTTGGCGGTATGATACCCCTGTGCCTCGGAAAGGACGTTAAGCCGTTAGTCCTGCGCCTGATCTCTCTCCGCGAGGGTCGGATTGCCTCCCGTCGGAAGAGTGCATCTGTGAGTCTGCGCACACTTGTGCACTATCATATATCCCGCGCCGATGCATAGGTAATCTCCATTGAGATTGGCAAATTGAAACAGGCCAGGAGGACTATTATTTGTCTACTTCAGATTATTTGTTGGACCGATCTGAATACGGGGTGGAACCGACCCGAAAACGGTAACCACGTATTCAGTACAGTACGGTAGTGTGACAAAACACCCATATCAATGTGCCGTCGGTTTCTCTACTTCAAGTAGGTATATTTTTGTCATAGATTTGAGAATTTTAGATACGCAGTGCAACGCAGTTTTTTTCACTCTAACTATTGCAATTGCACCATACATAATCGGTTCAGACCTTTGCAAGAAAAAAGAAATATCACTTTTCACGAAATCGTCCATAAAAATCGTCAGCGTCAGGATGGCTGGACCAAATAAGATATGTCCTTGAGATCATGTGCACTAATTAATACCTATTTGCTACTATTTACTACCTATAGTGAAATATTTGCTACCTTTTCGTTAAGAAATTTATCAAAGAAATAAAGTGGTCAGCCAACCTGACGTCAGGTTGGCTGACCACTTCCAAGTTCTCATAGTTTTAGCGTTGTATTAACCGCGTTGTTAATGTAAATATTTATTACCTGATTGCTACCTTAACATATATTTTTTCCATAACTCTAAGAAGCTCCTATAAAAAGTTATTAAAGCTCCTATAAACTAACGTTAAATTTAGAAAGTGCCTGCAAAACCTTTATTAGCAATATTACGAAAATAAGACTTGGCGTTATTAATTTATGTGCAGGCGTTTTATTGTCTTTAATTAATAACTTTCCGTGTGTATGTAAAATGTATGTGTGTAAAATGTCTTCACCCGTCTCCCCACCTTCGACCTTATAAATGAGACTACATAACAAAACATCTCGCCTTGTTGCCCCGAAGGATTAGGCAGAGGTGTACCTTCCCATAGTAGTTACACCCACAGTGACCCACATTTCGCCAGATATGTTTAAGTCCCATGTAATAGGGGCGAGCCTATTGCCATCAACCGGGCACAAATTATTGAAACTACTAAGACTAAAATTTTTAGTCACTCTCCTGTGTAAATGGAAGGCTGTCAAAAATAGAAAAAGAACAAGATATTCGAAATTATTTAATTACGTCAATTAATACATGATTCAAAATAAATATCAAATTTTTTTGTCGATTTTAATTTTGATTCGAAAATTGCTGTCGGGTTCTAATTATATATTACATTATTTATATTTTCTGCCATAAATGATGCAATGGGCCAACATTTTTTTATGACTTTTGGTTATTCGATTTGACATGTCATCGTAACATTGAAATGAAGTACCTCTAAAACAGTGAGATTTATAATGACCAATTCCCACGCTCGGAGCCGATGAAGGAACAAACTCTATAACTGATGCTAAATTATATTCAAAATTTTTCAATGAAATTATAGTTGGTATATCGTATAAATATATTTCTTCTTCAGAATTGAGTTCAAAAGCAATCAAATCTTTTAGTTCTTAATCAAACGTCTTGATACCTGTGCATCCAGTATGCCGTCAACTAGACATGTTATTTTCAGGGTCTATCCTGGAATTGGCAGATTCTGATAATGATTTTATGTTATAGTCCAAAGGCAAAAAGGCACATTTACGCTTAACCAGATTTACCGGACACTGTATTTGTGCAAGATTCGATTCTATCCGCACTATCCGTATTACATCGATTAGTATTTTTTCAAAAATGTGCGCCACATTACATTCGCAACTAATAATAATCCTGTTGTCAGATATATTTTCTGTATTAAAATACTGCTTCAAAATTTCCGTTCGACTCTGATAAATATTTTGCAGTGAAGCATTTTCAATAAGCATTTTGATGAATTTACAGTAAACTTGATTACTAGTATTGACAATAGTAGTATTAGTAGTAGTAGTAGTATTGTGTTTTTTGTGTTGTTGTGTGTGTGATGAATGTGATTTTTTTAAGTTGTGAATATTGTAGGTAGTTTTAAATAAAAATAATCTAGGACGTCAATTAATTATTATCAAATATTATATCGTAATTTAATAAATATCAATTTAATAAATCCCCAGGTACATACATACTTATAACATAAATGCGATATGTTAATAATTATAAAATTATCCAGAAACAAGTTGTTCATAAGCCACTAAGCGCCTACAAAAACATTGTTAGCAATTGTTCTGAGAAGAAAAGATGTCAATATTTGATGTACAGGCGTTTAAATGGCTTTTATTAATAACTTTTTATAGGAGCTTCTTAGAGTTGTGGAAAAAATATATGTTAAGGTAGCAATCAGGTAATAAATATTTACATTAACAACGCGGTTAATACAACGCTAAAACTATGAGAACTTGGAAGTGGTCAGCCAACCTGACGTCAGGTTGGCTGACCACTTTATTTCTTTGATAAATTTCTTAACGAAAAGGTAGCAAATATTTCACTATAGGTAGTAAATAGTAGCAAATAGGTAATAATTAGTGCACATGATCTCAAGGACATATCTCATTTGGTCCAGCCATCCTGACGCTGACTAAAAATCGGCAATTTCATACTTTATCCCGTAATATTATCCTTAGTTATTCGTTTGTGCAACAATAGTTTACTGTCAACTGTGGAGGCTTGTAAATGGCTTGTCGTTGATTGCTTCACTATAATTTTTATACTACAAAAGTGCAATACCTGCACGGTCAAAGTGTATGGAACTGCTGTTTTTTTGTTTGTTTTAATAACCAATGGAAAATTTCTCTATAGAGGGCTCAGAATGATGTACTGAATACGTGGTAATTGTTTTCGCGCGTTGGTGTCCCTTCCACTCAGTATTTTGTATAGGCAAGGCTACTATAATTATGCCTTTGTAGCGTGGGTCGCGTAAGTCTTGATATGAAGTTCATTGATATGAAGTACCGTGATCTAATTGTTTATCTGTGGCAGGTCTGGCACGCGACCATCCGGAGTCGTACCACTACTACATGTGGAACGAGTTCTTCAAGCACGTGGACATCGATCCTAGCAACGCGCACGTGCTGGACGGCAACGCGCCCGACCTGGTGGCGGAGTGCCGGCGCTTCGAGGAGCTCATCGCGGCCGCGGGCGGCGTGCACCTGTTCGTGGGCGGCATCGGGCCCGACGGACACATCGCCTTCAACGAGCCCGGCTCGTCGCTCGTGTCGCGCACGCGCGTCAAGACGCTCGCCTACGACACGCTGGAGGCCAACAAGCGCTTCTTCGGCAACGACATCAGCAAGGTGCCGCGCCAGGCGCTCACCGTCGGCGTCGGCACCGTCATGGACGCTAAAGAGGTACACTCACTCTGCACATCACAATCGATCGAGTTCACGGCGGACGGGTCCTAGTAACAGTGTATGCGTGCAGGTGATGATCCTGATCACGGGCGTGCACAAGTCGCTGGCACTGGCCAAGGCGGTGGAGGAGGGCGTGAACCACATGTGGACAGTGTCGGCCTTCCAGCAGCACGCGCAGGCGCTGTTCGTGTGCGACGAGGACGCCACGCTCGAGCTGCGCGTCAAGACCGTCAAGTACTTCAAGGTGAGCAATCCACGCATCTCTAACTCGGCGATACTGTGCCGATGCTTGATCACGTGACGTGCCAGGGAGACTAACTAACCTAGCTGCTATTTTCTTTATAAACTTTAATTAACTCGGCTATCAGATCATGGTACGATCTTCCTTGGCTTGGCTCGTACGGAGGGGGCGTTACGTCCCTGGTGGCTGGGTGTGCAGGAGTGTATGTGCGTGTATGTGCGTGTGTGTGCAGGCGCTGAGCGAGGAGCACCAGCGGATGATCGACGGCGTGCCCGTGGAGGAGCAGCGCGTCTTACACTGAGCCGCGACCGCGTGACGTCACGCCCCCTCCACGCTGCACGAACACGATCCACATCATATCTAATATACTACATGCTACAACGCTGCTAACGTGAAATATGTAATAATTAGCCTTTCGAAATAAAAATAGACTTAATTGTATGTGTAACACTCGGTATTATTTTTGGTGCTGTTTGATATTACCAGTGTGTGTTATTACTGAAGTAAGTAGAGTGAGAGCGTTGTAACTCGGGTTATGTTGCAGAGCCTCATGGTGGAGCACAACAAGCTGCTCGAGATCACCGAGCGGTGACTCGTGGAACATTCCAGGACTCAGGGCGCGCGCTCCGACACACGCACCCTTATTTTTATACATTGTTAAGAATTTTATATTATATTAAAGTGTACCTAATCTTATTGAATAATACATTTTTATAGCACATTAATTGGTTTCTTTTATTCACTTATACTTTGCAGATTGCTCACATTTTATAGGAATTCCCATAAAGGCACAAAAATATTATCCTTACATAAACAAGTTATAAGTAAACTAATTAACACATGTACACACTGCATCAGTAAGTGCTGACCCTAAAGCTGGAAGGCTTAGCACTTACTGACGTCGTGTGTACCGTGTGTCCCGTTCTAGCCCGGCCACGATGCCAAACAAGGTCATGGTTATGGCAGTACACTGTACGGATATTACCTTTTGGTACTAGACTAGGCGCTTAATACGCAGTAGGAGGATTAAAAAAAAAATAAGGTAATAGGGATTCATTTTTGTAAACATGATAGTAAGAAGTTATTCTTGTATATCAAGCAATCATTTCTTGTGTTTGTGCACTGTTAACGTATTAAGTATTTATCTTAACAGAACTATAATAAGTTTAAGTATGTAACTATAATTAAGTAAATAGGCAAAGATGGAATCCTCCTACTGCGTATTCAGCGCCTATGACACTTGCATAGTTATTGTAAGTTGTCAAGTTATACTATTGCTATTGAATTATAGTCAGGCGTATACTACCAGAAAAATTACAGTGACTATTAACTAGATTTGAAAGTGTTTTTTAAATAAATGTAGGTCTATTGTAAAGTACATCACACGTACAGTTTTCTCAGACACGAATCATCCAATAAAGTTGTGAATTTCAACCGATCTAAGCGTGACCGTGCTAGGACGGATACGCTGTAGTCCGGCCACTCAAAATGGTGTATAAAAGGTATAAAAGTCATAAAATAATGTCGTACTCTTATTTCTTTTTCTAGTACCAAAAGGTAATATCCGTACAGTCTACTGCCATAACCATGACCTTGTTTGGCATCGTGGCCGCGCCAGAACGGAACACACGTGTGTACCATGTCCACGAGGAAACGCTTGTATGTTAGACTTACTAAACAGACTGAAATTATGCGATGAAGCTGTAAGAGGTGGTACCTAACTGTTATAGCTACGGGAAAATGGTCTTTGGATACTGCCTTCATGAGGATCTGAATTCATAGATAGAAAAAACGTACAATTAGCAAGAAAATGGCCTTAAGAATTTAAAAAATCTGAGGCTAGAATTCAGAAATCGTAAAATTTCCCCTTTTCCCATAAATTTCGTAAGAAAACGGAACTTTGCTCCGTTTTCCTGTAGTTACAACATTAAGGTACCTGCCTGCTCATCTCAAATTTTCACCCAGTGAACAGCGATTATATCGCAATAGGTTTAATAAGTTGGAATGTCACGGATCCGGTAGCGCGCATGTGCGTGAGCCCCACCTCGCGCACGTAGGCCAGGCGCATGTGCGTGACCCCACCTCGCGCACGTAGGCCAGGCGCATGTGCGTGACCCCACCTCGCGCACGTAGGCCAGGCGCATGTGCGTGACCCCACCTCGCGCACGTAGGCCAGGCGCATGTGCGTGACCCCACCTCGCGCACGTAGGCCAGGCGCATGTGCGTGACCCCACCTCGCGCACGTAGGCCAGGCGCATGTGCGTGACCCCACCTCGCGCACGTAGGCCAGGCGCATGTGCGTGACCCCACCTCGCGCACGTAGGCCAGGCGCATG
The DNA here is from genome assembly GCA_950022335.1 of Eurois occulta. NCBI lineage: Eukaryota > Metazoa > Arthropoda > Insecta > Lepidoptera > Noctuidae > Eurois > Eurois occulta. Next base: position 23,830,874 of record OX465478.1, read on the forward strand.
TGCGTGACCCCACCTCGCGCACGTAGGCCAGGCGCATGTGCGTGACCCCACCTCGCGCACGTAGGCCAGGCGCATGTGCGTGACCCCACCTCGCGCACGTAGGCCAGGCGCATGTGCGTGACCCCACCTCGCGCACGTAGGCCAGGCGCATGTGCGTGACCCCACCTCGCGCACGTAGGCCAGGCGCATGTGCGTGACCCCACCTCGCGCACGTAGGCCAGGCGCATGTGCGTGACCCCACCTCGCGCACGTAGGCCAGGCGCATGTGCGTGACCCCACCTCGCGCACGTAGGCCAGGCGCATGTGCGTGACCCCACCTCGCGCACGTAGGCCAGGCGCATGTGCGTGACCCCACCTCGCGCACGTAGGCCAGGCGCATGTGCGTGACCCCACCTCGCGCACGTAGGCCAGGCGCATGTGCGTGACCCCTCCTCGCGCACGTAGGCCAAGCGCATGTGCGTGACCCCACCTCGCGCACGTAGGCCAGGCGCATGTGCGTGACCCCACCTCGCGCACGTAGGCCAGGCGCATGTGCGTGAGCCCCACCTCGCGCACGTAGGCCAGGCGCATGTGCGTGACCCCACCTCGCGCACGTAGGCCAGGCGCATGTGCGTGACCCCACCTCGCGCACGTAGGCCAGGCGCATGTGCGTGACCCCTCCTCGCGCACGTAGGCCAGGCGCATGTGCGTGACCCCACCTCGCGCACGTAGGCCAGGCGCATGTGCGTGAGCCCCACCTCGCGCACGTAGGCCAGGCGCATGTGCGTGACCCCACCTCGCGCACGTAGGCCAGGCGCATGTGCGTGAGCCCCACCTCGCCAGGCGCAGCCCTCGCTCAGAGCGCGGCGGCGCGGCAGCAGCGCGCCAGCAGCCCCGCCAGCTGCAGCGGCGACGCCAGCCCGTCCGCCACGCGCATGTGCGTGAGCCCCACCTCGCGCACGAAGGCCAGGCGCACGGCCTCGCTCGCGTCCAGCGTCTTGCTGACGCGGAAGATGTTGCTCACGATGTCCTCCGCTGCATAGCCCAGCTTGCACAGTTTCGCGATCACCTGCCCATCAAATCAACAGTCCTCACAGCTGAATCCATACATGTTATCGCTCTGTCTGTTACCTACTGACACCAATTAAACTGATTTGGTCGAGGCTCAGGGATAGACCATGACCTGGGTTGGGACACTTGGGACATAGGATAGTTTTTATATTACTTACACGCCATGCGAATCGCAGCACATTCGAAATGGCGCCGTTATTGAGGCGAGGACGAGTAAATAACGTGAGGTGTACCTTGTAGGCCTCGTGGATGTCCTGGCGCACGCAGGCCTCCAGCATGGCGCGCACCAGCATGGGGTGCGGCTCGTCGCACACCTTGAACACGTGCTCGGGCGACACGTGCGCGAAGCCCTGCGCCGTGGACTGCAGGTTGTTGAGCGCGGCGCGCAGGTCGCCCTGCGCCGTGAACACCACCGCGCTTACGCCCTCCTCCGTGTACGACAGCTGCTCCTTCTCGCACACCTCCAGCACCTAGCGCGGATCCACACCCACACCCACTCATGTCATCAGTCCATCACATACGAGGGCGAGTCAGAAAGTTCGCGGAATAAAGGGAGAGTAATTTCTTTAAATTGTTACTACTCGGTGACTCCTTATAGCTGTAAATAGGTACTACATTTTAGCCCGATCGGTGAAAAAAGAGCTTTGTGGAAAAAAAAACACTGATGATGAAGAAATGAAGTCGGAAATATCTGCCTATTTTGAGGGGTCGTTTATTTGAAAGGTCTGAGAACTGTTTTAGGATTAATATTGAACAGGATAAGTAATTTAATTTACAGTTTGAACCCCCCCTTCATTCCGCAAACTTTTTGACCTCCCCTCGTACAGTGCAACTTATTTTCACTTGTCGTTTTGTGGCATCATGTCGCGGCAAGAGTTGTCTACCTTGGCAAGTATCTGTGCGTCGGTGAGGCGCGAGTAGCGCAGCACGGCGCAGCGCGACTGGATGGGTTCGATGATCTTCTCGGAGTTGTTGGCGGCGAGCGCGAAGCGCGTGGTGTGCGAGTACAGCTCCATGGTGCGGCGCAACGCCTGCTGAGCGCCTTCCGTCATGCTGTCTGCCTCGTCTAAGATCACCACCTTGTGCCGCCCTGCCGGCAGCGTCACCTGCACACATGCAGTGTAAAGCTCTGCGTTCTGTAGCACCTCAACATAACAAGCTAGTTCTTGCCAGTCACATATTCATGATGAGAGACCACAACTAGTGTATAGTCCCGGGAAATCCCGGAACCGAAAGTACTGCGAAATCCCGGAACCGAAAGTACCGGGAAATCCCGGAAAGTTGCGTCGTTTTGGGAATCGGGATTTTCTAAACCAAATCCCGGTTCTTTCGGGAAAAAATACTTCGCCTTTAAAATATGTATTTCTAATGTTATTGCTTAAAGCCCGACCGCTTAAAGCTTGCTATGCAATAGTAGTACAATAGCATGCTACTTTCGAGCAAATGCTACTTTAACTACAACAACAACATGCATTTTGTTTTTTTGCTGCCATAATAAAAAATGTTGTACTCGGTGACACCTGTCATTTAAGGTGCAATGTACATCTGCAACACACTTGGACCGAAGTTGACAATCTCCTTTTTATTCGCCAGATTTCCCATTTCAATACCATATTGGATTCACGCTAATGCTAGCCTAGTACTTTATACTGCCCAGACCTTGCACAAAACGGGTCTCGAACAATCTCGAACAGAATACAATACTAGATTTATGACAGCCTAGTACGCATGACGGCCAATCAAGCTAGGTATATAAAATAAAACCAGTTCATACGGATCTCTCATACAGGAAATTTATACAAAGCCAGGCTAAAGTTATACTGGACAAATGTAGCTTCATGTGCTGCCGTGTGTACTTCTTTCTCTTCTCATAGTGTTTCACAGTTGGAAAAACTGCGTCTTTTGTTGAAGGGAAAGGCATTCAAATATTTACTTTAAAATCTCAAGGTAATGGAGCATTAGTGAAAGTTAAAAAAGTTAACATCTATATGTATAAAATGATAAACTGACTGATTGTTGATAGATCAACGCACAGCCCAAACCGCTGGTCCTAGAGATATGAAACTTGGAGGGTGTGTTCTTTGTGAAGAGTAAGTATCCACTAAGAAAGGATTTTTGGGAATTCCACCCCTAAAGGGGTAAAATAGGGGATGGAAGTTTATATGAAAGTCCTTCAGTTCCCGACCTCTGCTCTCAAGGTACTAGGCTTCCCATATCAAAGTAGAAGATCTTAAATCCTTACTAATACCGGGCTAGCCTAGCGCTTCCACCTCAAGGCACCAGGATGTCATAGATCAGTAAGAGACCTCAGTATCAACAATTTGAATAACATTTTCACCCGACCTCTGCTCTCAAGGTACTAGGCTCCCATATCAAAGTAGAAGATCTTAAATCCTTACTAATACCGGGATAGCCTAGCGCTTCCACCTCAAGGCACCAGGATGTCATAGATCAGTAAGAGACCTCAGTATCAACAATCTGAATAACATTTTCACCCGACCTCTGCTCTCAAGGTATTAGGCTCTCATATAAAGTAGAAGAGCTAAAATCCTTACTAATACAATAAATGCGAAAGTAAGTTTGTTAGTTTGTTACCTTTTCACGACTAAAACACTGAACCGATCATCCTGAAATTTTGCATATACGTTTCATTTTGCATTTTCATCCCGAAAAAAAGTACTGTTCCCGAGGAAAACAACTATAAAGTTCTTAAGATATCGATGGCACCACGTGTCTTTCGAATCATGATTGAATTATATTATTACAAGCAGAGTACAACCCGAATTGATTGTCAAATTCTAAATTAACGGGAGCGAAGCCGCGGGCAAAAGCTAGTTAATTAATAAAAGTAAGTGGAGTGTCTGTTCAAAAGTAGCTAATTACATGAGAATGAATTTTACAGAAAATGTCAAAAATGAATAATTAAAAATGCAATACATAGAATTAAAAAAAAAACATGTCTCTGAGCCCGAATAAAACAAAAACGAAACAAGCTCAAAATGTAAATAGCTAGTTTTGAACGAATACTCCTCAATTTTTAAAATACATACCACCTTGAACCTCTGCTAGCCTAGTTCCATTGCTGGGTTAATACATATTCGCAAGACAATTTCAGTTAGCTTAGAGCACCAAAATCTTAGAAGAGTTGCTTGAAAGAGTCATTTCATGGCACTCAGAGGAGGTTATCTATGATGGCACTTTAAAGGTGAGAACAAATAACAAAATAACTTTCCCATTTGTTGCCAGTGGCTACAATTGGGATTTTTTTACCGTTGGTCGCCAGTGGTAATGATTGTGTATAGACATTAACAAGCTGTGTGCACACCGACCAATGTGGTGGATGACTTTTCAAAGGTCTTTCTTTGGAATCAATTATGTTGCAACTAGAGAGACCATACCACAAAGATAGCTCTTTTATCAGTTAACTACAAGAAGATGCAACGGCAGACTTCTGATTTCATATCATTAACTCGCACAAAAAAGAATGATCAAATAGATAAACCAACATAATACATAGAATATTACAATATAGGTACATTGGTTTAACAATCTAAAGTGTTCTATATTCATTGTATGCTGAATAATAAATCATTATGATGTCTACTCCGTGTTGCCTGATATCTTCGAATAACCATGATCAGTGTTGGCTTGGGAACAATAATGAAAATCAAATGATGCCATACTTTTTGCTGTGCGAACATCTTGATTTTGTTGCGCACGATGTCGATGCCGCGGTCGTTGGACGCGTTAAGCTCCAGCACGGCGTCCTTAAAGGCGGCACCCAGCAACGCGCGCGCCAGGCACAGGATCGTGGTGGTCTTGCCCACGCCGGGCGGGCCCGCTATGATTATGTTAGGAGCGTTGCCCGTGCGCGCAAACACCGCCAGTCGCGACACCGTGTCCTCGTTGCCCACGATATCGCTGAATGTTATCGGTCGGTACTTCTCTATCCATGGTAAATGAGAGGTAGGCTTGGAACTGCTGGAGCCGGCTTGTGATTTAGAGGCCTTCGGCTCAACTTCGTCTACCTCCATTATTGTAACATCGACATCACTCATTTTGAAGATAAGAATCACAGAACATATTATACTCTACTATAAGAATGCAGTAAAAAAGTAAAAAACCAAAATACACAAAACAAAACTTGGCGCGGGAACGGGATTTATTTTATGTATGTATTGTCAAACAAACATTTCAATTGTCATTTTTTTTTTCTCTTCGTCCTATTCGGACAGGCTAAGGTCTTGGACCATACCACCTCGTCTTCAGTGCTTTTCATCCTTCCTGTTCAAAAGTAAAGGACTAAAGGCCGAAGCTCAAACATTGTCAAATGACATTTGAAAATTCCTATATTTATTTAGATAACCCGAAGGGAAGGCTAGATAGTCTGACCATATTGCCTAGTCATACAATCCTACGTATTTCTCTATGGCAATGAAAGCTATCGTTTTACGGCGCCACTGGCGAGTAAAGTCATCTATTTTACACTTTAAAGTACCAATGACTGCATAAAATTTTATTTTACTACGTACCTATATATAAAACTAAGTCGGATTACTTACAACATTTATAATTATAACTCAAGAATGGCTGGACTGATTTTAAAGATCTCTGATTTTTGGATTTGCCTCCACCCCGAATAGCAGAATAAGTATTAAAATATCTGAAAATTTGCGCGGATTTTGATTAAGTTCCAGAACTGTTAAAATACCACATTGAATTCATGTCAGCCTGGTAGTTTTAGTAAAAATATGACTAAAACTATCCGTTGACTGGAGACTGGCCAGAAATGGACAGTAATTTTAAAGCCGTTGGCCGCGCATAGCCCCGATATGGTCAGTAGTGGTGACGCGTCGCCAATATTATTGCTTCTACCTTCATTCCTCTGTATATATTATCGGTTTTCTATTTTTTACTTGAACTATCGAGAATATCCGCCTTAAAAAAATGCAACACTGGCCGTCATAAATTTGTCTGTGGTTATGACATTAATTGTCAAAGTCAGTCATTTGTCACGTTTGTCACCGTCGGCAAATGTTTTGTGCCAGTTTTATGCCTGTAAATAAATATTTTTTTACTATGAGGTGTGTTTGTATTTTTTTTCGTATAAAGATAGAACCCTTCCACCAATAAAAGCCATAAAATATATATGGTATCGATTTACTTTTTGAAATAATATTTTTTAAAGTTCACATAATGTTTTTTCAACACTAGTCAATGTTTACCAATTATTATAATAAATTTGAGACGAAATGTCAACAAACACATAACACGACCCGAAAAGGCCATTCATATGCTCTAAGCTCTAACAAAAACATAACTTGAGATTACGGCCGTCGCCAACGAGTAAACAAAAAAATGTTTTGTTAAGTGCGGCCATCTGGCGCGTGGCGTTACGTCATCGCGTGCGCGGTTGGGCGCTTGGGAATGTCGATGTTCAGCGCCCAGTCAACCGGCTATGACATCTGACATTACTGAAGACCTAACTCTACACTACAACACTTGTACACGAGCACATCTTCTGGCGGCAAATTCATCCGAGCCCCATTAGTGCTACTGCCACTTCAGGATGACGATACTGTTTCTATTGCTACACTGAGAACTTTTTCCTCTATGCTAGATAAAGACTATTTTTTGTAAAAATGCAAGGATCTCTTAGTACAAACTAGTTCAATGTAAACAAGCAGCAGTTCTCTACCAAACTATGGCAGTGATAAAGCAAGGTGATGTGCGCATGTGTATTTGTTCCCTCATCGTAACTCTTAAACCTCTCGAATTTTGACTTGACTTATTTATTAGTATTAGGTCTATAAAATATTACCTTTGATATTATCTATATGTATAAAATGATAAACTGACTGATTGTTGATAGATCAACGCACAGCCCAAACCGCTGGTCCTAGAGATATGAAACTTGGAGGGTGTGTTCTTTGTGAAGAGTAAGTATCCACTAAGAAAGGATTTTTGGGAATTCCACCCCTAAAGGGGTAAGGACCTTCAAACTTTTTGTTTAGGCTGACGTTTAAAAACGTCACTCAAACGTCACACGTTTACTTTTATTAAGACTAAGAAAATTGAATGTAAATATTATGGTTGTTGAAATTATAAATATTGATGGGCAGATGGTACCACAGTTCGTTGTACCGATCATAGGGGACGGAGCTTGCCTTTTTAGGTCTCTTTCTTTTTTGATGCACGGAAATGAAGAAATGGCATAAGTCGTATTTATTTATATCTAATCAAAAGCCTAAAAAATAAGATTCAAGTTTCTAGCTTTAATAATGATGTAATTTTCATACAAACATTCATCCCCTTTAACAACCGCTTAAAGTCCTTTTTTCGCATTAAAAAGTATCCTGTGCCCTTTCTCAGGCTCTAGACTATCTCTGTACCAAATTTCATTTAAATCGGTTCAGTAGTTGGGCGTGGTTGCATAACACACAGACAGAGTTACTTTCGCATTTATAATATTAAGTAAGGATATCTAATCAAAACCTCAAAAAATAAGATTCAAGCTTCTAACTTTAAAAATGACGTAATTTTCATACAAACTTTCATCCCCTATATCAACCCGTTACAGCCCTATTTTCGCATTAAAAAGTAGCCTTTGTTCGGGTGGAATCTTGCAACTCAATTTCGAAGCAGATATCTTCAACCGATTGGGCTAAAATTTTGAACACACCTTTGGTTCTGTTGACAATACTTTTTTATGACACCTATTCCTGTAACTTTTGCATTTTTCTACATCCACGCGGGCGAAGCCGCGGGCAAAAGCTAGTTACCTATAAAATCGGAGATTTGTATGAAAATGTTAAAATATAAATATTTTGGTATTTTATTTTATTTTAGCTAATCAAAGTACTTACTGGCCCAAATTATCTACAAAATTTTGCCATTTTGTTAGCAGTTTGTTTATCCCTTTACTGTAGAAGTTTGCTGGACGGGAGGCGATGAAGTCAGCGAAAGCGTTTTGTACTGCCTCTCGGGTGTTGAATTTTTCCCACTTAAAAATAATCTAAATTTTGAAAAAAGTAGAAATCTGTTGGGGCAAGGTCCGGTGAGTACGGTGGCTGACGGAGAGTTCCCATCTGTATTATTCTTGTAGCTTTGCGATGGTCTGTCGTGAAGTGTGAGTTTGCGCGTTGTCGTGGAGAAGCAATGGGGAAGAGCGATTGACCAGTCTTGGTTGTTGAATTGCGAGCTTCTCTATCATTGTTTGCAATTCCTGGCAAAAGACTTCTACCGTAACCGTTGGGCCATTTGGTAAGGACAAAGACATTCAAATATTACGAGCTATAGACGGGAGTCCGGGACAAGGCGAAGAAACTGACAATTCCAAGACTTGTTACGCATTAGTAGATCAGTCAAGTGCATTCATGGTGACATAACATTGAATAAAAGAAAAATATTTTGTAAAAAACATGCCCTGTTGCGCTTTGCGTTATTGCAAATCTCGATATGGTAAAACGAGTGGACTTGAATTCAGTTTATTTTCGTTAGTATTTTATTTATTTACCCAGTATTTGGGATATAAAAAATAATTTTCAGATAATAATCTAAAACATTTACATAAATTGCAATAAACGCACTCTGTGGCGTATTAGCTGTATCACTCCTTCGCTACTGAGAGTTGTTCGTTTATCGATTTGTACTATCGATATTTTTTCATGTTACGTCGTAAATTATGAATGAATATTTAAAACGTAATTATACTGTTCTGGTAGTCATATTATATCGTTCAAGTATCAATATGGGAACAAATAGTACAGTACAGACAGTACAGTTACACTTTACATTTTTGAATACATTTTATTATTATTATTAAATGTTATTGGTTCACGTATTTTTCTGTTATAAACCCAGTAACTTAGCGCGTGAGAATTGGATACAGTTTGTCCAAATAGACCGGGGTTCCATCTGCTGCGTCAAATTGTGCTCGAAGCATTTTAGAAGACTCAAATCAAATCAAAATATTTTTATTTCACATAGGCCTACATGGGCACTTATGAAACGTCGACAAAAAGGTGCACGGTTCGGGTTGGTCGTTTCCTATGGAGAAGATCCGGCAAGAAACTCCATGGTTACTCTTTTAAAATGATTAGATATTACAATATTATCATGTTACAGCATTAGTACTCAAGTATGGGGGGATAGCATAGGCCCGACAATAAGTCGTTGCTTTTTACCACACAAAAAAACGGAAAACAAGAGAGGGGAAGGGGGGGGGGGTGGAGGGGATGCCATCCCCCCTCATTCCACCCGCCGGAAACGTAGTTTTTTTAAATATTTTTTTTTGTTTCCGAGCCTCGGGGTGCCCCTGACGTCAACCGTCTAGGGTTAGGGTTTCCGTCAGCAGGTCGACGGAGCCCCGCTGCGCGGGGCTCCTATTTCTGGCTGCAGAGTTTACAGGAACCTAACTAACCGAACCTCGGGGTGCCCCTGACGTCGACCGTCTAGGGTTAGGGTTTCCGTCAGCAGCTCGACGGAGCCCCGCTGGCGGGTTGCGTTTCGTCACGTTTTTCACATAAAACCTAAAAATTACATTTGAAAAACTGTACTAAAGCATAAAGACTACGTTCCGTTTTGCATAATTGCAATAGTATTTAAGAATTTTCGGAAATTATTTAAAAATATTTAGACGCAACTCCGGCAGAATTCCCTCGTTTCCGCTTTTTCCGCTGTTTCGTTGTCGATTCAGTAGTGGTACGCATGCTTCGACGCGTAAGTCTCGCTGTTGGTCGCTTAGTTCGTGTGGCACCCACTTGTCTAGCTTTTTTATCTTTCCGATTTGACGCAAGTGCTTCAATGTTGTTTTGACACTAACTCCAAGGCCCGCAGCAAGATCAGCCGTAGATTGAGTTGGATCCGCTTCCACTATCGCCTACAATTCTTCGTTGTTGACAATGGTTACCGGCCGACCGCGAGGCTCGTTCTTCGGTATTTCCACGTAGGAACTCATATTCGAAAATTGCACGAATTTTCAGTTTGTCCAAAGCGCCAAAATTCACAAAAACTAAACACAATCACAAAATAAATAACTGAACTTGAAATTAAAAAGAACACGGCTTTCGAATAAAATTACTTGAGTTTAAAATTGCGCGCTAATCTACAAATGATGAAATCTGAAAATGTTGGTTTTAAAATCTCCAATTTCATAGGTATTTCATAGGCTATTATTATTATTAGGAGCAAGGAAAACATAAGGAGAATGATGATGACGAATATCGACTAGTCTTCATACAAAGGACTTCACTAGTAACAATAATTGACTAATTGTGTGACTTTGACGTTTTCAAAAAGTGACATTTTATTATTAAGTGAAATGGTAAATATCGTCAATCGTACTGAAAATTTCGTTTCATTTGTGTAAACAATATTTTAAATGAATCCCCGCTTAATTCGTTTCTAATTGGGTATGATATTTAAGTTTTAAAACCTGTGGAAGTTCAGAAACAGTACGATTATAATTGTTAAGTCGGTGACCTCAACCTGGGGATGGTGAATCATCACTCCAAATATCGGGACGTTGTTGTTATTTAGATTTAGACTACTTTTATCAGGTAATTATCCTCTTTTTTGTATTTGTTACACTACAATTGGTGACCGGATAAAATGAAAAAGCATCTAATATTGTTCTAAAAACTGGATAAGACAATGTTTTACCAATCTTTGTAAACTGTGTAGAAATAGACGATATCTGATTAACTTCATCTGTACAAATAATAATGATCTTTAAGCTAATCTTTAATAATAACCTAGTATTTGTGTTATCCAAGTTTCTCAACCAAAGAATTGAGATTTTTCCTCTATTACCCCTTTTTCATCATCAGAATTCTCCTGCCCTTATACCAATTAGCCGTCATCTCATGATTTACCCCCTTTATATGCATATCATCTTTAACACTGTCCATCCAGTTTCTTTGGTCTTTCCCTACTCTTACAGCCATCCATACTCATACTCAAAATATTCCTCACAATATTTTCCTCATTCCTCCACATCACATGCCCATACAACTAATCACAACTTTTAATTTTTATTCTATACATTTGTATTAGCCCTCCTTGAACCAACCATTGCAGTGTCCATCTAAGGCATCTTGCCGCCTCTCTCTAGACTGACCTGGGCAGTCATTATACATGTGGCTCACATAGCTTAGCAGCCTTTTTATCTTTGAAAATTGTTTGAACTTAAGATTATACAGGGTGTTGTAGTAGTACCCAGGGGGACCCTTCATGAAGCCATCAACCAAGTATTTTGTACTTCAAACTAAGTAAGTTAATGAAAAACTGCTGGGAAACAACTTTTTTTTGGGGGTGAAAAATCATGTTTTACTCAGGTAGGACTCAATGTAATGCACTCAAACTATGTGATATATTAGGATTAAGGTAGATAGAAATAATTGTTAAGAACTGTATATTAAGATTATGTGGGTAGGCGCTACAATGTAGCCGAGCGCTCGGGCTCATCATTTGTGTCAGTCAGAACATACTTGTAACCGTCATCAGCTGTTTTATTTCCTGGACTTTGTATCCCGACATCCTGGTGTGCTCCAAACACGTCAGTGGCGACGAGGACTTGACTTTGAACCTGCGTGTGTGTAGTTATTGTGAGCGTGTTACCACAAACTATCAACTAACAATCGGACTGACTGGAAATTGTATGTGGAGCGTCTAGAAAATTATTTTGTGGTCAACGAATTTTACTGATGGATGCATTGAATGGTACAGGGGTCTTGGAGATATTTAAAGTAAAGTTATAACATTAAAAACATGTAATTAAAAAAAAAAAAACTGAAAGAAAGAGAAAAGAACGGGTGCTTTTCGGCTTTGTTAAGGATATTTTTCACCCATTATAAGTTACTTTGGGTTAATTGAAGCAAACATTAAATTGGCCCCTAAATCTTGAATACTTACTGCTTTTCACCCAGTTAAGAGGTTTGTGGTCTTTTAAAATAACCTACTCACAACTAGATTATTTTTGGAATTGTCTCTTGGCTCTTTATTTTAAAACCTGAAATAAGCATAATTTCATAACAATACGGCTATTCTGGTGGCTAACATCCACCAAGAAGTATTTTATAAAATCCATAATTATAGCCATGTTAATACATATCTAATGATAGTCCATTTGTCAAAATCTATCAACCTGTATAAGCTACTGAGACTTCCAAAGAAATAGACCTACATACGTACCTACCGTCCTTCTGGACAATCAGGTGAAAAGATTGATTTAGGTCATCTTTTACATGTACACTTGTCTCTCGCAATACTATGACTCAAACCTCCAAAAATTTGATATTCAATACTTTTATGTTTCACATTGTGACAGATAAAGGGATTAATATTTTTTTACTTTCAAATTTGATACAAGCTTCCCTAATATTATAATTTTTTTCATCAACTCTGGGTTTTTTAGAGCATTGTTCTTTCAAAATAGGCTGAGCAGTTTGGGCTGGACTTTCATTTTTAAACAATTACTAACATTGCCTTAGAATTCGAAATTTGTTGCTTGTTAGGTGGGTTTTTTAACAAATTATCAGTTTTAGTATGTACCATCTAGAAATTTCTATAATTCTATTTCAAGGGATAATTGAATGCCCAAACAAACCTGATCTCCTCAGAGATGTAATGTGACATTATTTCAGCAGTAAGCACGGGGGTAAGCATGGAGTGGCTGTTTGGGCATCGGATGTCGCCGGAGGAGATGCTGCGCAAGAACCAGCGCGCACTCAACAAGGCCATGCGCGACCTCGACCGCGAGCGCATGAAGATGGAGCAGCAGGAGAAGAAGGTCATCAATGACATCAAGAAGCTCGCCAAGGAGGGACAGATGGTCAGTACCCGCTCCATCAGTCGCTCGACTTTATTTTGTCTCAATAGGTTTAGTATTCCTGCTCAATCGTAGTTGGCCATTAACCTAAGATAAGCTGTTTTGTTGATAGGGGGCCCAATGACTCGGTGGTAATGGTCTCGAGTTGTAGCCATCGTAGGCCATGGGTTCGATTTCAAGCTGAAACTTACGTTGTTTAATTTACTTCTTCGCCACTGCTTTAAAAACGTAGGAAAACGTCGTGGGTTTCCTTAAAAATTCTAGAACCAAAAGTACGAAGACATGTGATGTAACAACCTGCACGGGGCGCGCGTGCTGGATTACTACCTAGTACCTTAGTGAATACGTTAAGTTTCTACCCATAATTGCGATATCTACCAATAAAGATCATTTACTAATAAAACGCTAGGTACGCTTAGTAATGTAAATTGGCTCTATAGATTTCAACCTAAAATACTTGATTTTTTCCAATTATCCTATTATGTAATATAAAAAATAAAGTGTACTTTACCTTACATGTTACAAGGATTTACTTTACAACTGTTTTCTTATTTTCTAACTTTGACCTCAAAACAATATAGGTAGTCGACGAGCAGGAAGGGGCAGCACTCTTGGCCCTAGAATGGGGCACACAAAATAAAACTAACTGAATGTTGTCCGACTTTTGTTGCTGACTGTACATATGTCAAGTTAGACTAGCTGAGCATAAAAGTGTGTATAAAGTGCAATGTTTTGTCAATGAGCAGGATGCTGTGAAGATAATGGCGAAGGACCTGGTTCGCACGCGGCGGTACGTGCGCAAGTTCATGCTGATGAAGGCCAACATCCAAGCCGTGTCGCTCAAGATCCAGACGCTCAAGTCGCAGAACACCATGGCGCAGGCCATGCGCGGCGTCACGCGCGCCATGGCCACCATGAACCGCCAGCTCAACATGCCGCAAATACAGAAGATACTGCAGGTGCGTTGTGCCGAGCCCACAGTACTCAGCTCTTATTCTTTGTATATACGTTCATGGCATTTACAATACTTCGTGTCCATCAATATTACAACTATTCACAACATAATCGCTACATATAATAATATCAAACAAAACTGACACAGTTAATTCGCGATTGTTAGAATTAGAAGGCCCATGTAGAGGTCCTTACTGGAAAGATAAGCAGTAGTGCATTTGGCTTGAACACTTTGTCATGTAAGGTCAACATACTCGTAGATGCCTTAATATTAACTGCGTACTACGGGCTAGCTGAATCTGTTCTCAGATATGGGGTTATCTTTTGGGGTAATTCAACGGATAAAGAAGCCGCATTTAAAACACAAAAGAAATGTGTCAGAGCCTTGTTTAAGTTGAAAACCACTGATAGTTGTGAGCCCTATTTCTGACACTATAAAATATTGACAGTGACATCCCTTCATATTTTGGAAACCGTAATGTTTATTAGAAATAATAATAACTCACTTTCGCGAATGGAAGATCAATTTCCCAGAAACAGGCGTGATCAAACTCAGCTGTGTCTGCATGGGAGTAGGACGGCACTTATGCGCAAAAGTGGTTTTTGCATGGCTCCCATTATTTATAGAATAATTAGAATAATTTATTTAAAAACCTTTCACTGTGATAAGATTGAAGTACGATTTTAATCATTAGATACTTTTGACATGACTGTGTATACTTTGATATTTATTATTATTTTCGAAATTCACAAACAGATTAACTTAAGTTTTTTTTTTACTTTCGACATTTTTTTTTTAAAAGACGCAGGCCGTCCCCCGTACAGGTCACGTGAAGAGTCGACCAACTGCTTGGCGATGTCTCGAAATACTAGGTGAGCACTCGGACCCCATGGCCCTAGTGTTTCAACCCCAAACGGCTCAAACACATAACTACCAATGAAATTATTGTATTTGCGCCGTTTGAGGTTTTCAGCACCTGCACCAGCCGCCCCAGCGCAGCCCACTGTGCTAGGAAGGTGGGATGGCGCAAGGGTGTCGACGTAAGTTGCATCCCACACCAAAGGCCTACCCAACTTCCATGGCAATATGGTCATACCATCTGGTCTCTTCCCATCGATGCATGCCAAGCCATTGGGTTCTAAGACAGCTGGCACCCCGGCGGTGGCAAGAGCACGACGGATGAGATCACTAATGCTAGCTTGCCGCGCACTGTTACTGCAGGAAAGGCCGGTCGACTGCTTCAGCACATTGACAGCGATGTGGAGCCCCACAAGGAGCGTCCAATGCAGACATGTAGCGAGCCCGAAGGTTGTGTCACCTAGCATAGTGCCTATGTTAGGTGAAGGTAGTGCCTGAAGCCAGAGGCCCGACTCCCACTCACCCACAGCCAGCAGGCGGGCACGCTCAGCAGTGTCGGTAGACGTATTAATAAGGTCATTCCTTACCAACCTGCAGAGCAACTCATCCCACTATCTCTGGGAAAACTGGTTGGTCGATCCGTATCCGGGCAAGCCACTTTCCAGGCGTCCTCTGCGTCGGTCAAGCACGGCACTTCCGAGTCAACCAGGGAGAGAGTTAGAATTTTCCTAGTTAGCTTTTCAGTGCTGTGGACAGAGGACAAGAACGCCGGTAAGCTTACACTAGAAATTTTGCGAACGCCGAGGCCACCAAAACGAATTGGTAGGGTGGCTTGCAGCCTCGCTCGGTCGTCCAGGGCCTTCTGTTGGATGAAATGATATATTAAAAATCACAATATTGTAGTATTCTAAACGTTTGCACGCCATACTATGTGGCAAACATGTCTGAACCAATTTTCTTTTATGTCATCCTACACGTACTTTTTATTATTGTATGTGTAAACATGTTTGAGTAAATAAATATATGTTATCTTATCAAGGTGTGCTGTTTACTGTTGGCAGGAGTTCGAGAAGCAGTCGGAGATCATGGACATGAAGGAGGAGATGATGAGCGACTCCATCGACGAGGCCATGGCCGCCGACGACGACGAGGAGGAGAGGTCAGCACTCGCACACCTTAGTGGGCATTAGTATTAACATACAGACTTTAATATCGGGACAGTCAGATCATAATGGTCGAAATCGGCTTACACAACATTTACAATAAGTCGGCACTGTCGAACGTGACAAAAGGTTACGTGTATAAAAGTTTAGTTGGAAAACCCTAAGAGTGGTTTCAGACTAGCGTATTTAGCGGCGCGTTTAAAGACGTTTGGGGTCGTTGCTTGTAGGTCAGAAGGTAGGTTGAAGATAAACTCCGTGTAAGAACGAATATCGGATATCGAATATTTATTTTTCAAAATGGGTCGTCTTTTATAATAATTTACAAATTAACAATGACCAATAAAATTATGTACATTAAATTTGAAACACTATTTACAAAATAAAAAGCCAATAAGAATCGAAGGATTTTGACCAATCGCGTCGCAGCACTGTTGTCTTATTATTTCCACGGGAGGCGCTGGTGTGCTCACGGCGGGCGCGCGACTTTTCCCGCGCATTTCGGCACTGGCGGTGAAGGCATAAATATAAGTGACACGCGCTCGCGCGCCAGTTTCGGGCCGGCCACCGTCGAGTGAAGATGCTATGATGTTGTGTTGACGGAAGATAGAAGATACGTCGAACCGAAGACTAGAAGAGTGGCCTCACAGCTCCCGACACTCCTATTTCTTTACGGAATCGACTAAAACGTTAAAATAGTTCTTTTCAGAACTGCTTGCTTTATGGAATCGTCCAAAACGTTAAAATATTTAGTTCTTCTCAGAACTGCTTGCTTTGATGTTTCTTATCAGAGCGTCAAAAACGTAGTAATGTGCTGTGACTGGTGGTGGCTACAGACGTATCGGATTACCCTAGGTCAGCCGAAGAAAACAACAAGATGGCTGCCATTCGCAGGGTGTTGGGTTATAAACGTGTTTTTTTTTTCGATATAAATAAGTATCTTAAAGTATCAGAAATCGTTAAGCAAACACACTGTTTAATAAAAAAGTTTAAATCGTCTGCGAATTCTTTCACATTACTAAACTAAAAAACTGGAAATAAAAAAAGTTGTTGAAAAACTAAAAAACCTGACTGAAAAGCAAAAAACAAGCACATTTTAAATTAAACAAAAGTTGGAAGCAGGCGGGGCCCATTCCATTTTCATAATTTTATATTCAAATGGGCTTTTTAGTTTTTTCAACTTCTTTTTTTTTGCTCAAACTGGAGGATTCTGGTCGAAAAAAAAATAAGTAGCAACATGTGTATATCTCGCGGCTTGCGCTTATAAGCGTTAGCTCTTGCTGCGCGTCTGTACACGCTCTACAAAACTACTGGTCAAGTGCGAGTCGGACTCGCACACAGGGTTTCATAGCACCAAACAATATTTTAACCCTTATTCACAGGGCACAATTTTTATGGCTTTAGAAAGCCGTAAAAATGTGCCCTCTAATTTCTAAAGTTTTTAAACGAAAATTGGTTTGAATAAGATTTGATATTTAGTTTTTGAGACATGAGACTTTTTCGTCGAACTGCAGCAGTAACATTGCTTTTCATTATGATACTATGAAGAACAAATTTAGTTTTGCTGTTGAGTGTAAATTTACAAGAGGGTTAAAATATTGTTTGGTGCTACGAGCAAATATACTAAAGAAAAAAAGTGTTTTAGAAACCTCGACATCATTTTTTAGAGCTGTCGAACCCTCAGTGAGATTGTATCACAATACTTTTGTAAAGCGGTTTATTCAAGACACCTAACCTACTCTCCAAACAACGATTTGGTGGCCTACAGTCTCGGAGTAAAATGGCTTTGACATACAGACGGACAGGGCGAATCTATAAGGGTTCCGTTTTAGCTATTTGGCTACGGAACCCTAAAAACAATGTTATACGCGCCGAAAATATGCTAATCTGAAACCGCCCTTACACCTACGTTTGATACCACAAATAAAGGGTATAGTGGGTTTACTGGTCATCCTTATACTGTAAGTACTGTGACCACACCAGTCACCACCACTCAACTGAACATGAAGTGACATCGATTGCTAATTGTATTTCGTGGTAATCTGAAAAATAATTAATATAACAGTGTAGTATTTCCCTTACGAACGTATGGACTCGCGAATTTTAGATGGTAAAAATGAATATTTTTCAAGAATTGAAACATTCGTATCCTTTCTTCTCGTTTGACACATCAACCGAAACGTCACTTTTCTTTTTTGCGCGTTAACGACATCGCAAGACAAAAGTTCTTTCTCGTCAAATTATTAAATTTAAAACTAAGTTTACTAATACATTTTACCAAAATAACAAAATGCCGAGTGACAGGTAGTGTATTAAGTGCATCGTTAGTTAAAATCGTAAACCCGAGACGCAGAAATCTGAGCAAGTTCAGGTTACGATTGTTGTCGGCCACGACAGTGGACATCAAATGCAGGAGACGAAAGGAGTATAAGCGTTTATTCCTGACCACAACTAGGATGTAACTCGAGAGAATGCCAGGCTTTAACTCCCTCCGGATACGAGATATTTGCAGTTCTTACTGAAGCGCTATGGTGGCCATTTAACACTGTAAATTACATGTGTGCTGTAAGCTTGTTAGAGCTTTTTTGTCCCAGTGGGTGCGTGACACCCCAATAACATCACATGTTACTAGCTGGAGTACCATCCAGCTATCAGTGCGTGACACAAGATGTCTTTAGCAAAGTTATTGAACAATGCTAACACTGAAAATCTAATTGGCATGGCAGGTAAGTCTCATTTGGATGACCTCACAAGCTGGATGGCAATGTATCAGTGCGTGACACGAGATGTCTTTTAACAAAGTCATTGAACAATGTTAACACTGAAAATCTAATGGACATGGCAGGTGAGTCCCTTTTTTTCGTGACCTTGGCCAGGTAACGTAAAAAATATGTTGTTTACCCATAAACATGAAGGTCGTGAGACGACCTTGCTGTAATTTGCATATCCCATGTGCATTATAATCTTGCATAATCCTGGTGAATAATCCTGGCTACTTGGTTGTGCCTGTGCAAGTACTCGCCGTTAGCTAGACGAGAACAAACAGAAATAATATGTCTGATGGACTCACCCGGACGGTGGCATGCCCGACACACGTCAACCGTCCCGTCCTTCATAATATGTTTCCGGTAGTTGTTCGTTAACATAACTTCGTCCAGCTCCGGGCCAGTTCTCTTTAGCCATGGACAGCGGGGTGAGTCCCTTGTCCACTGCGACCACATCTCGGTGCATACCCACTTCGGCTTTTAAAAAATATTCTCTGAGACTGCACACCTCGCGGTTGTGGAGGGATTTTGCGTTTAAATAGCCACGACCCCCACACTTCCGGGAAATGTACAGCCTCATCACCGATGATCGTGGGTGATGCATCCGGTTTGCGGTCAGCAGTGTACGAACTCTCCTATCCAGGGCATCGTGTTCGGTCTCAGTCCATTTGAGTATGCCGAAAGAGTACATTAAAACCGGCATGACCCAACCGTTGAAGGCACGCACCTTGTTTCCGCCTGAAAGAAGGCTATTTAATACCTTCTTCAGGCGTCCAAAGAAGCGCTCCCTCAACGATTGCTTCATTTCAGTTACGTTAATGCCTAACGCTTCCGACATACCCAAATACTTATAACTTTCGGATGAGGAGAGGAGTTGAGGTGTATGGAATCCCAGAGCTGAATTCCCTCGGATTCCATAATCTCCCCTCTCTTTACATACATGACTGCACATTTGTCCACACCAAATTCCATCCTGATGGCGCTACTAAAAGTTTCAGTTACTTTCAATAGCTCCATCAGTTGCAATTTGTTGGGGGCAAAAAATTTCAGCTCATCCATGTAAAGAAGGTGAGATATGACCTGACCATCTCTCCTCAACCGGTAGCCTAGACCTGAATCCTCCAACAATGTGCTTAGAGGATTCAGGGCTAGACAGAAACAAAGTCGACTCAGACTGTCGCCCTGGAATATTCCCCGTTTAATCCATTCAGGCTCATCGTTCCCCTGGATCTGTCGACATCCTGGATATCGAAGGACCGTCCTCCATTGCCCCATACACGACTCAATTTTTTTTTTCATATTTCGACCTATGTTCTTTGGGGAAAGTTGTTGAGTTTCATGAGCACATTCACCTCCTTCAGGGTTGATACCCCCCTTCCGTTACACGCTGTATACAGGAATAATTTTTATGCAGTGCGGAAACTTTGACAAATTAAACTTAAATGAGTTTCATTAAACACCTATTTTTTATTTTGATAAGTCTTAGTACAAAAAAATAAAGTTATCGTTAACGAAAGATGTTTACTTTGAAATTGATTTTATGGCCACTCTCAGCCGGGCGGCGCGGCGCCCGCGCCGGCGTTTGGCGAAGCGCTCGTTCGAAGTTTAGGTAGGTAATATTTACGTGGGTTACAATGATTTTATCAGGTTCGAACTAGACTTTTTTAAGATTAGGCCGTGATCTGCAGTTATTTGAAGAGTAATTCCAATTTTTCCTTCATACTTTCATGGGCTTAGGACCATCAAAATGCAGAAAATAAAGCATTAATCAATTAAATTATGGCACTTTTAAAAACATAATAAAATTAAAATTATTGACATTACTTAATGCATTAAGGCGTAGGTATTTAAAAATTTGGAATCAACTACGTATTTACAATAATGTTCAATCAAAAATAACCTATTCACTAACCGCCAGTCGAGGTCTGCCAGACTCTAGTGCGTGATTGGTGGTCCTGAACTGACCGTGATCAAGGTGGCTGCTAAATGGTGGTAGGTGGTCCTTTCATTAGGGACCGTGGGGTCAAGGGTCGATCATGGGAAGCATTCGACGTATGCTCTCCGTTGCATACATTTTGCGAACTCCTCGTAAACTTTCACCACTTAATACATACACCCGCACCATCACATAAAACTCGCGGTTACTAAAGCCCGACATCGTACGACTACGACACACATGTGGCGCGAGGGTTGCGCGGGAGAGCGATTAGACACGACGTCACGACAGCGCATGCGATGACAGACTGTCGGGCGCCCGGCGCGCCCGTGCCTGGCAAACTCTGACGCCCGAGACGGGGTTTCACCCCCGCTGCTTACCGCCGTGAGGAGCGCGCGCCGTGCCGCGTGCGCCGCACGGCCTTTGTTATTATTACGAATAGATAGTGTCCATATTTTGCTGATTTAAAGTCGGATAAAAAAAAATATTGAACAAATAATGGAAATGTGTTCTATTACTGATACTGAACCACCAAAATTTTTTTCCGCACTACATAAAAATTATTCCTGTATATAGTTAACACCCCCAAAGCTGCAATAATTATTCTACCTAATTCAATGTTAACCTTTCAGGAAAACAGTGAATGTAGGTATTTGGAACTACCCTGTATAGAAAACAGAGGTTGTTCCCAATGATAAGATCTCTAAAATAAGTGACGTTTCGGTTGATGTGTCAAACGAGAAGAAAGGATACGAATGTTACAATTCTTAAAAAATATTCATTTTTACCATCTAAAATTCGCGAGTCTATTTACGTTCGTAAGGATTCAGATTACCACTCATAAAATTAGAATCAAGACTTCGCTTACAGGTAAGCTCGTTTGATTCCCAATTATTGGGCGCAAGGCGTACTTTCTAGTCTGTTGACAAGGGGTATTGTGTAAGGCAAAGTATTGAACTTTATGTGTACTGTTTGTTGCAGCGACCAGGTGGTGTCGCAGATCCTGGACGAACTGGGGCTGCAGCTCAACGACACGCTGTCGGGCCTGCCGCAGGCCACCGGCTCGCTCTCCGTCACCGGTCAGTACGAGCTACCTACATACTTAGGGTCAACTCACACCGAAAGAGCGGCGAAGGGCAGCGAAGCGCGGAGTCACGGAGTCCCGCGACTTCTCGAGCATTCCAGCGACTTCTCGAGCAGTCGCGGGAATCCGCGCGCCTTCCCGAGCCCACCCGCGATGAATTCATGGGTCGCTCTCCTATGTGCAGTTCAATTTCAACAAAACTCGAGGAAACTTGTGTTTAAGCAGTGAAAATGGGTATTTTGGATTTAACACACATATAATTGAAGAAGAAGAGGAAGAGGCCGAAGAGATAAGGAGGGAAAGATTTCCCTGATGACCCTTAGGGTCAACTCACACCGAAAGAGCGGCGAAGGGCAGCGAAGCGGAGCGCAGTTTCAGTTTCATATGAATTTTAACTTTATTATCATTACCATAATACTTATTATCGCATGAGAAACTCGAACGAGTTGCGCGGATGCCCGCGGCGCCGCAGGAATTCCGGGGAATTCCATAAACGGAGCCGTGCGACTGCGTGAGAAGTTGCGGGAAGTCCCGAGAATGTTCGGGCAGTCGCGAGCGATAAATAACAATACAATTGAACCATATATTTCTTTTAAATCTTTCCCTCCTTATCTCTTCGGCCTCTTCCTCTTCTTCTTCAATTATATGTGCAATAATAATTAAATCCAAAATACCCATTTTCACTGCTTAAACACAAGTTTCCTCGAGTTTTGTTGAAATTGAACTGCGCATAGGAGAGCGACCCATGAATTCATCGCGGGTGGGCTCGGGAAGGCGCGCGGATTCCCGCGACTGCTCGAGAAGTCGCTGGAATGCTCGAGAAGTCGCGGGACTCCGTGGCTCCGCGCTTCGCTGCCCTTCGCCGCTCTTTCGGTGTGAGTTGACCCTTACAGGAAACACTCGCCTCTCGCGTGTACATACATGCACATATTGCACATAGTGCAATCCACAAGTATGTGGCGATGATTATGTATGTTGATTACATAGCTAGAACACGATCAATGGAAAAATGCATTGTCATTCGTGCGCTGCAATCAGATTGTTTGGAGTGAACAGTTAGTCTAGCTACAGAATAAATAATAGTACAAGTATACATAGAAGAGTCACTCCGCAAAAGCGTCTTTTGGCACGACTTTGAATCTTACTCCAAAATATTTAGTTATAGTTAGTAGTTATGGTATGTACCCACGGCGGCGTTCGGCAGCCCTGCCGAGTTAGTGGCGTCCGGACGAACCCGCCACGTACTTCATACCTAAACTACGGAGTGCGCCTGGCCTGGTCTAGCTAAAGGCGTGACTAATAACTGAATTATAGTGTATGTTTGTCGACGAGTCGTGTTGACGGTGCGAGTGTGTTCCCAGCCAAGACGCCGGCGGCGGCGGCGCCCGTGGCGCTGCCGGGCGGCTCGGGCGGCGGCGCCGCGCCCGTCAGCGACGCCGACGCCGAGCTGCAGGCGCGGCTCGACAACCTGCGCCGCGAGTAGCGCCGCGCGCCCGTCAGCGACGCCGACGCCGAGCTGCAGGCGCGGCTCGACAACCTGCGCCGCGAGTAGCGCCGCGCGCCCGTCAGCGACGCCGACGCCGAGCTGCACCGGCTTCCTCATTGCGTTGCACGTCCACTTTTTTTTTCGATCGCCGTTTTTGCGCCTCAAAACTAGGCCTACTCCACTGTATAGTAATTCAAATAAGATTTGAACTGATATCGCTAAATCTCACAAGGTGGAGTGGCGAGACTTGACATCGACACCGAGGATCGCCTCGGCTGTTCGTTTCGAGTACGAGTGGTTGTTAGTTTGACATATTTTTACAAAGCAACAAGTGCATCTTACTCGTCTCGACTGAACCACTTGTACTGGTGACACGCCGCGCGCCGCCGCCGTGCGGTTTTCTGTATAAATGTAATAATATGTATGTTACAAGCATCGCCGGTCGCGACACCGACTTGTACACATTGTTGTTAAGTTATACAAATTAAGTTTATATAAGAATATATAATAAATATTTTTGTAAAATAAAAGGGCTATTATTTTAGCCCTTAAATGCGTGATTTTTCCAAACCTTTCGAAAAAATCATATTTAATGCAAGATCGGTATTATAATAAAAAAAATCTAGCATCCTATATTTTTTTTTTTTTTAAATGTGTATGTTGTTTATACAGTAAGTAACAAAAACCCTGTTGTTCCTGTTAGGGACGTATACAATTACCTACAAGCACAACATTGATGAAGTTATAATTTAAAAAAATTAAACATTGGCCAGTCGAGAGGCCAAAATCAAATAACTATTAAAATCGACACATTCAAAAAAAAATGTTTAGAGTATCTGATTTTACAAGTACATCTTTATTTCGCTAAATAGCCGAGCTCGGCGGCTTTCTTTGACGCGAAAGAAGATGCCGCCAAAGCCTACCGCGGCGCACGTGCCACGGTACCCCTTTACCCCGCGACCCGCCGCTTTGCGAATCACTTCCTTAATCCTTAGTCTCCCGCGCAGATTACTAACGAACGGATGTATGTTATTGTTGACCTACGTAGTGAGTGACTTGTGTTTTGTTTACGTAAACGTTGACCATGTCGTATTCTAACGTAGAATATTTTATTAAGTTGATGTGTCTTGGGAAATGTGACTGTAATTATGCAGAATCACGCAGACTCTAGCAAGAACGTTTCGCGAATCTACCATTACCGTCGGCGATGGCATTTCAACGCACGGACGAGACCAACATCGAGCTGACGCAGGCAGACCGAGGACTCGAGACAGTGAAATCGAGGATCAAAAACTAATACCGCACATTCGTTCGGTAGTGTGATGTTATCGTGTTCGGATAGACAGACTTTGTTTTTTTTTTAATGTAGTGAAGTGTTAAATGTAGTTTAAACAAGTATCAATTGTGCATAAAAATACCGTGTAAACCAACATTTTCAAAGATTAATTCGTTGAAGTGATAAACAACAGCTGAAAAGGTCACGAACTTGTGTAGAAAAAATAGGTAGCGGCACCGGGGCGACGCCGGCGCGGCGGCGTCGATCAAAGAGAGAGGCGGCGGCCCGGTTTATACTGTTGTGGCGGGAACGTTCTATCTCTTTCTGTTTTCGCGTCATCGCTTCATGCAGCAGGGGTAAGAAATCAGTTAAACCTTACAAATATTAATAATTAAATATTTATTTTGATTATTTTTGTTGACCGTTTTTTATAAATGACTTCCTTTATTACGTGTGTATACCGATTCTTAAAACGTAGGTAGAAGGAACAACAGGGTTTTTGTTACTTACTGTATACAACATTGCGCGACCATTGAAGTTACGTAAGTATGGATGAAATAAAAAACAGAAGTTATTTTATAATTAATTTATTTATGTCTCATTATGATAGGTATTTATAAAAACAATTATATTTTTTTAGTATCACACAGAGATACCTTACACTTAGCACATTTTCAAAGTAAAAAAGCAGCAGAGGTGCAAATTTCCAAAATGCTCTGGGCATTTTGGAAATTTGCACCTCTGCTGCTTTTCTGACCAAATTGCCCAATGGCTCTAAGTACTGGGGCGACCACGTTTATTGCTATTTGCAGGAAGACCTATCTTACAAAGGCTTTCAGCAAGTTTGAACCTAAACTTAGCCAAATTGAGAAGTTTATCGTTGCCTTTCATCTTATTTACTTTTTTGTACATAATCCATGAATTTATAATTGAAAGGTCCAGAAAGTGATAAATCAAACGCATGGCCCACTTCCGGCTTTTCAGTGTGATGTGGTAACGACCTATGAATGAATCTAATAGGTCCACACCTCCCATATGTGCATTGTATTCCTGAATAACCTTTGGGCATGGAATGTCAACTTAGATAAACTGTAAAATAAAATGAGAAAAATTCATATGGTGTGTTGCAATCCATTAAACCTTCCGGTACATGAGTTTCTCCTCTAAATAACAGCCTATTTGCATCGGTAATGACATTCCGTTTTCGCCAGACCACAGGTCGATTTATGGGCCGCCTGGAAGTCCCATGCGATGAAACTGCTACGACATCTTCATCTGCCAAAATGGGGTGTCTTGCATATCCTCAACAAGATCATTTACAAGAGGGGGATCCGGATCATCAGCAGCGCTATTCTCACCTTCATTTTCAACTTCACCTTCATTTTCAAGGTCTCGGAGAACGTCTCGAACGCTATGATAATAATTGCCTTCGTCTTCTACCTCGGAGTCTGATCCATCTAAACCATCTTCTGAGTCCTCAAGTCTTTCTAAATTCGCTTTCTAGTAAGCGTGACATACTGAAAACCAAAAGAAAAGCCCTTCACCAATCATGCATTTTTTTACCAAATGGCGCGCTTCTTGGTAAAAAAATGTAGTTTTTATACAACATACCGATTTGCGTTATTTTCTACAAACCGTGTAATTTATTTCTTTGTTTTATACGTTTACCATGTATTTGAAGATATAATCAAGCAAAATAAATAAATTTATAAACTTACGTAATGTTTAGCGAACTCTAGACACTGCTTCAAAACAACGTTCGCGCCAAAACCTATGTTTTTGTCAAAGTGGCATTTGACATTCAATATTTAAAAAAAAAAGAAATATTTTTTATGACCAATGATAAAAAAGTATATCGTATAACGTTCAGGAACACAAATTATTAGTCAAAATAATTTAAAAATCATAAGAAGTTCTTTTTAATCTATGGTTTTTGGAATGTTTTGTATTTATACAACAGTGCGCATCTAAGGGATAAAGTAGGTACCTAGGTACTCAAGAAAACACAAGTGTCAATTTCCTGTCGTTTATTTTGCACATAAAGATGTTCCTTCTTATAATATAATCTAACGATATAACGTTTAATAAAATTTTGTTTCATATAATAAATCACATTCAATAATCACATCTATATAATATATGTAGAAAGCGCGCGTGACCTGAGATACGCGGTCACGCGCTGGTCGTTACTAGCATTTACAGATCGCTTCGATACTGTCGCCCTCGCCGGGCCCACTCGCTGGCTGGGCTCACTCGCCGACTGGACCCACCCGCCGGCTGGGCCCACTCGCCGGCTGGGCCCACTCGCCGGCTGGGCCCACTCGCCGACTGGGCCCAGTCGCCCACCGCAGCGCTCGAGCGAGTGCTGCAAGCCGGCGCGCGGCGGGGCTCGTGCAGCCTCTAACTGCTGCAGATTCCTACGCTACGGGATATGTCTGAATGCCACCAACGTGTAGCGTGCTGCTCGGACTGGCGCACGTGTCACGCATAGCGCCTATCCTCTAGCGAGTTTTTCTATTGAACATATTTAAATGCGTACAAGTAGCAGATCCTATTTGCTCAGCGGATGTATCTCAACTTAATAGCTACTACTGATGAGCTATTAGTACAATACATATAATAGGTACCACTATAACTAATCCATACTAAGAAAGCAATAGTATTGGAATTGTAACTAACATTCGATACATTACAAAGGGTAGAGCCTCGCGGGGCCGCCGGCCGGCCGGTAGGTAACAGTGAACGGACCCCGCGAGCTGTGGACACTGGGCAGCACACAGATACAATACAACACATACATAAGGAGTAAAACATCAGTCTTGGTACTAGCGAACACTTGGTAGTTGAAGACAAGCGCGCTCCCTCGCGTCCCGCCCCCGCACTTAACCCGGAGCTTCATTTTTGGTACATTATCAACGTTATACATTACATTATTATAAAACAATTATTTAAAATATGCAGACATCGATCAAGCTCATGTCACATAGTATGGAATTATGAGAGAAAGTAATAGAGAAAAGATTGCGAAAGGAGAGTGAGATTACTCAAAATCAGAGCAGATTGGAGAAATGGCAACAGAAGCTGGAGAATGTTGGCTTGAATATCAGCAGAACTAAAACCTGCTGTTCAACATGAAAGTAGGTACTGCGATTTCGGTGGTCTCCCCAGTCCTGGAGTCATAGCGTTAGATGGCGCTTTTCTTCCTATCTGATCCGACTTGCGGTATCTCGGTTCACTGGTGCAAAGCGATGGCGAAATAGATCGTAGTGTAAAGCACATAATAAACACAGGATGGATGAAATGGCGGCAGGTCACGGGAACAATCTGCGACTCCCGCATTCCCCTTAAACTTAAGGGGAAGATATTTTATAAAACAATGGTTAGACCTGGGGGTCTAAATTGGCCGCTTTAGCAGAATCATAATTGGATAATAATAAGAATTACGTTTAAATTATTAAAATGGTTATAGACGTACCTACCTACTATCATGAATAGTCAGTCATTTATTCATGAATAAGTAATTTGTATCTGAATTTAAATACAAAAATTACACAATTACAATTATACAATAAAATAAATTACC
Organism: Eurois occulta; assembly: GCA_950022335.1. Lineage (NCBI taxonomy): Eukaryota > Metazoa > Arthropoda > Insecta > Lepidoptera > Noctuidae > Eurois > Eurois occulta. Next base: position 23,858,857 of record OX465478.1, read on the forward strand.
TACATTTAAATTTCATAAGTAACATTAACAATTTAAAAATAATAAATTCACATTTCATCAATATTGTCACCTTGTGATGATTTTACGAATTTAAACGTAATTCATATTATTATCCTATTATGATTCTGCTAAAGCGGCCAATTTAGAACCCCAGCTGTCCTGTATGGATCAGAATGTTGGACCACAAAAGGGTTGAATGAAAGGCATTTGCATGTGGCTGAGATGATAATGCTAAGGGGGATGTGTGGTATTACGCGAATGGATAAAATAAGAAATGAGTACATAAGAGGATGTCCGAAAGTGGCGCCGGTGACTGAAAAGTTGTGTGGTAATCGGTTATCGTGGTATGGGCATGTGATGCGGAGGAATGAGGAAAATGTCGTGAGGAAAGTTTTGAGTATGACTGTGGATGGGTATAAGAGTAGAGGAAGACCAAAGAAAAGATGGATGGACTTTGTGAAGAATGATATGGCACGAAAAGAGGTGTCTGATAAGATGACGAGTAATAGAGAAGTATGGAAGAAGAACATGCTGCGCCGACCCCAAATGAATTGGGACAAGGGCAAGAGAATGATGATGCAGACATCGACCGGGGCGGCTGACGAGCTGTCACCCGACCGTCCGGGGCCAGGGGGACACTTTCACAGTTACACATACTGTAGTTGTCCATACTCAAACATTGTTATAAATCATTTCGTTCACAACGTGATGATATAACAGTTCTTTGGCACACATACATACCTACTTAGCAGCCGCCATCGCTCCAATACAATAGCCAATAACGTTTGAATCATAATAGTACCTACCTAAGTCTTTAAACGAATAGGAAGAGATACTTGTCTTTACATACCTACCTACAAAGTAAAGCTTTTTATAAATAGACATTAATCGATCACTTATAACAAACTGGTTGCACCCAACCTCGTTGAATATTTGTGCGGGCGCGGCCGAGACACACGGCTCTTGTAAATGCTCATATAAAATATAGGTAAACTATCTACGAACATTATAACAAAATATCTAGGTTCGTGTAACTATATACAGGATCAATACACCAAATCAGCTTACGAAATAAAGGAAGAATTCGAGACGCACTGCCTCGGAGCATGTCCACCTAGAGGAGCTAGGTGTGCACATTACATACTGCGAGTGTTACCTACTACAGGTTCGTGCGTGTCTACGCTACGTGCAGGCGCGCACGGACGAGCCTCGTCCGCCGCCCACAGCGCGCTAAGCGCGAGGCCCAGCTGCGCCAGGTAGTACGTAGACATCACTAGTACCTGCTTGTAGGGCACGGGGCCGCCGAACAGGCTGTAGCCGAGGATGGCGTCCGACACCAGGAACAGCAGCGCGCCCAGTGCCGCCACCCCGCCCCTCGCCACGCCACGCCACGCCATCGTGGCCAGCAGTAGCGCGTACGCCGGCACGAGCGCGCGCAGCGCCCCGGGCGGCGCCACGCACGTCAGGAAGCAGCCCGTGGCCGCGTACAGCGCAGCGCCCAGCGCCGGCGCGCGCCGCTGCCAGCCCAGCGCCGCGATGTAGGCCACGTGCGCCAGCGCGAACGCTGCCATGCCGGCCACGAAGTGCTGCGGCCACAGCAGCAGCGCGTCGCCCAGTGCCGACAGCGCCAGCCCCGCCGCCACGCGCCGCGCGTACCCGCCCCTGCCGGGTGCCACGTGCTTAACGGAGTCATTCAATTTTAGGCCAAATTAAGCATTCTGGCTAATGCAATGACCATTAGGCAAAAAAGCGTGTTGCTCCGACAAACTTAACTTTGACGAGTTATGTCGACGTGCGCAGGTATTTATTATACCTACCTACTTAGCTTTTATCTGGCTTGTTTAGTTATGTACGTACATAAGATTAATAACAAAGTATCATGACTATTCATGACCACGACTTAAGTTTATCATTAAAAAAAGTTTCAATATTATCGACATGATTTTAAATCGCGATTCGCGCGTTATCCAATCGGTCAAGCGAGTGACGGGGTGTAGGTGTGTGTGTGCGCACTTGTGCTGGGGCAGCGCGGCGTGGTGCAGCAACACGACGAGCAGCAGGCACAGCACAGGCGCGCACTTGGCAGCCACGGCGCCGGGCGACGGGCCCGCGCCGCTCTCGCCCGTGCCCGCACCCATCGCCACGAAGTACACGCACACGCACTTGAAGAACGGCACCAGCCGCCCACCCACGCCCATGCGCTTCACCTGCAACACACCACTACTTAGGCACTGCTACTCTCACGTCGGAAATGCAAAGGCTCGACTTGCATTCGGTCGGAATTCAAATAGCACTGTAGAGCAAGCGAAAAAATTAAGTAAAACAACATTTTTCGGGGGATGAAGTGGCCGCGAAATATCAAACATATGAAACAGTCCGACTGCCCTTTGCCTCCATACCTACTGAAATCGCGAAGATGGGTATTCCGGGGCCGCGTGCGTAATTTTAAAACGTTCCCATTTGACAGGACGCAGAGCTCGACTAAAATGTATACATAAGACCTTTATTATAATACCTGTGTTCACAAATAAAGATTGATTTGATTTGATTTTGATTTGATTTGACAGGTCTAAATGTGCTGCTGGCGTGGGAGTCTGTGATCCAGTGTGGAACTGTGGACATCTAAACTTTAGCTCGTAAACCCGCCCCCGCAACCGCTTCAAATATCCTTTTTCAGTCGAAACGAGCACTAAGACAGCATCCTAACAGGGACGGATTTTACGTTGGCTGCCCTAGGCCTACGAAAGTTCGCCGCCCCCTATGTGCTGTAAAGCATGAAAAATTAAATAAACTATAGAAATTAAATTAAAATGGAAAAAAAAACAATAGTCAGTAAATGATTTCAATTATCTCAATCAGATACTGATTGTTACCATTTCTATTTGTGAGTAACAATTAATCGTTATTCACAAGTTGTCTTTTGTCTGGCTTTCTAGGCGAATTTGTTTATCAAATCATCACAATCTAAAGACCGTACCTAGCAACTGTGATTCGATGCAGAGGATAGCCAGAGCGTTCAACCTGTCCTCGTTCATTTTCGACCGTAAATATTAGTGGCAGTGAAAATCACCTTGGAATAAACTAGGAAGCAAAGATTCAGTTGGATGAGTTACACTTCTAATAATCGTAATCGCCATACATGTAATTTTTTTTTGCGGGATGCTTTAATGACACATTTTTGAGTTTTTACACGTCGCACAGTGTGGGAATCTCGCAATCTAGGGGGATTTAATTCCAAATTGAATTAAATTAAAGATACAAGTCAAAAAATAATATTGATTGGTATTCAAATAAATAAAAATCATAAATAGTGATAGAAAATAAAGTTGAATTTAAAAAAATGCGATATGAATAAATTTTGTAATTTTCTAATTGGTCGACAGTACCTTGTTGAAGGGGCTGGATTTTGCCATACTATAATATTATAATATATATGGATCATATTTTGACGATGAGAACTCTGATCGAAAAAGCGAAAGAGTACCAAATGCCTTTGTGGGTTGCATTTATCGATGTAATCGGAAGGCATTTGACAGTGTGGAATCATGGGCTGTTGTTAAATCGCTGCAAAACGCTAGAATAGATCACCGGTATACAAAATCAATAAGAAATATCTACGACAACGCTGCTATGAAAGTGACTTTATCGGAATCTACGAAAGCAATACCTATACAAAGAGGTGTAAGACAAGGAGATACGCTATCTCCGAAGCTGTTCACTCTGGTTCTGGAAGATATTTTCAAGAAACTCGCATGGGAAAATCGAGGTCTGAATATAGCAGGAGCTAGACTGAATAACCTAAGGTTCGCAGATGACATAGTTCTTCTCACGGATAATCCTGAAGAATTACAGGTAATGATTCAGGAGTTGAGTGACGTCTCTTTACAAGTTGGTTTGGAAATGAACTTGGAAAAAACCAAGGTTATGACGAACATGGATGGAAACAACACAAGCATAACCATCAACCAAACCACCGTAGACCAGGTAAAGAAGTACGTATACCTAGGACAAGAGATCAGGATGGGCAAAGATAACCAAACTAGCGAACTGCACAGACGAATAAGGCTTATGTGGGCAGCATACTCGAAACTGGACTTTGCTTTTAAGATGAAAATTTCTGCGGAACAAAAAGCCAGGATATATTTTAATCAGTGCATCCTGCCGGTGCTCACTTATGGTGCGGAAACCTGGGTATTCACAAAGGACGTGATCAATCGATTGCAAGTGGCCCAGAGGGCAGTGGAGAGGAAGCTGGTAGGAGTGTCGCTGATGGACCGCAAAACAAACGAATGGCTTCGAGATCAAAGCAAAGTCGCAGACGTGACAAAACGAGTGGCGGGCTTGAAGTGGAAGTGGGCTGGCCATGTGGCCCGGAGTGAGCAGTCGTGGTGCAAGCGTCTCCTAGAGTGGAAGCCATGGGGTGAAAAGCGACCTCAGGGTAGGCCACAGATGCGGTGGAAAGACGATGTGAAACAGGTTGCTGGTTCAAATTGGATCCAAAGAGCTCAATGTCGCGACGAGTGGAAAAAATTGAAGGAGGCCTACACCATTAAGGTTGAAAAAGGCTGAAGAAGAAAAGAAGAAACAAAAATTTTGTCATCACAACCCCACTTAATTAACAGTGACAGTTCCTTTACTCCACTGTGCAAGTCCTCAATTGACCCAAGAACCTCTTTCTGAGATACACAAAGTCGTTCGATACTGTGATCAACTATGATTGCAGGTCACACGTTGCAGTTGATTCTGTTACGGTTTTATTGGAAGGATAACATTTCTTCTTAACCTCTTTTATTCGGTCTTATGATTATATATATCCTTTGCCATATTATCTCGTATATAAGCATCTACCATTATGCTTAATGCTTCATCGGCCGACCCAGTCACTTGGAGGCTTTCGCTAATCATTCTTTTACGTACGCTTTTCATAACGGAACCTCTCTTAGGTGAACTCATAGAAAGTTCTTTTACGATAGCTGCAGAGTCCCTTTTACCGGCTTTTTGAAGGTTACATTCATGTGCAATCGTTATTTCTTCAGGGCTAGTAGACGATAATAGATTCTGAACTTTGCGTTTTTTGGTTTCATCGCAACATTCTACAACACTTTTGTGTGGTCTTCCTGGTGAATGGCCAGATGATGTAGATGGTATTTCATTTAAAACATTATCTGGTAATTTATCATTAGTTTTGTTCGCGATGTCTACCGCTTGCTGTCCATTTTTCGTTACATACGTTACATAACCTCCTTAAAAAGGAACTTAATTTCATTTATAGCACCTTCCGAAAATTGTATTTGAGGGTAATTACCTATGGGCTGCGGGACTGTTCGAAAGAGATACCGCGGCCCTGGAACATAAAGGGCCAATGAAGGAACATGGGTGTTTTTTAGTCAGTAAGAGTCTGACACTCCCTTCCGCTCCGCCCAGAGCGGGAGGAGTCATTTGATGATTTCTCACCCCCCAAAAAAAAAGGGTAATTACCTATTGTAAAAGCAAAAATAGCATCAATTCGCTCTTGTTTCGCATTTAAGGTCCAAATATCAAAAAAATGTATTTTTGTAATTTCGGCGGTCTTTTTGAAAACCGAAAAAAAATGTATGACGGTCGCAAAAAATCGCATGTTTTATCAATTGTTCTCAAAAGTTAAGACTCCAAACTATAAATTAAAACAACAAAAACACCGGGATAATCAGGTCATTTTTTTTAATAAGTACACCTTTTGTTCTGCAAATCATCTCAAAAAAATGCTAAATTTAGCTGTGCTTTCAAATGATGTTATTAGATCAATGTATAACTATTACTTAAATAAAATACACTGTAACTTACCTTGAAAGATATACAGAATACAATAATAAACCAATAAACAACTATACGTTAATTTGATCAGTAATCTCAAGTGAAGATGACACTTTAATGTTGTTGTTCGTATTGTAAGGATACAACGATTATTATCTATCCACTTCAACATTTTTTATTTATTTTTTTAACCCACCAACAAGAATTTCTAATATGTAGCTGTGACAAATAGGGTCTTAGGTATAAATTGGTTATAACTATGTATGTTATAAAATATTAAAAGAGAATGCTCATGGAAGTATGGAATCCCGTACCATGCTGCATCAAAATCAAACCTTGTTTTTTATAGACTACACTGATCGTATTAACTCCTACAAAAAATATTTTTGAAAAAAAAACCCGCGTTTCAGAGTTATTTTATAAAATCGAAACTAACCTAAAAAGTAGGTCTATTTTTTCGACGCTACCAACGACGTATTTTAACACACATACATTACATTATTGCTCTAAAAACAGCGTAATACACTAATATTAGTAAGAATTACGAGTTAAAGTAACATCCACAGTATGCTTGACTGAAACTCGATTTTATTTTAGACCTTTACATTGCCAATAGTCAGTCAGTACAGTACAAATGTCAGATGCCACAGATAAGATAACTATAAACCATAGAGTATAGTAAGTGCTATAAACTAGTCGGGATTTAGGGATGTAATCGATAAATCAAAATCTTTAGGCTGAGAAAATCTATTTTGTTGCAAATAGCAATAAACCAAACTAAATCGATTTGGTGTACTGATCTTACTTAATTGTAATTAATTTTAGAGTCCGCTCGACAGACAAGGGTTTGTTCAATTGAAACGGAACGTCATTTATATTCAGTTGAAACGGAACGTCATATAAAGGGAGTAAAACAATATTCGTACTTTTAAACTCGAAAAGTATATTTCCAGTTCAAAAATCAAATCCCCGACGCGTAATGCCGTAAAAAAATATGAAACTAATTACTATAATATTTTGGTTTTGAGGCGCGAGACTTTTTGGTACCAACTTTGGTCATTCTCTTTTATATTTTGATTTAAATCCCCCTAGATTGCGAGATTCCTACACTGTGCGTCGGCGCGTGGAAATCCACCCCTGCATCCTAAATTCCTAACCAAAGAGATCGCCGCGCGAACACGTTATTTTCTCGTGCAATTTGTTCGGCGCACCTGAACGCGTCACTGCGCCGTCAAAGGGCACCTTTCGGTTTCCCTAATGCCCGGTTCCTATAAACAAGAAACGAGTCGTTTTGCTTACGGATAGTAGTATTTTCTACGAGACGTATGTCAAAAGCGTTCCTATAATAAACGTTTCGTAAGCTAAGTTACCGATAGATCACTACCTACGGATGGGCGGATTACGAATAACGAACAGTAAGGCAAATGTATGCAGATGTCGGACAATGGTGTTCCTATAAAGAAAAAGAAACGTCAACAAGCTGTCAAAGTTACGAGTCGTTTACAATTTGTTTACCGCCCGATTTCGGTCGGTTGTCAACAAAAGTTTTACTTATTTTGCGTTAATAGCTTTAAATTATTGTAAAATGTCTCGTTCAGGTAGTAAATTTAAGTGATTAAAGGTATACCTACATCCTCTTCATCAAGTCTTATTAACTTTAATATTTTATGCATTAGGCACAATGCTATTATCAGTGGCTGACTTTGTTGGGGTATCAAAATCTTAGGCTTGTCGTATTGTCGGCGACGAGACCCTATCTGGGCACCAGGTTGCAAGTAGTGGCGGTACGTAGGTGCGCGCATTTCGCTACGTCGAACTAGAGTCTTATAATGTAAATTCTAATTAGATTTATTTAGTTAATTTTCATTGCGATATGTGTTCTAATTAGTTTTCTATAAGGCATTTAGTGTTAGTTTTCTTATTAGAATAGTCACAAGACTGAATTATGATAATTTGTAAGGGAAATTTAGAGTAAGAAAGTTCGATCTCATATAATTACGTAACTTGAAAATGTGATTTTTAATTAGTGTAGATATTTTAACGAAATTAGTTTTAAAAGAAAGGTCTTCGCTTGAAAACGATATTACAAAAGGTTTCATGTTAATAGCTTTATTAGTTTAGGAGATATAGCCGAAAGTTTATAATGAAAACTCGCCTTGTTGGGCACTATTAATTTATTGTAATACCGTTTTGTATACAACATCAAATGACTTATTATTTTCCGCAAATACGTTCTAAGTTAGTAGTAAGTTTTGGGTACTGAACAACCAACACATAACTCACCGTCTGAAAAGCATGGAGTGCACAATTGGATTCTTGTCACTTTTATGGTTTCGCCCTGGGATGTGTTGATCGTCATTGTAAAAACCAATTTTAAGGGAAATTGTAACCTCTCTAAATTGAAATGGCAAGTTATTTGAAATAGTGGGCATGCGGGGAATTAAAACGCTCTCTCCTATAGCAGCTCCGTTTTTATAATGTTACTGCCCTGCTCTGTGATACGAAGCCTGGTGCCGTTGCACAGTCTGGTTGCATCAAGGTTTCGCATCACCAGAACTGGAACGCCAACTTTAAGCTCCAGCTGATGGGACGCCTCGCCGTTTAACTCCACTGAGAAATTCAACGGGGTAGGCAGTACTATCGTCATTAGCCATCACAGTGTCTATGGATGTGTATACTTTTGAATCGCCGACGACAATGTAAATTTTTTGTTTGTTTATTTTGACCCACTCGTTCTGTGGCGACAGGACTGCCCACTCACACAACCACTCTTTATTTTTTATATTAACCTACAAATTGAGAAAAACGTGCATGTCATGTTCCTTCTTAGCCCTTTGGGATCCAGGGCCGTGGTATCTCTTCCGAACAGTCTCACAGCCCCGGCAGGCATCGGCCCTTGCGGACCCCTTCCGTTTTGCTGAATTTGATTCGAAGGTTTGATCTGTTTGAGGTGCGCGTGGAACACGAACGCGCCGTCGACACGGCCTGTCGTCATAAGACGGTTGAACGGCGAGCTAGCCCATTACTCACCGTCCACAGGGTCTGAAGTCACCGAACGACGCCACCGCTGAAAAAGGACTCCCCCGTTTTTGTGATGTTGCATGTTGAGGTATCTTCGCTTGCAAGATTCAGCGGCAATTTGAAAATTGAATGTGCAGTCCGGCCACCCTTAGCAAAGTTGCATCAATGCCCGGCGAAGTCACAACCACAGTTATGTGACGGCACGGTTTGCGCAGTGGCTGAGCAATTGACTGCGGCGCTGCACACGCACAACGTCGTGGATTTTATCAAATTTTAATTTTGTTTTAATTTTTAGAGATTTTTTTTCGTAATGGGTTGTGCGTAGTACTTATTACTTCCATGCAAAGAGTAAACACAAAAGGAAAAATAAAACCAAATTCATTATCAGCCATTCCGACTACACTTCGACTAAAACCTATTTACATAAATAATTAAAATTATCATAGAACTCGCGTGTTGAGATTACAAACTAAATTTTAAACATTAATATCTTTTGCGTCTGTTGGTCGATTTTGATGAAATAAACACTAAATGTTACTCGGAACAATGCTTCTTATGTTTCAATATTTCGATTTTGAATATAATGAGGGATTTTTACGTGATGCGCGCACAAACATACAGACAAACCGACAAACAGACAAAAATTCTAAAAATGGTAGAAATGGGTTCTGTTAATGCTCCTTTAACACCCCTACTCTTCGATTGATCGAAGCCCCTACTACTTTTTTTCTAAATATTTTCAATGTACAGAAACGCCAAGTCTACAGATTTATTATATGTATAGATTTGCATTGTGATATGTTCTAATTAGTTTTTTAAAAGGTATTTAGCGTTAGTTTTCTTGTTAGAATAGTCACAAGACTGATTTACGGTAGTTTGAAAGGGAAATTTTGAGTAAGAAAGTTCGATCTTATATAATTACGCGTAACTTGAAAATGTGATTTTTAATTAGTGCAGATATTTTTACAAAATTAGTCTCAAAAGAAAGGTCTTGGCTTAAAAACGATAATACAAAAGGTTTCATGCTAATAGCTTTATTAGTTTAGGAGATATAGCAGATAGTTTATAGTAAAAATTGTTCAAGTTCAAATTTTGTCACATAATGTTCTAGGAAATTTTTACCTATGTAAATTTCGTGCAATATGTTTATGTATTAAGGTAGCCCGTGTAAATATGCATACAACCATGTATAATATGTAAGGATTCTTTTTTGAAAATCAATAAAAAGGGGGTTCCAAAGGTGCCGAAACCTCTTGTAGAAAAAATACCGCAAAAAATGGTTCAAAAAACGCGGTTCTCAACCGAGTAAGCACGGCCCGTATATAAGACGGGCCCTGTGTCGGTTAGTCGCCAGTGTTACTCAATACAATACCGCCCACACATACACGGCGGGAGCCTTACACCCACTGGAGGTGCGTCTAGTCGGCACCCCTGTCGCTGATCGTCACCCGCCGGGCCTCCTCCGGGTAACCGGAGGTCTCACCTGGCGGCGACAGACCGCGGTAAAGAAAACAGCGTTGTGCGACAGTGCGCGCCTACAGAAACTCTCATAGCAATCATACACATGGGCTCAACAGGCTGTGCCTATACAGGCCATCATATGACGGGCCAAGGTAAGGCCTCCACGGCCAGGGTGCGAAGCCCCGTGACCGTCTGCCGCGCGACTTCCATGTGTGGTTAGTCGCCAGTCGCAGCACAGCCACCGAAGAGGCAACATCAAGAAAGGAATCCGAAACCTGGGGAACCAAGAACACTCAAGAAAAGAAGCGTTTTTTATTCCTCCCCTGCCTCTACGTTGCATCGTAAGGCCTCATTTACGGAGACGCGGGGCGTCGCGCGTTGCGTTGAGCGGCGCGGCCCGCACTGAATTCAAATATGTATAATTATGGCGTTGTATGAGTGCGTTTATGGAGAAGCGATTTTAGACGCGTTTGTTTGAATTAGGGCGTTTTTTGCGGCCGAGCCCGCGGATGGCACCGACGCGTCCCACGCGGCGTTTATCGCGGCGGCGCACGCAGCGGCAATTCTCGATGAAGCTATTGTGCGCTCCCATCTCTCGCCAACATAAAACTAGTCGATTTGATCGAGGCGAGCGTGCGCCGCCGCGATGCCCGCCGCGTGCTTCGCTACACGCTAGAGGATTCGCCGCGGGCGCCGCGGCGGGCACCGCCACGCTTCCCGTCTCGCTTCTCTATGAACATGGTCGTATATTGCTATAAGTTTGTGTTTACGCGTGCGATGATGCGTGCCGCTTCACGCGCCGCCCCACCGTAAACAGAAAAAACGTCCGACGCGCCGCGAGACGCCACGCCACACGCGACGCGAGACGCCCCGCGTCTCCGTAAATGAGGCCTTAGTCCTCCGGCGCCCGGCGCGTTACGAGCCAATGCAGTAATCGTAGCTACTAGTGTGTTGCATAATATCTGTCGATTAAACACTATAGCTGATGTACCACCAGAGGTAGAAATTCCTATTGCAGAAGAAATGCCTGTACCAAATACTGCTGAAGAACCAGAATACAAAGAAAGAGCAACACTGATTTCAAATTTCTTTAATAAATGAGTAATAACTCTGTATAGCGCTAAGCTGAGGTGTCAAGTTTAAAACGTTTGTCTGTTTTAAAATACTGTGCAGTGGCATTGTTTAATAATTACTTTTATTTTATTTCAGTTTATCATCACTTGAGTAGTTTTAAGTGTTAAATATCAAACAAGAAAATCTACTTATCCTGCTACATTCAAAACAAAGTCTACGAAGAAATGATTTTTAATGAAGGACACAGGCTTAGGGAAATATATAGGGAAATATTGTTATTTTAAGTAGCTATACTATTAGTTATTGAAAGACAAATTTATAGAAACAAAGTTTATTTACCTAAATTATAGTTTTTCTTAATAATTATATTCTAAATTATTATGGCACTGAACTACATACGAAAACAAAGACATAAAAGTAAAAATAAAATACTAACTCTAAATATCATTAACTGTAACATTATTTTCATTTTGTGCTAATTTTAAAAGAGCAATTTCTAAATTTAATTTCTCCGTTTTCTTCTCATAATACCTTGCTTCTCATAAGGTTACGGGTGATGATGGACGTCTGAACATCACTGTCAGTTTTCTTTTTACCTGAAATAAATAATGTAAATACTTTTATTTCATAAATTGCGTGTGACCATGGTTCATTAGTTTACAAATTATGTGAACAGGTATAAGAAATTCACATAAAATAATAACAATTATAATATCTTGGGACAACCAACACTCTGCCATCTGATCCCAAACTTGGCAGAGCCTGTATTATGGCAACCAGACAACTGATAAACATACTTATTTATTTATTTATTTACTCTTAAACATACAAATATCCTTACAGGCTATACCCAATGCGATATTGTAGCACACTTAAAATTTAAATAGTATATAATTAAAATAATATGTACACTTAAAATTTATATATTTCTAAATACATACATATTATAGATAAATTACCCACCCAGATTCAGAACAAATAATCATACTTACTCATCGCACAAAGATTTGTCCTGTGTGGGAATCGAACCCACGACCTCCGTCCTAGCAGTCAGGGTCACTAACCACTAGACCAACAGGCCATTCAATAATATGCTGTGTAAAATAATAATTAATTTAAATATGTACCTTTCTTTTTTATTGTTAATTGTCTGGACATAGGCGTGCCAAAGAAATACTTAGAGCTGTCTGTACTGGGAGAGTTGCCTTCATATATTTCAATTTTTCGTTTTTCAACTTTTACAACATTTAATTACATGTAAATAAAACAATATTATATAATTACAACTTTATGATTTGTTACCTTTAAATTATTCATCCTCACTTGCTGGGCTCTTTTACGGGCTGCTTTTTTTAAATTGTCCCATTTTAATTTTGGTCTTTTGATTTGGGAACAGACCCACTCTTGGCATTGAAAGCTCGTGCCAGAGAAGTCCACGCATCGTCTTTGGATTTGTTTGTTGTAGCGTTCGTTTCTTTGCTGGTCAAGATTGGAGTGCTCTGTATTAGGTCAATCAACAAAGCAACCTTATCTTATTCTTTTGGTCATGGCTTTCTTCATTTTCTATAAAACAAACAACAATTTATTCCTACGCATTTGAACAATACCCAAAATACATTACACTATACGTGATACTTATTAACAAAATTACTTACCTGTGTAACGTCCATTGTAGAGAATAATAATTACGTTTTACAAAGAGTAGAATACATAAACTAACGGATATGTTTTAATACAAAACCCTGTGACTGTGACAAAACTTGTGTCAAGCCAGACGTTCGCGTTTTGTTCACTTCAGTAGCCCGAATAACAAAATATACTTTTTAAATTAAATAATGGGGTTTCTTCAACACCAAAATTATAAAATAAACATAAAAGTTAAGTTTTCTGTATAAAGGTATAAATATGTTATGTTATGTGTATTATGCACATGGTTTTACTCTAATTCTAAACATGCTTAATTGTAATAACGAAATGCAATGAGGGTCGGACATGTGTTGACGGAGGGCTTCGGTAAGTGGGTAACCAACAACCGTTCGTCGCTGGTAGCTCACGCAAAAGGACAATGACCAAAGTTGGTACCAAAAAGTCTCGCGCCTCAAAACCAAAATATTATAGTAATTAGTTTCATATTTTTTTACGGCATTACGCGTCGGGGATTTGATTTTTGAACTGGAAATATACTTTTCGAGTTTAAAAGTACGAATATTGTTTTACTCCCTTTATATGACGTTCCGTTTCAACTGAATATAAATGACGTTCCGTTTCAATTGAACAAACCCTTGTCTGTCGAGCGGACTCTAAAATTAATTACAATTAAGTAAGATCAGTACACCAAATCGATTTAGTTTGGTTTATTGCTATTTGCAACAAAATTGATTTTCTCAGCCTAAAGATTTTGATTTATCGATTACATCCCTAAATCCCGACTAGTTTATAGCACTTACTATACTCTATGGTTTATAGTTATCTTATCTGTGGCATCTGACATTTGTACTGTACTGACTATTGGCAATGTAATAAAGGTATAAAATAAAATCGAGTTTCAGTCAAGCATACTGTGGATGTTACTTTAACTCGTAATTCTTACTAATATTAGTGTATTACGCTGTTTTTAGAGCAATAATGTAATGTATGTGTGTTAAAATACGTCGTTGGTAGCGTCGAAAAAATAGACCTACTTTTTAGGTTAGTTTCGATTTTATAAAATAACTCTGAAACGCGGGTTTTTTTTTCAAAAATAATTTTTGTAGGAGTTAATACGATCAGTGTAGTCTATAAAAAACAAGGTTTGATTTTGATGCAGCATGGTACGGGATTCCATACTTCCATGAGCATTCTCTTTTATAGGAACGCCTTTTTTCATCCGTTACTCGTAACTCAATAACGAATGGTACCTTTTGTACAACAACGGATCGTTGTTTATAGGAACCGGGCATAAATGACCTAAGGGCCTAAGGGTTTTGCGAACAAATGAAAGACATTTGAAAGCGATAATCGCGTGACTAATTGCAGATGACGCATGATGACGCGGCGCAGTGTCAAGCAGACAATGAATGCGATGATGTTTACAGTAAACACTGATATTGGGAGCAATATCGACGCTATCGACTCTATGGACACTATACCGGTCACCGGAAGGTGGTCGCTACATTAGTGTGTAGGTAGGTACAGGGATTTCCAATCGTTAATCGTTTCCGTAAACAAATCGAGTTACTGTGTACTTGAGTGCGAAAACTAATACCTATTATGTTTTTAAGAATCTACGTAATATAGCCGAGTTTAAATTAATAGAACAGATTTATTTAGCGTTGTGCCAATCATGGTTGCAAGTACACAAGTACTTGCAACCATGCCCATCATTACATGTAGATTTGGTTGAATGGTTGGGATTGGAATGCGCACTATACTACCCTACCGACTACTATACTAGTAGGCCACCTCGATACGAAACCAGTGAGCTGCATTTTTTTTTTATAGTTCAATTTTCAAATGAAATGAAATATAAAACATTTGATTTAATTTGAATATTGAAGTATAAATTAAAATGTTGCAAGTGTTGCAACTCACTGGTTTCGTATCGAGGTGGCCCTATTAGTATAGTAGTCTTTCTTCAGTGCGCCGGCGCCGCGCCGTTACGTAGGTAGGTACCTACACTCCAACCAAACATTTATTCTGCATTGTCTTGCGTTCTTCGAAGGTTCTTCAGCTGTGATATGATTTTTGTTTGTGTTTACAAAAGTACGGGCGTTCGTAACATGCTCACTGCTGCAAAGCACTGACTGAGGGCATTGCAAGAGTTACCACCAGCTAGCTGCCTATAATAACGCGACCGAGTCAACCTGCAACATGCGCCTTACGGGCATTGGGCAAGAACTCAAAGGTAGTTACAATAGTTAGGTAGTACTCTGCAGAACAACAGAGAAAGGTGTCTATCTCTATCTAATTCAATTCCCTTTTATCCGTATCGAGTCAATCGACAACATTGGCGTTGGGCAAACACGATAGGTAGTTAATAGTTATTACCTACTCAGAGAAAATCGAAGAATCAAACATAAACGACTTTTTTTAATTCATAATTATTTATCACTAGCTGTTCCCCGCGGTGTCACACGCTGCGCGGCTCTTAAGGGTCGTAGCGTAATGTTATATAGCCTATAGCCTTCCTCGATAAATGGACTATCCAACACAAAAAGAATTTTTCAATTCGAACCAGCAGTTCCTGAGATTAGCGCGTTCAAGCAAACAAACAAACAAACTCTTCAGCTTTATAATATTACTAGCGACCCG
This sequence comes from Eurois occulta, assembly GCA_950022335.1. Classification (NCBI taxonomy): domain Eukaryota; kingdom Metazoa; phylum Arthropoda; class Insecta; order Lepidoptera; family Noctuidae; genus Eurois; species Eurois occulta. The sequence goes on from OX465478.1 coordinate 23,874,496, forward strand.
CCCCGGCTTCGCACGGGTGCAATGCTGATACTAAATACACTACAGAAAAACTGTGAACGTTGTATATAAAAACATAGCGGCCCACTTCGGCTTCGGGTGTAAAATATATAGCCTATGTCACTCACTGAAAAAATGATTAAAATTGATCCAGTAGTTTTGATTTATTCATTACTGGCACGCTGCCGTCCGCCTCGCCGCGCCGGCCGGTGCCGGCGCAAACGCTACGTCTCGTAATTTTTAAATCTGTAATATCTTCGAAAATATTCATTTAAATCATATGCTGTAAAGGGCCTTAAAGATCTATATTAAATCAACAATGTATTTAAGGTATTTAATTGGATAAGGATTAATGCCGTATTGGTTAAAATCGCTTCGGAAATTAGCCATTATTTGGCGTAAAAAGTAAATGACAAAAACATGTTATTGTGGGATATCCATACGAGATAGACATATACCATCGCGGAGTTTTCTGTAGACCTTTTTAATGTGTACAATACTTAGTACATTATTTTGATAAATCTCGTAGGGTTCAGCCTGCGTTTGCAATGTAAGCGGAAAAAAAAGAAATTATTTACGACTTCACAATAGAAATCTTGAAATTATCAGTGGTTCTCTAATATATTAAGCATGTTATTATACATATAAACCTTCCTCTTGAATCACTCTATCTATTAAAAAAAACCGCATCAAAATCCGTTGCGTAGTTTTAAAGATTTAAGCGGTCAAAGGGAAATAGGGACAGAAAAGCGACTTTGTTTTATAATATGTAGTGACTAGCGACCCGCCCCGGCTTCGCACGGGTGCATGTGTTATACATAAAAACCTTCCTCTTGAATCACTCTATCTATTAAAAAAAACCGCATCAAAATCCGTTGCGTAGTTTTAAAGATTTAAGCGGTCAAAGGGAAATAGGGACAGAAAAGCGACTTTGTTTTATAATAATGTAGTGATGTAGTGATGTAGTGATGAAGTAGGTACTTATAGAAGTATAGATTAGTGAAAAAATATTAATAATATAAAAACTTTGCACAACTTTAATTCGGGACATATTACCTATTTGAGTATGTTTAAGTACCTACTAGCTTATGCCCGCGGCTTCGCCCGCGCTGTGTTCCGTAATTATCCCACGGGATCGTACTACCGCTACCGGGATAAAAAGTATCTTAAGTGTTAATCCAGGTTATAAAGTATCTGTGTGCAAATTTCAAAACATTCATACATCCTCACAAACTTTCACATTTTTATTTATTAGTAGTAAGATGTAGGTGCGTAAAATAAATATGTCAATCGTCTCGGGGAAATATTTAGGTGCAATCCATATAATAAAGAGCAAGATATATAAGATAATACTAGGTACAGAACAGTATGTAAGTAGACTTAGTAGGTTCATATAATACTAAAACGCATAGCAACTCGAACAACGGTACAATGAAGAATGAAGTTATTGATCCGTTTTAGAACAGGCAAACAGTATTCAACAAAGAACAATATAAACAACATAAGTACGTACCAGGTCCACGGGAGATATCATAGTATCTGCGTAACGTTCTTCCTTTTTAACTCCTAAACTAACTGCGCACCACCATCAATTAACGAACGGTAATAACAAGCGACGTTCGACTCCCCGCGAAGCGCGCGATAGCACGCAAGGGAATACGAGAATAAAAATATAGAATGTTTGTTTTGCTTCTTGTTTTGATAAAGCAAGTAGCTGAACAAGTGCGCAGCTGTAGTAATATCAAAGTAAAAATACTGTAATTTTGTTCCAAAATAATGAACGCTGCTGTTCCACCTAAATTGGAAGTATAATAATATTCGTTTGGAAACGGAATAATTTTGTAGTTTGTAATTGATTTCTTCACGAAAGGTTGTCTGATTGACTGTTATTTGGTAACGTTTTCTATTTATTGTACATGAAATAAGTGAATACTCCAAAAGTCATTTGAGATTGTATATTTAAAAACCTGGAAACAATTTGTTTTATGTATACCATCAAATGGTTTTAGAACGAAACGAAGCAAAATCTTCGTTCTAATTCACTCAGCAATGTCAAAAATTACAATTTCTATAATTATATACTATTATTATGTTTGCCATTATTTCAGTTAAACATTTTTAGCTATTGTAATAATGTTATTTTATTTTAAGTTCTGATTTGTTTGGAACAATGGTTCAGAGATAGATAGAGAGAGGTATACGAGTTTTTAAAGACGTGTTCCATGCATTCCCATGAAGGTATAGATCCTTAGACTATATACCTAAGTATAGATCTATACATGATCTAGATACCTTCATGTGCATTGTGCATTCCATGTAATTCTCGTTACTCGTACTCGTTAGTTTTGACATTTTGTTTGTCAGTGTCAGAACGAAAATTGTCATTGAAATGATCATTTTATTCGAATCAGCTGATATTTCTAGCTTTATTTAATTAAACTTGATGTAAACTTATTAATAGTAATCGAATTACAATGCCGAAAAAGAAAACAGGACAGCGCAAGAAAGCAGAGAAGCAGAAGCTGCGGCAGAAAGAGATCCGTAATGCGCGTGAGAACGTGGACCTGGCGGCGCACCCGTGCAACGTGCCCATGGATTGCGACAAGTGCCAGAAGTAACTGTTCCTACTGTATATACGTAAACACGTAGCACAATACACGAGGATGGCATCCTACTTGTCCTTCTGGAAATATTTCTATCACTTTATTGCCACGTCAATTCTGTTGATTTCTTATTGAGTTGCCAGGACATGACTTTCAGCAATTTAAAATAGAACATAATTTTTTTTTTTTGATGACCTACTCTATTCGATCCCAATACTGGACAATAATGTTACATTCATACAAATTATAGTAATAGAATACTTAAATGATTGTTTTTGTCGTAGAAAGCAGAAGAACCGTGCATTCTGCTACTTCTGCCAGGCAGTGCAGAGACTGCCGACGTGCGCGCATTGTGGCAAGGTGAAGTGCATGCTGAAGGCTGGGGACTGCGTGGTGCGCCACCCCGGCGTTTACACCACGGGGCTCGCCATGGTGGTGAGTCTGCCCACTTGTATACTTACACAACTTGTACTTTCATATTTTATATAAGAAAGACCTTTCATTCATTCTCAAAAGGCAAAGTTCCCTACAATTTTGAAGTTTTGTAATAATCATTGTTAACATTGGCCCATCAACTTGTGATACTAACGCAGCTAGCTTGTGTGCAGGGTGCAATCTGCGACTTCTGTGAGGCGTGGGTGTGCCACGGCCGCAAGTGCCTGACGGCGCACGCCTGCACCTGCCCGCTCATGGACGCCGTGTGCCTCGAGTGCGAGAGAGGTACGCCTGCTACATTTGCAGTACATTTGCAATTAAGCTGTTGTGCATGTGCATGTGTCACTTGATCACTTGCTTTAAGAAAATCTACAACCATAATACGGGGTGGAAGGGACACCGACGCAAAATGGTTCCCACGTATACAGATCATCGTTCTGTGCCCCTCCACATAGTTTTTTTTTTTTTAAAGAAACAGCTGTTTAGTAAAGTGCAATACCTACACGGTCATAATATATGGAAAATTCAAATTCAAATACTTTATTTTGAAAAACCAAGTCCATATATGGGTTATAAATGCTTAATAACTATGTTAGTAGTAATAATTTCATAGCCGTCATAGATACAGTTAAAAATAATTACAATTGTTTACATAAATGTCTACACTTAATTTAAAAAAAAAAAAAGCTGTTTCTTTTTTTAAATTGTCGATTAAAAATTTCTTGTGCTCAGAATGTTGTACTGAATATGTGGTAACCGTTTTCGCGTCGGTGTCCTTTCCACCCAGTATAAAAATCTTTCATTTTTAGTGTTCTGTACACCAAAAGGAAAAACGGAACCCCATAAAGGATCTCTGTCTGTCTGTCCATCTGTCAAAGCCAATTTAAATTTAAGCCGGTGATCCAAAGAGAGACGTGTAACGTAAATTAATTAACTTTAAACATGGGGGGGATCCACTTTTGGGGGGTAAATTAGAAAAAAAAAGTGCTCCATGATCAAATGAAAAAGCTTGTGAGCATCTCAAATATATATATTTTTTTGTATAATTAATACATAAATCGTTTTGAAGTTATTTAAGAAAATAGGCGAAAATTGACCAATCCCCTCCCCATTAACTCCGAAATGGCCCAAAATAAAAAAAAATAAAATACTAACAAAGTAACAATAGTTATTTGCCTTTAGATTACAGGAAAGCTTATAAGAAATCTTAGATTTAAAACAACTTACGGAAACGGAACCCTCTCCACGCAAGTCGATTTCGCACTTGTTTTAAAAGCTTTCATTTAAACCTTTTTTCGATCACTTGTTGGTATCCAATTTTGCTGAAATTTTGCACACACCTTTGGCTTGACTTGATCCTGCAGCCAAGATCGCCTCCTCACGAGAAAATGCCTCAGCGGTTAATAAGTTTGTATACGCGTTCATATCGTGCAATATAAAAAAATGCCGAGTGATTAGGTCAATCAGCATTTTGTCTTTGTCAAAAATATCCTATCTTTGTATTGTTAAACTGCGCGCCTCGAAGCCGAACACCCCCGTGTACACGCCAAGAGTACAGCTTCTGGAGTCGCGCCGCAACGTCAATTTCAAGGCGTTTGTGGTGCGCATACCAACGTGTTCGCTCCATTTGGTGTTCGAAGACAGTTTTTGGCCGCAGGATGTGGTGTTCCGTCGTTTCCGCGGACAAATTCCACAAGAACGCACAAAGCATCGTGCAAGTGAAGTGACACTAACATAGTTTTACGTTGCTTATACTAACAAAAATGTTATTAGTATGTATATTTCGGTGCCGCGCCGCACCGTATCGCGAACATCGGCTCTACCGAATCATGGGCTAGCTCAACCACAACGTTGCTCCTCAACATTGTCCAGCGATGACGCGGTAGATCCAGACGAAGGCGACGGGATGAGCTGACGCTTACAGACAGAATTGGTTCTCAATGGGTCAAGATATAAAATATGTGCAAGAAGGCAGCGAGGCCTTTAACCCGCAGTAGGGCAACACATGCTCAAAATAAAATATGTGACAGCTAACAGTTAGACGGTTTGGTTCCGCAGGTGTGTGGGAGCACGGTGGGCGCGTGTTCCGCTGCTGCTTTTGCCAGGGCTTTCTGTGCGAGGACGACCAGTTCGAGCACCAGGCCTCCTGCCAGGTGCTCGAGTCCGAGACCTACAAGTGTAAGTACCATCACCACACCACCGGCACACTATGTGTGTGCTCATCTCTTAACTTAACGAAAATACAATGGCTCGTCTCCACACTCGGCCACAATTGTGCGAGCAACCACTTTATTGTCTATTGTCATGCCGTGTGATTGAAGATGAATGTGGAAATCCAGCAATACATCCATTTAGATTTTGTCAAAATGCTAGGCTTAGTCTTTCTTATTATTCTCTGCGTTTATACCCCCTTTACTGTGTGACCCAAAAATGATCGAGTACGAACGCACGACACGTCGCCGCAGGTCAGTCGTGCAACCGGCTGGGGCAGTACTCGTGCCTGCGCTGCAAGACGTGCTTCTGCGACGAGCACGTGCGGCGGCGCGGCGTGCGCGGCGACCGGCGCGTGCCGCCGCCCTGCCCGCGCTGCGCCTACCCCACGCACGTCACGGCCGACCTCAGCATGTCCACGCGCTCGCACCGCTACGGCCGCCAGGGCGCCGCGCTGCCCGACGACGACGACTACGCCGGCGACTCCAGCCTGGCCGACGCAGGTACGCACGCACACTCGCACGCCGCACACCCAGCGATGCTGATATCTGCTTCACTTCTCGTGTGCTATGTTCCAGGCTACGCGGGCGCCGAGGGAGGCGATTACTCGTCCTACTCGGAGTCGGACGACGAAGACGACGACGACGAGGACGAGTCCGAGTCGGAGGAGGAGGAGGAAGGCGGTCCCGCGCCCGCCGCCGCCCCTCCTGCTGCGCCCTCCGCGAAGGACTCGTGACCGGCGCGCCCACTCGCTCGCCCTCCAATACTGTTCACTCACTAGTTCACAATACAATCTTGCTCTTTACTAAACTCGCATTTTATTTATGAAATGCTATGAACTGCGGCTTTGTGGCTCCTGTGCGTGCCTCTGTGCACACAGTGCACAGATAACCTACGACTACCAAGGGTCGGCTACCAACCGGTCGAGTGTTTTTATTTACCCCAAAAAAGTGCCAATAAGTGGTTGGGAATCGTAACGGTTTTTGGAGAAATGACAACAGAAGCTGCAGAATGTTGCCATAAAAATCAGCAGAAATAAAACTGAATACAATATGTTTTAAGTATGCCATTTCGGCGGTCCCTCCAGTTCTGGAGCCATGATGGCGCGCTCTTCCCAGTCGGCTCCGACTTTCGGTATCTCGGTTCACTCGTGCGCAGCGATAGCGATATAGATCGGAGTGCACAGAATTAACACTAGATGGACGGAATGTCACCGACTTCTGAAGCTAAAGTTATTTTTCACTTGTTTGTGTTTTTGAAGACGGTTGTAATAATATCCTATACAAATATTTGTTAACAATACAGTTCATGATAAGGCTGGTTTTATAGTCACGCCGCTAGACGCGCCGTTGGGCAGCGCGCTGTTGAACAGGAACACCGAACGGCGCTGCTCAAGCGCGCGAATTTGAAACGCTACTACTACCCCAATACATATCCGAGCGCGCGCACTCCGACGGCGCTGCTGAAACGCGTGACTATAAAATCAGCCTAATAGGCTTATCCCAAATAAAATGAAACTTAACACACCTAACCATCGAAATGTGTACTATACACATCTGCGTACCCCCTCAGAGCATACAGGCGTGATGTTATGTTATGATGTTGTGTAAACAATAAACATCCAAGCGAATGCAGCAATCACGACAGATTTGCTGTCTATTATTGAAGAGTTCCGTTCCATATATCCGAAGTCCATGATCATAATTATAATGACAATATTTCTACAATAACTTGGAAGTATGCTCTTTCAAACAAAAAAAGAATTTTCCAAATCTGTTAAATCGCCTTCGAGTAATCGGTGAACATAGATAAAAAAAGATTCCGACGAATTGAGAACCGCTCCTCCTTTCTTGAAGTCGGTTAAAAAACTAACATCCACACGAGTGAAGCTGTAGGCAAAAGCTATCAAACTAAGTCTAATAAATAAAGCTCTTCGCTTGCGACATCGCGTGGATTTCGTATGTCGACAACAGCGTTATCTAGCGTGTCCAAGTTAAGCAAGAGGTGATGAGTTGACAACCAAATCGGTGCAGCCGTTCAGACTTATTTATTTCTAGTGGCAACAAATCGGCTTAGAACGGGTGGACATTGTTTTTGCTAAAATAAATATAGCCCATGTTACTCAGGAATAATGTAGCATTCTATTGGTGAAAGAATTTTTGAATTCGGTCCAGTAGTTTTGAGTTTATTCGTTACAAACATACAAATCGTTGCTCTACGAGTATACAATATTAGTGTAGATTATTCTCGCATAGTGAGTATAAAATAACTTTATTTATTATGCAAAATTTCGGTGTTCGTTGTTTTTTAATAACGATAAAATTGGGCGTTTTTTAAAAAAGATGTACAGACGCCAGCACATCAAGCTAATACAATCTGTCAAACTGTAATAGATTTTCAACTTTATCTCTAAAACATTTGGTTCAAGGTTAGTTGGGAAAATCTGACACATACATACGTACATACCTACATTTGCGAATTAGGGGTATCCTATACTTAAACTATTTTTTTAATTTTGACGTGACAACGTCTTAAATTAGGTTGCGGCTCGGAGTCACTCATGAAAAAGTGTAACGCCCGCTCACGTCTGTTACGATGAGTCACCGAACGAGAGAGAGGCCCGCCGCGCCGCGCCGGACCGGCGAATGCCTTGCGTCTCTCTCCCACTCAAACATGATCGGTCCGCCGCGCGCGCAGCACTAGAGAATCACTCAAATAGGAATTAGTTAAGTTTAAGTTTACATGTACAATGTTTTAGTAAACAAAATATATTTCTATAGTTAAAATTTGTGCAATTCTTATTTTCATTCAATTCCTTGTGCAATTTAATAATATTCATATCAATAAATATTCTACCGAGAAAAAGACGTCACGTAAAATCTTCGCCCGTAAAACCGACTTTACAGGCAACCATTTTTTGTATGCACCTTACTCAATTAAACTGCATGTTTATTCAATATTTAGATATTCAAGTTAAAAAAATTAAAATAATATACAGCCCAACTACCGTCTACCACTGATATTAAAATATTGTAAAACTATCAACAAAAAAGTGTAACTTTCAAGTGTCAGAAAATATTAAATTAATGGCGTCACTGATAAAGGCTCAGTAAACGTCTATGTTGAAATCTTAAATACTAGGAAGAGCTGTTTTTTTTTAAATTGGGCTTGAAATAGCTCAAAATACTATTTATTGGTGTCCCAGGAATATGACCGACCGGAATTCTGGCAATAGCCACAGTCAATTTTGCCGTAACACAATCAAAGTTTTGTGTTTATAAATTACTAGCTGCTATCCGCTACTTCGTTCGCGTGGCTATTTAGGTGCGTATGTGTGAGACTGTCTCGTTGGTCGAGTGGTCGCAAGTGCGACTACTAATCATGAGGTCCTGGGATCGATTGCCGGGGCGGGCAGTGTTAAAAAAAATGTTTATTTAAATTACATAAAGTTATAACGCACATGATTTGGAAATCACCTTAAAAGCAAGAAGATGCTTGTGTTAGGTGACTCCGCTCTTCCACTTAACATTAAACAATGTATGCAATTGAAAAAATACTATATATAACAGTGTTATTGGGGTATTCCATCGGGAATTTCTCAGTAGCAGCCACGGAATCTGGATTTGTGCCCGGTTGGTGGAACAGAATTGAATAGGCTCGCCCCCTGTCACTTGGGACTTCAACATAACAAACGGCGAAATGTGGGTGCACCGTGCACGATAAGGTACACATCTGCCTAACCCGTCGGGGATTACAGGCGTGATGTTATGTTATGTGTGAGAACTGACTGATCAAAATGTGATAATGTGGATGATGACTTCAAAATGCGTCCTTTTGGGTACTGTAATTCTGGGCGCAGAGATCCGCAACAAAATTAAATGAGGCGACGATATGGCTTAAAACCGTTTATTTTGGCGCTATACAACCTTCTTTTCAAAGTAAACCACGCCTTGTTGGGCACTATTTATTCTAATACCAGTGTGTGAGGCCACATTAGGGTTTTTATCATTGCACAAGGTAGCCGTATCATCAGCAAAGGTGGCCGAAAGTACTTTTTCTGAGGTTGTTAGGTCTGCTGTGTATATGAGGTAGAGATCTGAGTTGTAGATTTCCATACTTCTAGCGTCATTTCCTGTACTTTGGGAGGAGGAAGGCCCGTCGAGACGTCTACTAGATGGCGATTCAGATGCCTGATTGTGAAAGGAGCAGCTAGTGCTCGGGATTTGAGATCGGCTCTCCAAAAGACACGTTCCCACCGAGGCACCACTAACAGAAAGAGGCCCTTGGCCCGGTTGAGATGGGTGAGTACCTTGGGGATCAAATATGGAGGAGGAAATATCCACGCTAGGTGGTAATTCCAAGTCTGGGAAAAAGCGTCGTGGAATAGGGCTTGGTCGTCGTTCTGTTCCAGAGACGAATAATTGGCCACATGCGCATTTTTCGACGCAAACAAATCTATTACCGGAACCCCGAATCTGTTGAAAATCAGGTATGTACACGCCGGCAAAAGGTGCCATTCGGCGGGAGATCTGTAGCGAGGCAGATGATCTGCGTGGGAGTTGAATCTGCCGGGAAAGTGATGAGCGGCTAGGTGAATTTGATAATGATTTAGAACCTTGAAAATATCGATTGTCAATTCCAAGAGAGCTTTTGATTTCGTGCCACCTTCCTTGCGAATGAAAGCAACGGCTGTTCTGTTGTCGCACTGCCATAGAACCGTTGAACGACACAGAGACTGACCCTGGTCCTGTAATATCTTCAGTAATGCTAGAAGTTCCTTCTGGTTGCAGTGTATCGGTTGTTCTTGTTCGTTCCACGGTCCCGTGAACGAACGGTCGTCTAATTGCGCTCCCCAAGCTAGGTCTGAGGCATCGGTCGCTAGGAAATGCGTTGGAGGCGCGAAGTGAATCGGAGAAGGACAAGGGTGCAGGTTCTGCAACCACCAAGTTAACTCTTTCAGGGCATGTACCGGAATCATGAACTGTTTGGCAACTGGCATCTTGGTGACTGTGTTCAGGAAAGAGAGGAGTGCTCGAAAGTGAAGCCTGCCCCTTGGTACAACAAAACTTGCAAAGTTTAATAGACCTACTAGGCTCTGCAAAGCCTTCAAATCTCTCTTCCAGGGCTGTCGATATCTTGGACCTTAGATTCAGGCACTTTTTCTCTGGAAGAGACTTTTCGTTTGCCAGAGTGTCCCATTGAACGCCCAGGTAAACTAGGCATTGAGAATGAGAAGGTGTGAGTATGGACTTGTCGAAATTCACCAACCAACCGAGATACTGCAACCTCTCTACCGTGATTTGGACATGGGTCTGTAATATCTGTGGGTTTTGATGTACAACGAAATAGCCGTGTAAGTAGACGATTATTCGAATCCCTATTCCCTTGATCCCTGAGTGACTGAGCTACCCAATTGGATAGGGAGGCAAAGACCTTGGGGGCCGTGCTCAGACCGAACGGTAGGCACGTCATTTCCATTAATTTTCCTCTGTAGATTAGACGTAGAACCGTCTGTTAGATGGAGCTACGGGAAGGTGAAAATAGGCCTGTGACAGGTCTATTTTGCACATCCAACCCTTTGGTTGAAGGAAGTCTGGGACTCGATAGACATTTATCAATCTGAACCTGCCGGTGATTACGTAATTGTTCAAGGCAGCTAGGTTGAAGATGGGTCGGTGCGACTCGTCGTCCTTTGGCACAAGAAACATTGTGGACACAAACTTGACGAGGCCTCGACAACATCTAATACACCCTGGTGTTGCATTTGGGTGATTATGGACGTCATTGCATCCGAAGGAACTGTGCTGAACTGACGTTCGTTCAACGGTGGTATTACAAGTGGCGGTCGATGTAAAAAGGGTATGCGACACCCTTTTATTATCTTTAACAGATAACTTGGTGGCGCACCTAGTTCCTTCCACCGATGATAGAAACGAACCAGACGACCGGCTCTAAATGTTCGGGATCGATAGTCAATACTTACGTTTCTTGTTCCGGTTGTAATTCTCAGAGGGCGATGCGGCTCGCTTGCGGCTATTCTTGCTGTCATGCTGCCTCTAGCCTTTCCGACCTGCTCTGCCTCGAAAGGACCTCTTGAACCGCCAGAGAATGATGGGCGATTATCGTCGTGATTAGAGCCATGACCCTGCGAGGGTCGGGCATTACAGTAACCCTGCGAGGGTTGATTGTAAGCATGGGAAATATGCGTAGGCGCACAACATCCATGAGCAGTACCCTGCGAGGGTACGTTAAGTAAAGCCTGCCCCTGCGATGGGCGGCGTGCGGGCTTGCTTTGACCTGTTTGCGAAACGGAAGCAGAACTGCTCGGCTTTTGTAAAGGCAAGAAGGCTTTCCGAACACCACCTGCCTTATCTAGTGCTGTGGCTAGTGACTCCGCATTAAACACGTGCTGACACGACGGAGGGATCTTACGTAACACGGCCTTGACAAGGGGATCGCGCACGTGGTTTGTAATTTCATTCCTTCTCATCTGAATAACCTCCGCACGGTGACCGCAAGTTAATTGCAAAAGATCTGAAGAAACTTTGAAAAAATCGCCCTTCAAAAATAGCTCGTTAACTTTTTCGTAAATACCCTCGTAGGACAAATCCGAACCTCGTGCCCACTGTAAAAAACTTCTGACAGAAGTTTGCAAAGCTTCGCGCTGCTTAAGGATGCAGAACGATAAGGCAGCGAAGGCCTTGTCAGCGTGAGCAAGATGGCGTAACGAATCATACGCCTTAATTTCTTCATTCATCTCCAAGTCGATAAAACCGGGGGTAGAATTATAAAGTTTTTGAGTTTCCGCATAACGAACCTCGAACCAATCACTACTATCTAAATGTTGCAAATCCTTTAACGTTTGAAGAAACTCCTGAGGAGTCTTTGGAATACTAGGTTCTTTCAATTTCGTCTCAATTCAAATTAAAATCTGACTGAGCAACAGGTACCGGCAACTCAATAGAATTTATAATCGGGTCCTCGTAAAGTTCGCCACTAACGTTTCCGTCAACTAGATTCTCATTAAAGTGTACCGCAGAACAGGGCACAGAATTATTATTGCAATAAATTAATTGATTTCGGAGTTCGTCTACCTGACGTGATAATTTACGGAATTTCCGGGAATCGTGTCGTCGATGCCGGCGTTTGCGCCCCCTGTTTTTGTTGCGGTGACGCGGCATGGATCGTCGAGGACTCGAGTCCGAAGACGACGAACTCGAGCTGCCAGATGAGTCTGACGAGTTACTATTCGACGAACAGGACTTAGCTCGCGAATGACGACGAATACGCGATCGTTTTTTATTGTCACTATTAGCGGGAGCACTAGCACTAGCACATGGGGCTTTCGAGCCCGGATTTGAAACACTTTCGTCACTTTCCATGTCAACATAAGCTGTAAAATCTAGGATTAAAACGACACAAAAAATAATTAAAGCAAAATATGTAGGTAGGTGGGTACCAAAACCTACGTAAGTACCTACTAATATTATTCAAACAAAACAATTGAAGAACACAAAATAGCTATGTAAACTTTTAAATACGTATCGAACGGTAACACCGTTTGATTAAAATATAATTTTAAAAACTTACGTACGTGGAACACGAATATTTTACATGTAAATGAATTTGCAAAGATATGCTAAATTTATTTACTGAGTCCATTGGCCATTGTCCATTGGCAATGACGAGAGCGAGCCGAGCGGCCGCGCCGGTGGTGAAGTGAGAGGAAGTGTGCGAACGAGAGGGTGCTACTAGGGTAGACAGAGAGGTAAGACGAGCGGAAAACAGATAGGCCTATCTCATTATATGTATAAGCTTCAAACAACGGTCAGGTGTTTAATAAGTCACTGCCCAATATGTTCACTGATTTTAAGATTGCCGCAGCTATCACGAATACCCAGGGCTGCGGGTCTGTTCGAAAGAGATACCTCGGCCCTGGAACATAAAGGGCAAAAGAAGGAACATGGGTGGTTTTTAGTCAGTAAGAGTCTGACACTCTCTTCCGCTCCGCCCAGAGCGGGAGGAGTCATTTCATGATTTCCCACCCGAAAAAAAGAAAAAAAAAAGCTAACGAATACTTCCACCAACCCATCGTGGATAGCATACACGCAGGCGAATTCGTGAATATCATAAAGCAGAAAATAGATACTCCGAATATTCTGCATATGTATGTAGAGAGAAAACGGCTCAATCACAGAAGAGTAGATTTTCAGAGGTTAGAAGCGAGCCAGATAGAAAACTTCCCTTCAATGACGGAGGAGGATATACCTAATTCTAGCGCTAGGTACATACCAACTCAAGCTGGCAAGATCTTACTGTGCCGAACATTTGCCAAATGGTCTGTATATAATTGAAACGTGCAGAGAGGAAGATCTGCCAGACTATGGCATACACGAAGATGCCTTGCTTTTGCGTGGACGAATCCAGTCGCGACATGTGCGTATAAAAACATATTTTTGTTAAATATTGATCAACAGTGCAAATAATATTGTCCAACATTATTGCACATGTTTAACCGGGCGACGGACGATGGGCACTTGTGCACATAATATAGTGTCCATCGTATGGTACCTAGGTTATGCGAGGCATACGGGATTTACTGCTCCGGCATCTTTCCTCAATGCTGTTATTGTTGATAACGATATGTGATGTTTTAAATCTACTCACTACATAACTATTACTTAAATATATGATTTTTATTTGAAGAACGCTTGTTTTCTTACTTGTTTCAATAATGGAATCCTAAGTGTGATAAATCATTGTCTAATTCTATCTTATTCTAGCTTTCTTTTACTAATATATGTAGTTTGGAGTAAATTCTCATTTATAAAACTTAGTGAGATTACTGCTTTCCAAACGTGAATAGGGACAGGCGCCATGGTAGACGTTTTTCTGCATCAAAATGTCTTTTCAATGATATATTAATGATGACTATAGGAGCGGGTACCACGTTCCATATATTTTTGCCCATTCTCCTTTGTTTTGAAAAACGCCCAATTACCTACTAGGAAAATCGGGTTAACACCACGTATAATTACTTCGATGCCATCAACCTAAACCGCTATAGGTAACTCGACTGGACGTAATTAGCGAAATATAAGTGGACTATTTCGTATACCTCTACCTACCCCATCGGGGAATCTGCGCCACCACTTTAACAAAGTTCTGAAAACTTTATTTAAAAAATTCTGTACAATAAGTGTAAAGAAACGCAAGCATATGACAAATGTGTTGCCATCTAAAAAGGTTGTTAACAGATAGTAATAAATCACAATACTCTGAAATCACCATAGATTTAACAATTTATAATTGATAGATTATTAATTCTATTGAAAAACACAGACTCCAGAAAGGACCTCTACTGATGGTTTGTTTATTCGATGAAAATGTGATTTTTGCAATCAAACTTCCAATAAAGTAATCAGTAAGCTATGCAATATATGTATAGTCAACATAAGATGAAATAATGCAGATTATGCAGACCTGCATTATGCCAAAAACTTGAAAAATATTGAATGTAGCGGACACATTTACGTTTTGATGGTTCTTGGCTGACATGAGCATGGTGCGTGAAGCATCGTAACTTTCTCTTCGTTATTATTTTGAGGTCAATGAGAGAATAACTCAGATCCATAAAATGTAAACATAACATTAAAAATGGTAAAAGTGATTTTGTCCGATACATTTAAAAGAAAGAGTCTTTTAAATCTTAACTTTTGAAGTTTTTGAAATGGGCAACATTGCAGTTTAGTCTGACAATTTGACAGCTACACATCAATCGTCAGTCTCAGGGACTAAAATCGTCGTTTTTATTCGTTTTGCTCAATAGTGTAGTGTTAGATAGTAGTGGCTAGTGGTCAGTTCTCTCTGATCGCAAGTGAGTCCGTCCAGTGGTGGCAAGTGCGGGGCGGTTGGTCGCGATGCTGGCACCGGAGCGCGCTCGGTGAAAGTGCATGGTGTTGTGACCGTGAGTGAGCGAAGCGCGAGTGGGTGACGATGGGCGTGGGCCTGCAGCCGCTTGAGTTCACCGAGTGCCTCGCGGACAGTCCCCAATTCCGGGAGAATCTGCAGAGGCACGAGAAGGAGTTGGAGCGCACCAGCCAGCAGATCAAGCGGCTCATCAAAGAAGTCAAGGATGTGGTGCAGGCCGCCAAGCGTAAGTGTACCTCCCGTTGTGTGCGCAAGTAGTAACACTATCAGTGTTAGAGCTCTGTGAAGTCTCGGTAAATATACGCGCGCTGTCCCTCTCTGGCATCGCACTGCAAGCATACAATCATCTTTTCCATGCTTGGCTAATAGGATGTCAACAAGGATGAGTAATATTGGGTTACTAATAGCATAAAGTTTGAATGCTTTTCACAGGGCTCTGTAATTAGTGTATCAAGTATTGGGTTCTCTTATTGTATGCACTCAATTGTCTGGAGCTGATAACAGCTAATCAGTCCTTAGTGTGCAGTCTGTGACAAAGACGCACACAAGCGAAAGCATCATGTGTGTCACTAAGTAAACCAGTTGTTTGTATGTAAAGTTGTTTACTTTGAGATTCTCTTATTGTGATATAGTGTTTCATATACTATTTGGTTGTGCTCTGGCTGACATAATGTGCAGACACCTGTGCTACTACCATATATTATTATCGTTGTAATGGCTTAATAATTAGTTGGTTTTTCCTTAATCTTGACATACTTGGATATATATCCTATGTTCAAGCTGATAGTATTATGTGGTCAAGGGTGCATGTAGTGCAGTGTGTGAGGCATGACCTGCGCACTTGCCCATCCCTTGGGCTGCAGTGATTCATGTCCATGTCGCCGTATGTGGGTGAATGACTTTGTTAATTAGTGTGACTACTCATGGCTCACATGTGTGATATCTGTGACTGCACACATCTGTCATTGTTATACATATTCATGTGGTGACATACCATGCTCTCTGTTCTCATTAGTATCCACTTCCATAGGATGTACACTGAACATTGTTCAAGTTCTTTTTAAATGTTTTAATGTTTGCTATCAGAACTATATCTTGCTTTTGATTGTGTGACGATGTGATAAAGAGCAGTATGCACTTGGATATGCTGCAGGATATAGCAAGGAGCTGAATTCATTGAATCAAATGTTGCACATTGGGACAGCAGTACAGCTCAGCCTCAGAAAGTAATTTGATAAAACAATTGTTGTTTAACAAATTCTCACTTCAGCATGTACTTCAGTCTGCTGCTACTGTTGCACAGCTTTCTATCCATCATCATTTTCCTACCTTTGCCCCATTTAATTTGTGGTCGGCGCAACACGAATATGCACCTAAATGTTCTTGTGAGATTCTAGAATAAAGCTAGCAAATACAGAAATATTAAAGAAGTTATCAATGAAATTGTAATATTATCATTCAATAAATATATGTATTATGTGAGCGCACGGCATCGCGCGGTGTCTGCATCAGTCGGACAGTGTGACAGTGGATACAATGGCGTGAGTCAGGCGCGCTGCCTGCGCCTTATCAACCTCGCCCACGTCAAATGTCAGAGGAGCTCTATTTGCCGCCTCTACTGGGCCGAGCCGCCGAGCCTGTATGATGCGCTCTACGCTCGCTCGCGTGGCTTGTCTACGAGACTGCAGCCGAGCTCAATATTGACCAAATGCTCGTATGAGCGCGGCTATGTCCCGCAACACGCATGGGTAGTTGGGTATCGCACTCGATAAGATGGGGCCGATAGTGAGTAATCGCCGCTATCGACTCGTATCGAGATATTGGACAACTTACACTCATTATCTGCACGTTCTTAATCTCGTCCTTGAGCGGGCGGGCGAAGCACACGAGCGGCTCTCGATAACCAGTCGAAACGTAATTAACATTAATATACTTACGTAATGAGCATGTGGATTTTTTAATGACATTTTCAATTCTGGGAAGTACTACTTCAGGTATTGTCACCACATGTACAAGAAATGGTGATCGCCGGATGAGTCACAGTTCGGCCCGCGAGATGTGTTTACACGCTTATACAATGAGCGCGACACAAAAAGTGACCTTGCAATGTGTAATGTATATAATCACATTCACATAACATGAGCGCGGTGAGCGCCGAGCGCGCCTGCTAGCCGGACTGCGCCACGTAGTCTCCGTATTGTTTGTCATTCCGTCGATACAACTTGACTGATGCTGTTATTTCTCTGCTCGCAGCCACTGCCCGACCGTACCATTAGACGACTAAATCTTCGTCACCTTTAGTTTCACATAACACAATTGGTTTCCGCTACCCTCCGTTCCGTGTAGTGAACAACTTCACTACAAGATCACATTTTTTTTTAAACAGACCTTGCGGTGCTTAATTTTTCAAGCTATGGGTATTTTTTTTATAAATTTGTATTCATTCCTTCAGGCGATACCAGAATAGTATAACGTCCAGAACGGAGATGGTCTCTCTTTAATTGGAAGGTTTTGGTGTAAAGACTATTTCCAAGACACTTAAAAAGTTCGATAACTTAAAAACAGCCCAGTTTGGACCCGAAATTTTGGAGTCTTCTAGGTAAATTATCTCTAGTTTTACCAATTTCAATAAATGCTCCAAAATGCACATTACCATACACAAAGTATTGTTCCCACAACACTTTGGCTTTTGGCGTATTTGTTCACGTCGAAGATGATTTTTATAAATAGTATTCTTTACAAACCAAGACACCAATGTTCTCAACCGAGCTCACAGCTCCTGCCGACACCGACTGCTAAGTGTAGCAAGAGGGTACCCGAGATGTCTCACTTGCGCAATGCGCATACATACGCGCGTCAGTAATGTTGTAGGGGGACAGAGGTCCCATATTTAACAAGGAGGCTGTCTGTGTGAAATAGTTGTAGTGATTCCTGGCGCTGCGTTGGGACTGATGCGTGTGTTCTGTACAGGCCTGGGCGCGGCGCAGCAGGCGCTGGCGACCAGCATGGAGCAGTTCGAGTTCGCGTGCATCGGCGCCTCCATGACTGAGGACGAGCGCGTCATCAGCCGCTCGCTGCACCACTTCGCCACGCTCATCCGCACCATTGAGGACGAGCGGGACCGCATGGTTAGTACCACTACTCAGGCACACATAATTATGATGTACATCTTTTAAATTTCAACTTCTCTGTGCTGTCTTTTCCTGATGGCACTTATCGTATTTTGTCAGCCCAGTATTCTGCTACAAGGACAACAATACGTCGACTGGAATAGATTTGAGCTCATTCATTAATTAATTAAAGAGTTAGATGTTAGATCTTCATTAGATATTTACCAAATTAGTATGAGACTGCATTCTGGTACCTACTTATTATACTTTTATTTTAGACATAAGTATTATAACCTACCCTTTTTTAAGTAACATTAAAACCGGTTCTGAGTGGACCAAGATTATGGTTTACCTAACAAACAAACACACCGTCGATGATTGCCGCTTTCTGCATATCCAGCTGCCTATCTAGGGCACCAAGCGCCTGCACCAAGACCTATTGAAATAGGTCTTGGTGCAGGCCCTTGAATTTTTGTTGCTAAATTGGCTTGCGTTTGACCGCAACTCACCTGATGTGAAGCGATGATGCGACCGAGGGTCGAGCACGCTTACCCATAAGAAATCGAATCACTCGAACTTTGAAGAGATCCAGATTATAATGATCGGGATACGGAGGAGCCGGCAGTGACTATACCTATTGCCAGTTGCTGTGACGATTATCAGCACCACGATTGATCCACACATTCCACACCCACGCTGCCACAGCTAACTGCAGCAGCTCACAGAGCCTTGAGCATGTGGCGGACAGTTTTCTTCAGCTCGCCCAAGCACTTCTCAATGAGCTCGAGAATCGTCGCCCCATAAATCCATGTAAACTCGTAGCGTCTCTCTGCCGTTACGCTCGTGTGGTCTTCGTGTAGATCGTGAACGAGTTTCTAAGATCAACGGACAGCGGAAGATATACGACACATATTTGAGCCATTAACGCTACTTTTGATCGATTCCGTCCATTCAATGTCAAGGAAAACTAGTGAGTGTACGTGTGCGACTACGTAGTGCTCTGTGGGACGCGTCGAGTCGTCGACACGTATGTGTGGTGGCTCGCGGCTCGCGGGGAGCGGGAGCGGCCTTGTTGGTAAACACGCGCCGACCTTCAGGAATCACTTTCGATGCCGTTTGCCAACGATCACGTCCGCTGGTCGCTCAACGCGGGCGCCGGGCGGCGGGATGCATGCTAATGAGGGCATTAGAGATGTGTAAGTAATGCGAGTGATGCATCACGCGTAATATCACCCGAGCGCGTACTGTAACATGACACATTACTCGACTAAAATAAGCATCACACCATTACACTAAACATCACGCGAGCGGTAGCAGCGCAGTAGCTCGCGACATGACTCGCAGACTCGCTCATGGGTCCTTGACTCCTTTCATTACACATTCATAGATACTTTTAATCTTACGCCTAATAATATTGCCACTCCTAAGCCTGGAAACCCGGACTTGTTTTAGGGTATAAGTAAGTATGAAGGAAAATCAACTTTGTATGATTTGTATATTTAAATCATAGTGAGTAAATCACACTATTGCTCATTTTATTTCTTTCATGTAATTATAAATCATCATAATGACACGCGGACAACATCGTATCGCTCGCTGCTATGTTACTATACTATTTCAATCCTGCCCTATTACACTAGAACATTGCATTACAGTAGAACGCGCGATGGTGTGCTATCGAATGGCGCTACATCATAACATCACGCGTGATGTTTGAAGTGATGGTGTAATGTAATATTACTCGGCACGAAATGTAATGACATATCACATCACTTCGTGGTGCACTGTTTTGCACATGTCTAGAGGGCATTGACATAATTAGCGCAGCATTATATGAGTGACATGAGGCCGCGCGCGCCCCCGGACGCGACGTCACGCCGCGCCGCTCGTCGCGCCCGTGACGAGCAGCAGCCAGGACGCTTTGCGGCGCGTAGTTGCCTACTCGCATCTTTATTAGCTGCAAGACGTTTTTGGCCTTACGATAGTTGTCCAGTTCAAATGGCTGGCTAACTAACAATGCGGGTAGTGGGATGTCTGGTCTCGTCTGTTTTTATATTTCTGTGGGTCTCGTCGCACAGAACCATCTTGTAGGAGCTTTAGCGGGAGGCGCGTTTATAGCTCTCCTTTAATTTAATTAAACTTGAAGGTAGATGAATGGTGTTAATAGAGTCTAGCGGTGTCGCCCGGTCGCGAACACTCGAGCAAGCGCACTCGAAAGTGAAACTACTTTCGATGACTTGATGTGTTAATATCGTTTTATGTTCTTATCTAACCTGTATTTTTGCTCTCGGTTTTGAATATCGAAGTTCTTGTTTTGAGTATAGATCCACTTTAATAAGTATGTTAATTAGAAAGATACCGTTTGTTTTAGAAATTGAGACATTCTACATTTAGTGTGGCCGTCGTCCGTGTTTGGATCCTGCTGCTTGCGCAAGTAGCTCGTAGGCGAGCGGCGAGTGTGGCTGTGGCGAGCACGTACGACATTTCAAATCGACATTTGAATGATTCACCCCTCGCGAGTCGCGCCTCGCTTTGCGCAAGTGTTACTAGAACTAGTTGAGAACAATACACAGAAGGCGATATTTCGAATACTACTGGAATTGAACATGTGGCTTCATGTAATGTTTATAATAAAGCGGTTTCCTATCTATACAAGGTGAATTTTGGGCGTGGATGGCCAAATCCAAAACAATGAGGAATAGCGAAAAATACTCAAACAAGTCATTCATCATTGGATTTTTGAAAAATCAATATTCCTACCCCGCGAAATCAGGAATCGACCCCGTTGATTTAAAAAAAAAACATACTTATAACACTATTCGATAGTGTTGCTTCTATAATTTGCTGCGAATTAAGATCGCAATAGCGGTCATTGCCTTTTCCCTAATATCTCTTCGTACGAACCAAAACAAATGAACCATGTATCGTTTTTCATTAGATCACGATAGATGACGGTTCAAGAGTTCAAGACATGAACAGGCTTATTTTTGGATTTCAAAGTTTAGAACTTTAATAAATGTAGGTGGGTCA
The DNA here is from genome assembly GCA_950022335.1 of Eurois occulta. Classification (NCBI taxonomy): domain Eukaryota; kingdom Metazoa; phylum Arthropoda; class Insecta; order Lepidoptera; family Noctuidae; genus Eurois; species Eurois occulta. The sequence goes on from OX465478.1 coordinate 23,895,812, forward strand.
ATGACCGCCCTTGCGATCTTAATTGGCAGCAACTTTATGAAGTAATGACGTAGGTTCGCCAAACTAAAAGAAAGAGATAATCTATATCCTACTTCCTACTAAATGTTATTAATGCGAAACTTTGGATGTATGGATGGATGAATGGATGGATGTTTGTTACTCAATCACGCCAGAACGGCTAAACGGATCTGGATGAAAGGACATGGCCAATTTCTGTATGGGCGTTGCATAGTTATGAAATTTAGTGTACAATGATAATTTTTGGTGTTTCATATTCGTGAATATTGCCATATTAAATTGCAAAAATTAAAAAGCTCAAAGAACTTCTCATTACAAATAACTAGACGTAACAGTTTCATGTTACCTTCTATCAGATTGCTGGTAATAAGTGTATGAATAATGATTTTGCCATTAAAAACCTCAAGGCGTTTTAAAATAGCGAACTGCTGTGAATTATTAGTTATGGTTTTAGAATTATTAGGCATTTCAACATTCATTTCATTTTACCTGAACTAAGGCTTTTTAACCATAATATGTTGATTACATTTACTGAACTGAGAAAGTCCGAAAACTGAGACAAAGTATACCTATGTTATTATTGTCACATTTATTGAGACTCCGAAAGTGACGTTTTTGACGTTCAGTACCGCCATTTTGACATAGACAACGACACATTGTAAAACGCATTCCGTTTTATGGTACGGTTACGTTATTACTATAATTGTGTGAAAATGTGAAATAAATATATCTTACGTATCAACACTTCAAAATATAACTTAATTACATGTAAGAAATACCAATGAAAACAGTTTTGTTTAAATCAAATCCAGGTAAGAGCATTTGTCGTTCATTTCACATACATATCTACAAGTAGTATGCGTGGTGTAGAACGTCTATTATTCTATTTATCTTTCTCTGTGGTCCTTAATGGCTAAAGTTGACAAATGAGACTTTGAATTCAACTTGCATTACTTATTATATTGTAATCAATACTTCCAAGTGCAGAGAGGTTACAAACTACGCAACAATTTTTCTTAATATAATATATTGACTATGTAAGTGTACATGGAATGTACTTTTTTGTCCATGTCCTTTGGCACAGAGATAGATTATTTACACCATTGTGTTGGTGTTTGTTGATTTAGACGTTGGTTATAGACTTGATTCAAACTCAAAAGCATATTTTATTTCAAATAGACCCGTAACAAAGTGCTTGTGCTAGGAACAGGCTGAGAAAGATCTAAGTCCTCGTGGATGAAGTCGCGCGCACAGCCAGTTTTTGATAAAATACGTAATAGTATGCAAAAGTTCGTAGTAATCAACGAACCGTCGAACAAAATCACTATTGACGCTAACTCACTTGTAAATTCTAATTTCATTTGTTTAAGATTTCTTTTATACTTTTGCCGTTAACCGCGAAGAGTTCGTAAATATTTGACTTTAGGACATGTTGTGATAATGTGAAGATGACTGCGCTGCGGGTTTTATCAATCAAAGACCTTCATTTGAAATATGAAAAATATAAAATTAACCTTTTTCTAAATAAAACTTTTCGTTAAATCTATCGCTTATCACTACTTCCCAGAATTTTATATTAGCGATAATATGGAATGGTGTAATAATAGTGCGTTTTTAAAATCAATGGGTTCGATTCCTGGCTAGGAACAGAAATCATTTATTTTGCAAAGCCTGTGGGTACAAAATAAGGTGTTCACATTTTAACAAGTAGTTCTTCTACACTCTACCTTACGGCATGCAAAGGTAAAAAGTAGGTATAAAAGTATCTGGATCCACTCAGTTGAACAAAGAGAAAAACAAAAATATAGAAACGAAGTACAGATAAATGGATCAACAGCCTTCATGCATGAATACAATAAATAAAACAATAATTTAATTCTAAAAGTAGTAATAAACGAAGTATATAATTAACCCCCACTGCTGGGACACACGGCCTCCTCTCTATGAGAGGGAATGGGCTATAATCCACCACGCGGGCCCAGTGCGGGTTGGTAGATGTGACATGTCTTTATATTTTTGGTTCTAGGACATGCCGGTTTCCTCACGATGTTTTCCTTCACCGTTTTTGAGAGCAGTGGTGATGAAATAAATTACACAAAGTAATGCGCCTGCCTGGGTTCGAACCCACGACATACTGTTCGTAAGTCGGTGTCGCCACCACTGGGCCACCGCTGCTCTCATGTGCGCATGTGCTAATTCGTCGTAATTTATGGGAGATGGCAATTCGATGGTTTCGATTCGTGAAAGTGCGTCTGCGACGACATTGTTTACTACGCTCACGTGACGTATGTCCGTCGTAAACTCGCTGATAAACAACAGCTGACGAGTGCGCCATTGTGTATCGCTTTCCGATGGTGGCTTGCGTATGGCGTAGGTTAGCGGCTTGTGATCCGTGTAAACTGTTAGTTCTCTTCCTTCGAACATTTTTCTGAAGTGTTTGATAGCCATGTATATTGATAATAATTCTCTGTCAATGTGCTATATCTCTGTTGTGTGTCAGAGAACTTCTTCGAGAAATAGCCAAGGGGTATCCATTTGTTGTTAACACGTTGTTGTAGCACGGCTCCAGCGCATGTATTCGACGCGTCGCATATGAGGGAGATTGCGTCTGTTGGTGATGGAGATGGGTGAGCGAGTAAAGCTGCGTTTTGTATGCTGACTTTACACAACTCGAATGCTTGAAGTGCTTCCGGGTTCCAGGTGATTTTCTTCTTGTCGCGCTTTTTCGAATGCAGGAACGCATTGAGAGGTGTTTGTATGTGAGCTGCGTTTGGTATACTGTCACGGTAGAAATTAACAATGCCAATAAATCGACGTAAATCTTGAATTGTCTCGGGTTTGGGGTAAGCAGTGATAGCATTGGCCTTGTCAAGTGGTGGTTTGATTCCATCGCTTGATACTCCATATCCCAGGAACTTGACGGTTTCTTTGCCAAAGACGCATTTGGACGGGTTTATAGTGATACCGTACTCGTCTAAATAATCTGTGCAGTACTTCTTGTAAGTCTTCGATATATCGTGCTTCATTATCTGATGCATTTATGACGTCATCAATAAATGGGATTGCGTAATCCAAACCGATGAGCACTTGATGTATGAACCGTAGGAATCTGTCTTTTTCTTCAGTCCTGTACACATTCGGGGAAATTCGAACAGGCCAAAGGGTGTTGTGATGGCTGTCTTCTCGATATCTGGTTCATATACTTGTACTTGTTGGTATGCACGATTTAAGTCGAGGGTAGTGAAGATTTTCATGCAGTGTAGGAGGTAGGTGAAATCTTTGAGGCGTGGTACTGGATATCGGTCCGGTTTGGTAACGATGTTCAACCTTCTGTAGTCGTCACATATGCGAATAACGCCATTTTTCTTTGGAACGACGTGCGTGGGTGGTGTGGACCAGGGGCTTTTGCTTGGAAGGCATATTCCTTGCTGCATCATCGTCTCAAATTCATTCTTCACGGACAGGTATCGATGTGGCGGTAACGGTCTAGTTTTTCTGTATATTGGCGATCCGGTGGTTTCTATGTGATATTCCCAAAGACTATATAAATTCTCTATGGATATTCCACACGGTGTTTCGGGGTATCCTTCATGCATGATGGCCTCAAAATGTCCGGAAACTTGCTGATTAGCTGGTGATATGGCTGGTCAAAATTGATACTTCTTAATGTCGGCTCGGCGGGGTATGTGACTGAAATCGGCACCGATAATGGGCTTGCTGACTGCAGCAATAATGAATTTCCAGGTAAAGGGTCTTCGCAGGTTGAAATCTAATTGTAATGTTTTTTCACCGTACGTTGGTATGACTGTATTGTTCGCTGCGTACAAGCAAAGATCTGTCGGTGTTACTTTCCCGCCTTTTCTTCTTGGTATGACGGAGACGTTTGCACCAGTATCAATTAAAAATGACAGACGTGCGTTTCTGTCTGTTATGAATAGGCGGCATGAAGTATTCTTTGCGCCGGTTCCCGCCTCATCCAACGGAGGTTTTAGTTTCCCGAAGGAGCCTTTCCATCTTCGAAACTGCATGGGTGCGTGCATTTTTGTGCTTCTTTTCCGAAGTTGCGATGATAAAAGCAAATTCTTATTCGGTTCGTGGCGGAGTATTGCTGCGCTGTGCGATGCTGAGTGGGCCTGCTCGACGAACGTGACCTTGAGTGGTATCGATTGAATGGCCTGAGTCGATTATGACTAGATTGATTTGGGTTCTGTGATTTCTTTTGTGAGCATGTCGATCTTCTCCTCGATCGATGTTGGTACATGGGCGGTAGATGTTGTGGCTACTGCAGCGATCGCGCCATGTGGTTGCGTCTGCTCGAGCGTCTTGTGTGCCGTCATTACCAGGTCGTGGATGTCGGAGTGTTTCGCAATGTTATCGCTGACGGCGAGGACTGCTCGTACGGGTTGTTGCAGGTGATTGGTCCACATAATACTCCGCGCTGAGTCAGATAATATATGTTGTCGGTGGCGAGATTCTTCATGCGACGTAATAACTGCGATGGTTTTAAGTCGCCGAGTTCCATTTCGGATAGCAATCTTTGTACTTGTCGTTGCTCGGATTCTGCATAAACCGGAGCGTCGTAACGATTTTTCTCCGTTGGATGGAGAATGATGTCCGAAATTTCATCGAGATCTGGCCGCTCAAGTTGACCGATGACGAGCTCACATTGCTTAGTGGCTTCTTCGGTGGAGATATAATTTAAAAAATATATTTAGGTAGCGGATGGTGTAAAACTTACTTTACTAACTAACCAATAGGAAACCAGTAATAAATATTAGATAAGATTAGTTCGTCGAGAAATCGGCGGTCGCGCAATGTGCACTCGTATAAATAACTCACAGGGCCACAGATTCAGCTTTAAACCAGCCCCTAAATAATTGAAATCCGATCCAGCCTGTCCCCTTGTTGCCCTCCCCCAGCGACGCCCTAAGCCGAGGCCCGTACCCCACAGGGGGTGCCCTTAGGGAGTGGTCGCTTAGTATACATATAAGCTTATTTAAGCCCCTGGCTGGAGGCCTTACATTCAAGGCATCCACAGGACTTGCCCGGTTAAGCAGTAGCCAACCTCCTAGGTTGAACTGCGAGATGCCCTATCAAAAAAAAAAAAAAAAAACAGATTCGCCAGTGAAGCTTTCGCAGTGCCGGCGGACGGATGTGTTGATGTCTTGCAGCTAGCAGCTACAGCCTCAATAAACATTTATTAGTGGCACCTACTTGCTGATCATAGTACCGTTCTTAATTTGTCATTACCATCGTTTATTTCAGACATATTTTGATAGCAAGAGTACGTACCTTAGTATACATGTTTTCATTCTTTGTATATTTTCTATGCGATGATCAGGAGAGGTCAAACTTCTGTCTTATTAACAAAACGAAAAAAGTTACAAACTGCAATGAGGAATGCTGCAATAAGTTAAGTGATCGGTACAGACGATACGACATGCGTGTATGGTGATGTGCGCTCGTAAGCAGCCGCGGCGATATGTTCCGGTGCGGAGATAACCGCGCGCAAATAGAATGCGGTGACTCGGAGCGTCGCCGTCGTCGCGTCGGTGTGTCGGTGACTAATGACAATAGACAGCGCGCATGCTCGTACCGTGTGTACAGACAGCTGTGCCTTCATCATCAGCTCGTCCGCACATCCGCGCTCCCCGCTTGCTCACTCCTGAAAGTCACATTTAGTTTACAAGCATAACCATGGCCTCAAGGTGTATAGTTACACAGCACAACAATATAGTCTGCTCGTAGCATGCATCTTGTATAGCATCCGTCTTTGAATAACACGTCCCTTACATATTGATATTTACTATTAAACATGTTCCGTGCCTTAAACATATTGAATAAATACCTTTTCTTTCTTTCTTTATTGAATGTTGGAGATAGCAGCTTGTCCTCAAGCTGTACTGTAATGTGCGAAATGTAATGAACTAGTTGATCGAGCTTCACTAATTAGGTCGCGCGCGTTGTGGGCGGCGCTTGTGACTATGAACGAGCCTCTTATAAAACGGTTGAGCAACGGCCACTGCTGCAAGTTTACCACATTCACTGTTGACGTCAAGCAATGACTTCGGAACCCCCTGTGCAGACAAAGAGCCACATGTCTACTGACCAGTGTGGTGAAATTTAATTTATGGTTCACAAGTCAGGTTTACAGGGTTATTTTTTTACCCAGTGTGGGTAAGTTATACATTACAGGTCTTAGACGAAAACGCTAAAATGTTACAATGTATCTACTCTAGCTTGAAAACAAATTCACCGGTACAGGTACACGGTAAGACCAGGCTTGGTAAGATTGTAGCAGCAGTGCAGTTAAAAATGTAGTGGCATAGTGCAAAAAGTAGGACCTACAGCGCCATCTATGACAAAAAGGAAGAACTCACATCAAAATTGTGAATCGCGCTATTAGAGTTATCCGCCATCGCCACTAAGAGCATGTAACAAAACCCGACAACTGTTACACATGAAGAACTTTACACTCTGTTCTTTATATCCCTGTAAATACATTTAGCTGTTTTGATGAGTGTACGACTGAAGTGTGTTGTGTTGCAGTTGGGGCGCGCGCACGAGCAGATCATCCAGCCGCTGGAGCGCTTCCGCAAGGAGCATATCGGCGCCGTCAAGGTAACCGCTGCTCCTTAATCCACCCACTACATATGCGCCAACTACCAACACATTGTTTATTCTCCCTTTCAACACATTAGAAAAGAAAACATAATTATATATATGTATACATCCGTAACTTAACGTCACGCCTGTAACCCTCGAAGCATTAGGCATACGTCCACCTTATAGTACGCCCACATTTCTGTCAGTTATGTGTAAGTCCCTTGTAATAGGGTGCGGGCGTATTGCCATTATCCTGGGACAAATACAGATTCCGTGGCTGCTACTGAGAAATTCCTGATGGAAAAACTCAATAACACTGCTCGTCCTAGAAATCGAACCCAGGACCTCATATCAGCAGTAGCGCTTGCGAGCTCACTATTACACTATTAAATAAACCGTTTACATCATTATCTAAATTGCGTTTGGCTATCCGTTATTCTATTTGACTAATCGTTTCAAATAGTTAGAAGGCCAATTTTAAAAACCATTGCATCTACTTATGGAATATTCATTGTAAAAGATCAAGACAGTTCTTACAGCACGGAGGTGTGGTGACGATCTCATGGGAATGGGAGGAACATGTAGATGTTAGTAGTGCACAAGTTGCTCGTCGCTAATTGCAACAGATCGTGTCGCCGAGTATGGCTCGCCATATTAAGATCAGTTCCGAGGTGCGTGCACGTGCGCCTGTGTCGGCTGCACGTGTGGCGCGAGGCTCGCTTGACGTCACTATACACGACGTGCATGTTGCAGGAGGGGAAGAAGAAGTTCGATAAGAAGACTGCCAAGTTCTGCCAGAGCCAGGAGCGCACGCTCTCGCTCTCCACCAAGAAACCAGAGGCCGTGTTCCAAGAGGTACTGGGTCACTTGTTCACTCCAATCGGTGCGGCTCCATCCCTTACTTTAGATATTAGAACCCTCCTTCACACATACATTTTACCACTTTGGAAGTGCCTATCTTTCAAACGATTGACTTTGAGAAGAAATGGTTTTAGAAACCTCCGTATAGTTTTTATACGTGCGTGCGGGGTGTCTATAGATGGGTATCTATAGACACCCCGGACGTATAGGTTTGATGTTTTTTTTTAGTTTCAGTTCCATGTATGGGGAATCCCCCCCTTAATCTTTTAATTTTTGTATAAAAATCGCAAAGCAGTTCGCAGAATACGTTTCGGAAATAAAGTGGCTGTGACATACGGACGGACAGGCAGACTGACTCTGACATGACGAATCTATAAGGATTCCGTTTTTCGGCTTTTTTCGGCTACGGAACCCTAAAAAGGAATATTTTTCTCAAATTCGCTTGCTCGGGTTTTAAATGGATTAATAATGAAAATATTTTGTACACGTCTCACATTCAATTTTTTTTTCGTCCCCCGAAAATTATACATGATTATCGCATTGTCCCGATTCCCCCCCCCCCCCCACATCGTGATTAATTGTGTTTTTTTCTTAACCCCTCCCTCCCTCTTCAAACCTCGCGTTATTAAAGGACGACCCTCCCATTTCATTCTTTCGGCCGTGACCATTCAAGAGTGAGGCCTATTCTTACGTTATCTGTTTTCCGTCTGAGACTTTCTTTCGCTTCGTGCCTCGTCTCGGTTTGAGCAATGCCGTTCAATTTGGCGTACTGCCGCGTCATTGCGACGGCACGTAGGTGTCTTCTTTAGACATTCTAGTTTTTGTAAAATACGTTTGTTTTCTTTGCCTTTTATATTACGGTTGGATTGGATTAATTACACCACCTGTGGTTGATATTCAAACTAAAAAAAAAACAGACAAGACAGCATTTTTGTCGTCAAAATACCTTTCGTCAATGCTAATAGTATCACGTTAGCTCTGACGCTTACGTAGTCTGGTTGTGTGTGTGCGCAGGCGGACGCGGCGATGGACATGGCGGAGCGGGACTTCTGCCAGGCGTCGTTGGAGTACGTGTTCCAGCTGCAGGCGGTGCAGGAGCGCAAGAAGTTCGAGCTGGTGGAGACGCTGCTGGGCTTCGTGTTCGGCTGGTGGACGTTCCACCACACGGCACATGACGTGCACGCCGACGCCGAGCCGCGCGTCAAGGACCTGCAGTTACGCATCCAGCGGGTGAGTGGCGCACGGTGCGGCGGCGCACCGGATGATGCAGCGCACCGCACTATTGTTTATAATATCAAAAGTGTCGTCATTGCGTTGCTAAACCGCATTACTTGTGTGGCACTAAGTGCGTTAAGATCATATCTGCCGCTCTGTTCTGTGCCGGCAGGACGGCCCGCGCCAGCCGCGACGTGAAGGTGACGCGTGTGTGTGTGTCACACTAAACTGCACTAACGTTTTGCTTCCAATCAGTCTCGCTTATGAGCTGCCTCTCACACTTTACATTACATCAAGATCGGCTTGCACCACAAAATCACTAAATGGGTTTAGCGCTTAACGTGACTCTGACTCTATGATCTTACAAACAGAACTATGTTTTAAATTTGTTTTCGCTAAAAGCATTCAATGATTTGTGATTTGTAGGAACCGGGCGACTCATCACCAGATTAGATAGACATGATAGAGAAACTATTGTATGAACTTGAATCCAGTTGGGTTGTGCAGCAGGCACCGTGTTCGGCATGTTCCCGTGCCCTGGGCGAGTGTCTGCGCCAGCGCAGTACTGCCGCACTTTAAATACTATCCTATGTGTTTATACTGCATTCGGCCGCGTGCGTGCTACATGTAGCCGGTGCGGATTAGCATGACCGTAGCGGTTATTGACTCGCTTCAACTTGAATATGAGACTAAAGTCAGCTAGTACAAAAACAAAAATAAAGGGGATCTTCTTGTAAATGTTACGCTGTTCTTGTAATTCCTGGGGCGAGGCCATTGAGAAACACGGCGAAGCCCTGCTGTGTCGGTCGGTCTGGCACGCTAGTCTGTTGGGTAAGCTTCCCGCATTCGGCATCTCTGCTGACTTTTGCACCTGGATTTCACATCTGGACAGCTTTTAAGTTTGTATAAAGCACAGGTCCGTTCCTGTATTGAGTATTGCAGTCACTTATGGGATGGCTCAGTAAAATACCAGCTTGCTGCACTTGACTCGGTGGAACGCAGAGCTAGAAGGCTTATAGGCGACGAGACGTTGGTAGTTACGTTTCATAGCCTAACTCATCGGCGTAATGTTGCCTGCCTGTCAGGCTTCTACAGACTGTACTTCGGAGAGTGTGCACAGGAGCTCCACGACCTGATCCCACCATCAACCTTTTACCACCGGACTAACAGACGTAGTACTGCGGCGTACCATCCACACTTGGTTGATATCCCGACGACTCGTACTCGGCGCTTCTCCACGTTTGTTATGCGCACAGCCAAAGTGTGGAACTCTCTGCCGGCATCTGTGTTCCCTTCCACATTTAACCCGTCTGCCTTCAAAGCAAGAGTCAACAGGCATCTTCTGGGCACGCTCGTTCCATCATAGACCTCATCCTCCATCCTCATCGGTGTTTGAGGTCAAGAGCAGGCCCATTTTGTAAAAAAAAAAGTCTACTAACACTCGATAGCTATCATCGTCGTCAGCAATGTCTCTAATGATATCGAGTGTTGGTTGTTCGGATTCTTATGAAGATATTTTAGGGGCAGTGATTGCTATTACCATGCAAAATACATCCTAGTATAGCACAAAACTCAGTAAGTATCCGAGTGAGAGTGAGCGAGTTCGCGGCGCATGTGGCGTGTGTGTGTGCGCTTCACTAACCTGTGCGCGTTGCAGACGCGGAGCAACTTCGACGAGATGAGCAAGCAGACCGAGTCGCTCATGAAGAAGATGATGGAGGTGCGCCAGATGGTGAGTGTGACCCGCGTGTGGCCCGCGCGTGTCCCGCGTGTGTGCGTGTGTAACGTGTGTGTGTGTCTGTGTGTGCAGAACAAGGAGGAGGAGGCGGCGGCCGAGGAGGCGGCGGGCGGCGTGTCGCGCGCCGGCTACCTGTTCCTCATGGAGAAGAGTGAGTCACTCGCTCATCGCGAGCGTTGTACATACTACACGATACTCTCGACTTTACTAAATTAAACTAATCGAGTATGCTATAAATACAGTATTGTAACTGTTCTTAGCAGTCAGTGAATGTTGTTAAGTGTGTCGGCTGATCCACAGCGTGACGTCGACACAGTATCTCTCGGTTTAGTTTAACAGTATTCTACAGAGACACAACTTGATATATAATCATTTGTAAGAAGGTTAATTGATGTGTGCGCAGAGGCATTCGGCACGACGACGTGGAGCAAGCACTACTGCACGTACGAGAAGAGCTCGCGCCAGCTCGCGCTCACGCCCTACAACCAGATCAACGTGAAGACGGTGAGTGTGCGGCGTCACGCGCGGCCGGCGGGCGGGCCGCGTGCGGCGTGACGTGACACGAGCGTGTTGCAGGCCAGCGGCACGGAGGCGCTGTGCGTGTGCGGCGCGCGCGGCTGCAGCGAGCCCGTGGAGCGGCGCTTCTGCTGGGAGTGCGTGCCGGCCGAGCGCGAGCGCGCGCCGCTGACGCTGCAGGCGCTGGGCGAGCGCGACCGCGCCGCCTGGCTGCGCGCCGTGGACGCCGCCCCCGCGCCGCCCGCGCTGGCGCCCGCGCCGCGCCCGGGGCCCGAGCCCGCCACGGCGCTGGACGACGCGGGCTTCGCCTTCGTGCGGCGCGTGGTGGGCGCGCTGGAGGCGCGCGGCCTGGAGGAGCAGGGGCTGTACCGCGTGGCGGGCGTGGCCAGCAAGGTGGCGCGCCTGGTGGGCTGCGCGCTGCCGGGGCGGCGCGTGCCGGCGCTGGCCGACCCGCTGGAGTGGGAGACCAAGACGCTGACGTCGGCGCTCAAGAGCTACCTGCGCGCGCTGCCCGACCCGCTGCTCACGCGCGCGCTGCACGCGCAGTTCATCGCCGTGGCCAGTACGTGTTCCGCTGCGACTAGACCGACACACTAACTTTATAGTGGTCGGACATTCATGAGACTACTTTTGTAGAAAATGAAAGAAAAAAGAACACCTCAAGCTTTTATTTAACTTGCTTAATATAAAAGCTTGTCGCGAGATTTACCTGTGTAGATAAACAAGTAAATTAAATAACTTGATCTGATTGATTTTAATGTTTAAAAGGAGAATGCTCATGGATGTATGGAATCCCGTACCATGCTGCATCAAAATCAAACTTTGTTTTTTATAGACTACACTGATCGTCTTAACCTACAAAAATTATTTTTGAAAAAAAAACCCGCGTTTTAGAGTTATTTTATAAAATCGAAACTAACCTAAAAAGTAGGTCTATTTTTTCGACGCTACCAACGACGTATTTTAACACACATACATTACATTATTGCTCTAAAAACAGCGTAATACACTAATATTAGTAAGAATTACGAGTTAAAGTAACATCCACAGTATGCTTGACTGAAACAGTGAAACTCGATTTTCAGTCAGTACAGTACAAATGTCAGATGCCACAGATAAGATAACTATAAACCATAGAGTATAGTAAGTGCTATAAACTAGTCGGGATTTAGGGATGTAATCGATAAATCAAAATCTTTAGGCTGAGAAAATCTATTTTGTGGCAAATAGCAATAAACCAAACTAAATCGATTTGGTGTACTGATCTTACTTAATTGTTGCTGTTATTCAAAGAAAGCAAAGCAAATACAGCTTGGCAAAAAAGAGTCTGACGCGGTGACAGTTGGAACTAATATCGATGATTGTGGTTACTTGTCAACTGCTAGTACATTCTGTGTCAACAGTGCGTATATCCTAGTGGTTTTTCATAGATTTTTAAAAATTATCAACTTTCCTTGCGTAATTAACTATTTAAAATGAATAAAACTATTCGAAGCAGTGGCAGTGGCGACCTCATTTATTCCACACTCTTTTTTGCCAAGCTGTACATATTTGTAATTCTTGAAATATTTTTCAAGCAAACGTTATAGTTATAGATGTATAATAAACAAAAGAAACGATTACTGGTTAATCGATTCATCAAAAAATCGATTCCATTGCATTCTACATCAATAAGACTATCTGTGAACGGCCAATTAACCATAGTCAAAATAACTATAATCTTCTCATTTTTATTGTATGCCCTACACGTTGGAGTAATTTGAAGCGAGGCAGGTATAGTTTTTCACATAAAATAACCGTCAAAAACAAAAGCGGCCGAATGCATTTTTTCACAGGACTTTTAGAGTCCGCTCGACAGACAAGGGTTTGTTCAATTGAAACGGAACGTCATTTATATTCAGTTGAAACGGAACGTCATATGAAGGGAGTAAAACAATATCCATACTTTTAAACTCAAAATTATATTTCCAGTTCAAAAATCAAATCCCCGACGCGTAATGCCATAAAAAAATATGAAACTAATTACTATAAAATTTTGGTTTTGAGGCGCGAGACTTTTTGGTACCAATTTTGGTCATTGTCCTTTTCAAACTAAGTAAATACGAGTACTTAACTTCTCGCGATAAGCTTTTATATCATATAAATTGTGTAATGATGTTGATAGTAAAGGTTTTAAAGGAAAAGTTTATTTTATTCTTTTTAGCGCATTTAAATAAAAGCTTGTTTTTAAAAAACCTTTTTAAGTAATCATTTTTTTATAGAATTTTCTAAGAGGGAGTTGTAATTCGACGGATTTATTTATATCACGTAAAATAACCTATTTGATCTGTCTGTAAATTTTTTTTTTTTGAAGTAATATAATTTTGGGTTGGTCTTATTCTCTACAATTAGTTCAATGTATCTCTAAAATATAGTTTCAAGAACTAGTTTATTATTACCATTGGTAGCTGATACATTTTCACAGATAACGAGGCATAAATATGTTCAAGAAAAATATTTGAATGGTTGCACATAGGCCACACTATTACGCCACGTTATAACTTCGTCGAATTACAAATTATCCAGAAAAGGAAAACAGAAAACCAAAGTATTGTCGTGAGAGCTAGAATTTTAGCAAACTAAGTCCCATGAAACTACGACCAGTACAAACTTCATTCCACGTTTGTGAGCATTCTCGTAGTACGCCGCGCGTGTCGTTGTCGTGCGGGTAGTGCGAGTAGTGCGAGTAGTGCGGGTCGTGCGGGTCGTGGCACTGACCGTGCGTGTGTTGCGCAGAGAGCGAGCGGCGAGCCGAGCGCGCGGCCGGCGTGGCGGCGCTGGTGCGCGCGCTGCCGCCGCCCAACCGCGAGATGCTCACGCTCGTCATCACGCACCTGCGCAAGTGAGTACCAGCCCCCCCCCCCGCCCCAGCGCCCTCCGCCCTCCCGCACTGACCCTCCTGTCTGCGCAGCGTGGCGGCGCGCAGCGACAAGAACCTGATGTCGTCGTCCAACCTGGCCGTGTGCTTCGGGCCCACGCTGCTGCGGCCGGAGCGCGAGACCGTGGCGTCCATCCTGGAGCTCAAGTTCTACAACGTGCTGGTGGAGACGCTGCTGGAGCACTACGAGCTGGTGTTCGAGGGCGCGCCCCCCGCCCCCGCCGCGCCCCCCGCCCCCGCCGCGCCCGCGCACAACGGCGCGCTCAGGTATGTACCGGTGCGCCTGCGCACCACTGACTTCTAAGCGCGACTGCTTCATGTCGACGTGTCATATTAATAACAAATCAATGATCTCACTAGTCTACTATTTTTTCAAAATTATACCCAACGTACTTTGATTATCGATCGCTGTGTTTCAATTCTTTCACACTAATGTCGCTAGATAACTCTGTTTATAAACTACTTGCACACAATTTTTTTATTTGTAGAAAATTTTAGTTTATAAAACCTTGATGTATCTAAGTACCTAAATGGTTTCAAAAATGACTATAATAGTATTTGAAACGTATAAACAGGGTTTTTTTTAGGGTTCCGTATTCAACAAGGAACCCTTACAATTTCGCCATGTCTGTCCGTCTGTCCGCAGCTTAGCTCAAAAACTCAGTACTAGAAAGCTGTAATTTGGCATGAATATACAGATTAGTTACGCCGGCAAAGTGGTAAAACAAAATCACGAAAAGTATTTTTTTGGGGTATTTCCTGTACACGTAAAGTGGGGTTTTTCTCGCGTGCCCCACCGTGTGGGATGTCGTTAGGTCTGTGAAATATAAATGTTGCCTGACCTTCGTTCGCGTGAAATTATTATAAAAATGTATTAATTCCCTTTTTGAATCGAATCGATCTTCTAACATCAGCTATCTGTCAGTAAAAGTTCGGTCAAAATCGGTCCAGCCGTTTCGGAGATTAGTCGGAGCAAACCGACAGACAGACGAAAATTGAAAAAAAAATGTGTTTTTGTTATAAGTACCGTATATAGTTTCATATGCATTCAGTAAGTCAAAAGCTATATAAAGCTATATATAGCTTCTGATATTACAAACAGACACTTCAATTTTATTTATTTGTGTAGATTGCGAGTTTGTTCAAATAATTTTTCGATGAAGGGATTCGTTTGTGAAATATTAAGCTTTAAAGTGCTAATGTTTGTTAGAGTCAAGTGTCCCCCCCCCCCCGCCCCTCTACCAGGTAAACGGTTGTGTTTTGGGTGCGGGGAAACATTAACGGTGGTAATATACAGGGTGTAAAAGGACCCTTCACAAAGCCGTCAACTAAATAACTTTACGCAAAAAATATTGCTGGGAAACGACCTTTTTTCACTCAATGTAACGCACTCAAAACATTGTGCTGATGGATGGATTAAAAAGTACGGCGGTCGTAGAGCTGTTTAAAGTAAAAATCTAACATTAAACACATGTATTTAAAAAAAAACCTTGTGAAAAAGTTGAAAATTTGACCCCCAATATCTCCATAACTAGAAGGTTCCCAGGTAAGGTATAGAACAAAAAAAAAATGATCGCAATGACGGGGAGAACAAGTGCCTTTCGGCTCGTTGAGGGTCATGTTACACCCTTTATATAAAGAAGTTAAAAGGAAAACTATCACTGACACTTTTTCTATAGGGTCTTGGTCAACATGGGGGAAAGTCTAACAGAATTGCAATATATTTCAAATCATAGCTCATAATCAGCACTCCAATTCATACTATTGGGACAAGTACACAAAAACAAGAAATAACATTTTCAATTCAAATTGATGTTTGTGCGGGGTGCAAGGTAGTAGTAGGTAATATTTATTTATTTATTTTAGTACATGGAGGACCTACAGCTAATAAAAACAAACAAAAAGGGAACCATAGTCACCAGAAAGCCAATTCAAAGCCAATATTAAATACTGATTTGGTTTTAAAGAGTTTATTAAAGGCTCTTCAAGTTTTATGTAAACTGTCTTAAAGTAAAATGTTCTGTTAAATGTGATGAATGCACCCGGTCCGTTTGATGTCTGCTGATGCACTCACGTTAAAAGTATTCATAAACTTGTCACTATGATACAAGTACAGTGATCGTTGTAAACTGCTGCGTTAGCGAATGTTCGGCTACTTAGACCCTAACAATGTTAATTCAATGTTATTTCCTGTATTTTGTGTTCCTTTGGATTTAAAGCAGATGACGTGGAAAACATGGTGCTAAAGCTAAGCAGGCAGTAGTTAATCGTACCTAGGCCGACGAACACCTAGAATTGACTAAGACTGTTAAGGCGGTGTAACGGGACCGTCTTGTTAAACTAGCTTCTACTAGCTTGCTAGCTAGCTTCTTCTGCTAGGTCAAATCTCTGGTATACTACTTACATAAAGAGCAACACATTTCAGCTGCTTCTATTTCTTATTTTATTCCTGGCAAGCTACTATTTAAAATATACATGAATTCTGTTGGTCTTACGCCCAGACGTTATAGAAAATTGCTCATAGTCCTTTATGAGTGTGGATCAAAATTTCTCTTAAGACAATTTTTTTCTGTAGCTACAATAGTTTAGGGCAGGGCTTCCCAAACTTTTTCAGTTCGCGGCGCACTAGGTTTAATATTTTGCCTCGGCGCCCTAGCTAGTCAAAAAGCAGAGTTTTTTTATAATAGTGTTGACACATAAGAATACATTTGAAAATCCAGCTTCACATAAATAAGATGTTGCAAGGGGAATGAGAATTTTTAGAGGTTTTGAATTTAAAGTTTGATATTCATTTTGAACCAATATCAAAAACTCCACCAAATCAGAACACGTGAACCTTATTTCAAGGCTGCTGTCGCAAGAGATCAATGAGACTATCTTCTTCTTGTGCATGGAAAGGATTATGGATTCACGAAAAATTTTCGAGATCGTCTTCGGCAAAGTATTTTAAAAACCATTAAGTGAGCTTCGAAAGATTTTCCGTGGAAATGGGCATTGACTCCTGTGAGACAACAAGCTCATTAGACTTTTATCGAATACTTAAGATTAGATTCCGAAAATTGTGAACAGAAGTGCCTCACGGCACCCCTCTTTGCTCTCTACGGCGCACCAGGGCTCCGCGGCGCACAGTTTGGGAACCCCTGGTTTAGGGTTTAGGGCGGCTCTCACTGCCCCATCTCATAGTTCGCTAGAGCGAGTCGCGGTTACTTCATGTTTAGTGATCTTACGCCAATATCTATAAGTACTGTGGCTGTCCTTATGACGTTCTCTGAACTTTTATAATTATTATTATCACTGGAAACGGGATATTTACCATGTTTACTGTTCGTTTTGTGTTCCTGATATTTCGGCGCTGTTGCAAGCACCATGATCACGGATAAATATTAGTTTCGGTTAAATGATAGTTTCTAGTGTTAATGATAATGTTAGTGACCATGACAGTTAAAAACTTTTATATTTGTAGTAGATGTGCATGCCGAAACATGTGTAGATTTATTCATTAGACCTTGTACTGACGCTTGCATTCGTTGAGTATCCTACACACACACTAGTACGATAAAAAGGTAACATAGTTATGCAGGCGTCTGTACATAACATTAAAGGTCTTTTTTGTGAAAACTAATAAAAACAATGCAAAAATACAAATGTTTGACTTGCACAGCATGCTCCCACCAACCAAGTTTTGTAAGTGACGTACATGTAGACAAGGACTGTACGGCTGCGTTCAGCAGCAATATCAGCGAACACTAGGGAACAGACGTGGCTGGCAGCCAGCATCTAGCTCCAGCACGCTCATGTAACTAGACTAGCTATAACTACGAAATCGACACCTACCATCATCCAACGCTATAAGCAGTGATAGTCTATCCAAGACTCGCAAGTCATAGGTCTCAAATTCGAACCCAGGACACGCACCTGATTGTAGGATATGCGTATTGTATGATTATCACTTGCTTCGGTGAAGAAAAACATCGTGGGGAAACCAGCATGCCTGAGAGATATTTCTTGACGGCATGTAAAGCCAAGTTAGAGGCCCATGGGCGGCATAAAAACTCTGACGCCAGGTTAGGCACTAACCGCCACAAGATAAAGAAAGAAAGACCCAACGCTAAAAATTCACAAATTATTATAGCTGTCATGTTGTATTCAGTGTTTTGCTCTACCAATTATTGTTTCACTACAAAAATCATTCATCTTATGGTAAAGAATGTTAAACGCCTATATCACAAAGGTACTGAAATTCAAATATGTTACGAGCGTTCCCCTTTATTTTAATACTTAATTAGTAGTAGTATCAGGCGAGGTTCCCTCCCGTGCGAGGGCCACACCGCCGGCACTAGATACCTACACCTCCCGCCTGCCGCTCGGAGGCGCTCGGCCTGACGCGTCGTGCGGGACTGCCAGCGCTGCCGCTTACTTAACATCTCCTACCTAACCTGCCCGGACTAACAGTTATCAAACCGCCGGCTAACGTGTAATGCGATTTGCTCAGTTATTTGATTATTATAGACAGTTCAGGAATATGGTCATTAAAACCCCTTAATTAAACAAGATAGCTTCATTGTGTTTCGGCTTGTGGAACCCTGGATTCCAGCAGTCTACAGTACTAAGCTTGTTAACTAACGAGCGCACACACAGTGGGCCTGCCGTGACTCGTGTGTAGCCGTGCCCACCTTCCGGCTGCATCGTCAGACCCGCTATACTACTATACTATATCCATTGTCATCAAAGTTACACAAATACATTTATGAACTTACAAGTACAGGAAAAATGTATTAGTTCGTTTAGAAATATATAAGATAGTTAAGTATGTAAATATTTTGAAATAATGTCTCGAACGAAAGAACTTGTTCTATGTTAAGGTTTCCGCACTAGTCCTTAAAGTGGACCATTGTGCGTGAACCATGGTAGCCGTTACTCCGACCAGCCCACCCCCCTCCAGAGGTAGATCAAACTTCGCGGATCTGGTTGACGCCAGTGCACTCGAGGAGTACGTGCGCTACCGATTCCTCCGCCTCCATGCACGCCCTGCACAGGGGACTGTCAGCGATACCTAGGGTGTGGAAGTGTTTGTTAAGTGAGCTGTGTCCCGTGATGGTCCCCGCCACCAGTCGCAGGCTATCTCTGTTCAGGCGCAGAAGGCGCCTGGTCAGCTTTCTATCCAGGGATGGCATAGCCTCCTTGGATTGCCTGCACGCTGGTGTCGAGGTCCACCACTTCTCCGCTTGTGTTTGAGTGTGATCCATTAACCATCTTCTTAGCTGCTTGAAATAAATGGGCACAATGGGTTCGTGTCCGAAGGCTTTTGTGCTGGATCCCCTTCTGGCGAGTTCATCAGCTGCATCGTTACCAAGTGATCCACTGTATCCTTTGATCCATTGTAGTGTCACCGTGTTACGGTTTAGTACCGTAACTCGTTCTAGGGCAGGATAACTTTCATTTGGGGTCCGTTTTTTTAAACACTCGGCTTGATAGACAGACTTGAGCATTTATTCTTTGATTGGCCTGTTGGTCTAGTAGTTAGTGACCCTGACTGCTAGGACGGATGTCGTGGGTTCTATTCCCACACAGGACAAATCTTTGTGCGATGAGTACGATCATTTGTTCTGTATCTGGGTGTGTAATTTATCTATAAATGTATGTATTTAGAAATATATAAGTATGTTTATCAGTTGTCTGGTTGCCATAGTACAGGCTCTGCCTAGTTTGGGATCAGATGGCGGTGTGTTGGTTGTTCCAAGATATTTATTTATTTTACTGCACATTCGATGTTGGAGATCATACTGTGTAGTGCGGATTCTGTTGATTTTCCTGTGGAGTAGGCGTATGATTTTTGTGTAGTTGCAGCTCCCGAAGAGGCCCGTCCCGGATGTGTTTTCAGTAGGAATGATGTCAGGCTTATTGGTCTGGACGCTTTAAGTTGTGTATAATCCGGTTCGCCTGGGTTAGGGATGAAAATAACTTTCACCTCTCGCTATTCAAGTGGTACAGTGAACCTGTTGTTTGTATTGTTTGAAAAGCTGAGAGTTGGTGCCTCCGTGTAAGTTTTTAAAACTACCTCGGGATCATTGCCACACGTCTTTTTTTTTTTGAGTGCCTGAAAATCTGGAACGAACTTTGTCAAAATAAAATTTTCTATTTGAGCTAAGTTTTGGCCCTTATAAATGTTGATGAATGGAGAGGGAGAGGAAGACCAAAGAAAAGATGGATGGATTGTGTGAGGAATATCATGTACTCGTTTTTCCTTAAAATGGCATTGTACAGCCTTACTAATACCGTTCTAAGTGGGATTCGTCTTACTTGCCTCTTTGTGATCTCGATATAGGAATGTTTTTAAAGGAATCGAAAACCGTTTAAAAATGTAAGTACCTAATTTGTATATTTAGCTTATACTTTAATGCTACCACATTTCTTTGTTACTTCTATCTTCCGCACGCAAAATACGCGCATTTGACGTGGAGTTGCGGACACCAGCCCGTTTTACAATACAATACTTCTAACAAAAGTAAGCTGTTATTGTAATGTTGAACTACCTGCGGAGTACATTTATTCGAGAGATTTTTAATATAAATGACATTAAAATCTTGGACCATTTCTGAGAAGTGTTTTTAATAATAATTATTGATTTAGTAAAATGTGTAATAAATAATACAGAGTTTCACCATTTTTCTATTATTAACAATCATTCCACAATCTTACTTATAGTGTACTTTATCAGAACATTTAAAAGCGCAGTCGTTTTTAGTGAAATGCACTGTCAGACTAGATATTCCTATTTGACTCTTGTTACAAGCTCTTCGGTCTTTTAATGATATCATGTTTAAATCACTGAAATGTTTACAAAAAAACTTATTGTGTTAATAAAAAAAACTTATTGTGTTAATAAAATCTGAAAAGAAAAAATAACCGGTAAAAATACGGTCTTTATTTTTTTCACGTAGCAACATTTACAACAAATATGATTCTGATATGAAATGAATTGAGTATGATTCAGCTAATAGGTATGTGTCACCATTTGACGAAAATTAGAAGAATTGCTAATGATCTGCTGGGAATTCGGAAAATGAATTACTTTTAGAGGAACTGCTGAAAGTGGCCATTTTAGATCCCCAGTGCTTCGCCGCCATCCGACCGCGGTGGTGAAGAGGATGATGATGAAGTTATATCCGTGAGTACCCAGTGCAACGCACAATTCAGGAGTGCTTTGGTTCCACGCCGCCTGAACTTAGACCACGTACACCTCATTTGCCTACGCACAATAAAAACGAGGCGCTGGTGTGTGCTCTAGATTCGCAGCTGGCAAACTGCTTTGACAGCAGCAAAGACCTCGCCGATACCCACTCAATACTGTGTAGCTGTACTGTGGAGCTGTAGCGGCTTGTCGTGTAGCTCACGTCAAAATTCCCAACAATGACAGAGCTACACGACCAACATTAACACATTTATTACACGACGAGGCTAGAGTACTCATCGGCAAGTTAATCTGCTTCAGGGAGGGCAATACTCGTCCTAGAGTGATGCGCTTTGTGAGGCGGGCGTTCTCGGGGACTGATACCAGTTTTCGAGACTACTTGGCCCGCGTTACAGAGCGTATCGACTTCCTGAAGCAGAAAATCTGTACATGGGCAACCCGTAATCGTCGGTACAAGCGGCGAGTGGAGCGATACACTCAGAATCGCACATTCCAAAGCGATGAAAGGTGGGTATATAGGGCTTGGGAACGACCGGATCAATGTATGACCGACACGCGTCTGCCGGATGATGCTCGCTTTTAGCTGCCTGAATAAGGTGCTAAACAGTCTTTTGTCAGGCGGAAACAAGTTGCGCGCCTTCAACGATTCGGTCATGCCGGTTTTGATGTAAACTATCGGCATACTCTAATGGACTCAGGCGGGACTTGATGCCCTAGATAGGAGGGTCCGTGCACTGCTGACTGCAAATCGGATGCATCACCCACGGTCATCGGTGATGTATATCCTACGGAAGTGCGGGGGTCGTGGCACTCGTGGCTTCTTAAATGCTAAGACCCTGCACAACCGTGAGGTATGCAATCTCAGGGAATACTTCCTAGAAGCCGACGTGGGGATGCACCGAGATGTGGTCTCAGTGGATAAGGGCCTTACCCCGCTCTCCCCCCTAGCTAACGAGAACTGGCGCAAGCCTAGAGTATTAGACACTAATGACCGCAAGGAGCTATGGCAGGGCAAGGAGCTTCACGGACGCTTTTACCGGGCACTACATGGGCCCGATGTAAACTTCTTATCGTCCATATCTTAGCTGCGCTTCGGTGACCTATTCGGGGAAACCGAAGGTTTTGTCTGTGCAATAATGGACGTGTATATGAATAAATTCTAATACGGAATATATTGACTGCAATAGTCGGGAACTCGGGACTGAATGAATGAATCTAACGATATGTAATTAAATAAATTCGTGCATGCAGCGGTTTGAAAGATATGAGGTAATAAAGAATATTACATGTATACAAGATACGGTGTGCGTTACGTTTGCTCCGCCAAGTTATCCAAACAAAAAAAAAAACTTCGCCAGAAAAATTTACAAAATTTGTCAAAATCGAAAGGAACAAACCAAAATTTGTCAAAGAAGCATTATAAAAGATAAAAGGGTTTTAAGTCGGCCGCGCGAACGTAACGTGGAGGATTGCGCGGCCATAGAGATCTCAGCAACTACATGGGTTAGAGATCTAATTCTTTTTGTCAATTGAAGACTGGATTTGTCAAAAATTGACGAAAAAAGAATTATAAGGTCTGGATCAATATTTTACGAAATATTCACCTTGGAAGTCATGGCCGCGCAATCTTTCACTTGTTGTTTCTTTATTGTTGATTATTTCTTTGAAACTTAAGACTTCATACAGTAAAACTATTACAAGAAGGAATGTCTTAATTTGTCAAAACTAACGAAAGCAATAAATACTACTAAAGTTTATTTATAAACAGACGAATCTGTCCAAAACAAAAACTACTTGGCCGCGCAGTCGAAACGATACTTTACGCTGATATCTCATTATCTATAATTGCTAGGATTTCGGTGTGAACATATATTTATTCGGCATTTTAACCTCGTTAGAATGACATATCGTTTTACCCTCAGAACAGTTTTCAACGCGTGTAATCTTAAAAATGATGTCATCTCATTTTTTTGATAACTTGGCGGAGCAATCGTAACGCACACAAGATACGCGCGAAAAACATAACCCTTCCTTAGCAGTCGAGTAAAAAGTGTCTGCCATTGTTAGGTTCCGTAGCCGAATGGCAAAAAACGGAACGCTTATAGATCCGTCATGTCCGTCTCTCTGTCTGTCAGTCCTTATGTCACAGCCTCTTTATTCCGAAACTATTAGGACTACACAGTTGAAACTTGGTAGGTCTATGTATTCTGTGAACCGCTTTACGATTTTTATACAAAAATTAAAAGATTAAGGGGGGGGGGGGGGTCCCCATACATAGAACTGAAACTAAAAAAAATGTCTTCAATTCAATTTATTCAGGAACAATTCACATTGTGTTTGAAATCATAAATCTATTAAAAATTACAACGTTACATTACAAGCAACACAACATTACAACATTACATTGCAACAAAAAAAATACTAAGATACAACAATACTAAGACATAGAGGCTGGGCACAGTAAGAATTTTTAAATTTACAAAGTGTGGCCGACAGCTCTCTGTTTGCGATATCCGGACCATGGTTCGTATGGTATGGCTCTCTTTTGGAGCACAAAGGCTCTCTGGCAGTTATATTTAAAACTATTCCCCCAAAACTGAACACTATATCTCAACCTTGATTCTATAAGAGCATAATATACCATTTTAAGGTGTTTTATGTCTATTACATCTCTAAGACTGCGTAACGCTTAACACGCTCAGGGCACGCCACGATAGTGGCGATAAGTCCCCTCTTTGAGGAGTGGCTTGAGAGGCGCCACGGCGCCCTCACCTTCCGCCTGACGCAGGTCCTCACCGGACACGGATGTTTCGGGAGGTACCTGCACCGAATCGGGCGGGAGGAAACGCCCGGGTGCTACAATTGCGAGGATCGACCGGAGGACACGGTGGAGCACACCGTCGAGGTCTGCTCCGCTTGGGAGGAGCACCGCCGTGTCCTCGTAGCGGCGATTGGCGGCGGCGACCTCTCGCGCCCGGCCCTGGTTCAAGCCATGGTCCGGGGCGAGAGGGAATGGGAAGCCGTCGCCTCCTTCTGCGAAGCAGTCATGCTAGCGAAGGAGGCAGCGGAACGTGAGAGGGAGAGAACCTCCTCACGTCCCAGCCGCCGCGGGAGAAGCACCGGGCGTCGGGGGCCACGCCGTGATGGCTCTCGGCCACCGTAGGCGCGGGCCTGTGGACGGCGAGTAATGGGCTAGCTCGCCGTCCGTCCGTCGTATGACGACGGGCAGGCCGTGTCGACGGCGCGTTCGTGTTCCACGCGCGCCTCAAAGAGTTGTCAGCAAACGGGAGGGGCCCGCAAGGGCCGGTGCCTGCCAGGGCTGCGGGACTGTTCGAAAGAGATACCGCGGCCCTGGAACATAAAGGGCCAATGAAGGAACATGGGTGGTTTTTAGTCAGTAAGAGTCTGACACTCCCTTCCGCTCCGCCCAGAGCGGGAGGAGTCATTTGATGATTTCCCACCCTCCAAAAAAAAAAAAAAGGCTTAACACGCTCCATGAGGGGCCCGCAAGGGCCGATGCCTGCCAGGGCTGCGGGACTGTTCGAAAGAGATACCGCGGCCCTGGAACATAAAGGGCAAAAGAAGGAACATGGATGGTTTTTAGTCAGTAAAAGTTTGACACTCCCTTCCGCTCCGCCCAGAGCGGGAGAAGTCATTTGATGATTTCCCATCCGAAAAAAAAGGCATAACACGCTGAGGAAATATACGAATCAATGGCTTGCAATTCCCTTCTTCAATTTGAATGTTTGTCAATTTATATCCCTAGAAACTTTACCTCATTAACTATGTCAATTTTAACTTCATTACATTAAGTGCGATCGTCATGTTGTCTTTATTACGAGCTGTTGTACTAAATAACATTATTTTGTTGTTTTGTTTTTTCAGTGTTAATTAATCTTTAGCTAGTTACGTGCGGGGCACTGCGGGGTGTCTATAGATAGGTCTTAAAAAAATATATTGAGGTTCGTAAAACCATTTTTTCTCTAAGTCAATCGTTTGAAAGAGACACTTCCAAAGTGGTAAAATGTTATGTCCGGGGGGGACCCCACACTAATTTAAAAAGTAATAGGAGAGGAGGAAAATTCTGACGTAAAAACGTAAAAAAAATTCAACGAAAAATGGTTTAAATAAGATTTTATGTTTAGTTTTTGAGATATATGGGACTTTTTCATCAAACCACAGCAGTAACTTTGTTTTTCATTAACATTATACTATTAAAAACAAATTTAGTTTTGCTGTTGAATGTAATAAATACTTACAATACGACATGAATGAGCCTTCAAAATATTTTTATTATATTGTTTGGGGTTACGGGAACCCTGTGTGCGTGTGAGTAACACTCGCACTTGGCCGGTTTTTATTTAAAATCATAGAAAGTTCATTGTACGCTGTGTGCGATATGTTATATTTAATGGCCCGGATTTTAATAGCTTCGCGCAACTGTAGCTTAATTTCATAGTTCACAAAGTTTTCGTAGTTAAACTCACGTTCACTGTCGTCACTCGACGTAACCTCAGCACCACATTTTTTAGTTATTCAAAAGTTGTATATCATGCTTTAGAAGCGTGAACAGGGAGCGCACAGACAGTTACTTTGATTCTATCCAGCTTGTTCCTAACTATCCTCCAGCGACGCCCTCAGCCAAGGCCCGTACCCCACAGGGGGTGTCCCTAACGTGGCGTCGCCGTCGCTTAGTTTTCAAGTTTGTTTGCCCTGGCTAAAGGTTTCAGCAGTCGACGACCACCTAGATTGTTCTGCAAGATGCCATTCCAAAAAAAAAAGGTTTGGTTTCACAATAATTATGAAGTGGAAAGCAATAAGTGGCATTTTACAAGTACTCTCGTCAACAGCTCGAGTTTCGGCTACCTGTTTGCTAAATACACAATATCGCGCCTGTTCCCCGAAGGGGTAGATAGGACGGTGCGTATAGTACCTACCTTGTGCAGGCCGGCGAGATATTAGCGCGCAGTTCGCTACTCTGAGGGTTAATTAAAAACACCGTACCGCGTCGCGTCCGTCGGCTCCGAGGCCAGGGCGGCGCGGGTGCGGTGGCACGCGGAGGCTGCGCGCGACAGCTGTTCGCTACAAAAGCACAAAAAAGAAACCTCGCCTCAATACCGCGCCGCGCGTCCCTCGCGCCCGCACCCCGCCCCGCGCGCATCACCTGTGCATTCACTAATGTTTTTGTCCGGCAACGGGTGCACGCTTTGTTCAATTAGTTGTATGGACGAGTTGGGATGTGTTTGATTACAATTATCTATCTTACAAATATACCTAACTAAATAGCATGATCTGTACTTGTGCAATATGCAAATTCGTATTCTTGTACTAATTACTTAAGTCATGTATCCAAGTTGTTGCATCAAATCGCCATTAGCAGTCGTATTTTTCAGTAAACACAGCAATAACTATGAAAACATTCTTCATCTTTAGCCAAAAAGTTGCGGCTAATATTAAGTTTATCTTCACACCCATCATTAACCGTGACATACATACCTACTTGAGCTTAATTTGCACACCCAAAAATATTTTCGGACCAAAACATTAAAATTAAGTAAATTCGGCTTCGGCTTCGTGAAGCGTACGCTGACACCAGCATCCCCTTCACGAAGCCGTCCACCAAGCATTCTGTACATGAAACTAAGTAAGTCTACGCAAAAATAATGGATGCATTCAGTAGTACCGGGGTCGTAGAGGAATTTAAAGTAGAGTTATACATATAACTAGGGCCCGAATTAATATGTAAATACATATATTTAATTTACACGATTTTCATTGGGGAATTTATTATCTACATCAATTATTCTATTTGGATTTTGAAAAACTAATTTTAATTTTCCATATTTCAAGGTTAAATCTATCACAATCATCCATATTTTCAATTTATATATGATAGAAAAAGAGTTACTTCACAAAGATATAATATGAAGATTATTGACGAAATAGAAAATAAAAGTTCTGAAGCGGAAGGCCCTGTTGCTGAAGTGGCTAAACAAAAACTAAAGCATGTTTTGGAAAAAAATAAAGGTTTTGATACACCAAAAAAAAAATAAACAATGCTGTGCGGTAATTTGGAGGTCGCGGTAGACGTGGCTTCCAATTTAATAAAACGAACGTAATGGAAGTTGAATAAAACTATTCATTTTTGTTGAATAACATCTTCTTTATTGCTTTTTTTTAAATAAAACTGTTACTACAGTAAATGATTTTTCGCAATAAACAATGTTTAAAATGAGAGGTATTGTTAGTATCGATTTTTTGGTCCATATTATATGAACATAATAGTTTTGTATTTTTAATACATATTTATCCGGGCCCTAGTTATAACAATAAAAACTTATTTAAGAAAAAAAACTTGTGATTGAAAAAATTCGGCATCTTCAATGTCTGCGTAACTAGCGTCTCATCATCTGCCTGCCTGAGTAGCCTGTTCCCAACTTTGTTGGGGTCGGCTTCCAGTCTAACCGGATGCAGCTAAATACCAGTATTTTACATGGAGCGACTACCTAGCTGACCTCCACAACCCAGTTAGTACTGGGTAATACGATATCCCTTGGTAAGACTGGCTGTCAGATTTACGGGCCACTGACTACCTGTAAGGACTGTCAAAGATCTACAAATGACAGCCGGGACCAACGGCTTAACGTGCTTTCCAAGGCACGGAGGAAACTCGGTATGTAATGGGCGGTCACCCATCCACGGACCAACCTAGGCAAGCGCGACTTAACCTTAGGATCGACCCCGAGCAGCTGTTATTATATCGCAATGACGGGACGAACAAGTGCCTTTCGGCTAAGTATGGCGTATTATGAAATCAGTTGATTGTGCTTGTCAGACCAACTACTTTATTGAGTAGGTACTGTAATCTCAACATAACGTAACTGAATTTAATAATAAGGTATTTTGTATTGAAGGCAGCTTCCCTATACGATCGCATTGTCAGTAGAGCTGTCTTTTAGTAGAGCGCTCTTTTTTCGATGTCCTTATTGTAATCGCGCTGGCAGATGTTGAGGACGTACAAAAAATGTATACAGCTGGCACACAATGCGCACCGCGCCGCGCTCCTATTCTACTCAATACGGAATTCAATCTTAATCTTTTGAAAATTCTTCCTTCTCGAACCTCGAACGTTAGACGAGCAGGCAGCGCCCTTGGCAGATTTTGAAACGTAACGTAAACGTTTTGCGGTGACCCCGATAATTTGCACTCAACTTACAATTATGTATAAGATGCAACGCGCGGTGCAGGCGGGGCGAGGGGGCGAGCGGGGTGTGCGGGGGGCGCGCCGGGTGTCCGAAACCTTACGAGAGATAAGAATGCAGGGCGGCGGCGCGCGGCAGCTGCGCGTGCGCGGAATGTCCACCTGCCACCTGCGCCTGCGCCTCGTACTGCGGCGCACTGCACTCACTGCACCGCGCGCTGAGAGTTGAGCGAGTGAGCGTTCGCTACCGCATGAGATACCTGGTGCCCTCGCGGCCGCGCACTGTGCAGCGCTCTACCACTTCTCAGTCTCACCCTTTATTATAATTGACGAGAAATAGTACGATATTTATTTCTTCAAGTAAAGGATAAACAGTTCCGTCGATTGGCAGTTCCGAGCGACATCATCTATCGTTGTAACGTCCTATGTTCGTTTAATTTTATTACTTACAATATTACAACCATAAACTAAATAGTTTTTAAACTGTCATTGTCACTAACATTATAATTAATACTAGAAACGGGATATTAAAAAAAAAAATGGCATGGCAAATATCCCGTTTCTAGTGTTAATTATAACTAAATAGTTATTTAACACTAGATCTTGGCCCGAGTGGATTTCATATTTCACCTAAAAAAACCCTTCGCCCTTTTTGGGGTAAGGAAAAAATATCATGACGACCCTATTTACCTAGAGAAGCAAAAGACGAAACAATAAGAACCTTCATACAAAGTTAAACTCCAGAATTATTACTTTAAACCAAGATTCCATTGAAGTAAGCCCTAAAATCTTAATTATCTTTGAGAAAAAATATTAAAAACATTTCTTTGTTTGTTAAGGATATTAACCCTAATACTAAATTTCGAGGTATTCAGACCGCGCCGTGGGGCTCTGATTTTTGCTGCATATTAACTTAAACACCCTTACACATCTGTTAGAAATCAATAGCGGCCAACTTTCTTTGTGGATGATACAAAATAAAATCAGCAACCTGGTGAAATTATAATTTCTACCTTATGCGATTTAACAACGAGCATTCGTGTTGATCCACATCGACATCGAGAGTAATATTGGTATGTACCTATGCGATCGAGATGGGATGCGCTACTCCTTTGTTCATTAAAACAACATGACTGGGATCGTGAAGCGTAAGGGAGTCGCGTGGTAAGCAGGCGGAGTAAGGGAAGGGAATCAGTGAGGTGGTCGGCAGGTGTGCGCCGGCGCATCTGCCGCGCGGCGTATATAGCGCGCGCGCCGGCGCGGGCCCGCACTGTGCCGTCCGCAGCCGCGCCGAGCGTACCCGCTACCCGCGCACCGTGCTCTCCGTAATACCTATTCGTGTTTGTGTGAGCTGTGTTGTTATCATTCTGTGCAAAATGATCATCTGCTTGTCCGGATTCGTGATCGCTGGGTTGGTGTCTCTTCCGTATTGCTTGTACTGTACATATTGTGTGCGTGTGGACTGTGGCTGGTGATAACGGTTCATCAGCTGTGCGGCCGTCTCTTGTTAACACCTATTTACTGCTCGCGAAAAGAATGCTCGGACACTCGCACTGAACACTGCCCCAATCATTAATTCAATCAGCACTCGATATTGACGATTTTTTTTCGTTACCTTGATTTGTCGCACTCCTGGGCACAGGCCTCCCCCATTCCTTCCACTCAGTGCCGGCGTTAGGGGGGGGCGAGATGGGGCGACGGCCCAGGGCGACAAATTCTGGGGGGCGCCAAGGTCTGGAGTTGGAGTCTCTGGCCTCCCCTGGTGCAAACCCTCAAAACTGTGTTCTACGCTCTGTGCATATGCATATTTTTTATTGAGATTTTTTTTAGATGGATGATTTTTTGAGGGTTTGTGGTTTGAGGTCGTTAGCTCTGGGTAACGCTAAAGGAAAGATGAAATTCTTAATATAATTTTACTTGGGATCAGCAAAAAACTAACACTTGATATTGCTTCCCTCAAGTGGGCGCCACAATATTTTCGCCCGGGGTGTCAGTGACCCTTACGCCGGCACTGCTTCCACTTCTCTCGATGTTGCGCCTCATCTCGCCAATTAACGAGAAAGCCATCTAAGGCGTCCCCTGTGGTGCCACCTGTGGGCCCCAACTGGTGATTTTTGACGATTTTAACTTAAAATAATAAATAACTTTTTTTATAAGTATTTAATATTTTTCTTTTTGTTTGTCGTGTGTACGCAACTGCTTTGTGATTTAATACTTTTAAAAATGTCTCATTACGTTCTAGTCGAAATAAATTCTTCAATTTATTGACAAAAGTAATAACTGTTTTTGACGAACATATTAATCTATTACAAATATTATAAAGAGATACAATTTGTTTGTATGAAGGGCGTATTCTCCGGAACGAATGATCAAATTCTTAAAAAAAATTCACTGATTGAAAAATAAATAATTCGTGGGTGCTACATGCTATTAATTATTATTTATACTATGCATATCCATATATCTATCACTATTTTTGCGTTCGAAGTCGCGGCCAAAGTGCTAGTCAGCTATGTATTTGTTTTGTCCAAGAAAATGAAGCATCTGTGGTTGGAGTGTAGCCTTAGGGGCGCTATGGCGCGGGACTTAGAAAATTTTTCGAAAAATTTTTTTTTTTTCAATTGGTACCATACGCTTATAGGCACCATGAGCCGTGCAGAAAAAAAAAATTTTTTGGGATTTAGAAAATTTCTCCTTACTTTTCACCTTGAGTACGGTTAGGGCGTTAGGGGCAAACAGAAAATTTTTCAAAAAAAGTTTCTTTGGAAGTTGATGCCATACGCTTATAGGCACCATGAGCCGTGCAGAAAAAGAAAAAAAAATTGTTTTCGAAACATTTTCCAAAAATTTTCTGTCCCAAAAATTTTTTTTACCAAAAAAATTTTTTTTCGTTTTCTTTGCTTCTCATAGCGCCCCTAAGGATATACTCCAACTCCTAAAAATCCGCCCCTAAGGCTACCCACTGACCCGATAATGTCCCTTGATTTAGTAGTTGCACAAGTAAGCCGCGTTACAATGAAATATTGCGGAACTGTCAATCAGTAGGGTGGTACTCGCACTATATGTTATTGATACAGTCGCATCGTACGAGTAGTTCCTTTACAACACTGTAGTTGTGCTGCGACGTTACTTATGAGCTGTTGTCGTCTGTTACAGAACCTCGCCGACTTCGCTACCCATCTCTGCGCGCAATGATATTGTAAGTACATTGTCATTCTTATACTTTGGAGTTTATGGTGGAACCTGTAATACGAATTGTATTAACTTATCAACCATATTAAAATTGATTTAAGAGATCTATCTCATCTCCATTCAATTACTAGAACTTATAAATAATCATTCATCAGTTTAAAAAAAAAAAAAAAACGATGTTTTTTATACTTCACCCGTATGTCAGGCGACTTTAATGACTGTTAACGACGTAATCGTTAGAGCAGAATATTATGGTGAACAGTGCAATGAACGTGTCGTTTTCTTGTGTACAGGGCGTGGTGGAGCGCATGGGCGTGAGCGTGGGCGGCTGCGAGCGCATGGTGGGCGTGGGCGCGCGCTACTCGCCGCACCACCATCAGCTGCTGCAGCACTTCGCGGCGCCGCTGGGCCCGCGCGCGCCCGCGCAGCGCTCCAGCAGCTCGTCGGCCGAGTCCGTGTCGTCGCACAGCGCCTCGCCGCCGCCGCGCGGGGCCGCGGGCGCGGGCGCGGTCCGCTGCACGCGCGTGCGCACGCTGTACGCGTGCCTGGGCGAGAGCGACGGCGAGCTGTCGTTCGAGCCCAACCAGATCATCACCAACGTGGCGGCGTCGGGCGAGCCGGGCTGGCTGCGCGGCACGCTCAACGGCAAGACGGGCCTCGTGCCTGAGAACTACGTCGAGCCGCTGCCCTGACCGCGCGACCGCGCGACCGCACCCACACACACCAAATATCATATCGTAGTCTTATGTTGTTGATTCTTTTGTACGTATTTGTATATTTTGTACATTGTAAATAAGAGTTTGTTGATATTTTAACTATTTATATTATACTTTGTTGTGAATTTTGTACCAAATATACTATGTATGACGTATTAT
This sequence comes from Eurois occulta, assembly GCA_950022335.1. Lineage (NCBI taxonomy): Eukaryota > Metazoa > Arthropoda > Insecta > Lepidoptera > Noctuidae > Eurois > Eurois occulta. The sequence continues at coordinate 23,928,143 of OX465478.1, forward strand.
TATGCGATATCCGCTCGTGGATTTTATTGATTAAGATAAAGACTAATTTGAACGAAAATCTGTTTCATTTATTCCCAGTAAACGATACATTAGAGAAGTACATAGAATCAAATTTATAATCGATGAGTACATTGAAAACTAAATACGATAAGCGTTACATTCGTATGCGATTCATAATACAACTAGAGTTCGAATACTACCACAAGCGAGGCGCCGTCCCGACAGCCGACGCGCGCGACGGGAGCGCTACTACTTGCAGGAGCTGAGCCCTATTGGGCAAATGATCACATGTGTACAGAGAAGATCATAAGACATTCAATGATATTTTACCACAAACACCTTATTCTCGCACAAGTCCAGTACCGGCCGCGGCCACGACATACACGATATTTGACTTCACCACTGCTCTGAGGAATTTCGTCGGCGAGGTCCTCGGCTCGCTCCCTACCATTCACGACAGCGCACTGTCCCGCGAGGCACACTAGCTGCACGCGCCCGCCGGCCCCGCGCCGCCCGCCGCCGCCAGCCGCTCCAGCTGGCGCGCCTCGCCCGCGCGCACCACGCGCAGCAGCGCCGCGTACTTGTCGCGCAGCGCCCGCAGCCGCGCCGCGCCCTCCTCGGCCGCGTGGCGCGTGGCGCGCTTCAGCTCCGCCACGGCCGCCTCGCGCGCGGCCAGCGCCGCCTCCAGCTCGTGCGCGCGCGCCTGCGCCGCCTCGGCCCGCGCGCCCGCGGCCTCCGCCTCGGCCTCGGCGCGCGCGCAGGCCGCCCGCAGCGCGCGCTCGTCGGCCGCGGGCGCGGGCGCCGCCGCCCCGCGCGCCGCCGCGCCCAGCCGCGCCTCGCGCTCCGCCAGCACCAGCAGCTCGCGCCGCAGCCGCCGCACGTGCTCCGCGCGCCGCTCGGCCGCCAGCGCCGCCCGCGCCAGCGCCTCCACGTGGCGCGCGGCCTCGAAGGACTCGCCGCGCGTGCGCTGCAGCTCGGCCGCGTCCAGCGCGCGCTGCGCCTCCGCCTCGCGCAGCGTCGCCTCGGCCCGCAGGCGCGCGGCGCGCTCCTCGGCCAGCTCGGCCTCCAGCCCCGCGCTGGCGTCGGGCGCGGGCGCGGGCGCGGGCGGCGGCGGCGGGTCGCGCAGGCGCGCGCGCAGCTCGTCGCGCTCGCGCGTGGCGGCCCGCAGACGCTCGCTGAGCGCCGCGTTCTGCAGCTCGAGCGCGCGCATGTGGCGGCAGCGGCCCAGCAGGCGCCGGTTGCGCTCGGCGTGCGCGTCGCGGCGCCAGCGCTCGTACATGAGCTGCGCGTGCGCGAGTGCGAGCTGCTCGGCAAGGTCGGCGCCGCCGCGCGTCGCTCGCCCGGCGTACAGCTCCGCCATGTATGCGTCCAATCGCTCGCACGGTTTGCTCGACTCGCCACTCTACGAGTGATCACACAAATTAATAATTATTTCATAATTTCAATTGATTTCCTCAAAAAGGAGGACATCAATTTAATTGACTTTGTGCTATAATAATAAAATAATATTTAATTTATTCAATGATTTTTATTTAATAAAAGCCAGCCTAACGCGTGTCGCCAACGCAGGGTGAAGTGAAGAAGGTGGGTTCCAGTTTTTTTACGAAAAAAACTGAAATACTATGTATTAAATACAATTACTGTCTACGCAAATATTGTGGCACACGATCTGTCACGCAACCCCTAACAGATTCGAACTATACAGGGTGAATTTTTCAAACAGTAAACTGTGCTGAAGACTCAAGTCTCCAGTTGATGTCTAAGCGCATAGCAACGAACGACATCAACTATGCCTAGTTATATCTATACGTATGTATACCCTATGTTGTTACAGTCCACTTACATTAAAATTCAGTAAAAAAAAAACTTTCAAAGTGTCCATACGTAGTTTTACTATGTCCAAACCAAACAAGCAATATACAACCTTATCGCCGTGATCAGTTGATGTCCGAAAACAGCATGATTTTAAATGTAAGTATAATATTAAATTTACAAGGAAAACACACACTCGCAATGTACACAAATAAGAGTGTACCACTGCAAGAAGTATCTTGTATTCGCGACTTAAGCGTATTTATGGATTGCCAATTTAAGGTTATAGATAAATTATAGCTCAGAAAGCCTCGCGTCTCGGGTTTTGTAACGCGACAACTCAAAGAATTTAACCTTTTGACCCCCACGTCAAAAAAGAAAAAGCGTGCCCTCAGCGCCAAGCTCTAAAATTCATCCTTTAATACCTACAAAATAGTAGTGAGGTCGAAATTATATCGATAAAGCTCACGGAAAACAGACAATATTTTTTAACATGGGTTTTAATTTTAAATAAAGATATCATCCTTGTGTTGAGCTTTATTTCATCGGGCTTTGTACTTTAGGACTTAAATGTAATAATCTGTGTCACAGTTACGGCGTATATTCCACAAATAGAAACAAAAATCGATAAAACCAAGTCAATACCATCACAGCACTATTGTCCATCATCACATCATGACGTAATTTTTTGTCACTCTGACGACAGTGGCGCAGCTGGCACGTAAATTAAGAGTCAAGGTACAGAATTAAAAAGGGAAAAAACAAAACAAGGCGGTTTTATGTCATTTATTTACGTTTACAATTCTGTCAACCAATCGCGACTGTGGCGTGCTAGGCACATTTTGGTTTGTCGTCAGTACACGACTGGCGGTCAAAAGGAAGGATCCAAAAGTCACAAGACCAGTTTTTAACTGCATCATTCGCAGTTGTTGGAGTATGGAATCCTACTTGAGTATACCTCTAGTAAATTAGAGCGAGTTCAAAAACGCTTTCTGTACCAACTACCCTATGATAATAACCCATGTAGAAACCTCAAATCCTATGAATCAAAGTTAAAATAAAATGAGCATGCTTTTTAAGTTTACCTAGTACTTAGGTAATATTGTATTGATTTGTGAACCTAAACATAGTTGACCAAAGGGTTGTCTTATAGCTAGGGATGATGTTTTATCTGTTGATTTATAAAGTAATGATGACAGTTACCAAACCGCGCACTAATGCAGCTTGCTGATGCTTTCAACATGATACATGTGGTGTTGATCCATCTTGTCTTACTGTGGCCACCAGCACTGCCATTAGATGCCTATCAGAAGGAATGGACTGACACAGAAACGAGGAAAGAAGGGATTACTTACTTGGCGCCGAGTGTCGTCCGGCAGAGCACGAAAGAAGTCAGCGATGACGAACTCGTAGGGCTCCGGCCACGTGTCCACCGTCTGCACCGCCACCGAGGCGCGCGCCGCGCTCGCCAGCCGCGGCCCGCACGACGCCGAGCGGAGCGGAGCGGGCGCCGAGCGACGCGCCGCCAGCGCGGGCGAGCGGCGCGGGTCCAGCGCCCGCGCGCGCTCCCGCCCGCCCAGCGCGCCCACCACGTGCGTCCAGTCGTCGTCCGCGCCCGCGCGCGTCGTCAGCTCCAGCACCTCGCGGTCCTCCACGTTGAGTGGCTCCAGCGACAGCGCGTCGCCGGGCGGCGCCGGCCGGCTCGGCTCCGGCCGCGCGACCGCACCCGCCGGCGGCGGCACGCCCGCGAACGGCACGGGCGAGTCGGCCGCGCGCCTCTCCAGCGCTACGCGCGTCAACCGCGACGAGTACGCGTCGCCCGTGGCCAGCGCACCCAGCGCCGACGGCGACGTCTCCTTGCGCGGCGGCGACGCAGGCCGCGATCGCCGCCCGATGGCGCGCACGGCGCTCGACTCGGCCGGAAAGCGGAACTGCGCGCGCGTCTCCCGGGCCGGCGTGTTTTCCGGAGTGGCCTCGACCGCAGCCTCGGGCGGCTCGGCGGCGTCCGCGTCCGACGGCAGCGGCGTGTGCGGCGCAGAGTCGGCGCCGCAGCGGTCGCCCAGCGCGAACCACGGCTCGGCACCCGGCCGCAGGCTGGAGGCCGTGCGGGCCGCGTGCGCGCCCGAGCCCGGCGCGGGCGAGGCGCGCGCGGGCGCCGGGGCCGGCACCGCTGCGCTGGCCGCTATGGGCAGCGGCGACGGCGTGGCGTCCTCGGCGCGCGAGTGCAGCGACAGGCGGCGACACTCGGCCAGCACGTCGTGGTGCTCCTGACGCGCCCAGCGGCTCGGGTCGGCCTCGCGCAGGCGGCTGCCGGTCACGAGCGCGGGGTGCAGGCGCACGGACTCGGCAAGCGCTCCCACGCCGCGCTCCCAGGCGTCGCGCGCGGCGCTGGCGGGCAGCTCGGCACCCTGCGCGCGTAGCGCTTCCAGAAGCGTGCAGGGGTGAGTGGCGTACAGCGCGTGGAACAGCGCCAGCTGCGCCAGTGAAAGATGAGCACGTGTGGCAGGCGCGGGCGGCGGATCCAGTGCAGCTGGCCGCAGCAGCGCGTCGGACAGCTCGGCGGGGTGCATGGCGGCTAGAGCGGGCGCGGCCGGTAGCAGCGCCGCCAGCGCCAGCAACGCGTTCAGCAGTGGCAGTGGGTCGCGCTCGTGCCGAGCGGCCCGCAGCAGCTCACGCGCCAGTGGGTGCGCGGGCAGACGGTGAAGCCAGGGCGGACGACGCGCCACGAGCGGCGCGAAGGCAGCGAGCGCGTGGTGGCGCTGGCTGCGCTCCCCGCGAAGTTGCTCCTGCAGCGCGTCCAGCAGGTAGCGCGCGTGCAGCTCGGGTGCGCGCGCCAGCAGGTCGAGCGCGCGCGCGCTGCCAGTGCGTGAGTGGTACAACAGAAGGGCGCGCGTGAACCAAGGCTCGCGCACGCCGCAGTACACCGCAGCGAGCACTTCGGAAGCGTCGCGCGAGCCCGCCGCGCCGCCCTCTAGCAGCGCGAACACCTCACTCGCCTCGCACGCCGCCAACATCTCCAACCGCCTGCCACACGTACACATGACATCATTACACTACTTTAATCAAAAATTCTATTTAAATAATGAATAAATTTAATTCAGATATTACAAGATCCTTAAAAGTACATTCATAATTATTCTTATTCACAAAATTAATTCACAATGTTAGACAAAGTTAACAATACAGAACTTACTTATCTATATTAGTATTTAAACTTAAATGTAGGTTGCTCCAAAACTTATGTAACCGACTGTCCAGTCTGTTTCTTAACATCGCCAGAATGCTGTTAGGGCTGCGGGGACTCTGCAGCGCAAGGCAGTGCACCACTTGCACAAGATGGCATGGAAACCATCCACCTGTGCATCCGCAAACATCCCTGATACGCTGCATGCCCATGGCAACCGTAACAACACCCTAAACACATTATGGTATTGGACACGTAAAGCATTGAACTATCTTTGCATACAGTTACTCCAAAGATTGCAGGTGTACAGCGATGAACAGTAGGTAAGTGGAACTTTGACTTAAACTGTACACCGATTGAATCTACCGGAGATCATATTCGTTCTTTTCGCCAATGCCCTATGCTCCAGTTTAATATCTGGATCGTCCTGTAAATCCTCTGTTATCAAGTGCCCCAGGTATTTAATTGTTTTAACCCTTTTGAGAGGTGTACCATTAAGTGACACTGTGGGTACATACGATGGGCACCTGGTACCAGACTTAGAAACCATCATTATATTTCAGACAGTTGACTGCTTCATAAATCTTTGGGAATCAAACAATATTGAAACATACCAAACAAGTTTCAATATTTAAAAAAATATTTCATCCTTTTTTTATACCAAGTGTTAAAATATTTATTAGACAATAAATAATATTACTTTCAGCAACCTTTTACCAAGAAAGATTATAAATTACCAGTATGTAAGCCTCTTCATCCACCTACAAGAATCGTATCATCAGATCGAGAAATCCCTGGGTATAATTCGGGCGGTAGTGCACTACCATTAACGCAGAATACATCTTCGTGCATACGTGATACGTACCAATCAGCAGTTCGGAGAGAAGATCCCTGAGTCACTGAGGCAGGAGGAATTTTGATTTGTTTTATTTCAACAACAGTCAATTTAATACAATTATATCCAAAACTATGCTTTTAGATATAAGCTGAACCTTTAGCGACGATAATTACGCGCAACTTTGAGATTTTCCCGAGTTTTTCACAATTTACTGCACACCGGAATCTTCTTCGATGACATTGACAATACATTGACAAATAATTGACAATACCAGATTTTTATTATTTTAGCGTAGGCTATTAGTCTTTCGACCTTAATGCGTCCAAGTATTTAAGTCGTATTTAAGTATTTTCTTTCGTGATAGGGTTTATCACAGAGTACTATAATATAACAATAATGACAGCTGACACCTTTCAACGGGTGCATTCAGAATGGTTCAGTTAAGTACAATTTGTGGAACCATGAATCACTGTAGTGGAATGATTGGACTTACTTAGTGAATGAATGCCCTACCTAATAATTTATAATACACATATACCTGATAATTCATCAATCAAAATAATTGTGATAACTTTTTCAAATTCAAATACTTTATTTCGAACAACCAAGTCCATATATGGGTTAGAAATGCTTAATAACTATGTTAGTAGTTATAATTTCCTTTTTTGCCTTCACCACCTTAATTCACGAGGATACCTTAAAAATAAGAATTAAACTCGAAACGATTGGGACAATTTTTTTCAAAAAAAAAATAATAAAAAAAAACACGAAAGAATAAATTTAATGTTTTTTTTTGTGAAATAATGAGAATGGATCGATAAATGAATTTTACAATGGGTATCGTTCGCATGTGTTGCCGAACGTGGATACGTTTTACACACACATATGCATTTGAGTTCTCATTATTTAAAAAAAAAAACATTAAATTTATTCTTTTGTGTTTTTTTATTGTTATTTTTTGAAAAAAAATAGTCCCAATCGTTTCGAGTTCGATGATCGAGTTCATGTTATTCGGCTCCAGAACGACCTAAAAATAATGGTGTATACGATGATTGCGCATAACCAATCTATCACTATCACCAATTAATAAACCTGCAAGTTCCCCTTCTCCGAATCTCATAATATGACACCTGTTATTCGAAAATATTCTTGAGTCGTGGACAGACCTAGGCCAACGTGCTACTATGTCATATATTTCCATTTGTGGTCCACACACTATTTGCACATTAATTGAGAACTAACCTTTCCGATTGCGAAATGCTTCACCGTTTTGTCTATTGGGATTTTTGATTGGTATATGAGTACAATCAATGCATCCTATAGCCCCAGGAAATCCAGCTATACGATGAAATCTGATTTTCACATCAGCTCGCTCAGCAACATCCAAAAATTTGACAATCGTTATGAAATCGTAAAGCCGCTAACACTTTGGATTATGGGTGGAATTGGCAATTCACGTTTGTTACCACCAATGTTTTGAAACAATAGCGGTAGCAAGAAACTCATCAAAACGTCTTTACTAAAGCGAAATCTAATTTTAAATTAATTTTCATCATAAAACTCAATAGGATTTTCTGTATTTATTTGTAATTATCAGCTAACCTAATTAAGGTTAAGTTCATACAAAACGTAGGTTCCTAATTTATCTATATCCAATACATTCTAGAAAAATAATTCAAGTTGATTTACTGCTTTGTCTACTTTGTAACGCAACTTAGTAACCTACTCGAGTTCGTGAACTCTGGACCAGTGCGCTTAGCGCGCGTTTCTCGCGCAGCGTAATTTGGTTAAGCTGTGTAACACACGCTCGAATTTGGTTCGAACAGACCACGAATTTGGTTCGCATCCGAACCACATCTGACTGTCTGTAGAGTAGTCGTGCGAACATAATTATTATTAATTGAGTCCGCCTCGGTCCGCTAGTTTGCACATCGAATATGGTTTGCTCCGTACCGAATCCGGACGTGTGGACGGTTGGGCCGAACAAACTACGACGTTCTCATAACAAAGCAATTTAATAAATTTTCAAAGGTTTCATCTAAAATTCTTATCAATTTTATGTGACTAAATTCGTCACGTTCTCTTAAATACTGTTTCGCCCATTCTCTTCTTTTTTTCCGCTTTTTACGTGGTGGCTGTAACGTTGCTGCTAGTGTTGCCACTACCACCATTATTTTGTGTTTTCGTGTCCAACGACATGATGACAACCGTGTGCACTTGAAGGCGTACGTGAAGCAACTGTCCGATTCGGTCGTCTGTAGCGAGAACGGATTTAATAGGCGGATTTGGTCCGCCGGACCGAATTCGAGCGTGTGTTAATGCTTTACGGCGCTTGGGTTAACCTCGCCTTAATGTTTCATACCAGGACACGAAGATATCACATCCTTATGTAAAACCAAATGGCACGCGGGGTTATTTTATATAAATCATACGCTACATGATATTGGGATCATAGAGACATCTTTCGAAAACATGAGACTAATAGTTTCCCGGTTAAGTAATGTAGATGGCGACTCTTTCTACACTGAAGTTGTCCTTGATCTAACTGTCTCCTCCCTGCAAAAGGGGGTAGTGTGCTGCTGAATTTTGTGTGAGAAAAAAAACCGTGTGAGTCGGACACGCATACAAAGAGTTCATCGTAGCACCAAACAATATAATTAAAATTATCAATAATTCACGCGCCCCACGATTTTATTTTTGAGTCCGATCAATGCCGGAGATTAACGAGAAGAGTGGTGTGATGACTGCTACCTAGGATGTACCTAATATTTTTTTATTTTTAAAATACTGCATCATCTATCTTTCTTTTCAATAGCACCATTTAACTTATTTTGTTTTACTTTTTTGACATAAATAAAATGATAACTTAAGTCTTTGCTCCATCCTCTGTCAAAGTAAAAAAAATGTGTCAAATGTTGTCAAAGTCAAAATATTAGCAGAGAGCAGCCATATAACCTAGCGGCGAACCTTAATTTCATAACAATTTTAAAATATTTCAAAGATGTATGGGAACGAGATAATAGGTTTAAATTGAATTTTCATCCATCAAATCTATTGTATTATTAATAGGAAGAACAGATTTAGTGTCTTTGTGGGAAGTGAGAAATAGTTTAGTTATGCTTAGAGTGAGAGCCGTATCTGCAATTTACATCGAGAGTCAATCGCTCGAACTACTCTCGGCAGCCAGGAGAGATGTGTTCAAGCTCTTTCGTGAGTCTTTTCTGTATTTAACTTGCTTCATAGTCTGTTGTTCTCCCAAACTTTTATTTGAGCATTCGTGCTAAGTTGTAGATAACCTACAACAACCTACATATTATTGTCACAATATTTCTTCTGTATTATATTTGCCGGCAATTGTTACTCAGAAAAATTCTCTTAACCAGTAACCAGGAAGTTCTGCCGGTTAATGTTTATACATGACAGAGCAGTGCACCTATGAAATAATAAAAGTATAATGTCCACTTGAGTCCAGTGCATTGACAGTAAACAAGTTGAATACCTAAGTAATTAATTGTGAAGAAGTTGCTGTCTGGGGAACTGTTGTTTCATATTAATGAGTTGTGTACAACAGTGAACAAGGACAACAGAGCGGCTCACAGTATACCTATGGCTTGTTGCAGGTACTAGCTCGGGCTCGCTGACCACTCAGGCACCCTCCGCTGTTGCACAGGTAACTATGTGATATGACATGTGGCCACTCACTGGGCATGTGTACTACATGTACATTTGCTTGGGTTTTGACATGTTGTAGGAAATAACTAAAGCTTGGAATTAAGTATGTAATTAACAGTCCTGGAGACTTATGTTACGTAACAAAAGTATATTATCTAAGCCTGGCTGTGGCTCCCAAGTTCATGAGCATGTATTTTATAATGTTTTGAAACAAAATATTCAGGACTAAACTCCTCTAAACCTCTTTGTCAAATTGCATAAACAATATTGGTTCGGTGATTTAGGCATGTACTGTTGAAGTAGGTGCTGGAGAGATTTCCCCAAATATTGATGTTACCTTTTAGTTTAAAGTAACATTCTGTTTTCTGCACGCAAAATACACGCTTAGATGTGGAGTTGCGGACATCAGCCCGTTTTACAATACAATACAAAATTCTGTTTTGTTCCTTCCTGATACTGATTGGCTATCGCCAATATTGCTCATTGTTGCAACTGGAAGGCAATTTATTAAGACCAGAGCTAATAGTGTTTTGATTTCTTAAACCGTTTTTTTCTTTGTATTTATTATTGTTTTGTTTAATGATGGTCTGAAATGGTTGAAATGTTGGTTGTGATGTGTGTATGTTGTGAGTGTTGGATGTGTTTGTGTTGGGATGGTTCAAAATAATGCATTTTAAAATTCATTAATATTTTTACTTTCACAAATATTTTTATCTTATTCTATTTGGCAATGTCATTGCTATACTTATATGCACCTGTTGGATTAGTATAATGGAAAAGTTAGTTTTTTGTTAGTTTAACCACTATGCACTACAAGATTTGACACATGACACATCAGCTGAATTGGGGGGGGGGGGGGAGGGGGTGATGCGAATTGTCATGAAATTCTAGAATTTTCGTGTGTGTTTATGTGTAAAATACATATTACGACACGCTTCCTAAAAATAACTTACATGCGCTGGAAATAATGTACAAGACAAGTTTCTCTTTTGCTAAAAAACTCAAAAAGGAAAAATAAATACAGTAACATTCTATCTGCGTTCTTATTTTTGCCATTATTCATACATAATTTCATAAAAACATGATCATAGTCTTGACAAATACATATTACTAAAAAACTATGTTGCATGTGTTGCAAAATGACACTTCTTAGTGCTGACCGTAAACCCAAGTTCTATCATTATGATTAAAAAGTGGCATTCAGCCTAATTGATAGTATTGATACTCGCAATGAAATCGAGTTTAGAAAAAAAAAGAGTTGAGACTGAATTCTTGGTATAATTTCGAATAATAATTAATCATTGAATTTTATCTTTTTTAATAATTTCATTTAGTAATTATTCGATGCTATTGGTTGACTTCAAGAGGAGATTTATAAATAATAAAAAAAAAAAACTTGCTTCAATGTAATGAGATCAAGGTTGGTAACCTCAGGAGAATAGCGGATTTTTACCTTGACCTTAAGGTCAATGACCATGCGGTCAAGGTCAGTGAGGATCGCGGAGTTCTACTTTCGCAATTTTGACCTTGACCTCAATGTCAATGACCTTGAGGTCAAGGTCAATGCCCTTGAGGTGTCCCATGGTGTTTCTCCACCCTACTACTCCCACATACCACCGGGTCCCGAAGACTTGATTAGGCGATGGATTTTTATGAGCCCCGTTTCGTATATTCCAACCGGGGCCCGTACCGAACTTTATGGTTAAAGTAGTAGCAGAACACATTTTTCTGCACTAAAACAATTTTGTAACATCCTTCAAATTCCTACCACATTTTATGCGAAGGGAAAATGTGTATTGCTTATTTCATAGTCATTTTTAATATTTATTTTTTATTTTTACAAGCTTCCAAGGAAAATAAAACGTTATAGGACGGTAGGTTTTTTCATCATAATCATAGTCTTATACTGTCACTTACAGGATATCTTCCATGATTGTTCATGTTGTGTTGTGATTGTTCATGTTGTGTTGTGTCTGTTCATGTTGTGTTGTGTTTGTTCATGTTGTTGTTTTGTGTTGTTTGTGTTGTAATTATTTTCCATTCACCCGCATTCTCCAGTCAACCCGCGATCATGGCGCTTGCAACAGCGTCGAAATATCGGGAGCTCAAAATCATGAACAATCACGGAAGATATCTCGTAAGTGACAGTATAAGTTTAGTTTTAAACCGTGAAAGCTTAAAACAGCATCATAATCATTTCACTGCATTACATTGTGATTGTCATTGTGTTGTCAGTATTTTGACGTATACATTACATTTGAATGCAGTGTAAATGCATATTTGTGGGGGAAATGTGGAATGTAACTGTCACGGAGCAAGTCTCAAATAAATGTTAATGTAAAGTGGCTGTTAACGGGCAATAGGTAATTTCATAATAAATGTTTGTTTGTGTTCCTACCAGACCGTTTTAGCGTCATCGAGTGGCAGCAGTGAGCATGCGAGCGCGCCTCCCTCGCCGGCGGCGCCCCCGCCTCCCGCGCACGCGCCCCCTCCGCCCCCCGGCCCGCCGCCGCCGCCCCGGTCGCGCGCCTGGGTGCTCGCGGCCACCGCCCTCACCGCCACCGCGTCGCTCGGCGGGGTCAGTACACACTACCCTGCATGTCGCCACACGACCTAGTCTCATCGGCTCTACATCTGTGCGTCGTCGCTTTCAGATATACTTCTATCGAAAACTGAACGATGACAAAAAGCGGCAACTAGAGCTCTTGAGCCTGGGGCAGACCAAAGACGATAGCGTGGTGGAGGCGGAGCCCTACCCGAGCGCAGGGGCCGACATCCCGCGGCGCGTGCAGTTCCTGTTGGTGGGCGCGGGCACGGCGTCCTTCGCCGCCATGCGCTCCATCCGCTCCCTGCGACCCGACGCGCGCGTGCTGATGGTGGGCGACGAGCACGAGCTGCCCTACATGCGGCCGCCGCTGAGCAAGGAGCTGTGGCGCGAGCCCGACCTGGCCGCGCGCGTGCCGCACCTCGACGCGCTGTCTTTCCGCCAGTGGAACGGCCGCCGCCGCCCCGTGGCCTATGAGCCCGCCGCCTTCTACACGCCCGTGGAGCTCCTGCCCGAGAGCCCGGGCGGCGCCGCCGTGGCGCGCGGCTGGCGCGTCGTGCGCCTGGACGCCGTGCGCCACGAGGCCGAGCTGCGCGCGCCGGGCCGCGAGCCCGTCACCGTGCAGTACGACAAGTGCCTGGTGGGCACGGGCGTGCGCGCGCGCCGCACGGACGCGCTGCGCGACGCGGCGGCGGCGGGGCGCGCGCTGGCGCTGCGCGGCGTGCGCGACGCGGCGCGGCTGGCGCGCGCGCTGGAGCGGCCCGACGTGCAGCGCGTGGCCGTGCTGGGCGGCGGCTTCCTGGCGTCCGAGCTGAGCGCGGCGCTGGCGGAGCGCTTGGCGGCGGACGGGCGCGCGGTGCTGCAGCTGTTCCGCGAGGCGGCGCCGCTGGCGGGCGTGCTGCCGCCCTACCTGGCGGCCGAGGCGGCGCGGCGTCTGCGCGAGGCGGGCGTGACGCTGCTGCCGCACGCCGAGGTGCTGGAGGGCGCGGCGCAGGGCGCAGGCGTGACGCTGCGCCTGGCGTCGGGCGAGGACGTGCGCGCCGACCTGGTTGTGGAGTGCGTGGGCAGCGAGGTGGACGACGAGCTGGCGCGCGCCTCCTCCCTGGAGACGCACCCCGAGCTCGGCGGCCTGCTCGTCAACGCAGAGCTGCAGGTGCGTCCGTCTGCCCCCCGCACTGCACGATCGTGTGTTCCTCTACCGGTTGAACTATCTGAACTATCCGTATCTGTTGCTTGTATTGTAATGGTAAGATGTGTGTGTGATGGCAGGCGCGCACGGACGTGTACGCGGCGGGCGACGTGGCTTGCTTCTACGACGTGGTGCTGGGTCGGCGTCGCGTGGAACACCACGACCACGCCGTGGTGTCGGGCCGCTTGGCGGGCGAAAACATGGCCGCCGTCAACCCGCCCAAGCACTACATGCACCAGAGCATGTTCTGGAGCGACCTCGGCCCGCAGCTCGGCTACGAGGTGAGTGCCGCCCCGGCGCTAGCCCCGCCCTCCCCGGCCCGCGCCACTCACGGCCCTCTGCCCGCAGGCTATCGGCATCATCGACTCGCGGCTGCCCACCGTGGGCGTGTTCTCGGCGGACGCGGTCGTCGACAGCGCGGCCAGCGCGGCCAGCGCGCCGGCCGAGGCGGCGGCGGCGGAGGGTTCGGACGCCGAGCCCGCCTTGCTGCCGGACGCCGACCCGGCCGCGCTGCGGGCGCCGGACGACGCCAGCGCGCGGCGCTACGAGCGCGGCGTCGTGTTCTACCTGCGCGACAAGCGCGTGGTGGGCGTGCTGCTGTGGAACCTCTTCAACCGCATGCACGTGGCGCGCCAGGTCAGTGCCGTGTGTGTGTATGTGCGTCTGTGTGCGTGCGTGTGAGCGAGGGTCTGACGCGCGCCGCTCGTGTGTGCAGGTGCTGGCGCAGGGCGAGTTCGAGGACCTGTTCGAGGTGGCCAAGCTGTTCTCGTTGCATGAGGACGAATAGTATTAGTGGCGGACGGCGGCGACGGCATTTATATCTTATAACTTTGTACATAACTATTATAAAACAATTAAATGATCTAGATAATACGCATACATTTTTATTTCACCGATGGTAAAGAAATGGAAGAGGTTTTCATAAACCGGAACAGTGCCTTTGGAAGCCACAATTCAGCCACGAGAGCAGAGGCGTCTCTAGCCCTTGTGGCGCCCGTGTGCAACCAGTACCCTGGCGCCCTCTAGTAGGAGCGGGGTCAAAATGGAATACTAACAGTTATATTTTCAAACGGAAACTCGGATGCAAATGGTGCAATTTTAAATGATGTCGGGAAGCAAAACGTTTTTTAGGAAGGAAGGGGTTATAAGAATAAAAAAATCACAACTTTGTAGTTCTTTCAAAAATATTTAATTTAAAAACTATTATACACCATTATTTTTAGGTCGTTCTGGAACCGAATACCATTAACTCGATCATCGAACTCGAAACGATTGGGACTATTTTTTTCAAAAAGTAACAATAAAAAAAAACACGAAAAAATAAATTTAATGTTTTTTTTTGTGAAATAATGAGAACTCAAATGCATATGTGTGTGTAAAACGTATCCACGATCGGCAACACATGTGAACGATACCCATTGAAAAATTCATTCATCGATCGATTCTCATTTTTAAACCGACTTCAAAAAAAGGAGGAGGTTTCTCAATTCGACCGTATATATATATATTTTTTTTTATGTGTGTTCGCGGATAACTTCGTCGTTTATGAACCGATTTTGATAATTTTTCTTTTGTTGGAAAGGAGATACTTCAAGGGTGGTCCCATGATAAGGAAACCGGGATCTGATGATGGCTTCCAAGAGAAATTGAGGGGAGCTTTCAAAAATTGTAGTGGCGACTAGTGCGTTTGTAAATTTTTTGATTAAGTATTTTAAAGCACTATAATTTAAAGAAAGTCTGGAATCGCTCTGATGATGGAACCGAAAGACAGTCGAGGGAACTCCTCAACGGTTTACAGCAGTCACCTTGTGTTTGGGTTTGATTAATTTGTATTGATGAGAAATGTGCACCTAGATGGGTTGTGACTGTCATAAGGGGTCTGATGATGAAGACAAAGGACAGTTAAGGGAACTCCTCAACTGTTTACAGTAGCTACCTTGCGTTTGGATTTAATTCATGTATATTGATCAAAACTTTGCACCCATCTGGGTTACAAGTGCCATTACAGGTCTGATGATGAAAACTATTTCTATGGAATATTGCAACTAAAAATAAAAAATAAAAAAATTAATAATAAAAATAATTTTAGCTTCAGAAGTCGGTGACAAAAAACTGAATCAAATATACAAAAGTCACCGACTTCTGAAGCTAAAATTATTTTTCACTTTTTTTGTGTTTTGGAGTCGGTTTTATTTTTTGCAAAAAAGTTTTTTTTATAGGGGTAGTTCGGTGAGTGCAATATCGTCAGGACGTCGGCGGACGCCTAGTTATGTCTAAAAGTGCTGAAAACAGCTTCAAAATCGCACGTCTAGAACCGAAAATATTCACGTTTTTGCTATAAACTATGTTCCTAAGGTGGATTTGGGTACCTACAGAAACTAACTGAAAAAACTATTTTTTGAAAATGTACAAGTTTTATTTGAGCTAGGCGGGCGAGCGAGGTCTCAAAAGAAGCGGCTCGTCGCGGGCTAGCTAATTACGAAATAAAACAGGGTGGGTGCCGAATAAAATTTTTGAGTTTTGGTCAAAAAACCAGTTTTTGAACCAAAAAATTTAGGATTTCAGCCTCCAACCTGGGCGCCGGCGCACGGAACGCGGACCAGAACACAGGGATGAAGGGTGAGTACTATTGCAACTATAATTTGAAAGAAAATTTGGAAAAACACAAAATTTTGATGAGTTTTTGTAAAAAATTCGAAAAATTTCTAAGGGTGGTTAGGGAAGTTTTTTATAGGGGTGGTTCGGTGAGTGCAATATCGTCAGGACGTCGGCGGACGCCTAGTTTTGTCTAAAAATGCTGAAAACAGCTTCAAAATCGCACGTCTAGAACCGAATATATTCACTTTTTTATTAAAAACTATCTTCATATGGTGGATTTAGGTACTTACAGAGACTAAGAGAAAAAACTGTTTTTTGAAAATTTACAAGTTTTATTTGAGCTAGGCGGGCGAGCGAGGTCTCAAAAGAAGCGGCTCGTCGCGGGCTAGCTAATTACGAAATAAAACAGGGTGGGTGCCGAATAAATTTTTTGAGTTTTGGCCAAAAAACTAGTTTTTGAACCAAAAAATTTAGGGTTTCAACCTCCAACCTGGGCGCCGGCTCACGGAACGCGGACCAGAACACAGGGATGAAGGGTGAGTACTATTGCAACTACAATTTGAAATAAAATTTGGAAAAACACTAAATTTTGATGAGTTTTTGCAGAAAATTCGAAAAATTTCTAAGGGTGGTTAGGGAAGTTTTTTATAGGGGTTGTTCGGTGAGTGCAATATCGTCAGGACGTCGGCGGACGCCTAGTTTTGTCTAAAAATGCTGAAAACAGCTTCAAAATCGCACGTCTAGAACCGAAAATATTCACTTTTTTATTAAAAACTATCTGGTTAGGTTAGGTTAGGTTAGGTTGCCGCCGGGCAGGCCACGTGATGAAGGGGGGGAAGTGCAATCCCCCCCCTAAGCGTGGCAAAGCGCAGGCGCCGACCGGGCCTGCACCTGCTGCTGCCGCTAACGCCGCCGTTCCTGCGGCGGCTGCGGAGGAGAGTGCGATGTCCGACTGATGGCCAGGGTCGAACATCGCATCCTTCAGGCGAACGCCAACCACTGCAGGACAGCCCAGGATCTGCTGATGCAGACCATGGCTGAGTGGTTGGTGGACTTGGCGGTGGTCGCCGAACCCTACTCGGTCCCTGGCCGTTGGCTGGGCGACCGGGACGGCTTAGTGGCGTTGGTGGCGCGGTCTTCCACGGACTCCCCTCCCCTCTCGCTCTTAGAGAGGGGACCGGGATACGTGGCCGCCGCGTGGGGAGAGATAGCGATGGTGGGGGTGTATTTCTCCCCAAACCGCCCTCTCTCGGACTTTGAGGATTTCCTCGAGATCCTCACTGCTGTCGTAGGGAGGGCGGCGCCACGCCAGGTCGTGGTGCTCGGCGACCTAAACGCCAAGTCGGTGGCCTGGGGCAACCCGGCCGTCGGGTGCAACGTCCGGGGACGCGCCGTCGAGTTTTGGGCGGCCTCGTGCGGTGTGTCCCTCCTCAACAGGGGGGCGGTCCACACGTGTGTGCGGCAACAGGGTGGGTCGGTGGTGGACGTGTCGTTTGCCACCCCCGCGCTAGCCGCCCGCATCGTGAACTGGCGGGTGGAGCTGGTGGAGACCTTGTCGGACCACCGTTATGTGCGGTTCGACATCTCCACACAGCGGGGAGGGGGGACGGCCCGCGCTGGGCAATCTCCCTTCCCGCGGTGGGCACTCACCCGCCTGGACCGGGAGGCAGCCAAGGAGGCCGCCTTCCTCCAGGACTGGCTGTCGCCTCCCCCTGTCGAGGAGGTCCCGGACGTTGACGCCGCAGCGGTCCGGCTACGGCGGTCTTTGACCGAGGTGTGCAACTCCAGCATGCCTCGGTCTCGCCGTCCGCCTCCCCGTCGTGCCGTGTACTGGTGGACGGAGGAGCTGGCGGGGCTCCGGGCCACCTGCGTGGCGGCCAGAAGGGCCTACGCGCGAAGCTGACGGCGCAGCGCCCAGAACCGAGTCCGGGCAGAGGAGGACCGCCTTTACGCCTCTTACCGAGAGGCTACGGCGGCCCTCAAGTCTGCAATGGGCGCTGCGCAGGACTCGGCGAGGGCCGAGATGCTGGAGGGTCTCGACAGGGACCCCTATGGGCGACCATATAAGGCGGCGCGAAACCAGCTCCGCCCCTATGGTCCCCCACTGTCGGAGACCCTCGAGCCGGCATTGTTGGATGGGGTGGTCCGGTCCCTGTTTCCACGCAGGACCGACTTCGCCCCTCCAACAATGGATCCCCCGCAAGGGGCGACTCCACCGGAGGTGGAGGTGCCCCCGGTCACGGCGGCGGAATTCTACGCGGGGGTATTGAGCCTCCGCGCGAAGAAGACCGCCCCCGGTCCGGACGGCGTCCCTGCACGGGTGGTGGCGATTGCCGCCTCCCAAATGGAGGACAGGTTTCGGGACCTCTTCAGCGCGTGTTTTACGGCTGGGAGGTTCCCGAAACTCTGGAAGGAGGGGCAATTGTGCCTCCTCCGGAAGGAGGGACGCCCGCTGGACTCCCCCTCGGCATACCGGCCCATCGTTTTGCTCGATGAGGTCGGTAAATTGTTCGAGGGGATTGTCGCCGGGAGGCTGGATAGCCATTTGCGGGGGATCGGCCCGGATCTGTCGGACGCCCAGTACGGTTTCCGTCGTGGGCGTTCGACGATCGACGCGCTGGCCCTTCTGAAGGGCCAGGTGAAGGAGGCGGTGGAGGCGGGGGACGGGGTGCTGGCGGTGTCATTCGACATTGCCAACGCCTTCAACTCCGTCCCCCACTCGACGATATTGGAGGCGCTCCGGTATCACGGAGTGCCCCAATATCTGCGGAGCCTCCTGGCCGACTACTTGGAGGACCGCGAGGTCCTCCTCGTGGATAAGTCGGCCACCGTGAGGCGGTACGGCGCAGAGTCCGGTGTTCCACAGGGATCGGTCCTGGGGCCCCCCTTGTGGAACATCGGATTCGACTGGCTCCTGCGGGGAGTCCTCCTCCCGGGCACGAGTGTCATCTGCTACGCGGATGACACTCTGCTCACTGCACGGGGGAGGAACTTTGCCGACGCGGCCATTCTGGCCTCGGCTGGCGGATCCTTGGTGGCAGAGAGGATCCGCCGCCTGGGATTGAGGGTGGCGCTGCACAAAACGGAGGCCGTGTTCTTTCGCGGTCCCCGGCAGCGCTGCCCTGCCGACGCCCACATCGTCGTGGAGGGCGTCCGCATAGAGGTCCAGCCTCAGATGAAATATCTGGGGCTGGTGCTGGACGACAGGTGGCGCTTCGGCCCGCATTTCAGCGGGCTGTCGACGCGCCTGTTGAAGGCCGCGGACGCCCTCTCGTGGCTCCTCCCGAATCTGGGGGGGCCCAAGGCGAAATGCCGGCGCCTCTATGCCGGCATTTTGCGGAGCATGGCCCTATATGGGGCTCCCATCTGGGCGGACTCCCTCCATAGGAGGGAGAATGCTACCGCCATCCGCAGGCCCCAACGGGCCATTGCACAGCGGGTGGCGAGGGCTTACCGCTCAGTGGGATTTTCGGCGGCGTGCGCTCTGGCCGGCACCCCACCTTGGGAGTTGGAGGCATGGGTGCTCGCCAGAGTGTACGAATGGACGGCGCGCCGAAAGGCGCTCGGGGAGCGCCCCATGGGCGAAGAGCGGGAGGCGGTGCGGCGAGAGGCCAGGGACGCCATCGTCCTCCATTGGTCGGAGGACCTCGCCAACGCCGGCTTTGGTCGCCGGACGTTGGACGCGCTCGGTCCGGTCCTGCGGGGCTGGCTCGAGCGGTCCCACGGTTTCCTCTCCTTCCGTCTGGTGCAGGTGTTATCCGGGCATGGTTGCTTCGGATCGTACCTGCATCGGATCGGGAGGGAGGAAACCCCGGCGTGCCACAACTGCGGCGCGGCGGAGGACACGGCGCAGCACACCTTCGAGGTGTGCCCGGCGTGGTCCGAGCTGCGCCGCGGTCTGACCGCGGTGGTCGGACCGGACCTCTCGCTTCCCGGCGTGGTCGACGCCATGCTGGGGAGCGAGGAGGCCTGGTCAGCGGTAGCCTCCTTTTGCGAGGAAGTCATCTCGCAAAAGGAGGAGGCGGAGCGGGCGCGGGAGGACGATCCTCTCGCTGCGCCGCTCCGCAGACGAAGAAGGGGGAGAAGGCGTCGTGCCCTCCCTCCTCACGGTGACGGGCGGGCGATAGGCGCGGGGGTGCCTTCGCCCGCATTGCACCCGTCACCTTCGTCGGTCATTCCCGACCCCCCGCACCCGTGAGGGTGTGAGGGGTCTGCCTTTCAATCGTCGGCGGAGGACTGGAAGTAAAGGCTTTGCCGGTTTCCCAGTCCCCCGCCACTCTGACGAAGCGGGAATGCGCTGGGTCGTTTTAGTGGGTATACCGGGTCCGCCCGGGGAGTCCCACATACCCCTCCTGTCCCCCGACGGGAGGGTATGCGTAATGCATTTTAGGTTAGGTTAGGTTGCGTAGTGTTCCGCGCGCCCCCCTAATGGCGTACCGGGGGGAGGACACCTCACTCCCCCCGCAGACTTGAGGAGGCCCGCGGAAGCGGGCCGGCACTAGCCGGGGATCGTGGAAGGCGCACTAGTTCCCATGATCCCCGGTGCAAGTGTGGGAAGGGAACACCGGGGTGGTTTTTAGTCGGTTAGAGTCCGACAGACCCCTCCGCCCGCCCCAGGGCGGAGGACATCCGTGTGGATTTTCCACCCCGGAAACAAAAAAAAAAAAAAAAAAAAAGGTTAGGTTAGGTTAGGTTGGGGTGCTAGGTCAGAAAACCTCCTAGGGGGCCCAGTGGCTGCCGGTCCTTCTCGATACGTCTGGAGGGAACAGCAGCTGCTGTGGACGGTGCACCCTGGGCGCGGCAGTATCCGTCCCCGATGAATGAGAAGAGATTCTTATTCCTCGGGGAACGTTACTGTCGTGGCCGATATTCTGACACGGGAGGGGGTCCTATTTGGACTGCGCTGTTCCGCGTGACCCTCTGAAAAGCAGAGGGCACAGCGGAGGAGCAAGGGCGGGCTCGGTGTGCACTCACCCTGCCTCCGAGCAGACAGAGAAGGATTCCATCCTTCACTGTCTCCGCCGATCTCGTAATCCCATCGTCGACGTCTCGCGGCTTCGATAGGGACCGAGGGTCTTGGCTTAACCGCCCGGACCGCGAGGTAGAAAACCTCTATAAAAAGTTACCCCGAATCCCAAGCGGCGGCGCACCGCGAAGGGATGTATGGCTGACGGGAGATCTCATGGATCAATCAGTCGTTAGTGCGACCCTCGTTCACTCCTCGAAGTTCTCGGGGAGTGAATGAAGAAAAAAGGGCTGGGATGTATCGTCGTGTACCGTGCGATGGCTCACGGAGTGGGCTCATCGGACGGTACGTGATCATGGCATTCATCGCCTTCTGGTACGCGTCTGCCCATCAGACGTGACTGTGAGGGTGATGGGACAGCCATAGGGTATAAAAAGGGGGGGGGGGAATGATGAAGTAGGAGGATAGGGACCACACCCTTCAAAGGAAAACAAAAATAATGAAAAAGACGAATTGCAATAAAGTACCCCAGGGCGGTACCAGCTGCTCAGCAGCTGGAGAATCCGCCACGACCCCTTCCGGGTCGTCATGCCCACCGTATTCTGGGGAGGGCAGCAACCGTCTTCCACTTGCCGATGGCAACAAGAGCCGAGGAGGCTCCTCGAGATCGAGGTCTTTTGAAGACCTCATCTCCTTTAATTTTAGAACGGACGCAGTGTCGGACTCTGGCGCTGCGTCACTGAGAAGTTTATGTTCCCCAGCGGAGCCACGTGTGGTTCTGGAGAGGGTGAATGTGTTGTCGGAGGTCGACAACACACCGCAAGCAGTTGCGGCCTCTCCCTCCAAGTTTTGGGGGAAACGGCCGCGTGCCTGTGAGTCGGAAGCGGGTTCGGCGGGTTTGTCGTCTAGCGAGGAGGACCTGCTGGCCCCCAAGGTGCCGACGGCCAGGAGGGGCGGACGACGCGGGATACCTTCCGGACCGAGCTCTCCGGCAGCGTCCCGTGACTCCCTGAGCCGCTTTCTGAAGCGGCCCGATATGCCGGTAGCCAGTGGAGCAAGCGACTCCGACGGGGCAATGCAGGTGGAGCAGGCTGAAACCTCCACTGCATTGGTGAGCACCAAAGCGGAGCTCAATGCCGCGAGGCGGGAGGGCCGGAAGGCTATAGCGACCGATGAGGTCGCTGAAATGGCCCGGCAAGCAAGGGAGAGGAGGTTGCAGACCGCCGCCGTTGCCCCTGAAGGCCTGACGGCAGAGGCGCTCAGCCGACAAGTTCTGGACGGCGTGGACGTTGTCCTGAAGGTGGCTACGAAATCGGGCAACCTGAAGGGCACGTTCACGCGGGCTCTGAAGGAGGCGGCAGACGGCATCAGGGAGGCGGTTGAAGTCCTCCTTGACCGAACAACCTCGGAGGAGACGGTAAAACTCCAAGAGGAAAATAACCGTCTCCACACGAGGCTGGAGGAGCTTCAACGGGAGGTGAGCGCCCTGAGGGCGGACTTCAGCCGGCAGCAGGGTGCGACGACTACAGACAGTCGTGCCCAGCCACAGAACGGGTCTTTGGGGGAAGACCAATTCAACCGGCTGCTGAGCATAATGACCGCCCGCCTGGACAGCATAGAGCCCAGGCTCAACCCCCCTATTAACCTTCGCCCACCGCTGGCAGCAGATAGGCGAAGGAAGGAGGCGGAGCCCGCTGCAGCAACGGCTGGGCCGACGTGGGCACAGGTGGCTAAAGCGCCACCTGCGCCAAAAAAGCTCACGCAGGCGGCCAAAACGCCCTCGCAGGCGGCCAAAAAACCGTTGCAGGTGGCCGCGGGGCCCTCGCAGGCAGCCAAGAGGCCACCAGCCAGGAGGCCCTCGCAGGCGGCCGGGAAGCCCTCGCAAGTGGCCACAAAGACCACAGAAGGGGCCCAAAACTCAAACATGCAGGGGCATGACCCGGCTCCCAACGAGGGTTGGAAGACGGCCGAAGGCCGCAAGAAGAGGCGGAAGAGGGGCCGCAAGGCCAAGAACGCACCGGGCTCAAGGGGGCAGGCCCCACGAATCCGCATCCCTCGCTCCGAGGCTGTAGTGGTCACGCTGCAGCCCGAAGCCAAAGAGCGGGGGGTGACTTACCAGAAGGTACTGGCGGAGGCGAGGGGCAAGCTGGCCTTCGCCGATTTCGGCACCCCAGACGGCTTCCGTTTCAGGACGGCGGCCACGGGGGCCAAAATGTTTGAGTTGGCGGGGGCCAGCAGTGCCGAGAGGGCGGACTTCAGCCGGCAGCAGGGTGCGACGACTACAGACAGTCGTGCCCAGCCACAGAACGGGTCTTTGGGGGAAGACCAATTCAACCGGCTGCTGAGCATAATGACCGCCCGCCTGGACAGCATAGAGCCCAGGCTCAACCCCCCTATTAACCTTCGCCCACCGCTGGCAGCAGATAGGCGAAGGAAGGAGGCGGAGCCCGCTGCAGCAACGGCTGGGCCGACGTGGGCACAGGTGGCTAAAGCGCCACCTGCGCCAAAAAAGCTCACGCAGGCGGCCAAAACGCCCTCGCAGGCGGCCAAAAAACCGTTGCAGGTGGCCGCGGGGCCCTCGCAGGCAGCCAAGAGGCCACCAGCCAGGAGGCCCTCGCAGGCGGCCGGGAAGCCCTCGCAAGTGGCCACAAAGACCACAGAAGGGGCCCAAAACTCAAACATGCAGGGGCATGACCCGGCTCCCAACGAGGGTTGGAAGACGGCCGAAGGCCGCAAGAAGAGGCGGAAGAGGGGCCGCAAGGCCAAGAACGCACCGGGCTCAAGGGGGCAGGCCCCACGAATCCGCATCCCTCGCTCCGAGGCTGTAGTGGTCACGCTGCAGCCCGAAGCCAAAGAGCGGGGGGTGACTTACCAGAAGGTACTGGCGGAGGCGAGGGGCAAGCTGGCCTTCGCCGATTTCGGCACCCCAGACGGCTTCCGTTTCAGGACGGCGGCCACGGGGGCCAAAATGTTTGAGTTGGCGGGGGCCAGCAGTGCCGAGAGGGCGGACTTCAGCCGGCAGCAGGGTGCGACGACTACAGACAGTCGTGCCCAGCCACAGAACGGGTCTTTGGGGGAAGACCAATTCAACCGGCTGCTGAGCATAATGACCGCCCGCCTGGACAGCATAGAGCCCAGGCTCAACCCCCCTATTAACCTTCGCCCACCGCTGGCAGCAGATAGGCGAAGGAAGGAGGCGGAGCCCGCTGCAGCAACGGCTGGGCCGACGTGGGCACAGGTGGCTAAAGCGCCACCTGCGCCAAAAAAGCTCACGCAGGCGGCCAAAACGCCCTCGCAGGCGGCCAAAAAACCGTTGCAGGTGGCCGCGGGGCCCTCGCAGGCAGCCAAGAGGCCACCAGCCAGGAGGCCCTCGCAGGCGGCCGGGAAGCCCTCGCAAGTGGCCACAAAGACCACAGAAGGGGCCCAAAACTCAAACATGCAGGGGCATGACCCGGCTCCCAACGAGGGTTGGAAGACGGCCGAAGGCCGCAAGAAGAGGCGGAAGAGGGGCCGCAAGGCCAAGAACGCACCGGGCTCAAGGGGGCAGGCCCCACGAATCCGCATCCCTCGCTCCGAGGCTGTAGTGGTCACGCTGCAGCCCGAAGCCAAAGAGCGGGGGGTGACTTACCAGAAGGTACTGGCGGAGGCGAGGGGCAAGCTGGCCTTCGCCGATTTCGGCACCCCAGACGGCTTCCGTTTCAGGACGGCGGCCACGGGGGCCAAAATGTTTGAGTTGGCGGGGGCCAGCAGTGCCGAGAGGGCGGACTCTCTAGCTGCAAAGCTTAGGGACGTCCTCAACCCCGAGGAGGCCCGGGTGTCCAGGCCCATTAAAACGGCTGAGGTGCGGGTCGATGGGCTGGACGACTCCGTGACCCCAGTGGAGGTGGTGGCGGCCATAGCCCGGAGCGGCGGATGCCCGCCAGAAAATGTGCGGGCGGGCGACATCCGCGTCAATGCTGGCGGGCTTGGCACCATCTGGGTGCGGTGTCCGGTGGCTGCGGCGAAGAAGGTCGCCGACGCGGGACGTTTGCTGGTGGGCTGGGTGTCAGCGAGGGTTAAACTCCTGACACCCAGGGCCTTGCAGTGCTATCGGTGCCTGGAGAAAGGCCACGTCCGGGCACTGTGCACTGCCGAAACAGACCGCAGCGATTTGTGCTATCGCTGCGGTCAGCCCGGGCATAAGGCGTCCCAGTGCTCCGCGGAACCAAACTGCAGCCTCTGTACAGCTGCAGGAAAGTCCGCGGGGCACAGCATAGGTGGCAACGCTTGCGGCGCGCCCAGAAAGCGCAGCAAGCGGTGGACGAGACCTGCGGGGGCCGCACCCCCTAGCACCTCTTTGGCCGACTCCCGGCCTGTGGCTGGAAACGCCGAGGAAATGGAGTGCCAGTGATGGCGCTCCGTTTCCTCCAGGCGAATATCAACCACTGCACCAGAGCTCAGGATCTCTTGGTCCTGAGCATGGCGGAGTGGTTGATAAATGTGGCGGTGGTCGCTGAGCCGTATTTCGTCCCCCCCCGGGAAAACTGGGCGGGGGATCTGGACGGCCTGGTGGCCATCATCGGCGCGACTCTTGTCGACGTATCCCGGGGTCACGGTTGGGTTGCCGCCCTTGTGAACGGGATCGTCACGATCGGGGCATACTTTTCGCCCAACAGGAGTCTCGCCGACTTTGAGAGTTTCCTTGTCGAGTTGGGAGCCGTCGTCGGCCGGTCTCACCCTCGGCCCGTTTTGCTTCTCGGTGATCTGAACGCCAAATCCGCGGCGTGGGGATCCCCGGTCACAGACCCGAGAGGCGACGTGCTAGAGGAGTGGGCCGTTACGACGGGCCTGGCCGTCTTGAATCGGGGATCGGCATACACGTGTGTGCGGCAGCGGGGTGGGTCCATAGTGGACGTCTCGTTCGCCAGTCCCGCTGTCGCGCACCGCGTTCACGATTGGCACGTGGAAGAGGAGGTGGAGACGCTATCGGATCACCGATACATACGCTTCGACGTCTCCACCCAGACCGCTGGAGGTCGTAGCCAATCGGCCCCCCGAAGAGACGGCCCGCGTTGGGCGTTGAAACGCCTCGACAAGGAAGCTCTCGAGGAAGCCACCATCGTCCAAGCCTGGATCCGGGAGTCGGCTACCGTCGGTCCCGTCGACGTCGAACAGGAGGCGCAGTGGTTTAACGGCGCGATGACGCAAATCTGCGACGCGTCCATGCCACGCGTCTCCTCTCTGTCCGCAAGGCGCCGCGTGTACTGGTGGTGCGTCGAGGTCGAGCGGTTGCGCGTCGAGTGCGCAGCCGCCAGACGCCCGTACACGCGGTGTCGGAGAAGACGTCTGCGGGATCCCGACGAAGAAGCCGCGCTGTATGAGGTGTACAGCGCGGCGAAGGAGGCTCTGTGGCTGGCCATCGGCGAGTCGAAGAAGCGCTCCAGAGAGGAGCTGCTGGCGACCCTAGACGGGGATCCGTGGGGGCGCCCTTACCGCACGGTCCGAGGGAAACTTCGGCCATGGGCGCCCCCGCTAACGGAAGGGCTCGAGCCAGAGTTTCTGGAGCGAGTGGTCTCGGCTCTCTTCCCTGACAGAGCCGAGCACGAGCCACCGCCGATGGCTCTGCCCACAGCTGCAGAGCCGGAAGAAGAAGAGGAGAGCGAAACCGTCCCAGAGGTGACACAGGCGGAGATGAGCGCGGTCGTGATGCGGCTCCGGGCAAAAAACACTGCTCCGGGGCCCGACGGAGTGCCTGGCCGCGCTCTAGTACTCGCCTTGAAGGAGCTGGAGCCCCCACTGAGGGGACTCTTCTCGGCGTGCCTTGAGCAGGGTCAGTTCCCTACGAGGTGGAAGGCTGGTCGACTGGTCCTGCTCAAGAAGGCGGGGCGCCCGGCGGATTCGTCGTCCGCTTATCGGCCCATAGTGCTGCTGGACGAGGCGGGCAAGTTGCTCGAGCGAGTAATCGCAGATCGCCTCGTCAGCCACTTGTGTACAGAGGGGCCGAACCTGGACGACAGCCAGTTTGGCTTCCGGCGTGGGCGCTCTACCATCGACGCCATAATGAGAGTTAGAGTCCTGGCGGAGGAAGCGGTGTCCCGGGGTGGGGTGGTGCTGGCGGTGTCCTTGGACATCTCCAACGCGTTCAACACCCTGCCCTGGAGTTGCATCAGGGAGGCCCTGCGATACCATCGGGTGCCTCCCTACCTCCGCAACATTGTGGGGGCTTATCTGTCCGGAAGGTGTGTCACCTACATGGGACGCGACGGCGCGGGCCGTCGCGAGATGTCGTGCGGTGTTCCGCAGGGGTCGGTTCTGGGCCCACCCCTGTGGAACATCGGATACGACTGGGTTTTGCGGTGCGAGCTCCCGCCGGGAGTGAACCTGACGTGTTATGCGGACGACACGCTGGTCACGGCTCGGGGGAGCTCGTACAGGGAAGCAGCGTTGCTGGCTACGGCTGCGGTCTCGCAGGTGGTGAGCCGCATACGACGCCTGGGCCTGGAGGTGGCCCTCAACAAGTCGGAGGCCATTGCCTTTCATGGCCCCCGACGGGCACCGCCGCTGGGATCGCACATTGTGGTCGGGGGGGTCCGGATCGCTGTCGAGTCAACCATGAAATACCTGGGATTGGTGCTCGACAGCCGTTAGGACTTCGGCCCCCACTTTCAGCGGCTGGTGCCCAAGTTGATGGGCGCGGCGGGCGCGCTGTCAACGCTGCTTCCCAATCTGGGGGGCCCGAGCACCGCCTGTAGGCGGTTGTACGTAGGGATCGTGCGATCAATGGCCCTTTATGGGGCCCCGATATGGGCGACGGACCTGACGGCCCGCACTATCGCCGTTCTGCGCAGACCGCAGAGAGCGATGGCCGTCAGGGTCGTACGGGGATATCGCACGATCTCCTACGAGGCGGCTTGCGTACTGGCCGGATCCCCACCGTGGGACCTGGAGGCGAAGACCCTCGCGACGCTGTACCAGTGGCGCGAGGGGGCCAATCGTCGGGGCGAGAGACTGGTGGAGCGACAGATAACGCAGTACCGGTCTCAGCTCCGACAGGTCATGGTGGCGGAATGGCGGGGGAGGCTAGAGCTCCCTACCGCCGGCCTCGACACAATCGAGGCGATCCGGCCAGTACTCGACGACTGGCTCGGGAGGAAGCACGGCTCCCTGACGTTTCGGGCGACGCAGGTGCTCTCGGGGCACGGCTGCTTCGGGAAGTACTTGTGTCGCCTGAGCAGGGAGCCGGACGCCCGGTGCCATCACTGCGTCCACTGTCCGGAGGACACGGCGCGGCATACGCTGGCCGAGTGCGCCGCGTGGGATGACCCGCGCCGCGCCCTCGTCGCAGAGGTAGGAGGAGACCTGTCGCTGCCGACCGTCGTTCGCTCTATGGTTGGCAGCGCAGAGTCCTGGGACGCAGTGATTTCCTTCTGCGAAGCCGTCATGTCGCAGAAGGAGGCTGCGGAGAGGGAGAGGGAGATGACTAGCTCCCGCCCATCCCGCAGCAGACGCACCGGGCGTCGGCAGAGGGCGGATAACGCCCTCTTCCAGCCCCCTTAAATAGGTCCAGGGGCGACGGATTTGGGGACATCCGTCGCCCCCCATCGCAATGGACCCGAGATGGCGGCGCGTAGTGTTCCACGCGCGCCTCTCTTAGACGTAACGGGGGGAGTCTCACACCTCACTCCCCCCCGAGACGAGGCCCGCAGGTCGAGCGGGCCGGCACTAGTCCGGGGCAGCGGAAGTTGCATCAGATCCCGTTGCCCCCCGACGCAAGTGTGCGAGGGAACACCGGTGTGGTTTTAGTCAGTAGGAGTCTGACAGACCCCTCCGCCCTCCCCAGGGCGGAGGACATCCATCGAGGATTTCCACATCGAGAACAAAAAAAAAAAAAAAATTTGGGGTGCTAGGTCAGAAAACCTCCTAGGGGGCCCAGTGGCTGCCGGTCCTTCTCGATACGTCTGGAGGGAACAGCAGCTGCTGTGGACGGTGCACCCTGGGCGCGGCAGTATCCGTCCCCGATGAATGGGAAGAGATTCTTATTCCTCGGGGAACGTTACTGTCGTGGCCAATATTCTGACACGGTGGGGCGACTCCACGCGGCCCTCTGGGTCGCAGAGGGCGCAGTGGAGGAGCCAGGGCGGGCTCGGTGTGCCGCCGGGCGTTGGACGCGTCCGGCGTCCGGCGGCGCACCGAGCCCGCCGGTGGTTGGACCGGACCTCTCGCTTCCCGGCGTGGTCGATGCCATGCTGGGGAGCGGGGAGGCCTGGTCAGCGGTCGCCTCCTTTTGCGAATTCGCTCGCAAAGGGAGGAGGCGGAGCGCGCGCGGGGGGGCGATCCTCTTGTTGCGCCGCTCCGCAGCGGAGGAGCCGGGGTGGGCTCGGTGTGCCGCCGGGCGTTGGGCGCGCTCGGTCCGGTCTTACGGGGCCGGGCCAGGCGCGTCCGGCTTCCGGTGGCGCACCGAGCCCGCCGGTGGTCGGACCGGGCCCTCGCTTCCCGGCGTGGTCGATGCCATGCTGGGGGGCGGGGAGGCCTGGTCAGCGGTCGCCTCCTTTTGCGAGTTCGCTCGCAAAGGGAGGAGGCGGAGCGCGCGCGGGGGGGGCGACCCTCTCGCTGCGCCGCTCCGCAGCGGAAGGGGGAGAAGGCTTCGTGCCCTCCCTCCTCATGGTGACGGCGGGCGGCAGGCACGGGGGTGCCTTCGCCCGCATTGCACCCGTCACCTTAGCGGGTCATTCCGGCCCCCCACACCCGCGAGGGTGTGAGGGGTCGCCTTGCGGGGCAATCGTCGGCGGAGGACTGGTCGTTAAGGCTATGCCGGTTTCCCAGCCCCCGCCACTATGACGAAGCGGGAATGCGCTGGGTCGTTTTAGTGGGTATACCGGGTTTGGTTCGCCCGGGGAGTCCCACATACCCCTCCTGTCCCCCGATGGGAGGGTATGCGTAATTGCATTTTTTCCCAGCGTCAACAAAAAAAAAAAAAAAAAGGTTAGGTTGGGGTGCTAGGTCAGAAAACCTCCTAGGGGGCCCAGTGGCTGCCGGTCCTTCTCGATACGTCTGGAGGGAACAGCAGCTGCTGAGGACGGTACACCCTGGGCGCGGCAGTATCCGTCCCCGATGAATGGGAAGACATTCTTATTCCTCGGGGAACGTTACTGTCGTGGCCGATATTCTGACACGGTGGGGCGACTCCACGCGGCCCTCTGGGTCGCAGAGGGCGCAGTGGAGGAGGGCCGGCCACAACAGGCTGGGGCGAGCCCTGTGGCAGAGAGCGCTGCCTCGGCCCGGCCACAACAGGCTAAGGCGAGCCCTGTGGCAGAGGGCGCTGCCTCGGCCCGGCCACAACAGGCCAAGGCGAGGCCTGCAGCAGAGGGCCCCTCCTCCAACCTTGAGGATATCATCCGCAAGGTAGTAATGGAGGAGAGGGCCTTCACAAGAGCCTGCCTCGCAGGGATTGAGGACCGGCTCCTGCCGGAGAAGCGCCTCCGACCGCCGCTCGCGGCAGATAAGAGGCGGTCTGAGCCGGGGCCGTCCTCAACCCAGGCGGAGGAGAGGCGGTCTGAGCCGGGGCCGTCCTCCTCAACCCAGGCGGAAGATGCCCTTCTGCCTTCGACCACTCCGTCCAACGAGTGGACGAAAGTGGGCCGGAGGGGGAAGGGCAAAGGGAAGGGCAAGAGGTCGGCAGCGGCCGTCCCTGCCGTCCCTGCCGTCACCGCCACCCCCGCTCCCAGCCGGTCGCAGACGACCGGCAAGGGAAAGGGCAAGGGGAAAGGGAAGGGGAGAGGAAGAAGGGGGCAGTTGGTCCCCCCGAAAACCGCG
This sequence comes from Eurois occulta, assembly GCA_950022335.1. NCBI lineage: Eukaryota > Metazoa > Arthropoda > Insecta > Lepidoptera > Noctuidae > Eurois > Eurois occulta. Next base: position 23,958,739 of record OX465478.1, read on the forward strand.
GCCGTCGTGGTGACGCTCACCGCGGAGGCTGCGGGGCGAGGGGAGACTTACGCCTCCATCTTGGTGCGGGCGCGCGGCAACGCCGATCCCACTCAGCTGGGAATCGGCAGTGTGTCGTGCCGGCGGACGCAGACCGGGGCTCGAATATTCGAGTTCCCGGGGGCCGAGGGCAGCGCCCGCGCTGACCTCTTTGCAGCCAAGCTGCAGGAGGTCATCGCGGACTCTGCCAAGGTGGCCCGGCCGGTCAAGACGACGGCCATCGAGGTGACGGAGCTGGATGACTCCGTCACCAAGGAGGAGGTGGTGGCGGCGGTCGCAGCGGTGGGGGGCTGTGCCGCAGCGGCGGTCCAAGGCCGGGACATAAGGCCCGGCCGCGGCGGAATGGGCACTATCCGCCTCGAGTGCCCAATCGCAGCTGCCAAAGCCGTCCTTGCGAAAGGACGGCTTCAAGTCGGGTTCAGCTCGGGCGCAGTCCGGGCACTCGAGGACCAGCCGCTGCGGTGTTTCCGGTGCTTCGGCATCGGACACACCCGGCCCCTGTGTCCGTCCAAAGTGGACCGGTCGGACACTTGCTACCGCTGCGGCAAGGAGGGCCACAAAGCCGCCTCCTGCCAGGCCGCCACACCGCACTGCGCGGTGTGTGCCGCCAGTGGCCGCCGGGCAGGCCACGTCATGAAGGGGGGGAAGTGCAATCCCCCCCGTAAGCGTGGCAAAGCGCAGGCGCCGACCGGGCCTGCGCCTGCTGCTGCCGCTAACACCGCCGTTCCTGCGGCGGCTGCGGAGGAGGGTGCGATGTCCGACTGATGGACGGGGTCGAACATCGCATCCTTCAGGCGAACGCCAACCACTGCAGGACAGCCCAGGATCTGCTGATGCAGACCATGGCTGAGTGGTTGGTGGACTTGGCGGTGGTCGCCGAACCCTACTCGGTCCCTGGCCGTTGGCTGGGCGACCGGGACGGCCTGGTGGCGTTGGTGGCGCGGTCTTCCACGGACTCCCCTCCCCTCTCGCTCTTAGAGAGGGGATCGGGATACGTGGCCGCCGCGTGGGGAGAGATAGGGATAGTGGGGGTGTATTTCTCCCCAAACCGCCCTCTCTCGGACTTTGAGGATTTCCTCGAGATCCTCACTGCTGTCGTAGGGAGGGCGGCACCACGCCAGGTCGTGGTGCTCGGTGACCTAAACGCCAAGTCGGTGGCCTGGGGCAACCCGGCCGTCGGGTGCAACGTCCGGGGACGCGCCGTCGAGTTTTGGGCGGCCTCGTGCGGTGTGTCCCTCCTCAACAGGGGGGCGGTCCACACGTGTGTGCGGCAACAGGGCGGGTCGGTGGTGGACGTATCGTTTGCCACCCCCGCGCTAGCCGCCCGCGTCGTGAACTGGCGGGTGGAGCTGGTGGAGACCTTGTCGGACCACCGTTATGTGCGGTTCGACATCTCCACACAGCGGGGAGGGGGGACGGCCCGCGCTGGGCAATCTCCCTTCCCGCGGTGGGCACTCACCCGCCTGGACCAGGTGGTGGCAGCCAAGGAGGCCGCCTTCCTCCAGGACTGGCTGTCGCCTCCCCCTGTCGAGGAGGTCCCGGACGTTGACGCCGCAGCGGTCCGGCTACGGAGGTCCTTGACCGAGGTGTGCAACTCCAGCATGCCTCGGTCTCGCCGTCCGCCTCCCCGTCGTGCCGTTTATTGGTGGACGGAGGAGCTGGCGGGGCTCCGGGCCACCTGCGTGGCGGCCAGAAGGGCCTACGCGCGTAGCCGACGGCGCAGCGCCCAAAACCGAGTCCGGGCAGAGGAGGACCGCCTGTACGCCTCTTACCGAGAGGCTACGGCGGCCCTCAAGTCTGCAATGGGCGCTGCGCAGGACTCGGCGAGGGCCGAGATGCTGGAGGGTCTCGACAGGGACCCCCACTGTCGGAGACCCTCGAGCCGGCATTGTTGGATGGGGTGGTCCGGTCCCTGTTTCCACGCAGGACCGACTTCACCCCTCCAACAATGGATCCCCCGCAAGGGGCGACTCCACCGGAGGTGGAGGTGCCCCCGGTCACGGCGGCGGAATTCTACGCGGGGGTATTGAGCCTCCGCGCGAAGAAGACCGCCCCCGGTCCGGACGGCGTCCCTGCACGGGTGGTGGCGATTGCTGCCTCCCAAATGGAGGACAGGTTTCGGGACCTCTTCAGCGCGTGTTTTACGGCTGGGAGGTTCCCGAAACTCTGGAAGGAGGGGCAATTGTGCCTCCTCCGGAAGGAGGGACGCCCGGTGGACTCCCCCTCGGCATACCGGCCCATCGTTTTGCTCGATGAGGTCGGTAAATTGTTCGAGGGGATTGTCGCCGGGAGGCTGGATAGCCATTTGCGGGGGATCGGCCCGGATCTGTCGGACGCCCAGTACGGTTTCCGTCGTGGGCGTTCGACGATCGACGCGCTGGCCCTTCTGAAGGGCCAGGTGAAGGAGGCGGTGGAGGCGGGGGACGGGGTGCTGGCGGTGTCATTCGACATTGCCAACGCCTTCAACTCCGTCCCCCACTCGACGATATTGGAGGCGCTCCGGTACCACGGAGTGCCCCAATACCTGCGGAGCCTCCTGGCCAGCTACTTGGAGGGCCGAGAGGTCCTCCTAGTGGACAAGACGGCCACCGTGAGGCGGTACGGCGCAGAGTCCGGTGTTCCACAGGGGTCGGTCCTGGGGCCCCCCTTGTGGAACATCGGATTCGACTGGCTCCTGCGGGGAGTCCTCCTCCCGGGCACGAGTGTCATCTGCTACGCGGATGACACTCTGCTCACTGCCCGGGGGAGGAACTTTGCCGACGCGGCCATTCTGGCCTCGGCTGGCGGGTCCTTGGTGGCAGAAAGGATCCGCCGCCTGGGATTGAGGGTGGCGCTGCATAAAACGGAGGCCGTGTTCTTCCGCGGTCCCCGGCAGCGCTGCCCTGCCGACGCCCACATCGTCGTGGAGGGCGTCCGTATAGGGGTCCAGCCTCAGATGAAATATCTGGGGCTGGTGCTGGACGACAGGTGGCGTTTCGGCCCGCACTTCAGCGGGCTGTCGACGCGCCTGTTGAAGGCCGCGGGCGCCCTCTCGTGGCTCCTCCCAAACCTGGGGGGGCCCAAGGCGAAATGCCGGCGCCTCTATGCCGGCATTTTGCGGAGCATGGCCCTATATGGGGCCCCCATTTGGGCGGACTCCCTCCACAGGAGGGAGAATGCCACCGCCATCCGCAGGCCCCAGCGGGCCATTGCACAGCGGGTGGCGAGGGCCTACCGCTCGGTGGGCTTCTCGGCGGCGTGCGCTCTGGCGGGCACCCCTCCATGGGAACTGGAGGCTTGGGTGCTCGCGAGAGTGTACGAGTGGACGGCGCACCGGAAGGCGCTCGGGGAGCGCCCCGTCGCCGAGGAGCGGGAGGCCGTGCGGCAGGAGGCGAGGGATGCCATCGTCCACCATTGGACGGAGGACCTCGCCAACGCCGCCTTTGGCCGCCGGACGTTGGACGCGCTCGGTCCGGTCCTGCGGGGCTGGCTCGAGCGGTCCCACGGTTTCCTCTCTTTCCGTCTGGTGCAGGTGTTATCCGGGCATGGTTGTTTCGGATCGTACCTGCACCGGATCGGGAGGGAGGAAACCCCGGCGTGCCACGACTGCGGCGCGGCGGAGGACACGGCGCAGCATACCCTCGAGGTGTGCCCGGCGTGGTCCGAGCTGCGCCGCGGTCTGACCGCGGTGGTCGGACCAGACCTCTCGCTTCCCGGCGTGGTCGACGCCATGCTGGGGAGCGAGGAGGCCTGGTCAGCGGTAGCCTCCTTTTGCGAGGACGTAATCTCGCAAAAGGAGGAGGCGGAGCGGGCGCGGGAGGACGATCCTCTCGCTGCGCCGCTCCGCAGGCGAAGAAGGGGGAGAAGGCGTCGTGCCCTCCCTCCTCATGGTGACGGGCGGGCGACAGGCGCGGGGGTGCCTTCGCCCGCATTGCACCCGTCACCTTCGTCGGTCATTCCCGACCCCCCGCACCCGTGAGGGTGTGAGGGGTCTGCCTTTCAATCGTCGGCGGAGGACTGGAAGTAAAGGCTTTGCCGGTTTCCCAGTCCCCCGCCACTCTGACGAAGCGGGAATGCGCTGGGTCGTTTTAGTGGGTATACCGGGTCCGCCCGGGGAGTCCCACATACCCCTCCTGTCCCCCGACGGGAGGGTATGCGTAATGCATTTTTTCCCAGCGTCAACAAAAAAAAAAAAAAAAAAGGTTAGGTTAGGTTAGGTTAGGTTCGTTCGTACCTGCACCGGATCGGGAGGGAGGAAACCCCGGCGTGCCACGACTGCGGCGCGGCGGAGGACACGGCGCAGCATACCCTCGAGGTGTGCCCGGCGTGGTCCGAGCTGCGCCGCGGTCTGACCGCGGTGGTCGGACCAGACCTCTCGCTTCCCGGCGTGGTCGACGCCATGCTGGGGAGCGAGGAGGCCTGGTCAGCGGTGGCCTCCTTTTGCGAGGACGTAATCTCGCAAAAGGAGGCAGCGGAGCGCGCGCGGGAGGACGATCCTCTCGCTGCGGCGCTCCGCAGACGAAGACGAGGGAGAAGGCGTCGTGCCCTCCCTCCTAATGGTGACGGGCGGGCGGCAGGCACGGGGGTGCCTTCGCCCGCATTGCACCCGTCACCTTCGTCGGTCATTCCCGACCCCCCACACCCGTGAGGGTGTGAGGGGTCTGTGCCTTTCAATCGTCGGCGGAGGACTGGAAGTAAAGGCTGTGCCGGTTTCCCAGTCCCCCGCCACTCTGACGAAGCGGGAATGCGCTGGGTCGTTTTAGTGGGTATACCGGGTCCGCCCGGGGAGTCCCACATACCCCTTCCGTCCCCCGACGGGAGGGTATGCGTAATGCATTTTTTCCCAGCGTCAACAAAAAAAAAAAAAAAAAAAAAAAAAAGGTTCCGCGGTGGTCGGACCGGACCTCTCGCTTCCCGGCGTGGTCGACGCCATGCTGGGGAGCGAGGAGGCCTGGTCAGCTGTAGCCTCCTTTTGCGAGGAGGTAATCTCGCAAAAGGAGGCAGCGGAGCGCGCGCGGGAGGACGATCCTCTCGCTGCGGCGCTCCGCAGACGAAGACGGGGGAGAAGGCGTCGCGCCCTCCCTCCTCATGGTGACGGGCGGGCGACAGGCGCGGGGGTGCCTTCGCCCGCATTGCACCCGTCACCTTCGTCGGTCATTCCCGACCCCCCGCACCCGTGAGGGTGTGAGGGGTCTGCCTTCAATCGTCGGCGGAGGACTGGAAGTAAAGGCTTTGCCGGTTTCCCAGTCCCCCGCCACTGTGACGAAGCGGGAATGCGCTGGGTCGTTTTAGTGGGTATACCGGGTCCGCCCGGGGAGTCCCACATACCCCTCCTGTCCCCCGATGGGAGGGTATGCGTAATGCATTTTTTCCCAGCGTCAACAAAAAAAAAAAAAAAAAAAAAGGTTAGGTTAGGTTGGGGTGCTAGGTCAGAAAACCTCCTAGGGGGCCCAGTGGCTGCCGGTCCTTCTCGATACGTCTGGAGGGAACAGCAGCTGCTGTGGACGGTGCACCCTGGGCGCGGCAGTATCCGTCCCCGATGAATGGGAAGAGATTCTTATTCCTCGGGGAATGTTACTGTCGTGGCCAATATTCTGACACGGTGGGGCGACTCCGCGCGGCCCTCTGGGACGCAGAGGGCGCAGTGGAGGAGCCAGGGCGGGCTCGGTGTGCCGCCGGGCGTTGGGCGCGCTCGGTCCGGTCTTGTGGAGGGCTGGGCCGGGCGCGTCCGGCTTCCGGCGGCGCACCGAACCCGCCGGTGGGTGGACTGGGCCCTCGCTTCCCGGCGTGGTCGACGCCGTGCTGGGGGGCGGGGAGGCCTGGTCAGCGGTAGCCTCCTTTTGCGAGTTCGCTCGCAAAGGGAGGAGGCGGAGCGCGCGCGGGGGGGGCGACCCTCTCGTTGCGCCGCTCCGCAGCGGAGGAGCCGGGGCGGGCTCGGTGTGCCGCCGGGCGTTGGGCGCGCTCGGTCCGGTCTTACGGGGCCGGGCCGGGCGCGTCCGGCTTCCGGTGGCGCACCGAGCCCGCCGGTGGTCGGACCGGGCCCTCGCTTCCCGGCGTGGTCGATGCCATGCTGGGGGGCGGGGAGGCCTGGTCAGCGGTAGCCTCCTTTTGCGAGTTCGCTCGCAAAGGGAGGAGGCGGAGCGCGTGCGGGGGGGGCGACCCCCTCGCTGCGCCGCTCCGCAGCGGAAGGGGGAGAAGGCTTCGTGCCCTCCCTCCTCATGGTGACGGCGGGCGGCAGGCACGGGGGTGCCTTCGCCCGCATTGCACCCGTCACCTTAGCGGGTCATTCCGGCCCCCCACACCCGCGAGGGTGTGAGGGGTCGCCTTGCGGGGCAATCGTCGGCGGAGGACTGGTCGTTAAGGCTATGCCGGTTTCCCAGTCCCCCGCCACTATGACGAAGCGGGAATGCGCTGGGTCGTTTTAGTGGGTATACCGGGTCCGCCCGGGGAGTCCCACATACCCCTCCTGTCCCCCGACGGGAGGGTATGCGTAATGCATTTTTTCCCAGCGTCAACAAAAATTTTCCCAGCCATTAATTGCCACAAATTTTCCGCATCGAGTTTGGTGTCGAGTGCGTGCTCGGCCTCAAGTCTTTCTCGGGCAAAGACTGGACAATTGAACAATATATGTGGCACCGTCTCAGCAGTATCAGGGTCGCAGATGCACGATGGGCTCCCCTTGCACTTGAAACGATTCAAGTATTCGGAGAACCCACCGTGCCCCGTCATAATTTGGGTTACAACGTTGTTGATACTGCATTTTCTGACTATCCTGTAGGCCGCCACCGCGTCCGGGAAAAACAGTTTCGTCACTGAAGCAGTGTCTCCAGAGCTGTACCTGTGGTTCCACACGTCAAGAGTTGCCGTACGAATGCATCTCTTGACGTATGAAACCGGACACAGGTCATAATCAGGCTTTCGTTTGGAATTTTCAGCGGCTCTTTTGGCGAGTTCATCGGCCCTCTCATTTCCCTCCAACCCCGCATGAGCCTTGATCCAAAACAAGGTGACGACCTTGCTTTGGACAGACAGGGACCTGAGATTAGCCCTTGTCTCCACTGCTAGGGGGTGGTGCCGGTCATAATTTTGAATAGTTTGGAGGGCTGCCATGGAGTCGCTGAAGATTCCAAACGATTGCGCACTGTGCTTCAGGATTTCCCTGGTTGCGACGCATATTGCCAGAAGCTCAGCCTGGTAAACGGTGGAGTAGTGTGGGAGGGCAAGCTTGAGGGTTTTGGCTTCTACGTCACCACTCCACATGGATAGTGCCGCACCAACCTTGCCCCCAATCTTGCTCCCGTCCGTAAAGATGCGAACTTCAAGTTCGCTCTGGAGATTAAGTTGCTCTTGGTTTACCAGGCTTACGAGCTCCAGCTCAGCGCGCTCCGCAGGGTGTGGGGCTTCCATTGCCGAGGCGGTCTGCTCAACCCTCCTGTCGCCCAGGGCCGGCTGGGGCACCCCCCTCTTAGCCTCGTATAGAGATGCCGCTTCGCGGACACGGAGGTCGAGAGGTAATATCCCAGCCAGCACCAGCGCGGAGTTCAAGGAGACCGTCCGGTATGCCTTGCACAGCTTTTGTGCAATACCACGCTGGACTGCTCCCAGCTGCTTAATGACGCCCTGCTTCCCGACGGCCGGGGCCCATACGCTGGCGGCGTACAGGATGACTGGTTCAACGGTGGCCACATATATTATCCTTATCACTTCGGGATTGAGTCCCCAGCTGGTCTTTGCGGCCCTGGTCAGCTGCTTGTAGATTCCTATTGCCTTTCTACAAACGTTTGCGACGTGTGCGTTGAAGGTCAGCTGTTTATCGATGGTGACACCCAGGATTTTGATCTCGCTAGACATGGCAATGTCGACCCCGCCCATGCTAAGACGTGGGGTGTCGTATTTCAGTTTGCGCGTAATAACCATTGCGTTGGTTTTGTGCGGGGCAAATTTCAGTTTGTTTCGAACACCCCACGCCCGAACATGTTCGAGGGCGGCATTGGCACGACCCTCGATCTCCAACGATGTGTCACCATCGAAAACCAGCACCACGTCGTCTGCAAACGCCTGGCAATAGGTCTCCGCAGCCTCCAGACTCTTTAAAAGAGGGTCCAGCAAAAGGTTCCAGAATATCGGTCCCCCAATGGAACCCTGGACACATCCCTTACTTGTGGCCTTGCAGCACTCTTCACCTGCGTACCTGACCCTGACCCTCCGATCTTTGAGATAGCTGTCGATGACCCTCCTCAAGCCGATTGGACACTTTTCCTCAGCCAGACGGACCCGTATGGCTGGCCACCAGGCGCTGTCGAAGGCTCCCTCTATGTCCAATGAAACAAGGACAACTATTTTCTTAAGGCCAAGCTTGCCACGTAATATGTGTTGCATTAGTGCATAGAGAGAGTCTTCGGTGCTCCTTTGGGGCATGAATCCGTACTGGCGAGTACTCATCCTCGGGATCAGATGGAACTTGAGGCGGGCCACCAACATCTTCTCGTAGATCTTACCCAATACGGGTAATAGGCCGATTGGTCTGTACGCCTTTGGGGTGCTGTAATCGCTCTTTCCAGGCTTTCTCAAGACAATAACGGTCGCCTCCTTCCAGGCATCAGGGAAGAGGCAACATCTCAGGCAGCCATTAAAAAGAGCCAGGGCCACCTCAGGAGCACTTCCAATGGCCCGGCAACAAATGTCAGCTGTAAAGCCGTCTGCTCCAGGTGCCTTCTTGTGGTTAAAGGATCCGCACGCTGCCATCAGTTCGGCCATCGTGAATGGTGGATCGCTTGGGTCATCATGTTCTCCAACATTCACGACGTCGGCCTTCTCCCTAGTGAGGCGGTGGCAGGTGCTGTCACTGTCCGAGTGGTCTTCGGGGTAGAATGTGGACGCAAGTAGTTCGACTGAACTTTTTGCGTCCAACACCTCCCCTTCCCTCTCCAGTGGCTGATCCTCTCCCCTTCCCTTGGTCCTCCCTATCACCCGGTAGATCCCTTCCCAAACCCCTTCCTTGTCCTGCTTCGTGCAGAAGCTCTTCCAGCTCTCGATTTCATCCTTGCCTGCCTCCGTCTCATACTCAACTTTCAGTTTCAGGTACTCGTCGACGACCTTCGACCTTCGGGACGGTGCAGCACTTCTGACTCTCCGTTTCCTGGTGGCGACCTCTCTCTTCATCGCCTCAAGTTTCTCGGACCACCACGGCAAGGTAAATACTTCTTTACTTTTCTTCAAGGGCATTGATACAGCGCATGCATCTCTAATTGCATTAGTGTATGAATTTACTGTATTATTTAATTGGTTAACTGTATTTGATTTTTCTATTTCTATTTTGTTTATTTTATTTTCCTTCATTAATTGGCCGAGTTTCTCACGAAACTCGGGCCAATTTGCTTTTTTTGTATTAAAAATTCTGGTTGTGCGCTGTATCACAGTACCCTTTGATCTTTTTAATTTTATATTAAAAACAATGCCGTTGTGGTCCGAGCTCGTGAGGCCCTCATCTACCCTCCAGTCATCCACCAGGTCCAGGATGTCTGTGGAGCAAGCTGTAATGTCCACATGGCTGCAGTAGCGGATCCCCCCTCTGGTCGTGTCGAAGGTCGGAATTTCCCCTCTGTTGAGAATGTTGAGGCTCAGCTCATCGAGAACTCCGGACACTTCTTCGCCCCTGCGATCGATAGACAGGCTTCCCCACCAGGTACTCTTCGCGTTTGCGTCTCCTCCAACAACCCACATTCTGGAACCTACCTCCTCCTCAACAAGTTTGAGGTGCTCGAGGTAAGGTCCAACTGGTTTGTCCGGCTCAAAGTAAAAGGAGACCAGCTTGATCTCCCAGGCACTGGTTTGGATCCCCACCACGGTGATGTTATTCGTGGTGAGTTTCGGGTATTGTTTGACCACTAGGTCTTGGTCGAAAACCGCTATTGCGGCCTTAACAATCCCATCTCCGATGCCAGTGCTCTGGAAGATCCGAACACCCCTGTGGCTCCTCATACTTTTTGCCCCGCCCACGTATGGTTCTTGGAGGAGAGCAACGGCGACTCGACGCTTCACGGCTTCTGTCAGAAGCTCGTTCGTTGCGAGTCTTTTTCTCTGGAGGTTGGCCTGTACTATCCGGTAAGGGTTTGGGTTGCCCTGGGTGCCCTTAGCAATATGCTACTGTAGAGCGCGCTATTTCGTCCCACTTGCGGCGCGTCGGGCAATCCGAGCTAAAGGCGTTGTGGTCAACGTCCCCGAGCTTGGCTCTTGTGCAGTTCCTGCATTTAGGTGGTTCACCCGCCAGAAAATCGGCACAGGCCGACTTCAGATGCGGACCACCACAGTGACTGCACAGGTCCGCCGGTTCCTTGCAGAATCGTCTGCCGTGTCCGTAGCCCAGGCAGCGCGTACACTGTACTAGGGGCGTTTGGTCTTCCACCCTTACGCGCTGGAGGTCCACGTGCAGATATCCGTTCTCCGTCGCCCGCCTCCAGATGGTGGGGGAGACGCTGACCACAATGTGACAAGTGTGTGGGTTCCTCGTTCGTCTTCGGAACTTTACAACCACCCTGTCCTCCTCTTTGTCGAGGCCGTGAAAAACATCCTTGTTTTAATTCCTCAGAGCCTTGAGAACGTCCTCGTCTGTGTTGACAGAGAGGACGCTCTTGAGGACCAGCAAAGGGTCCTTGTTTTTCACTTCCTCGACATTGAGGTCCTGCCTTTCTCTTGCCAATTTGCTACGCAACTTGTCCCTTTCCTCTGTAGTATGGAAGCCCATTATAATCTTCCTATCTTTCGCCTTCCTAACTTTCTCTACCTTTACCCAACCCTCTTTAGCGTCCACTGCCTTCCGGACTTTGTCCAAAACTTCGTCCCCTGTTTCTGTGTCGTCTGTTGAGGTAACTACGATCGAGTGCAGCGTACTCCGCACTGGATTCGCTTTTCTGCTGTGGGTCGCAGTTACGCTCGCATACGACAAGGCAGTGTCGCTCTCGAGGATATTTCTGTGCTGCTCGATTGCTGCTTTTAGCTCCTCCATTTTCCGGTTGTTATTTTCCAGCAACACTGAGTGGTTTTTTATCTGGGTTTCCAGCTGGCTTTGTTCGGTTAGAAAAGTAAAAGTTGCATCAGTGGCAGCGACTTCAGGCTGTGTGCTCACGTTCCCCACTCCTGAGCCTTTAGATTTAGAAAGCTTTTCAGCTTCCTTTACCAGATGGAAAAGCCTATCCAACGCCTCAATGATGCCGGTTTTTATCTCTGTCTTCGTATTTCGTGAAGCGTTCAGCAGCAATTTGGCTTTCGTGAGACAGGCCCTGGCCTCTGTCGATCGATCCGCGTAATGTTGTTTTGGCGGCGAGTGAACCTCCACAAGTTTCGAGCGCGTTTGGAGAGATTTACTCTCCTGCGCTTGTGGAGGTTTTTGTAGAGCTTTTACAGGGCCAGCCTGTGCCGTCTTGGTGGTTACGGGGGGTGTAGAGCCCGTGCCAGTGGGCTTAGCGGCTTCCCATTCACCCACACTCCGTCTGACGTTTGGGGGCGACGGTGTCAGTTTCGTTGGTGATTTATCACCCTCAACCACCTTCTTCATGGGGGTCCTTATTCCTATCATGGTGAGGTATGCGTCAAAAGGTGTAAAAGTGTAAAGTAAAAAATAAAATAAAACAACACGTGAAGATCGTAAAAATCTTCAGTAAAAAGTCTCTACGCAGAGTTAACGCGGTCAGCCCTTGGTTCAATAGAACGGGTCAAACAGACAAACACAGAAGAAAGAAAAAATTTTCTTCCAGGTGTCAACAATTGTCAATGTAGAGCAAATTCGGACTAGGCTCTATGTAGAGTCAGTTTGGTATCGCCAATGGATAGCTCTCCTCGAGCCCTTTTAGACGACCCCAAACACGGTGCAGTTACACCAAGGGGTTTTGGAGATATCCTAACTTAAATATTCTGGTTTTTTACCAAAATGGCAACCAAAAAGTGGTTACAAGAGGATATCTCCGGAACCACCGGCCCAAAGACCCTCGTGTTTGGGCTTTTCGCACTCGCCTCGATGAGACCTATCCACTGGCACGGTTTTCAGGCTGAAAATTGTTGACACCTGAAAAACGCCTGAAAGATGCTCCAGTCTAAAGACTACGGTCGGCTGATATACCCAAAGAAAATCCCGGCCCTCTACGACTCTCCGTTCAGGAGTTATTTAAGTCAAAAGATTGCCCAAAATGGCCGCCGAGCTGTCAAAGCAAGGTTTTGACAGTGGATAACTCCCCTTTGGAAAGTCGCAGAACCCCCGAGTTTGGGCTCTCCGAGCTTGGCCTGAGCTCAGCTTTCCGCTGAAACCACTTTCAGGACCCCGAAAATTTTCAGCGCTGAAACGCCTGAAAACGTAGGGAGAGAAAGACAATGAGCCCCTGAGTACACAATTGAAAACCGCAACTTCCCACGACCAGCGGTTCAGAAGCTATGGGGGTTTCAAACAAAACAAGATGGCCGCTTAGCTGTCAAAAGTCAGTCAAAATTGCCTGTAACTTCCGAACCCCTCGTCGTAGGAACTCAGGGTTTTGGGTGTGCACCTCAACGTCACTTCGGGTATCTCCTGAAAGTGTTTTCAGCAACAAAAAATAAAATCGCCTGAAACGTTCTGAAAACCTACTATACTTAAAATTAACAATAAGCTTAATGTATAGGTGAAAATCCGAGATTAATCGGCCCCGCGGTTCCCAAGATATCGCAATTTGAAATTTGTAACCTAAAAAACCAAGATGGCGGAATTGTGTCAAAACACTCAATTTTAAAGATATACAGCCCGTGTTTGGGCTTATATGGGTCACAATAGGCCTATTGGACCCAGTGTCAGTGTCAAAAATGTAAATTTCCTATTAAATTTAGAGTTAATGCCAAAAAATAGTAAAAAATCGATATCTTAGGTTCCACTGGACGAAAAATTCTGGAAAAAATGTCAATAAATAGTAGAAATAAAGCGCTACAAGGTAAAATAAACAAAAATATTAAATACAGATTAATTACTCAAAAATTTTTTGAAAATGTAGTTTTTTAATAAAATACCCTATAATTTAAAAAATATACAATTAAAAAATCTAAAACTTAAAACCTACGTTCTTCTAATTAGCGCGCAACGGGCTGCTGTGAAAAAACTTCAGTTTTCTTGTTGCTTCCGGAGTTATTAAGTTCTGAACTTTGAGTTTTCAATTAGATGTTAAAAATCAGGTATAGCAGGTAGAACAAAATTACTTGCAGTTACCGTCTATGCAATCCAAGAAGAAGACGGCTGTAAAGTTTCGGGCGTCTGGCTCAGCGTTTTCAGTCTTTTCAGCACCACGTGGTTTTTGATTTTTTCAGATATCTCCTGAAACTCTGGGTTTTTCAGGTCTCTGGGTGGTCAGGATGGTGTGCGGAGTTGTTGCCCTCACTTTGCTCCAATAAAAAAGTAGGGTCGTCGCTTTAGATTCGGCAGCGTTTGCGATCGAAGTTTTTATTTCGAGGTTTAACCTCAAAAAATACTGGTTTTTCAGTATTTGTCAAAACTGCACTGCAATCCAGGTAAAAACTGTCACTTGGGCGTATGGGTATCACTTAGCCCCACAAATAGACACCTCACTCGTCAAAATCGGTCAACTTTTGACCACTTTTCTGAATTTTTTAGTAGGGAGCGCCTCTAAAAACGATCCGACCGCCACGGAGGTTGGGGGGGTACTGGGTTAGGTTAGGTTAGGTTAGGTTGGGGTGGGGGACCACCCCACAGTGCTTGCGTCCTCGTCGCGTCCCCCGGAAACAGCCCAGTTCTGACCACCGTAACGGAGTGGCAGACTGGGTTGGCCAAAGTGCACTGTGCTTCGCAGCGAATTTTATCTTGTGTGTGCATCGACTGCGATTATGCCGGCTACCCCCTTGCGGGACGCCTGCGGGCGATTTTTAAAATCAAAAGGCCCTTCTCAGGGCCAACCCAAAGGCCCTTCTCAGGGCCAACCAAAAGGCCCTTCTCAGGGCCACCCCGACGCTCCGGCGTCAGAAGCTAGCCGCGCGCCGTCTGCGGCTAGCTACTTCGGAGGGGCCGAGTCGTCAGACAGCGACTCGGTTGCTGGAGCGTCGGACGCGAGTGGCTCGCGGTCGCGGAAGCGGGTCTTCCAGAGTCGTGGGTCCGAGAGTTCCTCGGCTTCGGGGTCCAAGCCGTTGTCGAAGGCAAAAAAGCCGACGACGACGGCCGCGGATACCCACGTCGTTGGGCTCGCGGACGCCCAACGCCAGGTTGACCTGGCCCGCAAGGTGCAGCTCCAGCAAGAGCTGGAGGAGCGGGTTGCCGCCAAAGAGAAGCGTGCGTGCGTCGCCCGGGCCAAGTCCGGGTACGGTGCGTCCCGGGTTCTGTACGCGAACCACTCTTTGGCGGAACTGGAAAGGATGGCGGAGGAGGACGAGGAGGAGATCGTTGAGGTCGCCTCTAAGTCCTCCAACCTAAAGGGCACCTTCCAGAAGGCCCTCAAATGTCGGGCCGCGAGCATGCGCGGTGTCGTCGCTGAATTGATTCAGCGGACGGCCACCGACGAGACGCGGCAACTGCAGGCGAGGGTGGATCGCCTGCAGTCGGAGGTCAGCCAGCTTCATCTGAAGCTGGCTGAAGCCACGGCCCGGCCACAACAGGCTGGGGCGAGCCCTGTGGCAGAGAGCGCTGCCTCGGCCCGGCCACAACAGGCTAAGGCGAGCCCTGTGGCAGAGGGCGCTGCCTCGGCCCGGCCACAACAGGCCAAGGCGAGGCCTGCAGCAGAGGGCCCCTCCTCCAACCTTGAGGATATCATCCGCAAGGTAGTAATGGAGGAGAGGGCCTTCACAAGAGCCTGCCTCGCAGGGATTGAGGACCGGCTCCTGCCGGAGAAGCGCCTCCGACCGCCGCTCGCGGCAGATAAGAGGCGGTCTGAGCCGGGGCCGTCCTCAACCCAGGCGGAGGAGAGGCGGTCTGAGCCGGGGCCGTCCTCCTCAACCCAGGCGGAAGATGCCCTTCTGCCTTCGACCACTCCGTCCAACGAGTGGACGAAAGTGGGCCGGAGGGGGAAGGGCAAAGGGAAGGGCAAGAGGTCGGCAGCGGCCGTCCCTGCCGTCCCTGCCGTCACCGCCACCCCCGCTCCCAGCCGGTCGCAGACGACCGGCAAGGGAAAGGGCAAGGGGAAAAGGAAGGGGAGAGGAAGAAGGGGGCAGTTGGTCCCCCCGAAAACCGCGGCCGTCGTGGTGACGCTCACCGCGGAGGCTGCGGGGCGAGGGGAGACTTACGCCTCCATCTTGGTGCGGGCGCGCGGCAACGCCGATCCCACTCAGCTGGGAATCGGCAGTGTGTCGTGCCGGCGGACGCAGACCGGGGCTCGAATATTCGAGTTCCCGGGGGCCGAGGGCAGCGCCCGCGCTGACCTCTTTGCAGCCAAGCTGCAGGAGGTCATCGCGGACTCTGCCAAGGTGGCCCGGCCGGTCAAGACGGCGGCCATCGAGGTGACGGAGCTGGATGACTCCGTCACCAAGGAGGAGGTGGTGGCGGCGGTCGCAGCGGTGGGGGGCTGTGCCGCAGCGGCGGTCCAAGGCCGGGACATAAGGCCCGGCCGCGGCGGAATGGGCACTATCCGCCTCGAGTGCCCAATCGCAGCTGCCAAAGCCGTCCTTGCGAAAGGACGGCTTCAAGTCGGGTTCAGCTCGGGCGCAGTCCGGGCACTCGAGGACCAGCCGCTGCGGTGTTTCCGGTGCTTCGGCATCGGCCACACCCGGCCCCTGTGTCCGTCCAAAGTGGACCGGTCGGACACTTGCTACCGCTGCGGCAAGGAGGGCCACAAAGCCGCCTCCTGCCAGGCCGCCACACCGCACTGCGCGGTGTGTGCCGCCAGTGGCCGCCGGGCAGGCCACGTCATGAAGGGGGGGAAGTGCAATCCCCCCCGTAAGCGTGGCAAAGCGCAGGCGCCGACCGGGCCTGCGCCTGCTGCTGCCGCTAACACCGCCGTTCCTGCGGCGGCTGCGGAGGAGGGTGCGATGTCCGACTGATGGACGGGGTCGAACATCGCATCCTTCAGGCGAACGCCAACCACTGCAGGACAGCCCAGGATCTGCTGATGCAGACCATGGCTGAGTGGTTGGTGGACTTGGCGGTGGTCGCCGAACCCTACTCGGTCCCTGGCCGTTGGCTGGGCGACCGGGACGGCCTGGTGGCGTTGGTGGCGCGGTCTTCCACGGACTCCCCTCCCCTCTCGCTCTTAGAGAGGGGATCGGGATACGTGGCCGCCGCGTGGGGAGAGATAGGGATAGTGGGGGTGTATTTCTCCCCAAACCGCCCTCTCTCGGACTTTGAGGATTTCCTCGAGATCCTCACTGCTGTCGTAGGGAGGGCGGCACCACGCCAGGTCGTGGTGCTCGGTGACCTAAACGCCAAGTCGGTGGCCTGGGGCAACCCGGCCGTCGGGTGCAACGTCCGGGGACGCGCCGTCGAGTTTTGGGCGGCCTCGTGCGGTGTGTCCCTCCTCAACAGGGGGGCGGTCCACACGTGTGTGCGGCAACAGGGCGGGTCGGTGGTGGACGTATCGTTTGCCACCCCCGCGCTAGCCGCCCGCGTCGTGAACTGGCGGGTGGAGCTGGTGGAGACCTTGTCGGACCACCGTTATGTGCGGTTCGACATCTCCACACAGCGGGGAGGGGGGACGGCCCGCGCTGGGCAATCTCCCTTCCCGCGGTGGGCACTCACCCGCCTGGACCGGGAGGCAGCCAAGGAGGCCGCCTTCCTCCAGGACTGGCTGTCGCCTCCCCCTGTCGAGGAGGTCCCGGACGTTGACGCCGCAGCGGTCCGGCTACGGAGGTCCTTGACCGAGGTGTGCAACTCCAGCATGCCTCGGTCTCGCCGTCCGCCTCCCCGTCGTGCCGTTTATTGGTGGACGGAGGAGCTGGCGGGGCTCCGGGCCACCTGCGTGGCGGCCAGAAGGGCCTACGCGCGTAGCCGACGGCGCAGCGCCCAGAACCGAGTCCGGGCAGAGGAGGACCGCCTGTACGCCTCTTACCGAGAGGCTACGGCGGCCCTCAAGTCTGCAATGGGCGCTGCGCAGGACTCGGCGAGGGCCGAGATGCTGGAGGGTCTCGACAGGGACCCCTATGGGAGGCCATATAAGGCGGCGCGGAATCAGCTCCGCCCCTATGGTCCCCCACTGTCGGAGACCCTCGAGCCGGCATTGTTGGATGGGGTGGTCCGGTCCCTGTTTCCATGCAGGACCGACTTCGCCCCTCCAACAATGGATCCCCCGCAAGGGGCGACTCCACCGGAGGCGGAGGTACCCCCGGTCACGGCGGCGGAATTCTACGCGGGGGTTTTGAGCCTCCGCGCGAAGAAAACCGCCCCCGGTCCGGACGGCGTCCCTGCACGGGTGGTGGCGATCGCCGCCTCCCAAATGGAGGACAGGTTTCGGGACCTCTTCAGCGCGTGTTTTACGGCTGGGAGGTTCCCGAAACTCTGGAAGGAGGGGCAGTTGTGCCTCCTCCGGAAGGAGGGACGCCCGGTGGACTCCCCCTCGGCATACCGGCCCATCGTTCTGCTCGATGAGGTCGGTAAATTGTTCGAGGGGATTGTCGCCTCCCGGCTGGATAGCCACTTGCGGGGGATAGGCCCGGATCTGTCGGACGCCCAGTTCGGTTTCCGTCGTGGGCGTTCGACGATCGACGCGCTGGCCCTTCTCAAGGGCCAGGTGAAGCAGGCGGTGGAGGCGGGGGACGGAGTGCTGGCGGTGTCGTTCGACATTGCCAACGCCTTCAACTCCGTCCCCCACTCGACGATATTGGAGGCGCTCCGGTATCACGGAGTGCCCCAATATCTGCGGAGTCTCCTGGCCGACTACTTGGAGGACCGCGAGGTCCTCCTCGTGGACAAGTCGGCCACCGTAAGGCGGTACGGCGCAGAGTCCGGTGTTCCACAGGGGTCGGTCCTGGGGCCCCCCTTGTGGAACATCGGATTCGACTGGCTCCTGCGGGGTGTCCTCCTCCCGGGCACGAGTGTCATCTGCTACGCGGATGACACTCTGCTCACTGCACGGGGGAGGAACTTTGCCGACGCGGCCATTCTGGCCTCGGCTGGCGGATCCTTGGTGGCAGAGAGGATCCGCCGCCTGGGATTGAGGGTGGCGCTGCACAAAACGGAGGCCGTGTTCTTTCGCGGTCCCCGGCAGCGCTGCCCTGCCGACGCCCACATCGTCGTGGAGGGCGTCCGCATAGAGGTCCAGCCTCAGATGAAATATCTGGGGCTGGTGCTTGACGACAGGTGGCGCTTCGGCCCGCATTTCAGCGGGCTGTCGACGCGCCTGTTGAAGGCCGCGGACGCCCTCTCGTGGCTCCTCCCAAACCTGGGGGGGCCCAAGGCGAAATGCCGGCGCCTCTATGCCGGCATTTTGCGGAGCATGGCCCTATATGGGGCCCCCATTTGGGCGGACTCCCTCCACAGGAGGGAGAATGCCACCGCCATCCGCAGGCCCCAGCGGGCCATTGCACAGCGGGTGGCGAGGGCCTACCGCTCGGTGGGCTTCTCGGCGGCGTGCGCTCTGGCGGGCACCCCTCCATGGGAACTGGAGGCTTGGGTGCTCGCCAGAGTGTACGAGTGGACGGCGCACCGGAAGGCGCTCGGGGAGCGCCCCGTCGCCGAGGAGCGGGAGGCCGTGCGGCAGGAGGCGAGGGACGCCATCGTCCACCATTGGACGGAGGACCTCGCCAACGCCGCCTTTGGCCGCCGGACGTTGGACGCGCTCGGTCCGGTCCTGCGGGGCTGGCTCGAGCGGTCCCACGGTTTCCTCTCTTTCCGTCTGGTGCAGGTGTTATCCGGGCATGGTTGTTTCGGATCGTACCTGCACCGGATCGGGAGGGAGGAAACCCCGGCGTGCCACGACTGCGGCGCGGCGGAGGACACGGCGCAGCATACCCTCGAGGTGTGCCCGGCGTGGTCCGAGCTGCGCCGCGGTCTGACCGCGGTGGTCGGACCAGACCTCTCGCTTCCCGGCGTGGTCGACGCCATGCTGGGGAGCGAGGAGGCCTGGTCAGCGGTAGCCTCCTTTTGCGAGGACGTAATCTCGCAAAAGGAGGAGGCGGAGCGGGCGCGGGAGGACGATCCTCTCGCTGCGCCGCTCCGCAGGCGAAGAAGGGGGAGAAGGCGTCGTGCCCTCCCTCCTCATGGTGACGGGCGGGCGACAGGCGCGGGGGTGCCTTCGCCCGCATTGCACCCGTCACCTTCGTCGGTCATTCCCGACCCCCCGCACCCGTGAGGGTGTGAGGGGTCTGCCTTTCAATCGTCGGCGGAGGACTGGAAGTAAAGGCTGTGCCGGTTTCCCAGTCCCCCGCCACTCTGACGAAGCGGGAATGCGCTGGGTCGTTTTAGTGGGTATACCGGGTCCGCCCGGGGAGTCCCACATACCCCTCCTGTCCCCCGATGGGAGGGTATGCGTAATGCATTTTTTCCCAGCGTCAACAAAAAAAAAAAAAAAAAAAAAAAAAGGTTAGGTTGGGGTGCTAGGTCAGAAAACCTCCTAGGGGGCCCAGTGGCTGCCGGTCCTTCTCGATACGTCGGGAGGGAACAGCAGCTGCTGTGGACGGTGCACCCTGGGCGCGGCAGTATCCGTCCCCGATGAATGGGAAGAGATTCTTATTCCTCGGGGAATGTTACTGTCGTGGCCAATATTCTGACACGATGGGGCGACTCCACGCGGCCCTCTGGGTCGCAGAGGGCGCAGTGGAGGAGCCAGGGCGGGCTCGGTGTGCCGCCGGGCGTTGGAAGCGCTCGGTCCGGTCTTGAGAGGGCTGGATCGGGCGCGCCCGGCGTCCGGCGGCGCACTGGGCCCGCCGGTGGTAGGACCGGACCTCTCGCTTCCCGGCGTGGTTGAGCGCCACGCTGGGGTTCGGGGAGGTCTGGTCAGCGGTCGCCTCCTTTTGCGAGTTCGCTCGCAAAGGGAGGAGGCGGAGCGCGCGCGGGGGGGTCGACCCTCTCGTTGCGCCGCTCCGCAGCGGAGGAGCCGGGGCGGGCTCGGTGTGCCGCCGGGCGTTGGGCGCGCTCGGTCCGGTCTTGCGGGGCCGGTCCGGGCGCGTCCGGCTTCCGGTGGCGCACCGAGCCCGCCGGTGGTCGGACCGGGCCCTCGCTTCCCGGTGTGGTCGACGCCGTGCTGGGGGGCGGGGAGGCACTGGTCAGCGGTAGCCTCCTTTTGCGAGTTCGCTCGCAAAGGGAGGAGGCGGAGCGCGCGCGGGGGGGGCGACCCTCTCGCTGCGCCGCTCCGCAGCGGAAGGGGGAGAAGGCTTCGTGCCCTCCCTCCTCATGGTGACGGCGGGCGGCAGGCACGGGGGTGCCTTCGCCCGCATTGCACCCGTCACCTTAGCGGGTCATTCCGGCCCCCCCACACCCGCGAGGGTGTGAGGGGTCGCCTTGCGGGGCAATCGTCGGCGGAGGACTGGTCGTTAAGGCTATGCCGGTTTCCCAGTCCCCCGCCACTATGACGAAGCGGGAATGCGCTGGGTCGTTTTAGTGGGTATACCGGGTTTGGTTCGCCCGGGGAGTCCCACATACCCCTCCTGTCCCCCGATGGGAGGGTATGCGTAATTGCATTTTTTCCCAGCGTCAACAAAAAAAAAAAAAAAAAAAAAAAAAAAAAAAAAAAAAAAAAAAAAAAAAAAAAAAAGGTTAGGTTAGGTTAGGTTGGGGTGGGGTGCTAGGTCAGAAAACCTCCTAGGGGGCCCAGTGGCTGCCGGTCCTTCTCGATACGTCTGGAGGGAACAGCAGCTGCTGTGGACGGTGCACCCTGGGCGCGGCAGTATCCGTCCCCGATGAATGGGAAGACATTCTTATTCCTCGGGGAACGTTACTGTCGTGGCCAATATTCTGACACGGTGGGGCGACTCCACGCGGCCCTCTGGGTCGCAGAGGGCGCAGTGGAGGAGCCAGGGCGGGCTCGGTGTGCCGCCGGGCGTTGGGCGCGCTCGGTACGGTCTTGCGGAGGGCTGGCTCGGGCGCGCCCGGCGTCCGGCGGCGCACTGGGCCCGCCGGTGGTAGGACCGGACCTCTCGTTTCCCGGCGTGGTTGAGCGCCACGCTGGGGCTCGGGTCGGCCTGGTCAGCGGTTGCCTCCTTTTGCGAGTTCTTCTCGCAAAGGGAGGAGGCGGGGCGCGCACGGGGGGGCGATCCCCTCGCTGCGCCGCTCCGCAGCGGAAGGGGGAGAGGGCGTTGTGCCCTCCCTCCTCACGGTGACGGCGGGCGGCAGGCACGGGGGTACCTTCGCCCGCATTGCACTCGTCATCTTTGCGGTCATTCTCGACCCCCCCACATCCGTTAGGGTGTGAGGGGTGTCTTGCGGGGCAATCGTCGGCGGAGGACTGGACGTAAAGGCTTTGCCGGTTTCCCAGTCCCCCGCCACTATGACGAAGCGGGAATGCGCTGGGTCGTTTTAGTGGGTATACCGGGTTTGGTTCGCCCGGGGAGTCCCACATACCCCTCCTGTCCCCCGACGGGAGGGTATGCGTAATGCATTTTTTCCCAGCGTCAACAAAAAAAAAAAAAAAAAAAAAAAAAAAAAAAAGGTTAGGTTGGGGTGGGGTGCTAGGTCAGAAAACCTCCTAGGGGGCCCAGTGGCTGCCGGTCCTTCTCGATACGTCTGGAGGGAACAGCAGCTGCTGTGGACGGTGCACCCTGGGCGCGGCAGTATCCGTCCCCGATGAATGGGAAGAGATTCTTATTCCTCGGGGAATGTTACTGTCGTGGCCAATATTCTGACACGGTGGGGCGACTCCACGCGGCCCTCTGGGTCGCAGAGGGCGCAGTGGAGGAGCCAGGGCGGGCTCGGTGTGCCGCCGGGCGTTGGGCGCGCTCGGTCCAGTCTTGTGGAGGGCTGGCTCGGGCGCGCCCGGCGTCCGGCGGCGCACTGGGCCCGCCGGTGGTAGGACCGGACCTCTCGCTTCCCGGCGTGGTTGAGCGCCATGCTGGGGTTCGGGGAGGTCTGGTCAGCGGTCGCCTCCTTTTGCGAGTTCGCTCGCAAAGGGAGGAGGCGGAGCGCGCGCGGGGGGGGCGACCCTCTCGTTGCGCCGCTCCGCAGCGGAGGAGCCGGGGCGGGCTCAGTGTGCCGCCGGGCGTTGGGCGCGCTCGGTCCGGTCTTACGGGGCCGGTCCGGGCGCGTCCGGCTTCCGGTGGCGCACCGAGCCCGCCGGTGGTCGGACCGGGCCCTCGCTTCCCGGTGTGGTCGACGCCGTGCTGGGGGGCGGGGAGGCCTGGTCAGCGGTAGCCTCCTTTTGCGAGTTCGCTCGCAAAGGGAGGAGGCGGAGCGCGCGCGGGGGGGGCGACCCTCTCGCTGCGCCGCTCCGCAGCGGAAGGGGGAGAAGGCTTCGTGCCCTCCCTCCTCATGGTGACGGCGGGCGGCAGGCACGGGGGTGCCTTCGCCCGCATTGCACCCGTCACCTTAGCGGGTCATTCCGGCCTCCCACACCCGCGAGGGTGTGAGGGGTCGCCTTGCGGGGCAATCGTCGGCGGAGGACTGGTCGTTAAGGCTATGCCGGTTTCCCAGTCCCCCGCCACTATGACGATGCGGGAATGCGCTGGGTCGTTTTAGTGGGTATACCGGGTTTGGTTCGCCCGGGGAGTCCCACATACCCCTCCTGTCCCCCGATGGGAGGGTATGCGTAATTGCATTTTTTCCCAGCGTCAACAAAAAAAAAAAAAAAAAGGTTAGGTTGGGGTGGGGTG
This sequence comes from Eurois occulta, assembly GCA_950022335.1. Classification (NCBI taxonomy): domain Eukaryota; kingdom Metazoa; phylum Arthropoda; class Insecta; order Lepidoptera; family Noctuidae; genus Eurois; species Eurois occulta. The sequence continues at coordinate 23,981,443 of OX465478.1, forward strand.
CTAGGTCAGAAAACCTCCTAGGGGGCCCAGTGGCTGCCGGTCCTTCTCGATACGTCTGGAGGGAACAGCAGCTGCTGTGGACGGTGCACCCTGGGCGCGGCAGTATCCGTCCTCGATGAATGGGAAGAGATTCTTATTCCTCGGGGAATGTTACTGTCGTGGCCGATATTCTGACACGGTGGGGCGACTCCACGCGGCCCTCTGGGTCGCAGAGGGCGCAGTGGAGGAGCCAGGGTGGGCTCGGTGTGCCGCCGGGCGTTGGGCGCGCTCGGTCTGATCTTGCGGGGCTGGCTCGGGCGGTCCCGCGGTCTCCTCTCTTTCCGTTTGGGGCGGGTGTTGTCTGGAAACTCCCACGCGGCCGTCCCGGACCGCACCCGCGCTGATTCGGGGGGGCGGGGGGCCGGCGTGCCACGGTCGTGGCGCGCCGGGGCTTCCCTTCTCCCGGTCCGGCGCGCGTGCGGTCCGGGACGGCCGTGTCTGGATGGCGCCTGCGCCGGGCGGGGTGGAGGGGGGGGGGCGTGGGGCCGCTCGGGCCGGCCCTGCGTGGCCGGGCCGGGTGCGTCCGGCCTCCGGCGGCGCACCAAACCCGCCGGTGGTAGAACCAGGCCCTCGCTTCCCGCGTGGTCGACGCCATGCTGGGGGGCGGGGAGGCCTGGTCAGCGGTGGCCTCCTTTTGCAGTCTCGCAAAGGGAGGAGGCGGAGCGCGCGCGGGGGGGCTATCCTCTCGCTGCGCCGCTCCGCAGCGGAAGGGGGAGAGGGCGTCGTGCCCTCCCTCCTCATGGTGACGGCGGGCGGCAGGCACGGGGGTGCCTTCGCCCGCATTGCACTCGTCACCTTTGCGGTCATTCCGGCCCCCCACACCCGTGATGGTGTGAGGGGTTGTCTTGCGGGGCAATCGTCGGCGGAGGACTGGACGTAAAGGCTTTGCCGGTTTCCCAGTCCCCCGCCACTATGACGAAGCGGGAATGCGCTGGGTCGTTTTAGTGGGTATACCGGGTCTGGTTCGCCCGGGGAGTCCCACATACCCCTCCTGTCCCCCGACGGGAGGGTATGCGTAATGCATTTTTTCCCAGCGTCAAAAAAAAAAAAAAAAAAAAAAAAAAAAAGGTTAGGTTGGGGTGGGGTGCTAGGTCAGAAAACCTCCTAGGGGGCCCAGTGGCTGCCGGTCCTTCTCGATACGTCTGGAGGGAACAGCAGCTGCTGTGGACGGTGCACCCTGGGCGCGGCAGTATCCGTCCCCGATGAATGGGAAGAGATTCTTATTCCTCGGGGAATGTTACTGTCGTGGCCAATATTCTGACACGGTGGGGCGACTCCGCGCGGCCCTCTGGGACGCAGAGGGCGCAGTGGAGGAGCCAGGGCGGGCTCGGTGTGCCGCCGGGCGTTGGGCGCGCTCGGTCCGGTCTTGTGGAGGGCTGGGCCGGGCGCGTCCGGCTTCCGGCGGCGCACCGAACCCGCCGGTGGGTGGACTGGGCCCTCGCTTCCCGGCGTGGTCGACGCCGTGCTGGGGGGCGGGGAGGCCTGGTCAGCGGTAGCCTCCTTTTGCGAGTTCGCTCGCAAAGGGAGGAGGCGGAGCGCGCGCGGGGGGGGCGACCCTCTCGTTGCGCCGCTCCGCAGCGGAGGAGCCGGGGCGGGCTCGGTGTGCCGCCGGGCGTTGGGCGCGCTCGGTCCGGTCTTACGGGGCCGGTCCGGGCGCGTCCGGCTTCCGGTGGCGCACCGAGCCCGCCGGTGGTCGGACCGGGCCCTCGCTTCCCGGCGTGGTCGACGCCGTGCTGGGGGGCGGGGAGGCCTGGTCTGGGGTGCCTCCGCCCGCATTGCACCCGTCACCTTTGCGGTCATTCACCGACCCTCCCACACCCGTGAGGGTGTGAGGGGTTGTCTTGCGGGGCAATCGTCGGCGGAGGACTGGTCGTTAAGGCTATGCCGGTTTCCCAGTCCCCCGCCACTATGACGAAGCGGGAATGCGCTGGGTCGTTTTAGTGGGTATACCGGGTTTGGTTCGCCCGGGGAGTCCCACATACCCCTCCTGTCCCCCGATGGGAGGGTATGCGTAATTGCATTTTTTCCCAGCGTCAACAAAAAAAAAAAAAAAAAAAAAAAAAAAAAAAAGGTTAGGTTGGGGTGCTAGGTCAGAAAGGGGTGCTAGGTCAGAAAACCTCCTCGTGGGCCCAGTGGCTGCCGGTCCTTCTCGATACGTCTGGAGGGAACAGCAGCTGCTGAGGACGGTGCACCCTGGGCGCGGCAGTATCCGTCCCCGATGAATGGGAAGAGATTCTTATTCCTCGGGGAACGTTACTGTCGTGGCCGATATTCTGACACGGTGGGGCGACTCCACGCGGCCCTCTGGGACGCAGAGGGCGCAGTGGAGGAGCCAGGGCGGGCTCGGTGTGCCGCCGGGCGTTGGGCGCGCTCGGTCCGGTCTTGCGGAGGGCTGGGCCGGGCGCGTCCGGCTTCCGGCGGCGCACCGAACCCGCCGGTGGGTGGACCGGGCCCTCGCTTCCCGGCGTGGTCAACGCCGTGCTGGGGGGCGGGCAGGCCTGGTCAGCGGTCGCCTCCTTTTGCGAGTTCGTCTCGCAAAGGGAGGAGGCGGAGCGCGCGCGGGGGGGGCGACCCTCTCGTTGCGCCGCTCCGCAGCGGAGGAGCCAGGGTGGGCTCGGTGTGCCGCCGGGCGTTGGGCGCGCTCGGTCCGGTCTTGCGGGGCTGGGCCGGGCGCGTCCGGCTTCCGGCGGCGCACCGAACCCGCCGGTGGGTGGACCGGGCCCTCGCTTCCCGGCGTGGTCAACGCCGTGCTGGGAGGCGGGGAGGCCTGGTCGGCGGTCGCCTCCTTTTGCGAGTTCGCTCGCAAAGGGAGGAGGCGGAGCGCGCGCGGGGGGGGCGACCCTCTCGCTGCGCCGCTCCGCAGCGGAGGGGGGAGAGGGCGTTGTGCCCTCCCTCCTCATGGTGACGGCGGGCGGCAGGCACGGGGGTGCCTTCGCCCGCATTGCACACGTCACCTTTGCGGTCATTCCGGCCCCTCACACCCGCGAGGGTGTGAGGGGTCGCCTTGCGGGGCAATCGTCGGCGGAGGACTGGTCGTTAAGGCTATGCCGGTTTCCCAGTCCCCCGCCACTCTGACGAAGCGGGAATGCGCTGGGTCGTTTTAGTGGGTATACCGGGTTTGGTTCGCCCGGGGAGTCCCACATACCCCTCCCGTCCCCCGGCGGGTGGGTATGCGTAATGCATTTTTTCCCAGAGTCAACAAAAAAAAAAAAAAAAAAAAAAGGTTAGGTTAGGTTGGGGTGGGGGACCCCCCACAGAGCATACGTCCACGTCGTGTCCCCTGGAAACAGCCCAGTTCTGACCACCGTAACGGAGTGGCAGACTGGGTCTGGCTAAAGTGCTCTGTGATCTCGAAGCGAATTTTAACTCATTTTAACTGCCTTGTCTCGTCTTCTATGCCGAATACACCCTCGCGGGACGCCTGCGGGCGGTTTTTAAAAACAAAAGGCCCTTCTCAGGGCCAACCCAAAGGCCCTTCTCAGGGCCAACCCAAAGGCCCTTCTCAGGGCCAACCCAAAGGCCCTTCTCAGGGCCAACCCAAAGGCCCTTCTCAGGGCCAACCAAAAGGCCCTTCTCAGGGCCACCACGACGCTTCAGCGTCAGAGGCTAGCCGCGCGCCGTCTGCGGCTAGCTATTTCGGAGGGGCCGAGTCGTCTGACAGCGACTCGGTTGTTGGAGTGTCGGACGCGAGTGGCGCTCGGTCGCGGAAGCGCGTTAGGGGGTCCGGGAGTTCTTCGGCTTCGGGGTCCAAACCGTTGTCGAAGGCTAAAAAGCCGACGACGACGGCCGCGGACACCCACGTCGTTGGGCTCGCGGACGCCCAACGCCAGCTCGATCTGGCTCGGCGGGTGCAGCTCCAGCAAGAGCTGGAGGAGCGGGTTGCCGCCAAGGAGGAACGGGCGCACATCGCCCGGGCCAAGTCCGGGTACGGTGCGTCCCGCATCCTGTACGCGGACTACTCTCTGGCCGATCTGGAGAGAATGGCGGAGGAGGACAAAGAGGAGATAGTGCAGGTCGCCTCTAAGTCCTCCAACATTAAGGGGACCTTGCAGAAGGCCCTCAAGTGCCGGGCCGCGAGCATGCGCGGGGTCGTCGCTGAGCTGGTCCAGCGGACGGCCTCCGACGAGACGCGGCAGCTGCAGGCGAGGGTGGATCGCCTGCAGTCGGAGGTCAGCCAGCTTCATCTGAAGCTGGCTGAAGCCACGGCCCGGCCACAACAGGTCGAGGCGAGCCCTGTGGCAGAGGGCGCTGCCTCGGCCCGGCCACAACAGGCCAAGGCGAGCCCTGTGGCAGAGGGCGCTGCCTCGGCCCGGCCACAACAGACCAAGGCGAGGCCTGCAGCAGAGGGCCCCTCCTCCAACCTTGAGGATATCATCCGCAAGGTAGTAATGGAGGAGAGGGCCTTCACAAGAGCCTGCTTTGCAGGGATTGAGGACCGGCTCCTGCCGGAGAAGCGCCTCCGACCGCCGCTTGCGGCGGATAAGAGGCGGTCTGAGCCGGGGCCGTCCTCAACCCAGGCGCATGAGAGGCGGTCTGAGCCGGGGCCGTCCTCCTCCCAAGCGGAAGATGCCCTTCTTCCCTCAACCACCCCGTCCAACGAGTGGACGGAGGTGCGTAAGGGGAAGGGCAAAGGGAAGGGCAAGAGGTCGGCAGCGGCCGTCCCAGCTGTCCCTGCCGTCCCCGCTACCCCCGCTCCCAGCCAGTCGCAGCTGACCGGCAAGGGAAGAGGTAAGGGGAACGGCAAAGGGAAGGGCGGGGGAAGGGGGCAGTTGGTCCCCCCGAAAACCGCGGCCGTCGTGGTGACGCTCACCGCGGAGGCTGCGGGGCGAGGGGAGACCTACGCCTCCATTTTGGTGCGGGCGCGCGGCAATGCCGATCCCACCCAGCTGGGGATCGGCAGTGTGTCGTGCCGGCGGACGCAGGCCGGGGCTCGAATCTTCGAGTTCCCGGGGGCCGAGGGCAGCGCCCGCGCTGACCTCTTTGCAGCCAAGCTGCAGGAGGTCATCGCGGACTCTGCCCGGGTGGCCCGGCCGGTCAAGTCGGCGGCCATCGAGGTGACGGAGTTGGATGACTCCGTCACCAAGGAGGAGGTGGTGGCGGCGGTCGCAGCGGTAGGGGGCTGTGGCGCAGCGGCGGTCCAAGGCCGGGATATAAGGCCCGGCCGCGGCGGAATGGGCACGATCCGCCTTGAGTGCCCGGTCGCAGCTGCCAAAGCCGTCCTTGAGAAAGGACGGCTTCAAGTCGGGTTTAGCTCGGGCGCAGTCCGGGCGCTCGAGGACCAGCCTCTGCGGTGTTTCCGGTGCTTCGGCATCGGACACACCCGGCCCCTGTGTCCGTCCAAAGTGCACAGGACGGACACAATATGCTACCGCTGCGGCAAGGAGGGCCACAAAGCCGCCTCCTGCCAGGCCGCCACGCCGCACTGCGCGGTGTGTGCCGCCAGTGGCCGCCGGGCAGGCCACGTGATGAAGGGGGGGAAGTGCAATCCCCCCCCTAAGCGTGGCAAAGCGCAGGCGCCGACCGGGCCTGCGCCTGCTGCTGCCGCTAACACCGCCGTTCCTGCGGCGGCTGCGGAGGAGGGTGCGATGTCCGACTGATGGCCAGAGTCGAGCATCGCATCCTTCAGGCGAACGCCAACCACTGCAGGACAGCCCAGGATCTGCTAATGCAGACCATGGCTGAGTGGTTGGTGGACTTGGCGGTGGTCGCCGAACCCTACTCGGTCCCTGGCCGTTGGCTGGGCGACCGGGACGGCTTAGTGGCGTTGGTGGCGCGGTCTTCCACGGACTCCCCTCCCCTCTCGCTCTTAGAGAGGGGACCGGGATACGTGGCCGCCGCGTGGGGAGAGATAGCGATGGTGGGGGTGTATTTCTCCCCAAACCGCCCTCTCTCGGACTTTGAGGATTTCCTCGAGATCCTCACTGCTGTCGTATGGAGGGCGGCGCCACGCCAGGTCGTGGTGCTCGGCGACCTAAACGCCAAGTCGGTGGCCTGGGGCAACCCGGCCGCAGGCTGCAACGTCCGGGGACGCGCCGTCGAGTTTTGGGCGGCCTCGTGCGGTGTGTCCCTCCTCAACAGGGGGGCGGTCCACACGTGTGTGCGGCAACAGGGCGGGTCGGTGGTGGACGTGTCGTTTGCCACCCCCGCGCTAGCCGCCCGCGTCGTGAACTGGCGGGTGGAGCTGGTGGAGACCTTGTCGGACCACCGTTATGTGCGGTTCGACATCTCCACACAGCGGGGAGGGGGGACGGCCCGCGCTGGGCAATCTCCCTTCCCGCGGTGGGCACTCACCCGCCTGGACCGGGAGGCAGCCAAGGAGGCCGCCTTCCTCCAGGACTGGCTGTCGCCTCCCCCTGTCGAGGAGGTCCCGGACGTTGACGCCGCAGCGGTCCGGCTACGGCGGTCTTTGACCGAGGTGTGCAACTCCAGCATGCCTCGGTCTCGCCGTCCGCCTCCCCGTCGTGCCGTTTATTGGTGGACGGAGGAGCTGGCGGGGCTCCGGGCCACCTGCGTGGCGGCCAGAAGGGCCTACGCGCGTAGCCGACGGCGCAGCGCCCAAAACCGAGTCCGGGCAGAGGAGGACCGCCTGTACGCCTCTTACCGAGAGGCTACGGCGGCCCTCAAGTCTGCAATGGGCGCTGCGCAGGACTCGGCGAGGGCCGAGATGCTGGAGGGTCTCGACAGGGACCCCTATGGGAGACCATATAAGGCGGCGCGGAATCAGCTCCGCCCCTATGGTCCCCCACTGTCGGAGACCCTCGAGCCGGCATTGCTGGATGGGGTGGTCCGGTCCCTGTTTCCGCGCAGGACCGACTTCGCCCCACCAGTAATGGATCCCCCGCAAGGGGCGGCTCCACCGGAGGCGGAGGTCCCCCCGGTGACGGCGGCGGAATTCTACGCGGGGGTACTCAGCCTCCGCGCAAAGAAGACCGCCCCCGGCCCGGACGGCGTCCCTGCACGGGTGGTGGCGATCGCCGCCACCCAAATGGAGGACAGGTTTCGGGACCTCTTCAGCGCGTGTTTTACGGCTGGGAGGTTCCCGAAACTCTGGAAGGAAGGGCAATTGTGCCTCCTCCGGAAGGAGGGACGCCCAGTGGACTCCCCCTCGGCATACCGGCCCATCGTTCTGCTCGATGAGGTCGGTAAATTGTTCGAGGGGATTGTCGCCTCCCGGCTGGATAGCCATTTGCGGGGGATAGGCCCAGATCTGTCGGACGCCCAGTTCGGTTTCCGTCGTGGGCGTTCGACGATCGACGCGCTGGCCCTTCTCAAGGGCCAGGTGAAGGAGGCGGTGGAGGCGGGGGATGGAGTGATGGCGGTGTCGTTCGACATTGCCAACGCCTTCAACTCCGTCCCCCACTCGACGATATTGGAGGCGCTCCGGTATCACGGAGTGCCCCAATATCTGCGGAGCCTCCTGGCCGACTACTTGGAGGACCGCGAGGTCCTCCTCGTGGACAAATCGGCCACCGTGAGGCGGTACGGCGCAGAGTCCGGTGTTCCACAGGGGTCGGTCCTGGGGCCCCCCTTGTGGAACATCGGATTCGACTGGCTCCTGCGGGGAGTCCTCCTCCCGGGCACGAGTGTCATCTGCTACGCGGATGACACTCTGCTCACTGCCCGGGGGAGGAACTTTGCGGATGCGGCCATTCTATTCATTTTGGGTATTTTTCTAGACCTTGCCAAGGCCTTTGACACTATTTCTTGCACTACTCTTTTGCAGAAGCTTGAATCACTTGGGATAAGAGGAGCGCAGCTTCTACTATTATCTGATTATCTTAACGATCGACAGCAATGTGTAAAAATTGGTCCGACTACAAGTTCTGATCATTCTAATACTTGTTTTGGAATTCCACAAGGCAGTATACTAGGTCCTACATTATTTTTAGTCTATATTAATGATCTTTGCAGCCTGACACTCAAAAATGGTGTTGTAATGTCTTATGCGGATGATACTGCTCTGTTATTTGCAGCTAATTCAAGGGCTGAGGCCTATGAACATGCTCAGAATGGTTTCAACATTGTATCTAATTGGCTCCAGAATAATCTTCTAACCCTGAATGCTGATAAAACAAAATACATTTCATTTACAATGAGAAATACTAACATACCGCTTACTAACCAAACAATTTACGCGCATACCTGTAGCACGTACGCTGACACTGCATGTTCTTGCCCTACTCCTTGTTCTTGTTCTTGCTCACAGTACGGCAATTATTTATTCTTCACATTATACTACAGCAGCACTCTACCCTTCCCTATGACCCAGTTCCTTCCGATAGGAGAAGAAAAGACCTGGTTTGCACAAAGCCTCAAACTAGACATGCGTTTGCTAGTCGATTTTATGTGTTTTTAGGACCTTTTCTGTATAATAGTCTCAACAAGAAACTAAACTTCTATAGTCTAAGTTATAGGAAATGTAATTTTGTAATATCGGATTATTTAGCGATGCTTAATTACACGGACACAGAAAAACTTCTAGAAGTCCTGGTTTGATTTGATATGTCATCTCCTCGTATTTAGTTGTACATATTGTTATTAAGTTAGTTTTAATGTTCACCGTTTTTGTTCCTAGATTTACTTTATTTTAAAATTTTCCTGTCCTAATTAAATTATGCATTGTAAAGTGATGGCCTGAAACACAGGTTTAAATAAACCTAGATCAGGCAGGTCGCTACCTAACATTTGATTTCGCCATTATCGTAACTTGCAACAGTTATATATATTTTAGTTATAGTTTACTTATAAGCACTAATTATACAATTGTTTAGAAATAACACTACTGCACCTAAATGTACACTTTTGTAATACCTACTTTTTTGAAATAAATTATTCTTATTCTTATTCTTATTCTTATTCTGGCCTCGGCTGGCGGATCCTTGGTGGCAGAGAGGATCCGCCGCCTGGGATTGAGGGTGGCGCTGCACAAAACGGAGGCCGTGTTCTTTCGCGGTCCCCGGCAGCGCTGCCCTGCCGACGCCCACATCGTCGTGGAGGGCGTCCGCATAGAGGTCCAGCCTCAGATGAAATATCTGGGGCTGGTGCTGGACGACAGGTGGCGTTTCGGCCCGCACTTCAGCGGGCTGTCGACGCGCCTGTTGAAGGCCGCGGGCGCCCTCTCGTGGCTCCTCCCGAACCTGGGGGGGCCCAAGGCGAAATGCCGGCGCCTCTATGCCGGCATTTTGCGGAGCATGGCCCTTTACGGGGCTCCCATCTGGGCGGACTCCCTCCATAGGAGGGAGAATGCTACCGCCATCCGCAGGCCCCAGCGGGCCATTGCACAGCGGGTGGCGAGGGCTTACCGCTCAGTGGGCTTTTCGGCGGCGTGCGCTCTGGCCGGCACCCCGCCTTGGGAGTTGGAGGCATGGGTGCTCGCCAGAGTGTACGAGTGGACGGCGCGCCGAAAGGCGCTCGGGGAGCGCCCCATGGGCGAAGAGCGGGAGGCGGTGCGGCGAGAGGCGAGGGACGCCATCGTCCTCCATTGGTCGGAGGACCTCGCCAGCGCCGCCTTTGGCCGCCGGACGTTGGACGCGCTCGGTCCGGTCCTGCGGGGCTGGCTAGAGCGGTCCCACGGTTTCCTCTCTTTCCGTCTGGTGCAGGTGTTATCCGGGCATGGCTGTTTCGGATCGTACCTGCACCGGATCGGGAGGGAGGAAACCCCGGCGTGCCACGACTGCGGCGCGGCGGAGGACACGGCGCAGCACACCCTCGAGGTGTGCCCCGCGTGGTCCGAGCTGCGCCGCGGTCTGACCGCGGTGGTCGGACCGGACCTCTCGCTTCCCGGCGTGGTCGACGCCATGCTGTTGAGCGAGGAGGCCTGGTCAGCGGTGGCCTCCTTTTGCGAGGACGTAATCTCGCAAAAGGAGGCAGCGGAGCGGGCGCGGGAGGAAGATCCTCTCGCTGCGCCGCTCCGCAGACGAAGAAGGGGGAGAAGGCGTCGTGCCCTCCCTCCTCATGGTGACGGGCGGGCGGCAGGCACGGGGGTGCCTTCGCCCGCATTGCACCCGTCACCTTCGTCGGTCATTCCCGACCCCCCACACCCGTGAGGGTGTGAGGGGTCTGCCTTTCAATCGTCGGCGGAGGACTGGAAGTAAAGGCTGTGCCGGTTTCCCAGTCCCCCGCCACTCTGACGAAGCGGGAATGCGCTGGGTCGTTTTAGTGGGTATACCGGGTCCGCCCGGGGAGTCCCACATACCCCTCCTGTCCCCCGACGGGAGGGTATGCGTAATGCATTTTTTCCCAGCGTCAAAAAAAAAAAAAAAAAAAAAAAAAAAAAAAAGGTTAGGTTAGGATAGGTTTTTTTTTTTTTTTTTTTTTTTTTTTTTTATACTTCTACCTCCAACATAATCGGAGCCTGTGCTAGGCTATTCTACTCATTCATTCCAGTTCTCTCTTTTATTCCTCTCGCACTTGCATTCTTCATACTTTATCTTTCTATTATTCATTCGTCTTTCTGTCTTTGTGAGGGTAGGACGCCCTCCTAAGTGGTTGCTATTCTATTCTCTACTTCAGGATTTTATTTTATTTCGGGAAAACAGCGACTCGTGTTTTTATTTATCATAAACATCAACTCTTAAACTAACTTTTACATATTATTACTTAATTCTAGTGAGTGTGGTTTTCTACAATCCCACCGCATCTTTTACATTATTTTTATTCTATTGTTAATCTTATATCTATATCTTATCACTTATACACTTTGGGAAAACAGTTTATACAGACATCTTATATCTTTATCTTACTACTAATACATTTTGGGAAAAACAATTTATACAGACATCTTAAATCTTATGCACTTTGGGAAAACAGTTTATACAGACATCTTATATCTATATCTTACTACTAATACATTTTGGGAAAAACAATTTATACAGACATCTTAAATCTATTCTTATTGCTAATACACTTTTGGGGTGACAATTCATACAGCCCTCTTACATCTATTTAGTACTTAAGCATGTTATTTACAATTTCTTTTCCTTAATTATAATATGGGCAACTTAACTATTTCTTATTTGTTTATTTCTTTGCGTTTACCTTCTTCTGTTTCAATGCTTGACATTAATATTTTATATAATATTATGTAAACATCTTTTCTTATACACTTTTATTTCTCGCTATTACCTTTACACATATTTTCACGCAGTATTCTAAAAGCAACTCTCTGTTTTTTCCAGCCATTATTTGCCACATATTTTCGGCGTCGAGTTTGGTGTCGAGTGCGTGCTCGGCCTCAAGCCTCTCCCTGTCAAACACGGGACAGTTGAATAATATATGTGGCACCGTCTCAGCAATATCAGGATCGCAGATGCACGATGGGCTCCCCTTACACTTGAAACGATTCAAGTACTCAGAGAACCCACCGTGCCCCGTCATAACTTGGGTTAATACACTGTTGATCTTGCATTTCCTGATTATCCTGTACGCCGCCACCGCGTCCGGGAAAAACAGCTTCGTCACTGAAGCAGTTTCTCCGGAGCTGTATCTGTGGCTCCATACGTCAAGAGTTGCCGTACGAATGCATCTCTTGACGTACGAAACCGGGCACAGATCGTAGTCCGGCTTCCGTTTGGAATTTTCAGCGGCGCTTTTGGCAAGTTCATCGGCTCTCTCATTACCATCCAAACCTGCATGAGCTTTGATCCAAAACAAAGTTACCGCCTTGTTTTGGAGTGACAGGGACCTAAGATTGGCTCTTGCCTCCACTGCCAGAGGGTGGTGTCGGTTATAATTTTGGATGGTTTGGAGAGCCGCCATGGAGTCGCTGAAAATTCCAAACGATTGCGCACTGTGCTTGAGCATTACCCTAGTCGCGACGCATATTGCCAGAAGCTCAGCCTGGTAAACCGTGGAGTAGTGTGGGAGAGCAAGCTTGAGAGCTTTGATCTCGGCGTCACCGCTCCACATGGACAGTGCCGCTCCGACCTTACCCCCAATCTTGCTCCCGTCCGTGAAGATGCGAACTTCAAGTTCGCTCTGGAGATCAAGTTGCTCTTGGTTTACCAGGCTTACGAGCTTCAGCTCAGCGCGCTCCGCAGGGTGCGGGGCCTCCATTGCCGAGGCAGACTGCTCGACCCTCCTGTCGCCAAGTGCTGGCTGGGGCACCCCCCTCTTGGCCTCGTATAGAGATGCCGCTTCGCGGACACGGAGGTCCAGAGGCAGTATCCCAGCCAGCACCAGCGCGGAGTTTAAGGAGACCGTGCGGTAACCCTTGCACAGCTTTTGCGCTATGCCACGCTGGACTGCTCCCAACTGCTTCATGACGCCCAGCTTCCCGACAGCCGGGGCCCATACGCTGGCGGCGTACAGGATTATTGGTTCAACGGTGGCCACATATATTATTCTTATGACCTCAGGGTGAAGTCCCCAGCTGGTCTTTGCGGCCCTGGTCAGCTGCTTGTGGATTCCTATTGCCCTTCTGCAGACATTTGCGACGTGTGCGTTGAACGTCAGCTGTTTGTCGATGGTGACACCCAGGATTTTGATCTCGTTGGACATGGCAATGTCGATCCCGCCCATGTTCAGGCGTGGGGTGTCGTATTTTAATTTACGCGTGATAACCATTGCGTTGGTTTTGTGCGGAGCAAATTTCAGTTTATTCTGTACTCCCCACGCCTGGACATGTTCGAGAGCGGCATTGGCACGTCCCTCGATCTCCAGCGCTGTGTCACCATCGAAAAACAGCACCACGTCGTCTGCAAACGCCTGGCAATAGGTCTCCGCAGCTTCCAGACTCTTTAGAAGAGGGTCCAATATAAGGTTCCAAAATATTGGCCCCCCTATGGAACCCTGGACACAACCCTTGCTGGTGGCCTTGCAGCACTCTTCACCTGCGTACCTAACCCTTACCCTTCGGTCTTCGAGGTAGCTGTCGATGACCCTCCTCAAGCCGACTGGACACTTTTCCTCAGCCAGACGGACCCTTATGGCTGGCCACCAGGCGCTGTCGAAGGCTCCCTCTATGTCTAATGATACCAGTACTACTATTTTTTTCAGCTCTAGTTTGCCGCGAATGCGTTGCATCAGTGCATAGAGGGAGTCCTCGGTGCTCCTCTGGGGCATGAATCCGTACTGGCGAGTACTCATCCTCGGAATCAGATGAAACTTGAGGCGGGCCACCAACATCTTCTCGTAGATTTTGCCTAATATGGGTAACAAGCCGATTGGTCTGTACGCCTTTGGGGTGCTGTAGTCTGTTTTCCCTGGTTTCTGTAGGATGATAACTGTCGCCTCCTTCCAGACTTTCGGGAACAAATGGCATCTCAGGCAGCCGTTTAGGAGAGCCAAGGCTACCTCCGGAGCACCTCCAATTGCTTGGCTACATATATCGGCGGTGAAGCCGTCTGCTCCTGGAGCCTTTTTGGCATTGAAGGACCCGCACGCTGCCATCAGTTCCGCCATCGTGAATGGTGGGTCGCATGATTCACCTTGCTCGCCACAATTCACAGCGTCGGCCTTTTCTCTAATGAGGCGGTGGTAGGTGCTATCGCCGCTAGTTTGGTCTTCAGGGTAGAACGTGGACGCCAAAAGTTCGACTGAACCTTTCGCGTCCAGCACCTCTCCGTCCTTCACTAGCGGCTGGTCCTCTCCCCTTCCCTTGGTCCTTCCTATTACCCTATAAATCCCTTCCCAAACCCCTTCTCCGTCCTGTCTGGTGCAGAAGTTCTTCCAACTTTCTATTTCGTCCTTTGCTGCCTCAGCCTCATACTCAACTTTCAGTTTCAGGTACTCGTCGACGACCTTCGATCTTCGGACCGGTGCAGCACTTCTGACTCTCCGTTTCCTGGTGGCGACCTCGCTCTTCATCCGCTCAAGTTTCTCGGACCACCACGGCAAGGTAAGTACTTCTATATTTTTCTTCAGGGGCATTGATGCAGCGCATGCATCTTTAATGACGTTGGTGTATGTATTTACTATTGTGTTGAACTGGTTGGCTGTATTTAAATTATCTATTTCTATTTTGTTTAGTTTATTATCCTGCATTAATTGGCCGAGTTTCTCACGAAACTCGGACCAATTTGCTTTTTTGGTGTTAAAAATTCTAGTTGTGCGCTGTATTGTAATGCCCCTTGATCTTTGTAATTTTATATTAAAAACAATGCCGTTGTGGTCCGAGCTCGTGAGGCCCTCATCTACCCTCCAGTCATCCACCAGGTCCAGGATGTCAGTGGAGCACGCTGTAATATCCACGTGACTGCAGTAGCGGATCCCTCCTCTGGTCGTATCGAAGGTCGGAATTTCCCCTCTGTTGAGTATGTTGAGGCTCAGCTCGTCGAAAGCTCCGGAAAGTTCCTCACCCCTGCGATCGATGTACAGGCTTCCCCACCAGGTACTTTTGGCGTTTGCGTCTCCTCCAACAACCCACATTCTGGAACCTACCTCCTCCCCAACGAGTTTGAGGTGCTCCAGGTATGGTCCAATTGGCTGGTCCGGCTCAAAGTAAAAGGAGACCAGCGCGATCTTCCAGGCACTGGTTTGGATCCCCACCACGGTGATGTTGTTCGTGGTGAGTTTTGGGTACTGCGTGACAACTAGGTCTTGATCGAAGACCGCTATTGCGGCCTTAACAGTACCCTCTCCAATATCAGTGCTCTGGAAGATCCGAACACCCCTGTGGTTCCTCATTACTTTTGCCCCGCCTACGTATGGTTCTTGGAGGAGAGCAACGGCGACTCTGCGCTTCACAGCCTCTATCAGAAGCTCGTTCGTTGCGAGTCTTTTTCGCTGGAGGTTGGCCTGTATGATCCTGTAGGGGTTTGGGATGCCCAGGGTGCCCTCAGCAATACGCCACCGTCGACCTCGCTATCCCGTCCCACTTGCGGCGGGTCGGGCAATCGAGGCTGAAGGCGTTGTGGTCAGCGTCTCCGAGCTTGGCCCTTGTGCAGTTCTGGCATTTGGGCGGCTCGCCCGCCAGAAAATCTGCACATTCCGACCTCATGTGTGGGCCACCGCAATGACTACACAGGTCGGCCGGCTCTTTGCAGAAGCGTTTCCCATGCCCGTAGCCCAGACAGCGCGTACATTGCACCAACGGAGTTTGGTCTTCAACCCGTACGCGCTGAAGGTCCACGTGCAGGAACCCGACTTCTGTTGCCCGTCTCCAGATAGCAGGAGAGACGCTGACCACAACGTGGCACGTGTGTGGGTTCCGGGTTCTTCTCCTAAACTTGACCACCACCCTGTCCTCCTCTTTGTCGAGGTTGTGAAAGACCCCCCGATTCTGGTTCCTCATAGCCCTAAGGACGTCCTCGTCGGAGTTAACGGAGAGGACGCTCCTGAGGATCAGCATCGGGTCTTTGTTTTTCACCTCCTCGACATTGAGGTCCTGCCTGTCTTTTGTTAGCTTACTCTTAATTTTTTCCCTCTCTTCCATGGTCTCAAATCCCATTATAATTTTCCGATCTTTAGCCTTTCTGACCCTTTCCACCTTGACCCATCCCTCCTTTGCGTCCACCGCCTTTCGAATCTTATTGAGGACTTCGTCCCCCGTTTCTGTTTCATCCTTGGAGGTGACAACAATCGAGTGCAGCGTACTCCGCACTGGGTTCGCCCTCCCACTATGGATTGCTGTCACACTCGCGTAGGATTTGGTGGGGCCAGTCTCGAGCATCGAGATGTTATGTTGCTCGATCGCTAACCTCAGCTCCTCCATCTTCTTGTTGCTGCTTTCAAGCAACACCGAGTGGTCTTTTATTTGTGCTGCAAGCGTGTCTTTGTCGGAAGGTGGGCCCAAGGAAAAGGTGGCGTCGGAGGCAGTGATCTCTTGCCCCCCTCCCGAACCTTTGGTCTTAATAGCTTTTTCGGCCTCCTTCACCAGGTGGAGCAGCCGATCCAGCGCCTCGACTATGCCGTTTTTAATTTCCGTTTTAGTGTTGCGGGAGGAGTTCAACAAAAGTTTGGCTTTGTGAAGGCAAGCCCTAGCCTCTGCCGATCGATCCGCATAATGTGGTTTTTGCGGCGAAACCTCTATTAGTTTTGGCCGCATTGGCAGAGATTTACTCTCCTGCGACTGCGGAGGTTTATGCGTCGGCTTCGCAGGGCCAGCCTGTGCCGTCTTGTTGGTTATGGGGGGTGTTGAGGCCGTGCTGGTAGGCTTGGCAGCCTCCCATTCGCCAACACTGCGCCTAACGTTCGGAGGTGATGTCGGTTTTGGTGGTGATTCACCCTCAGTCACCTTCTTTAAAGGGGTCCTTATTCCCATCATTTTGGAGGTAGGTACGCGTCAACTGTATAATAGTCTAAAATAAATGTAAAAGTGTATATAAAAAGAAATAAAAATGCACTCGAGATCGTAAAAATCTGAGTGTGTTATTTAAAAAGAAAAAAGTACTTTCTCTATATATAGAGTAGCACGGTCAGCCCTTTGTTCGATAGAACAGTCAAAACAGTAAACGTGGAAGAAAAAAAATTTTCTTCCTAAAGTCGAAAAACCGGCAAAATAGAGTCAAATTAAAAACGACTCTATGTAGAGTCGTTTTACCCCCGTCAGTGGATAGCTCTCCCCGAGCCCTTTCAAACAAATCCAAACACGATGCGAATCCACCAAAGGGTTACGGAGATATCCCGACTTAAAATTTTGGTTTTTTCACCAAAAAGAAAACCAAAAGTGGTTACAAGAGGATATCTCCGGGACCACCGGTCCAAAAACCCTCGTGTTTGGGCTCTCCGCACTTGCCTCGAAGAGACCTATCCACTGGCACGGTTTTCAGGCTGAAAAATCTGGAATCCTGAAAAGCGCCTGAAAAGTACCCTACCCTAAAGACAGCGATCAGCTGATGTATTCATAGAAAGTCCGGGCCCTCTACGACTATCCGTTCGGGAGTTATGTGGATTTGAAAGTTGCCCAAAATGGCCGCCGACCTGTCAAAGACGATCTTTGACCGCGTATAACTTCCCTTGGGACAGCCGCAGACCCCCCGAGTTTGGGCTCTCCCAGCTTGGCCTGAACTCAGCTGTCTGCTGAAACCACTTTCAGGATCCTGAAAATTTTTTGCTTCAAACCGCCTGAAAATGTGTAGTAAGGAAGGCAATGAGCCCTCCAATACTAAATTAAAAACCGCAACTTCCCACGACCAGCGGTTCAGGAGTTATGACGGTTTGAAAATAAACAAAATGGCCGCCGAGCTGTCAAAGGTCGAATTAAAAGGCCCGCAACTTCGGAACCCTTTGTCGTAGAGACGCGGGGTTTTGGATGTACAGCTCGGCGTCACTTCAGGTGTATCCTGAAAGCGGTTTCAGCGACAAAAACTGAAAGTGCCTGAAACGTCCTGAAACCCTACTATACCTAAAGTTAACTATATACTAAACGTAGAACTCAAAATCCGAGAATTCTCGGCCCAGTGGTTCCCGAGATATCACGCTTCGAAAATTAAAACCTAAAAACCAAGATGGCCGAATTTTGTCAAAAGCCTCAAATTGGGAGATATACCGCTCGTGTTTGGGCTTAAATGGGTCACAATAGGTATATTGGACCCAGTCCCGATGTCAAAAATAGATATTTCCTATTAAATTTTGAATTATCGCCAAAAAACAGTTAAAATTCAATATCTTAGGTCCCCCTGGACGAAAAATTCCGGAAAAATCACAATAAATAGTAAAAATAAAGTGCTACAAGATACAATAGTAAATTTTGAAAAAAGTTAAAAAATAGTTCCTGAAAATTTTGAAAATGTGAATTTATGATAAATTTCCTTATAACTTAAAAACTATGTTATCTAAAAATCTAAAATTTAAAAGCTATATTCTTCAATTGAGCGCGCCAAGGACTGCAGTTGAAAATTTTGAAAATTCCGGTTACTTCAGGAGTTATTAAGGTCAGAATATTGGGTTTTTGAAGTCTTCTTAAAAATCGGGTATAGCAGGTAGAGTAAAAATTTTTACGGTTACCGTCTGTTCCTTTGAAGAAGATGACGGCTACAAAGTTTCAGCCGTCTGGCTCTGCGTTTTCAGGATTTTCAGTAGCACGTGGTTTTTGAATTTTCGCTGTAGCTCCCGAAGCTCTGGGTTTTTCAGGCTTCTGGGTGAACTGAATGGTGTGCGGGGTTGATGCCCTCCCCTACCCTCAATAAAAAGGTAGGGTCGTCGATCTGGATTCAGCAGCGTATTCGTTTGAAGTTTTTTCTTCACCGTTTAACCTCAAAATATAGAGGTTTTTCAGGTTTTGATGAAACTGCACTGCAATCCGGGTTTGAACTTTCACTTGGGCGTATAGGTTTTTCTTAGCCCCACACATAGACACCAAACTCGTCAAATTCGGACAACTTTTGACCACTTTTATGAATTTTTAACTAGGGAGCGCCTTTAAAAACGATCCGACCGCCACGGAGGTTGGGGGGATACTGGTTAGGTTAGGTTAGGTTAGCGCCGCGTGGGATGAGCCGCGCCGTGCTCTCGTTGCAGAGGTAGGAGGAGACCTGTCGCTGCCGACCGTCGTTCGCTCTATGGTTGGCAGCGCAGAGTCCTGGGACGCAGTGATTTCCTTCTGCGAAGCCGTCATGTCGCAGAAGGA
The DNA here is from genome assembly GCA_950022335.1 of Eurois occulta. Taxonomy (NCBI): domain Eukaryota; kingdom Metazoa; phylum Arthropoda; class Insecta; order Lepidoptera; family Noctuidae; genus Eurois; species Eurois occulta. The sequence continues at coordinate 23,999,990 of OX465478.1, forward strand.
AGCTGCGGAGAGGGAGAGGGAGATGACTAGCTCCCGCCCATCCCGCAGCAGACGCACCGGGCGTCGGCAGAGGGCGGATAACGCCCTCTTCCGGCCCCCCTAAATAGGTCCAGGGGCGACGGATTTGGGGACATCCGTCGCCCCCCATCGCAATGGACCCGAGACGGCGGCGCGTAGTGTTCCACGCGCGCCTCTCTTAGACGTAACGGGGGGAGTTTCACACCTCACTCCCCCCCGAGACGAGGCCCGCAGGTCGAGCGGGCCGGCACTAGTCCGGGGCAGCGGAAGTCGCATCAGATCCCGTTGCCCCCCGACGCAAGTGTGCGAGGGAACACCGGTGTGGTTTTAGTCAGTAGGAGTCTGACAGACCCCTCCGCTCTCCCCAGGGCGGAGGACATCCATCGAGGATTTCCACATCGAGAACAAAAAAAAAAAAAAAAAAAAAAGGTTAGGTTAGGCTAGGTTAGGTTGGGGTGCTAGGTCAGAAAACCTCCTCGGGGGCCCAGTGGCTGCCGGTCCTTCTCGATACGTCTGGAGGGAACAGCAGCTGCTGTGGACGGTGCACCCTGGGCGCGGCAGTATCCGTCCCCGATGAATGGGAAGAGATTCTTATTCCTCGGGGAACGTTACTGTCGTGGCCAATATTCTGACACGGTGGGGCGACTCCACGCGGCCCTCTGGGTCGCAGAGGGCGCAGTGGAGGAGCCAGGGCGGGCTCGGTGTGCCGCCGGGCGTTGGGCGCGCTCGGTCCAGTCTTGTGGAGGGCTGGATCGGGCGCGCCCGGCGTCCGGCGGCGCACTGGGCCCGCCGGTGGTAGGACCGGACCTCTCGCTTCCCGGCGTGGTTGAGCGCCATGCTGGGGTTCGGGGAGGTCTGGTCAGCGGTCGCCTCCTTTTGCGAGTTCGCTCGCAAAGGGAGGAGGCGGAGCGCGCGCGGGGGGGGCGACCCTCTCGTTGCGCCGCTCCGCAGCGGAGGAGCCGGGGCGGGCTCGGTGTGCCGCCGGGCGTTGGGCGCGCTCGGTCCGGTCTTACGGGCCCGGTCCGGGCGCGTCCGGCTTCCGGTGGCGCGCCGAGCCCGCCGGTGGTCGGACCAGGCCCTCGCTTCCCGGCGTGGTCGACGCCGTGCTGGGGGGCGGGGAGGCCTGGTCAGCGGTAGCCTCCTTTTGCGAGTTCGCTCGCAAAGGGAGGAGGCGGAGCGCGCGCGGGGGGGGCGACCCTCTCGCTGCGCCGCTCCGCAGCGGAAGGGGGAGAAGGCTTCGTGCCCTCCCTCCTCATGGTGACGGCGGGCGGCAGGCACGGGGGTGCCTTCGCCCGCATTGCACCCGTCACCTTAGCGGGTCATTCCGGCCCCCCACACCCGCGAGGGTGTGAGGGGTCGCCTTGCGGGGCAATCGTCGGCGGAGGACTGGTCGTTAAGGCTATGCCGGTTTCCCAGTCCCCCGCCACTATGACGAAGCAGGAATGCGCTGGGTCGTTTTAGTGGGTATACCGGGTCCGCCCGGGGAGTCCCACATACCCCTCCTGTCCCCCGACGGGAGGGTATGCGTAATGCATTTTTTCCCAGCGTCAACAAAAAAAAAAAAAAAAAAAAAAGGTTAGGTTAGGTTAGGTTAGGTTGGGGTGCTAGGTCAGAAAACCTCCTAGGGGGCCCAGTGGCTGCCGGTCCTTCTCGATACGTCTGGAGGGAACAGCAGCTGCTGTGGACGGTGCACCCTGGGCGCGGCAGTATCAGTCCCCGATGAATGGGAAGAGATTCTTATTCCTCGGGGAACGTTACTGTCGTGGCCGATATTCTGACACGGTGGGGCGACTCCGCGCGACCCTCTGAGACGCAGAGGGCGCAGTGGAGGAGCCAGGGCGGGCTCGGTGTGCCGCCGGGCGGTGGGCGCGCTCGATCCGGTCTTGTGGAGGGCTGGATCGGGCGCGTCCGGCTTCCGGCGGCGCACCGAGCCCGCCGGTGGGTGGACCGGGCCCTCGCTTCCCGGCGTGGTCGATGCCATGCTGGGGGGCGGGGAGGCCTGGTCAGCGGTCGCCTCCTTTTGCGAGTTCGCTCGCAAAGGGAGGAGGCGGAGCGCGCGCGGGGGGGTGATCCTCTCGTTGCGCCGCTCCGCAGCGGAGGAGCCGGGGCGGGCTCGGTGTGCCGCCGGGCGTTGGACGCGTCCGGCGTCCGGCGGCGCACCGAGCCCGCCGGTGGCCGGTGGTCGGACCGGACCTCTCGCTTCCCGGCGTGGTCGATGCCATGCTGGGGGGCGGGGAGGCCTGGTCAGCGGTCGCCTCCTTTTGCGAGTTCGCTCGCAAAGGGAGGAGGCGGAGCGCGCGCGGTGGGGGCGACCCTCTCGCTGCGCCGCTCCGCAGCGGAAGGGGGAGAAGGCGTTGTGCCCTCCCTCCTCATGGTGACGGCGGGCGGCAGGCACGGGGGTGCCTTCGCCCGCATTGCACTCGTCACTTTTGCGGGTCATTCCTTCGCCTTGCGGGGCAATCGTCGGCGGAGGACTGGTCGTTAAGGCTATGCCGGTTTCCCAGTCCCCCGCCACTATGACGAAGCGGGAATGCGCTGGGTCGTTTTAGTGGGTATACCGGGTCCGCCCGGGGAGTCCCACATACCCCTCCTGTCCCCCGACGGGAGGGTATGCGTAATGCATTTTTTCCCAGCGTCAACAAAAAAAAAAAAAAGGTTAGGTTAGGTTAGGTTGGGGGACCACCCCACAGTGCTTGCGTCCACGTCGCGTCCCCTGGAAACAGCCCAGTTCTGACCACCGTAACGGAGTGGCAGACTGGGTTGGCCAAAGTGCACTGTGAACTCGAAGCGAATTTTAACACTACTCCACTACTCTGCCTTGTTTCTTCGAGATATGCCTGCTACACCCTCGCGGGACGCCTGCGGGCGATTTTTAAAATCAAAAGGCCCTTCTCAGGGCCAACCAAAAGGCCCTTCTCAGAGCCAACCCAAAGGCCCTTCTCAGGGCCAACCCAAAGGCCCTTCTCAGGGCCAACCCAAAGGCCCTTCTCAGGGCCACCCCGACGCTTCGGCGTCTGAAGTTAGCCGCGCGCCGTCTGCGGCTAGCTATTTTGGAGGGGCCGAGTCGTCTGACAGCGACTCGGTCGTTCGAGGGTCGAACGCGAGTGGCTCGCGGTCGCGGAAGCGGGTCTTCCAAAGTTGCGGGTCCGAGAGTTCCTCGGCTTCGGGGTCCAAGCCGTTGTCGAAGGCTGGAAAGCCGACGACGACGGCCGCGGATACCCACGTCGTTGGGCTCGCGGACGCCCAGCGCCAGGTGGACCTGGCCCGGAAGGTGCAGCTCCAGCAAGAGCTGGAGGAGCGGGTTGCCGCCAAGGAGAAGCGTGCGTACGTCGCCCGGGCCAAGTCCGGATACGGTGCGTCCCGGGTTCTGTACGCGAACCACTCTTTGGCGGAACTTGAAAGGATGGCGGAGGAGGACGAGGAGGAGATCATTGAGGTCGCCTCTAAGTCCTCCAACCTGAAGGGCACCTTCCAAAAGGCCCTGAAGTGTCGGGCCGCGAGCATGCGCGGTGTCGTCGCTGAGCTGGTCCAGCGGACGGCCTCCGACGAGACGCGGCAGCTGCAGGCGAGGGTGGATCGCCTGCAGTCGGAGGTCAGCCAGCTTCACCTGAAGCTGGCTGAAGCCACGGCCCGGCCACAACAGGCTGGGGCAAGCCCTGTGGCAGAGGGTGTTGCCTCGGCCCGGCCACAACAGGACGATGCGAGCCCTGTGGCAGAGGGCGCTGCCTCAACACGGCCACAACAGGCCAAGGCGCGGCCTGCAGCAGAGGGCCCCTCCTCCAACCTTGAGGATATCATCCGCAAGGTGGTAATGGAGGAGAGGGCCTTCACGAGAGCCTGCTTTGCAGGGATTGAGGACCGGCTCCTGCCGGAGAAGCGCCTCCGACCTCCGCTTGCGGCGGATAAGAGGCGATCTGAGCCGGGGCCGTCCTCAACCCGGGCGCATGAGAGGCGGTCTGAGCCGGGGCCGTCCTCCTCCCAAGCGGAAGATGCCCTTCTTCCCTCAACCACCCCGTCCAACGAGTGGACGGAGGTGCGTAAGGGGAAGGGCAAAGGGAAGGGCAAGAGGTCGGCAGCGGCCGTCCCAGCTGTCCCTGCCGTCCCCGCTACCCCCGCTCCCAGCCAGTCGCAGCCGACCGGCAAGGGAAGGGGTAAGGGGAACGGCAAAGGGAAGGGCGGGGGAAGGGGGCAGTTGGTCCCCCCGAAAACCGCGGCCGTCGTAGTGACGCTCACCGCGGAGGCTGCGGGGCGAGGGGAGACCTACGCCTCCATTTTGGTGCGGGCGCGCGGCAATGCCGATCCCACCCAGCTGGGGATCGGCAGTGTGTCGTGCCGGCGGACGCAGGCCGGGGCTCGAATCTTCGAGTTCCCGGGGGCCGAGGGCAGCGCCCGCGCTGACCTCTTTGCAGCCAAGCTGCAGGAGGTCATCGCGGACTCTGCCAAGGTGGCCCGGCCGGTCAAGACGGCGGCCATCGAGGTGACGGAGCTGGATGACTCCGTCACCAAGGAGGAGGTGGTGGCGGCGGTCGCAGCGGTAGGGGGCTGTGGCGCCACGGCGGTCCAAGGCCGGGATATAAGGCCCGGCCGCGGCGGAATGGGCATGATCCGCCTCGAATGCCCAATCGCAGCTGCCAAAGCCGTCCTTGCGAAAGGACGGCTTCAAGTCGGCTTCAGCGCGGGTACAGTCAGGGCACTCGAGGCTGGTCCTCTGCGGTGTTTCCGGTGCTTCGGCATCGGACACACCCGGCCCCTGTGTCCGTCCAAAGTCGACCGGTCGGACGCGTGCTACCGCTGCGGCAAGGAGGGCCACAAAGCCGCCTCCTGCCAGGCCGCCACGCCGCACTGCGCGGTGTGTGCCGCCAGTGGCCGCCGGGCAGGCCACGTCATGAAGGGGGGGAAGTGCAATCCCCCCCCTAAGCGTGGCAAAGCGCAGGCGCCGACCGGGCCTGCACCTGCTGCTGCCGCTAACGCCGCCGTTCCTGCGGCGGCTGCGGAGGAGGGTGCGATGTCCGACTGATGGCCAGGGTCGAACATCGCATCCTTCAGGCGAACGCCAACCACTGCAGGACAGCCCAGGATCTGCTGATGCAGACCATGGCTGAGTGGTTGGTGGACTTGGCGGTGGTCGCCGAACCCTACTCGGTCCCTGGCCGTTGGCTGGGCGACCGGGACGGCTTAGTGGCGTTGGTGGCGCGGTCTTCCACGGACTCCCCTCCCCTCTCGCTCTTAGAGAGGGGACCGGGATACGTGGCCGCCGCGTGGGGAGAGATAGCGATGGTGGGGGTGTATTTCTCCCCAAACCGCCCTCTCTCGGACTTTGAGGATTTCCTCGAGATCCTCACTGCTGTCGTAGGGAGGGCGGCGCCACGCCAGGTCGTGGTGCTCGGCGACCTAAACGCCAAGTCGGTGGCCTGGGGCAACCCGGCCGCAGGCTGCAACGTCCGGGGACGCGCCGTCGAGTTTTGGGCGGCCTCGAGCGGTGTGTCCCTCCTTAACAGGGGGGCGGTCCACACGTGTGTGCGGCAACAGGGCGGGTCGGTGGTGGACGTGTCGTTTGCCACCCCCGCGCTGGCCGCCCGCGTCGTGAACTGGCGGGTGGAGCTGGTGGAGACCTTGTCGGACCACCGTTACGTGCGGTTCGACATCTCCACACAGCGGGGAGGGGGGACGGCCCGCGCTGGGCAATCTCCTTTCCCGCGGTGGGCACTCACCCGCCTGGACCGGGAGGCAGCCAGGGAGGCCGCCTTCCTCCAGGACTGGCTGTCGCCTCCCCCTGTCGAGGAGGTCCCGGACGTTGACGCCGCAGCGGTCCGGCTACGGAGGTCCTTGACCGAGGTGTGCAACTCCAGCATGCCTCGGTCCCGCCGTCCGCCTCCCCGTCGTGCCGTGTACTGGTGGACGGAGGAGCTGGCGGGGCTCCGGGCCACCTGCGTGGCGGCCAGAAGGGCCTACGCGCGAAGCCGACGGCGCAGCGCCCAGAACCGAGTCCGGGCAGAGGAGGACCGCCTTTACGCCTCTTACCGAGAGGCTACGGCGGCCCTCAAGTCTGCAATGGGCGCTGCGCAGGACTCGGCGAGGGCCGAGATGCTGGAGGGTCTCGACAGGGACCCCTATGGGCGACCATACAAGGCGGCGCGAAACCAGCTCCGCCCCTATGGTCCCCCACTGTCGGAGACCCTCGAGCCGGCATTGTTGGATGGGGTGGTCCGGTCCCTGTTTCCACGCAGGACCGACTTCGCCCCTCCAACAATGGATCCCCCGCAAGGGGCGACTCCACCGGAGGTGGAGGTGCCCCCGGTCACGGCGGCGGAATTCTACGCGGGGGTATTGAGCCTCCGCGCGAAGAAGACCGCCCCCGGTCCAGACGGCGTCCCTGCACGGGTGGTGGCGATTGCCGCCTCCCAAATGGAGGACAGGTTTCGGGACCTCTTCAGCGCGTGTTTTACGGCTGGGAGGTTCCCGAAACTCTGGAAGGAGGGGCAATTGTGCCTCCTCCGGAAGGAGGGACGCCCGGTGGACTCCCCCTCGGCATACCGGCCCATCGTTTTGCTCGATGAGGTCGGTAAATTGTTCGAGGGGATTGTCGCCGGGAGGCTGGATAGCCACTTGCGGGGGATCGGCCCGGATCTGTCGGACGCCCAGTACGGTTTCCGTCGTGGGCGTTCGACGATCGACGCGCTGGCCCTTCTGAAGGGCCAGGTGAAGGAGGCGGTGGAGGCGGGGGACGGGGTGCTGGCGGTGTCATTCGACATTGCCAACGCCTTCAACTCCGTCCCCCACTCGACGATATTGGAGGCGCTCCGGTATCACGGAGTGCCCCAATATCTGCGGAGCCTCCTGGCCGACTACTTGGAGGACCGCGAGGTCCTCCTCGTGGATAAGTCGGCCACCGTGAGGCGGTACGGCGCAGAGTCCGGTGTTCCACAGGGATCGGTCCTGGGGCCCCCCTTGTGGAACATCGGATTCGACTGGCTCCTGCGGGGAGTCCTCCTCCCGGGCACGAGTGTCATCTGCTACGCGGATGACACTCTGCTCACTGCCCGGGGGAGGAACTTTGCGGACGCGGCCATTCTGGCCTCGGCTGGCGGATCCTTGGTGGCAGAAAGGATCCGCCGCCTGGGATTGAGGGTGGCGCTGCACAAAACGGAGGCCGTGTTCTTTCGCGGTCCCCGGCAGCGCTGCCCTGCCGACGCCCACATCGTGGTGGAGGGCGTCCGCATAGAGGTCCAGCCTCAGATGAAATATCTGGGGCTGGTGCTGGACGACAGGTGGCGCTTCGGCCCGCATTTCAGCGGGCTGTCGACGCGCCTGTTGAAGGCCGCGGACGCCCTCTCATGGCTCCTCCCAAACCTGGGAGGGCCCAAGGCAAAGTGCCGGCGCCTCTATGCCGGCATTTTGCGGAGCATGGCCCTGTACGGGGCTCCCATCTGGGCGGACTCCCTCCACAGGAGGGAGAATGCTACCGCCATCCGCAGGCCCCAGCGGGCCATTGCACAGCGGGTGGCGAGGGCTTACCGCTCAGTGGGCTTTTCGGCGGCGTGCGCTCTGGCCGGCACCCCGCCTTGGGAGTTGGAGGCATGGGTGCTCGCCAGAGTGTACGAGTGGACGGCGCGCCGAAAGGCGCTCGGGGAGCGCCCCATGGGCGAAGAGCGGGAGGCGGTGCGGCGAGAGGCGAGGGACGCCATCGTCCTCCATTGGTCGGAGGACCTCGCCAGCGCCGCCTTTGGCCGCCGGACGTTGGACGCGCTCGGTCCGGTCCTGCGGGGCTGGCTCGAGCGGTCCCACGGTTTCCTCTCTTTCCGTCTGGTGCAGGTGTTATCCGGGCATGGTTGCTTCGGATCGTACCTGCACCGGATCGGGAGGGAGGAAACCCCGGCGTGCCACGACTGCGGCGCGGCGGAGGACACGGCGCAGCACACCCTCGAGGTGTGCCCGGCGTGGTCCGAGCTGCGCCGCGGTCTGACCGCGGTGGTCGGACCGGACCTCTCGCTTCCCGGCGTGGTCGACGCCATGCTGGGGAGCGAGGAGGCCTGGTCAGCGGTAGCTTCCTTTTGCGAGGAGATCATCTCGCAAAAGGAGGAGGCGGAGCGGGCGCGGGAGGACGATCCTCTCGCTGCGGCGCTCCGCAGACGAAGAAGGGGGAGAAGGCGTCGTGCCCTCCCTCCTCATGGTGACGGGCGGGCGACAGGCACGGGGGTGCCTTCGCCCGCATTGCACCCGTCACCTTCGTCGGTCATTCCCGACCCCCCGCACCCGTGAGGGTGTGAGGGGTCTGCCTTTCAATCGTCGGCGGAGGACTGGAAGTAAAGGCTTTGCCGGTTTCCCAGTCCCCCGCCACTATGACGAAGCGGGAATGCGCTGGGTCGTTTTAGTGGGTATACCGGGTCCGCCCGGGGAGTCCCACATACCCCTCCTGTCCCCCGACGGGAGGGTATGCGTAATGCATTTTTTCCCAGCGTCAACAAAAAAAAAAAAAAAAAAAAAAAAAAAAAAAAAAGGTTAGGTTAGGTAAAAAAAAAAAAAAAAAAAAAAAAAAAAAAACAAGGTTAGGTTAGGTTAGGTTGGGTTAGGTTCCCAGTTCTGACCACCGTAACGGAGTGGCAGACTGGGTTGGCCAAAGTGCACTGTGCTTCGCAGCGAATTTTATCTTGTGTGTGCATCGACTGCGAATATGCCTGCTACCCCCTTGCGGGACGCCTGCGGGCGATTTTTAAAATCAAAAGGCCCTTCTCAGGGCCAACCCAAAGGCCCTTCTCAGGGCCAACCCAAAGGCCCTTCTCAGGGCCAACCAAAAGGCCCTTCTCCGGAGGGGGAAGGGCAAAGGGAAGGGCAAGAGGTCGGCAGCGGCCGTCCCTGCCGTCCCTGCCGTCTCCGCCACCCCCGCTCCCAGCCGGTCGCAGACGACCGGCAAGGGAAAGGGCAAGGGGAAAGGGAAGGGGAGAGGAAGAAGGGGGCAGTTGGTCCCCCCGAAAACCGCGGCCGTCGTGGTGACGCTCACCGCGGAGGCTGCGGGGCGAGGGGAGACTTACGCCTCCATCTTGGTGCGGGCGCGCGGCAATGCCGATCCCACTCAGCTGGGAATCGGCAGTGTGTCGTGCCGGCGGACGCAGACCGGGGCTCGAATATTCGAGTTCCCGGGGGCCGAGGGCGGCGCCCGCGCTGACCTCTTTGCAGCCAAGCTGCAGGAGGTCATCGCGGACTCTGCCAAGGTGGCCCGGCCAGTCAAGTCGGCGGCCATCGAGGTGACGGAGTTGGATGACTCCGTCACCAAGGAGGAGGTGGTGGCAGCGGTCGCAGCGGTGGGGGGCTGTGCCGCAGCGGCGGTCCAAGGCCGGGACATAAGGCCCGGCCGCGGCGGAATGGGCACAATCCGCCTCGAGTGCCCAATCGCAGCTGCCAAAGCCGTCCTTGCGAAAGGACGGCTTCAAGTCGGGTTCAGCTCGGGCGCAGTCCGGGCACTCGAGGACCAGCCGCTGCGGTGTTTCCGGTGCTTCGGCATCGGCCACACCCGGCCCCTGTGTCCGTCCAAAGTGGACCGGTCGGACACTTGTTACCGGTGCGGCAAGGAGGGCCACAAAGCCGCCTCCTGCCAGGCCGCCACGCCGCACTGCGCGGTGTGTGCCGCCAGTGGCCGCCGGGCAGGCCACGTCATGAAGGGGGGGAAGTGCAATCCCCCCCGTAAGCGTGGCAAAGCGCAGGCGCCGACCGGGCCTGCGCCTGCTGCTACTGTTGCCGCAAATACCGCCGTTCCTGCGGCGGCTGCGGAGGAGGGTGCGATGTCCGACTGATGGGAGTCGAGCATCGCATCCTTCAGGCGAACGCCAACCACTGCAGGACAGCCCAGGATCTGCTGATGCAGACCATGGCTGAGTGGTTGGTGGACTTGGCGGTGGTCGCCGAACCCTACTCGGTCCCTGGCCGTTGGCTGGGCGACCGGGACGGCCTGGTGGCGTTGGTGGCGCGGTCTTCCACGGACTCTCCTCCCCTCTCGCTCTTAGAGAGGGGACCGGGATACGTAGCCGCCGCGTGGGGAGAGATAGGGATAGTGGGGGTGTATTTCTCACCAAACCGCCCTCTCTCGGACTTTGAGGATTTCCTCGAGGTCCTCACTGCTGTCGTAGGGAGGGCGGCGCCACGCCAGGTCGTGGTGCTCGGCGACCTAAACGCCAAGTCGGTGGCCTGGGGCAACCCGGCCGCAGGCTGCAACGTCCGGGGACGCGCCGTCGAGTTTTGGGCGGCCTCGAGCGGTGTGTCCCTCCTCAACAGGGGGGCGGTCCACACGTGTGTGCGGCAACAGGGCGGGTCGGTGGTGGACGTGTCGTTTGCCACCCCCGCGCTGGCCGCCCGCGTCGTGAACTGGCGGGTGGAGCTGGTGGAGACCTTGTCGGACCACCGTTATGTGCGGTTCGACATCTCCACACAGCGGGGAGGGGGGACGGCCCGCGCTGGGCAATCTCCCTTCCCGCGGTGGGCACTCACCCGCCTGGACCGGGAGGCAGCCAAGGAGGCCGCCTTCCTCCAGGACTGGCTGTCGCCTCCCCCTGTCGAGGAGGTCCCGGACGTTGACGCCGCAGCGGTCCGGCTACGGCGGTCTTTGACCGAGGTGTGCAACTCCAGCATGCCTCGGTCTCGCCGTCCGCCTCCCCGTCGTGCCGTGTACTGGTGGACGGAGGAGCTGGCGGGGCTCCGGGCCACCTGCGTGGCGGCCAGAAGGGCCTACGCGCGTAGCCGACGGCGCAGCGCCCAGAACCGAGTCCGGGCAGAGGAGGACCGCCTGTACGCCTCTTACCGAGAGGCTACGGCGGCCCTCAAGTCTGCAATGGGCGCTGCGCAGGACTCGGCGAGGGCCGAGATGCTGGAGGGTCTCGACAGGGACCCCTATGGGAGACCATATAAGGCGGCGCGGAATCAGCTCCGCCCCTATGGTCCCCCACTGTCGGAGACCCTCGAGCCGGCATTGTTGGATGGGGTGGTCCGGTCCCTGTTTCCACGCAGGACCGACTTCGCCCCACCAACAATGGATCCCCCGCAAGGGGCGGCTCCACCGGAGGCGGAGGTCCCCCCGGTTACGGCGGCGGAATTCTACGCGGGGGTGTTGAGCCTCCGCGCGAAGAAGACCGCCCCCGGTCCGGACGGCGTCCCTGCACGGGTGGTGGCGATTGCCGCCTCCCAAATGGAGGACAGGTTTCGGGACCTCTTCAGCGCGTGTTTTACGGCTGGGAGGTTCCCGAAACTCTGGAAGGAGGGGCAATTGTGCCTCCTCCGGAAGGAGGGACGCCCGGTGGACTCCCCCTCGGCATACCGGCCCATCGTTCTGCTCGATGAGGTCGGTAAATTGTTCGAGGGGATTGTCGCCTCCCGGCTGGATAGTCATTTGCGGGGGATAGGCCCGGATCTGTCGGACGCCCAGTTCGGTTTCCGTCGTGGGCGTTCGACGATCGACGCGCTGGCCCTCCTCAAGGGCCAGGTGAAGGAGGCGGTGGAGGCGGGGGACGGAGTGCTGGCGGTGTCGTTCGACATTGCCAACGCCTTCAACTCCGTCCCCCACTCGACGATATTGGAGGCGCTCCGGTACCACGGAGTGCCCCAATATCTGCGGAGCCTCCTGGCCAGCTACTTGGAGGGCCGAGAGGTCCTCCTAGTGGACAAGACGGCCACCGTGAGGCGGTACGGCGCAGAGTCCGGTGTTCCGCAGGGGTCGGTCCTGGGGCCCCCCTTGTGGAACATCGGATTCGACTGGCTCCTGCGGGGAGTCCTCCTCCCGGGCACGAGTGTCATCTGCTACGCGGATGACACTCTGCTCACTGCCCGGGGGAGGAACTTTGCCGACGCGGCCATTCTGGCCTCGGCTGGCGGGTCCTTGGTGGCAGAAAGGATCCGCCGCCTGGGATTGAGGGTGGCGCTGCATAAAACGGAGGCCGTGTTCTTCCGCGGTCCCCGGCAGCGCTGCCCTGCCGACGCCCACATCATCGTGGAGGGCGTCCGTATAGGGGTCCAGCCTCAGATGAAATATCTGGGGCTGGTGCTGGACGACAGGTGGCGTTTCGGCCCGCACTTCAGCGGGCTGTCGACGCGCCTGTTGAAGGCCGCGGGCGCCCTCTCGTGGCTCCTCCCGAACCTGGGGGGGCCCAAGGCGAAATGCCGGCGCCTCTATGCCGGCATTTTGCGGAGCATGGCCCTATATGGGGCCCCCATTTGGGCGGACTCCCTCCACAGGAGGGAGAATGCCACCGCCATCCGCAGGCCCCAGCGGGCCATTGCACAGCGGGTGGCGAGGGCTTACCGCTCGGTGGGCTTCTCGGCGGCGTGCGCTCTGGCGGGCACCCCGCCATGGGAGTTGGAGGCTTGGGTGCTCGCCAGAGTGTACGAGTGGACGGCGCACCGGAAGGCGCTCGGGGAGCGCCCCGTCGCCGAGGAGCGGGAGGCCGTGCGGCAGGAGGCGAGGGACGCCATCGTCCTCCATTGGACGGACGACCTCGCCAACGCTGCCTTTGGCCGCCGGACGTTGGACGCGCTCGGTCCGGCCCTGCGGGGCTGGCTCGAGCGGTCCCACGGTTTCCTCTCTTTCCGTCTGGTGCAGGTGTTATCCGGGCATGGTTGTTTCGGATCGTACCTGCACCGGATCGGGAGGGAGGAAACCCCGGCGTGCCACGACTGCGGCGCAGTGGAGGACACGGCGCAGCACACCCTCGAGGTGTGCCCGGCGTGGTCCGAGCTGCGCCGCGGTCTGACCGCGGTGGTCGGACCGGACCTCTCGCTTCCCGGCGTGGTCGACGCCATGCTGGGGAGCGAGGAGGCCTGGTCAGCGGTAGCCTCCTTTTGCGAGGAAGTCATCTCGCAAAAGGAGGAGGCGGAGCGGGCGCGGGAGGACGATCCTCTCGCTGCGCCGCTCCGCAGACGAAGAAGGGGGAGAAGGCGTCGTGCCCTCCCTCCTCATGGTGACGGGCGGGCGACAGGCGCGGGGGTGCCCTCGCCCGCATTGCACCCGTCACCTTCGTCGGTCATTCCCGACCCCCCGCACCCGTGAGGGTGTGAGGGGTCTGCCTTTCAATCGTCGGCGGAGGACTGGAAGTAAAGGCTATGCCGGTTTCCCAGTCCCCCGCCACTCTGACGAAGCGGGAATGCGCTGGGTCGTTTTAGTGGGTATACCGGGTCCGCCCGGGGAGTCCCACATACCCCTCCTGTCCCCCGACGGGAGGGTATGCGTAATGCAGTTTTTCCCAGCGTCAACAAAAAAAAAAAAAAAAAAAAAAAAAAAAAAAAAAGGTTAGGTTAGGTTAGGTTTTTTTTTTTTTTTTTTTTTTGTTTTGGCAGGAGTGGGAAATCCCCACGGACACCTCCACTATCTCACAGGGTGTGAGACAGTGGAGGTAGTGTCGGACTCGAACCGACTAAAACCCACTCCTGCCCCGCCAGTGTCCCTCTGACATGATCAGAGACCTTGATTTGCGGCGTGTTTTACTTATTCACCCACTATTTGTTATGAGGCCGAAGAGACCGCGCTCTGTACATTTTATATTCTTGGTTATTTAATTACTATATCGTACGCTTATATTATTTATATCATTGCTTTTGATTAACTGTATGCTTTGGTATGCTATGCTAATTGTGCTAACTATTACAATAAATAATAAATTACATTAATAAAATATACTAACAAATGCTATTTTTGTTTCTATCTGTCTTTAATTTATTTAACGAGTAACTGTTTGAATTTTATGCCCTTTCTACGATTGCTTTCTTTTAATTTCTATTTTATTTCTATTTGTCTTTTTAGTTTAAGTTTATGATATAGGGACTATATACTTAATATATAATTTTATATCAATAATTTATCATCGAAACTACCTTGACATTAAACCGACAGATATTCGCAACCGTAACACGACTTGACGATTTCACTGAGATCGACTCATGGTCCAGATTAACTCCAGTCATTTTCACATGAAAGTGGCTCCAGTTCCCGTTCTCCATAAAGTCAATCCCAGTGGTTCGCTCTGTGCGTCCGCATTCAGGTTGTGTCAAGTAAGAAATCCTTGTGTACTCGGAAGTGGGCGCTTCGACAACTTTAGCAGTACGCTATCGTTGCTCGTGCGAATGCGTCCCACTTCCTGCGTACCGGACAATCAATGCTGAATGCATTGTGCCGATTGTCCCCCAGTTTGGCTCTGGTGCAGTTGACGCACACCGCTGCTTCGCCGACCTGTTTGTCGGGGCAGTCCGCCCTGACGTGTGGACCACCGCAGTGACTACACAGGTCGGCTGGCTCCGTGCACAGGCGTTTGCCGTGCCCGTATGCCAAGCAACGGGTACACTGCACCAGAGGCGTCTGATCCTCGACGCGCACTCTCTGGAGGTCAATCCGAAGCTTGCCCCCTTCGAGTGCCCTCTTCCATATTGCTGGGGTGACGCTCAGCACAATGCTATTCACATGCGGGTTCCTGGACTTTTTTCTGAATTTGATAGCTACCTTGTTTTCCTCGTCGCCGAGGCCGTGAAATATCTCCCGGTTCTGATTCTTAAGGGCCCGCAGCACTTCCTCGTCGCTGTGAATCAGCAACACGTCCCTAAGAATCAGAAGCGGGTTCCTATTCTTCACTTCCTCGACGACGAGGTTCTCTCCGGCCTTCTCCAAACGCGCTTTGAGTTTTTGCCTCTCCTCCTTCGTTGCACACCCCATGATGACCTTTTGGTCTTTGGCCTTTCGTACTCGCTCTACGCGCACCCAGCCTTCCTTCGCGTCCACTGCTTTCCTAACCCTTTCGAGGATTTCGTCCCCAGTATCCATTTCCTGTGTTGACGAGACGACCACGGAGTGCAGCGTTGTTCGCTCTAGGGCCTGTGCCCCAGTGTGGCTTTTACTGATAGCCGCTACACTCGCGTAGGTCGTCTCCCCCACACTTTCCTTGCCAGCCAGACTGTCCCGGAGCCTTGTCAGTTTCTCGGAGTTTTCCCTTACCTCCGAGATATGCTCCTTTAGGGTGTTGAGGAGCTCAGTCTGGCTAGCAAGAACGTCGCTGGTGATGGGCTGGGGACTACGGTTAGCAGTGGGCGCGGGTACCGGTACGGCGATGGGTGCGGCAGGGGCCTTGTCTCGCTCCGACTCCTTGACCAGCTCGTAAAGCCTGTTTATGGCTTCGAGCACCGCAGTCTTGATTTCGGACTTGAGGTTGCGAGAGTTGCCTAAATTAAGCTTTGCTTTATTTAGGCAAGCTCTCGCCTCCGCAATGCGACTGGGGTGCCCAGCCTCAGGCTTCACGAGCGGTCCCGGAGCGCTAACAGGAGCTCGGCGCGTCGGCGGAGTAGCAGGACCCTCCTGGGACGCGAGGGGTGTATCGTTTCCGAAAACAATTTTCCTCCTCGCGTCAGGAGACGAGGGGCCCGCCTTCTCCGCCGATCGCGGCGAGCTCCTGGAGCTCTGGGTCTTTGAGTTCATGGCCGGGGTGCACAACATGTCAGTTAGAGAGCAGACAGTGCAAGAACGGACCCCTGTAAAGAGGAGGTCAGGACTACAGTATCTGCTCGAGGAGAGGGTTTTGGACACTAGCACTTGTGTTGCCCTGTAAAGGGGGGAACACAAGAAGTAATAAATATAATAAAATCAATTAAAACACAAATACAAAAACTGTCATATAATTATAAGTCGACGCAAACGACTGTCACGATAAAATAATTAGATTAATTAAAGTTAAAAAATTTTTGTTGTCAGGCTGTTTAAAAACGAGAGGATTCTCCTGTGTCCCTGTAAAGGGGGGAACACAGTTAAAAATTTCAAAATAAATCAGTTAAAAATTATATACAATAAAATATTAAATAATAATAATCGTCACGGTCATAAAATAATCTATGAGCCTTTGCAAACTCAGTCGAATTCAGTAAAAATGCGAGATATCCCTACCAAGCCCTTCTAAAGGCCTAAAAAAGTAAAAGAAGTTAAAATCCAGAAAATAATTTTTTGCCGAAATCCCCACGTCTACCCTCCTATAGACCAGAGGGCGGGTGGGTGGGCAAAATTTTATTTGAGCTAGACGGGCGAGCGAGGGCTTAAAAGACGCGGCTCGTCGCGGGCTAGCTAATTACGAAATAAAACGAGGTGGGTGCCGAATAAAATTTTTGAGTTTTGGTCAAAAAACCAGTTTTTGAACCAAAAAATTTAGGGTTTCAACCTCCAACCTGGGCGCCGGCGCACGGAACGCGGACCAGAACACAGGGATGAAGGGTGAGTACTATTGAAACTATAATCTAACGTTATTTTGAAAGAAAATTTGGAAAAAACACTAAATTTTGATGATCGTATCTGAAAAATTCGAAAAATTTCAAGGGTTGTAGGGAAATTTTTTATAGGGTCGTGCCAGTGGGTGCAATATCGTCAATACGTAGGCGGACGCCTAGTTAGGTCTAAAAATGCTGAAAACAGCTTCAAAATCGCACGTCCAGAACCGAAAATATGAACCGGTTAGGTTAGGTTAGGTTAGGTTAGGTTAGGTTGGGGTTTGGGGTGCTAGGTCAGAAAACCTCCTAGGGGGCCCAGTGGCTGCCGGTCCTTCTCGATACGTCTGGAGGGAACAGCAGCTGCTGTGGACGGTGCACCCTGGGCGCGGCAGTATCCGTCTCCGATGAATGGGAAGAGATTCTTATTCCTCGGGGAATGTTACTGTCGTGGCCAATATTCTGACACGGTGGGGCGACTCCACGCGGCCCTCTGGGTCGCAGAGGGCGCAGTGGAGGAGCCAGGGCGGGCTCGGTGTGCCGCCGGGCGTTGGGCGCGCTCGGTTCGGTCTTGCGGGGCTGGCTCGGGCGGTCCCGCGGTCTCCTCTCTTTCCGTCTGGTGCGGGTGTTGTCTGGAAACTCCCACGCGGCCGTCCCGGACCGCACCCGTGCTTGATGGGGGGGGGGGTTTCCCCTCTCCCGGTCTGGCACGCGTGCGGGCCGGGACGGCCGTGTCTGGATGGCGCCTGCGCCGGGTTTGGGGGGGGGGGGGGCCGTGGCGCCGCTCGGGCTGGCCCTGCGGGGCCGGGCCGGGCGCGTCCGGCTTTCGGCGGCGCACCAAGCCCGCCGGTGGTCGGACCGGACTTCTCGCTACCCGGCGTGGTGGCGGCCATGCTGGGGGGCGGGGAGGCCTGGTCAGCGGTTGCCTCCTTTTGCGAGTTCGTCTCGCAAAGGGAGGAGGCGGAGCGCGCGCGGGGGGGTGATCCCCTCGCTGCGCCGCTCCGCAGCGGAGGGGGGAGAGGGCGTCGTGCCCTCCCTCCTCATGGTGACGGCGGGCGGCAGGCACGGGGGTGCCTTCGCCCGCATTGCACTCGTCACCTTTGCGGTCATTCCGGCCCCCCACACCCGTGAGGGTGTGAGGGGTTGTCTTGCGGGGCAATCGTCGGCGGAGGACTGGACGTAAAGGCTTTGCCGGTTTCCCAGTCCCCCGCCACTATGACGAAGCGGGAATGCGCTGGGTCGTTTTAGTGGGTATACCGGGTGTGGTTCGCCCGGGGAGTCCCACATACCCCTTCCGTCCCCCGACGGGAGGGTATGCGTAATGCATTTTTTCCCAGCGTCAACAAAAAAAAAAAAAAAAAAAAAAAAGGTTAGGTTGGGGTTTGGAAGGAGGGGCAATTGTGCCTCCTCCGGAAGGAGGGACGCCCGGTGGACTCCCCCTCGGCATACCGGCCCATCGTTTTGCTCGATGAGGTCGGTAAATTGTTCGAGGGGATTGTCGCCGGGAGGCTGGATAGCCATTTGCGGGGGATCGGCCCGGATCTGTCGGACGCCCAGTACGGTTTCCGTCGTGGGCGTTCGACGATCGACGCGCTGGCCCTTCTGAAGGGCCAGGTGAAGGAGGCGGTGGAGGCGGGGGACGGGGTGCTGGCGGTGTCATTCGACATTGCCAACGCCTTCAACTCCGTCCCCCACTCGACGATATTGGAGGCGCTCCGGTATCACGGAGTGCCCCAATATCTGCGGAGCCTCCTGGCCGACTACTTGGAGGACCGCGAGGTCCTCCTCGTGGACAAGTCGGCCACCGTGAGGCGGTACGGCGCAGAGTCCGGTGTTCCACAGGGGTCGGTTTTGGGGCCCCCCTTGTGGAACATCGGATTCGACTGGCTCCTGCGGGGAGTCCTCCTCCCGGGCACGAGTGTCATCTGCTACGCGGATGACACTCTGCTCACTGCACGGGGGAGGAACTTTGCCGACGCGGCCATTCTGGCCTCGGCTGGCGGATCCTTGGTGGCAGAGAGGATCCGCCGCCTGGGATTGAGGGTGGCGCTGCACAAAACGGAGGCCGTGTTCTTTCGCGGTCCCCGGCAGCGCTGCCCTGCCGACGCCCACATCGTCGTGGAGGGCGTCCGCATAGAGGTCCAGCCTCAGATGAAATATCTGGGGCTGGTGCTGGACGACAGGTGGCGCTTCGGCCCGCATTTCAGCGGGCTGTCGACGCGCCTGTTGAAGGCCGCGGACGCCTTCTCATGGCTCCTCCCAAACCTGGGGGGGCCCAAGGCAAAATGCCGGCGCCTCTATGCCGGCATTTTGCGGAGCATGGCCCTTTACGGGGCCCCCATCTGGGCGGACTCCCTCCACAGGAGGGAGAATGCTACCGCCATCCGCAGGCCCCAGCGGGCCATTGCACAGCGGGTGGCGAGGGCCTACCGCTCGGTGGGCTTCTCGGCGGCGTGCGCTCTGGCGGGCACCCCGCCATGGGAGTTGGAGGCTTGGGTGCTCGTCAGAGTGTACGAGTGGACGGCGCACCGGAAGGCGCTCGGGGAGCGCCCCGTCGCCGAGGAGCGGGAGGCCGTGCGGCAGGAGGCGAGGGACGCCATCGTCCTGCACTGGACGGAGGACCTCGCCAACGCCGCCTTTGGCCGCCGGACGTTGGACGCGCTCGGTCCGGTCCTGCGGGGCTGGCTCGAGCGGTCCCACGGTTTCCTCTCTTTCCGTCTGGTGCAGGTGTTATCCGGGCATGGTTGTTTCGGATCGTACCTGCACCGGATCGGGAGGGAGGAAACCCCGGCGTGCCACGACTGCGGCGCGGTGGAGGACACGGCGCAGCACACCCTCGAGGTGTGCCCGGCGTGGTCCGAGCTGCGCCGCGGTCTGACCGCGGTGGTCGGACCGGACCTCTCGCTTCCCGGCGTGGTCGACGCCATGCTGGGGAGCGAGGAGGCCTGGTCAGCGGTAGCCTCCTTTTGCGAGGAGGTCATCTCGCAAAAGGAGGAGGCGGAGCGGGCGCGGGAGGACGATCCTCTCGCTGCACCGCTCCGCAGACGAAGAAGGGGGAGAAGGCGTCGTGCCCTCCCTCCTCATGGTGACGGGCGGGCGACAGGCGCGGGGGTGCCTTCGCCCGCATTGCACCCGTCACCTTCGTCGGTCATTCCCGACCCCCCGCACCCGTGAGGGTGTGAGGGGTCTGCCTTTCAATCGTCGGCGGAGGACTGGAAGTAAAGGCTGTGCCGGTTTCCCAGTCCCCCGCCACTATGACGAAGCGGGAATGCGCTGGGTCGTTTTAGTGGGTATACCGGGTCCGCCCGGGGAGTCCCACATACCCCTCCTGTCCCCCGACGGGAGGGTATGCGTAACGCATTTTTTCCCAGCGTTAACAAAAAAAAAAAAAAAAAAAAAGGTTAGGTTGGGGTGGGGTGCTAGGTCAGAAAACCTCCTAGGGGGCCCAGTGGCTGCCGGACCTTCTCGATACGTCTGGAGGGAACAGCAGCTGCTGTGGACGGTGCACCCTGGGCGCGGCAGTATCAGTCCCCGATGAATGGGAAGAGATTTTTATTCCTCGGGGAACGTTACTGTCGTGGCCAATATTCTGACACGGTGGGGCGACTCCACGCGGCCCTCTGGGACGCAGAGGGCGCAGTGGAGGAGCCAGGGCGGGCTCGGTGTGCCGCCGGGCGTTGGGCGCGCTCGGTCCGGTCTTGTGGAGGGCTGGGCCGGGCGCGTCCGGCTTCCGGCGGCGCACCGAGCGCGTCGGTGGGTGGACCGGGCCCTCGCTTCCCGGCGTGGTCGACGCCGTGCTGGGGGGCGGGGAGGCCTGGTCAGCGGTAGCCTCCTTTTGCGAGTTCGCTCGCAAAGGGAGGAGGCGGAGCGCGCGCGGGGGGGGCGACCCTCTCGTTGCGCCGCTCCGCAGTGGAGGAGCCGGGGCGGGCTCGGTGTGCCGCCGGGCGTTGGGCGCGCTCGGTCCGGTCTTACGGGGCCGGTCCGGGCGCGTCCGGCTTCCGGTGGCGCACCGAGCCCGCCGGTGGTCGGACCGGGCCCTCGCTTCCCGGCGTGGTCGACGCCGTGCTGGGGGGCGGGGAGGCCTGGTCAGCGGTAGCCTCCTTTTGCGAGTTCGCTCGCAAAGGGAGGAGGCGGAGCGCGCGCGGGGGGGGCGACCCTCTCGCTGCGCCGCTCCGCAGCGGAAGGGGGAGAAGGCTTCGTGCCCTCCCTCCTCATGGTGACGGCGGGCGGCAGGCACGGGGGTGCCTCCACCCGCATTGCACCCGTCACCTTTGCGGTCATTCACCGTTCCTCCCACACCCGTGAGGGTGTGAGGGGTTGTCTTGCGGGGCAATCGTCGGCGGAGGACTGGTCGTTAAGGCTATGCCGGTTTCCCAGTCCCCCGCCACTATGACGAAGCGGGAATGCGCTGGGTCGTTTTAGTGGGTATACCGGGTCCGCGCGGGGAGTCCCACATACCCCTCCTGTCCCCCGATGGGAGGGTATGCGTAATGCATTTTTTCCCAGCGTCAAAAAAAAAAAAAAAAAAAAAAAAAAAAAAAAAAAAAAAAAAAAAAAAAAAAAAAAAAAGGTTAGGTTGGGGTGGGGTGCTAGGTCAGAAAACCTCCTCGTGGGCCCAGTGGCTGCCGGTCCTTCTCGATACGTCTGGAGGGAACAGCAGCTGCTGAGGACGGTGCACCCTGGGCGCGGCAGTATCCGTCCCCGATGAATGGGAAGAGATTCTTATTCCTCGGGGAACGTTACTGTCGTGGCCGATATTCTGACACGGTGGGGCGACTCCACGCGGCCCTCTGGGACGCAGAGGGCGCAGTGGAGGAGCCAGGGCGGGCTCGGTGTGCCGCCGGGCGTTGGGCGCGCTCGGTCCGGTCTTGCGGAGGGCTGGGACGGGCGCATCCGGCTTCCGGCGGCGCACCGAACCCGCCGGTGGGTGGACCGGGCCCTCGCTTCCCGGCGTGGTCGACGCCGTGCTGGGGGGCGGGGAGGCCTGGTCAGCGGTAGCCTCCTTTTGCGAGTTCGCTCGCAAAGGGAGGAGGCGGAGCGCGCGCGGGGGGGGCGACCCTCTCGTTGCGCCGCTCCGCAGCGGAGGAGCCGGGGCGGGCTCGGTGTGCCGCCGGGCGTTGGGCGCGCTCGGTCCGGTCTTACGGGGCCGGTCCGGGCGCGTCCGGCTTCCGGTGGCGCACCGAGCCCACCGGTGGTCGGACCGGGCCCTCGCTTCCCGGTGTGGTCGATGCCGTGCTGGGGGGCGGGGAGGCACTGGTCAGCGGTAGCCTCCTTTTGCGAGTTTGCTCGCAAAGGGAGGAGGCGGAGCGCGCGCGGGGGGGGCGACCCTCTCGCTGCGCCGCTCCGCAGCGGAAGGGGGAGAAGGCTTCGTGCCCTCCCTCCTCATGGTGACGGCGGGCGGCAGGCACGGGGGTGCCTTCGCCCGCATTGCACCCGTCACCTTAGCGGGTCATTCCGGCCCCCCACACTCGCGAGGGTGTGAGGGGTCGCCTTGCGGGGCAATCGTCGGCGGAGGACTGGTCGTTAAGGCTATGCCGGTTTCCCAGTCCCCCGCCACTATGACGAAGCGGGAATGCGCTGGGTCGTTTTAGTGGGTATACCGGGTTTGGTTCGCCCGGGGAGTCCCACATACCCCTCCTGTCCCCCGATGGGAGGGTATGCGTAATTGCATTTTTTCCCAGCGTCAACAAAAAAAAAAAAAAAAAAAAAGGTTAGGTTGGGGTGCTAGGTCAGAAAACCTCCTAGGGGGCCCAGTGGCTGCCGGTCCTTCTCGATACGTCTGGAGGGAACAGCAGCTGCTGAGGACGGTGCACCCTGGGCGCGGCAGTATCCGTCCCCGATGAATGGGAAGTGATTCTCATTCCTCGTGGAACGTTACTGTCGTGGCCGATATTCTGACACGGTGGGGCGACTCCGCGCGACCCTCTGAGACGCAGAGGGCGCAGTGGAGGAGCCAGGGCGGGCTCGGTGTGCCGCCGGGCGTTGGGCGCGCTCGGTCCGGTCTTGTGGGGGGCTGGATCGGGCGCGTCCGGCTTCCGGCGGCGCACCGAGCCCGCCGGTGGGTGGACCGGGCCCTCGCTTCCCGGCGTGGTCGATGCCATGCTGGGGGGCGGGGAGGCCTGGTCAGCGGTCGCCTCCTTTTGCGAGTTCGCTCGCAAAGGGAGGAGGCGGAGCGCGCGCGGGGGGGCGATCCTCTCGTTGCGCCGCTCCGCAGCGGAGGAGCCGGGGCGGGCTCGGTGTGCCGCCGGGCGTTGGACGCGTCCAGCGTCCGGCGGCGCACCGAGCCCGCCGGTGGTCGGACCGGACCTCTCGCTTCCCGGCGTGGTCGATGCCATGCTGGGGGGCGGGGAGGCCTGGTCAGCGGTCGCCTCCTTTTGCGAGTTCGCTCGCAAAGGGAGGAGGCGGAGCGCGCGCGGTGGGGGCGACCCTCTCGCTGCGCCGCTCCGCAGCGGAAGGGGGAGAAGGCGTTGTGCCCTCCCTCCTCATGGTGACGGCGGGCGGCAGGCACGGGGGTGCCTTCGCCCGCATTGCACTCGTCACCTTTGCGGGTCATTCCGGCCCCCCACACCCGCGAGGGTGTGAGGGGTCGCCTTGCGGGGCAATCGTCGGCGGAGGACTGGTCGTTAAGGCTATGCCGGTTTCCCAGTCCCCCGCCACTATGACGAAGCGGGAATGCGCTGGGTCGTTTTAGTGGGTATACCGGGTCCGCCCGGGGAGTCCCACATACCCCTCCTGTCCCCCGATGGGAGGGTATGCGTAATGCATTTTTTCCCAGCGTCAAAAAAAAAAAAAAAAAAAAAAAAAAAAAAAAAAAAAAAAAAAGGTTAGGTTGAGGGCGGATAACGCCCTCTTCCGGCCCCCCTAAATAGGTCCAGGGGCGACGGATTTGGGGACATCTGTCGCCCCCCATCGCAATGGACCCGAGACGGCGGCGCGTAGTGTTCCACGCGCGCCTCTCTTAGACGTAACGGGGGGAGTCTCACACCTCACTCCCCCCCGAGACGAGGCCCGCAGGTCGAGCGGGCCGGCACTAGTCCGGGGCAGCGGAAGTCGCATCAGATCCCGTTGCCCCCCGACGCAAGTGTGCGAGGGAACACCGGTGTGGTTTTAGTCAGTAGGAGTCTGACAGACCCCTTCGCCCTCCCCAGGGCGGAGGACATCCATCGAGGATTTCCACATCGAGAACAAAAAAAAAAAAAAAAAAAAAAAAAAAGATTGGGGGACCCCCCACAGAGCATACGTCCACGTCGTGTCCCCTGGAAACAGCCCAGTTCTGACCACCGTAACGGAGTGGCAGACTGGGTCTGGCTAAAGTGCTCTGTGATCTCGAAGCGAATTTTATCTATCTATTTTAACTGCCTTGTTTCGTTTCGAAATGCCTGTGACGCCCTCGCGGGACGCCTGCGGGCGATTTTTAAAAACAAAAGGCCCTTCTCAGGGCCAACCCAAAGGCCCTTCTCAGGGCCAACACAAAGGCCCTTCTCAGGGCCAACCCAAAGGCCCTTCTCAGGGCCAACCCAAAGGCCCTTTTCAGGGCCATCCAAAAGGCCCTTCTCAGGGCCACTCCGACGCTTCGGCGTCAGAGGCCAGCCGCGCGCCGTCTGCGGCTAGCTTCTCTGGAGGGGCGGACGAGTCGTCCGATAACGACTCACAAATGTCGGACGCCGTCTACCCTCGGTCGCGGAAGCGGTCGCAGCTGCGGAAGCGGCCACGATCGCGGAACGGTGGGTCCGAGGGCTCCTCGGCCTCGGGGCCGTCGAAGGCTAAAGAGCCGACGACGGCCGCGTCTACCCATGTCGTTGGGCTCGCGGACGCCCAACGCCAGTTGGACCTGGCTCGGCGGGCGCACCTCCAGCAAGAGCTGGAGGAGCGGGTTGCCGCGAAGGAGCAACGGGCGCACATTGCCCGGGCCAAGTCCGGGTACGGTGCGTCCCGCATCCTATACGCGGACTACTCCCTAGCCGAGCTGGAGAGAATGGCGGAGGAGGACAAGGACGAGATAGTGGAGGTCGCCTCTAAGTCCTCCAACATTAAGGGGACCTTGCAGAAGGCCCTCAAGTGCCGGGCCGCGAGCATGCGCGGGGTCGTCGCTGAGCTGGTCCAGCGGACGGCCTCCGACGAGACGCGGCAGCTGCAGGCGAGGGTGGATCGCCTGCAGTCGGAGGTCAGCCAGCTTCATCTGAAGCTGGCTGAAGCCACGGCCCGGCCACAACAGGTCGAGGCGAGCCCTGTGGCAGAGGGCGCTGCCTCGGCCCGGCCACAACAGGCCGGGGCGAGCCCTGTGGCAGAGGGCGCTGCCTCGGCCCGGCCCCAACAGGCCAAGGCGAGGCCTGTAGCAGAGGGCCCCTCCTCCAACCTTGAGGATATCATCCGCAAGGTAGTAATGGAGGAGAGGGCCTTCACAAGAGCCTGCTTCGCAGGGATTGAGGACCGGCTCCTGCCGGAGAAGCGCCTCCGACCGCCGCTTGCGGCGGATAAGAGGCGGGCTGAGCCGGGGCCGTCCTCAACCCAGGCGGATGAGAGACGGTCTGAGCCGGGGCCGTCCTCAACCCAGGGGGAAGATGCCCTTCTCCCTTCGACCACTCCGTCCAACGAGTGGACGAAAGTGGGCCGGAAGGGGAAGGGCAAAGGGAAGGGCAAGAGGTCGGCAGCGGCCGTCCCTGCCATCCCTGCCGTCCCCACCACCCCCGCTCCTAGCCAGTCGCAGCCGACCGGCAAGGGTAAGGGGATCGGCAAAGCGAAGGGCGGGGGAAGTGGGCAGTTGGTCCCCCCGAAAACCGCAGCCGTCGTGGTGACGCTCACCGCGGAGGCTGCGGGGCGAGGGGAGACGTATGCGTCCGTCTTGGTGCGGGCGCGTGCCAATGCCGATCCTGCCCAACTTGGGATCGGCAGTGTGTCTTGCCGGCGGACCCAAGCCGGGGCTCGAATATTCGAGTTCCCGGGGGCCGAGGGCAGCGCCCGCGCTGACCTCTTTGCAGCCAAGCTGCAGGAGGTCATCGCGGACTCTGCCCGGGTGGCCCGGCCGGTCAAGTCGGCGACCATAGAGGTGACGGAGTTAGATGACTCCGTCACCAAGGAGGAGGTGGTGGCGGCGGTCGCAGCGGTGGGGGGCTGTGGCGCAGCGGCGGTCCAAGGCCGGGACATAAGGCCCGGCCGCGGCGGAATGGGCACGATCCGCCTCGAATGCCCAATCGCAGCTGCCAAAGCCGTCCTTGCGAAAGGACGGCTTCAAGTCGGCTTTAGTTCGGGTGCAGTCAGGGCACTCGAGGCTGGTCCTCTGCGGTGTTTCCGGTGCTTCGGCATCGGACACACCCGGCCCCTGTGTCCGTCCAAAGTCGACCGGTCGGACGCGTGCTACCGCTGCGGCAAGGAGGGCCACAAAGCCGCCTCCTGCCAGGCCGCCACGCCGCACTGCGCGGTGTGTGCCGCCAGTGGCCGCCGGGCAGGCCACGTCATGAAGGGGGGGAAGTGCAATCCCCCCCCTAAGCGTGGCAAAGCGCAGGCGCCGACCGGGCCTGCACCTGCTGCTGCCGCTAACGCCGCCGTTCCTGCGGCGGCTGCGGAGGAGAGTGCGATGTCCGACTGATGGCCAGGGTCGAACATCGCATCCTTCAGGCGAACGCCAACCACTGCAGGACAGCCCAGGATCTGCTGATGCAGACCATGGCTGAGTGGTTGGTGGACTTGGCGGTGGTCGCCGAACCCTACTCGGTCCCCGGCCGTTGGCTGGGCGACCGGGACGGCTTGGTGGCGTTGGTAGCGCGGTCTTCCACGGACTCCCCTCCCCTCTCGCTCTTAGAGAGGGGTCCGGGATACGTGGCCGCCGCGTGGGGAGAGATAGCGACGGTGGGGGTGTATTTCTCCCCAAACCGCCCTCTCTCGGACTTTGAGGATTTCCTCGAGATCCTCACTGCTGTCGTAGGGAGGGCGGCGCCACGCCAGGTCGTGGTGCTCGGCGACCTAAACGCCAAGTCGGTGGCCTGGGGCAACCCGGCCGCAGGCTGCAACGTCCGGGGCCGTGCCGTCGAGTTTTGGGCGGCCTCGAGCGGTGTGTCCCTCCTCAACAGGGGGGCGGTCCACACGTGTGTGCGGCAACAGGGCGGGTCGGTGGTGGACGTGTCGTTTGCCACCCCCGCGCTAGCCGCCCGCGTCGTGAACTGGCGGGTGGAGCTGGTGGAGACCTTGTCGGACCACCGTTATGTGCGGTTCGACATCTCCACACAGCGGGGAGGGGGGACGGCCCGCGCTGGGCAATCTCCCTTCCCGCGGTGGGCACTCACCCGCCTGGACCGGGAGGCAGCCAAGGAGGCCGCCTTCCTCCAGGACTGGCTGTCGCCTCCCCCTGTCGAGGAGGTCCCGGACGTTGACGCCGCAGCGGTCCGGCTACGGCGGTCTTTGACCGAGGTGTGCAACTCCAGCATGCCTCGGTCTCGCCGTCCGCCTCCACGTCGTGCCGTGTACTGGTGGACGGAGGAGCTGGCGGGGCTCCGGGCCACCTGCGTGGCGGCCAGAAGGGCCTACGCGCGTAGCCGACGGCGCAGCGCTCAGAACCGAGTCCGGGCAGAGGAGGACCGCCTGTACGCCTCTTACCGAGAGGCTACGGCGGCCCTCAAGTCTGCAATGGGCGCTGCGCAGGACTCGGCGAGGGCCGAGATGCTGGAGGGTCTCGACAGGGACCCCTATGGGAGGCCATATAAGGCGGCGCGGAATCAGCTCCGCCCCTATGGTCCCCCACTGTCGGAGACCCTCGAGCCGGCATTGTTGGATGGGGTGGTCCGGTCCCTGTTTCCACGCAGGACCGACTTCGCCCCTCCAACAATGGATCCCCCGCAAGGGGCGACTCCACCGGAGGTGGAGGTGCCCCCGGTCACGGCGGCGGAATTCTACGCGGGGGTATTGAGCCTCCGCGCGAAGAAGACCGCCCCCGGTCCGGACGGCGTCCCTGCACGGGTGGTGGCGATTGCCGCCTCCCAAATGGAGGACAGGTTTCGGGACCTCTTCAGCGCGTGTTTTACGGCTGGGAGGTTCCCGAAACTCTGGAAGGAGGGGCAATTGTGCCTCCTCCGGAAGGAGGGACGCCCGGTGGACTCCCCCTCGGCATACCGGCCCATCGTTTTGCTCGATGAGGTCGGTAAATTGTTCGAGGGGATTGTCGCCGGGAGGCTGGATAGCCATTTGCGGGGGATCGGCCCGGATCTGTCGGACGCCCAGTACGGTTTTCGTCGTGGGCGTTCGACGATCGACGCGCTGGCCCTTCTGAAGGGCCAGGTGAAGGAGGCAGTGGAGGCGTGGGACGGGGTGCTGGCGGTGTCATTCGACATTGCCAACGCCTTCAACTCCGTCCCCCACTCGACGATATTGGAGGCGCTCCGTTATCACGGGGTGCCCCAATATCTGCGGAGTCTCCTGGCCGACTACTTGGAGGACCGCGAGGTCCTCCTCGTGGACAAGTCGGCCACCGTGAGGCGGTACGGCGCAGAGTCTGGTGTTCCACAGGGGTCGGTCCTGGGGCCCCCCTTGTGGAACATCGGATTCGACTGGCTCCTGCGGGGAGTCCTCCTCCCGGGCACGAGTGTAATCTGCTACGCGGATGACACTCTGCTCACTGCCCGGGGGAGGAACTTTGCGGACGCGGCCATTCTGGCCTCGGCTGGCGGGTCCTTGGTGGCAGAAAGGATCCGCCGCCTGGGATTGAGGGTGGCGCTGCACAAAACGGAGGCCGTGTTCTTTCGCGGTCCCCGGCAGCGCTGCCCTGCCGACGCCCACATCGTCGTGGAGGGCGTCCGTATAGGGGTCCAGCCCCAGATGAAATATCTGGGGCTGGTGCTGGACGACAGGTGGCGCTTCGGCCCGCATTTCAGCGGGCTGTCGACGCGCCTGTTGAAGGCCGCGGACGCCCTCTCGTGGCTCCTCCCGAACCTGGGGGGACCCAAGGCAAAATGTCGGCGCCTCTATGCCGGCATTTTGCGGAGCATGGCCCTATATGGGGCCCCCATTTGGGCGGACTCCCTCCACAAGAGGGAGAATGCCACCGCCATCCGCAGGCCCCAGCGGGCCATTGCACAGCGGGTGGCGAGGGCCTACCGCTCGGTGGGCTTCTCGGCGGCGTGCGCTCTGGCGGGCACCCCGCCATGGGAGTTGGAGGCTTGGGTGCTCGCCAGAGTGTACGAGTGGACGGCGCACAGGAAGGCGCTCGGGGAGCGCCCCGTCGCCGAGGAGCGGGAGGCCGTGCGGCAGGAGGCGAGGGACGCCATCGTCCTCCATTGGTCGGAGGACCTTGCCAACGCCGCCTTTGGCCGCCGGACGTTGGACGCGCTCGGTCCGGCCCTGCGGGGCTGGCTCGAGCGGTCCCACGGTTTCCTCTCTTTCCGTCTGGTGCAGGTGTTATCCGGGCATGGTTGTTTCGGATCGTACCTGCACCGGATCGGGAGGGAGGAAACCCCGGCATGCCACGACTGCGGCGCAGCGGAGGACACGGCGCAGCACACCCTCGAGGTGTGCCCGGCGTGGTCCGAGCTGCGCCGCGGTCTGACCGCGGTGGTCGGACCGGACCTCTCGCTTCCCGGCGTGGTCGACGCCATGCTGGGGAGCGAGGAGGCCTGGTCAGCGGTAGCCTCCTTTTGCGAGGAGGTCATCTCGCAAAAGGAGGAGGCGGAGCGGGCGCGGGAGGACGATCCTCTCGCTGCTCCGCTCCGCAGACGAAGAAGGGGGAGAAGGCGTCGTGCCCTCCCTCCTCATGGTGACGGGCGGGCGACAGGCACGGGGGTGCCTTCGCCCGCATTGCACCCGTCACCTTCGTCGGTCATTCCCGACCCCCCGCACCCGTGAGGGTGTGAGGGGTCTGCCTTTCAATCGTCGGCGGAGGACTGGAAGTAAAGGCTTTGCCGGTTTCCCAGTCCCCCGCCACTATGACGAAGCGGGAATGCGCTGGGTCGTTTTAGTGGGTATACCGGGTCCGCCCGGGGAGTCCCACATACCCCTTCCGTCCCCCGACGGGAGGGTATGCGTAATGCATTTTTTCCCAGCGTCAAAAAAAAAAAAAAAAAAAAAAAAAAAGGTTAGGTTAGGTTAGGGGACCCCCCACAGAGCATACGTCCACGTCGTGTCCCCTGGAAACAGCCCAGTTCTGACCACCGTAACGGAGTGGCAGACTGGGACTGGCCAAAGTGCTCTGTGATCTCGAAGCGAATTGATTGTGATTTTAACTGCCTTGATTGCGATTTTAACTGCCTTGTTTCGTTTCGAAATGCCTGTGACGCCCTCGCGGGACGCCTGCGGGCGATTTTTAAAAACAAAAGGCCCTTCTCAGGGCCAACCCAAAGGCCCTTCTCAGGGCCAACCCAAAGGCCCTTCTCAGGGCCAACCAAAAGGCCCTTCTCAGGGCCAACCCAAAGGCCCTTTTCAGGGCCATCCAAAAGGCCCTTCTCAGGGCCACTCCGACGCTTCGGCGTCAGAGGCCAGCCGCGCGCCGTCTGCGGCTAGCTTCTCTGGAGGGGCGGACGAGTCGTCCGATAACGACTCATGTGTGTCGGACGCCGTCGACCCTCGGTCGCGGAAGCGGTCGCAGCTGCGGAAGCGGCCACGATCGCAGAACGGTGAGTCCGAGGGCTCCTCGGCCTCGGGGCCGTCGAAGGCTAAAGAGCCAACGACGGCCGCGTCGACCCATGTTGTTGGGCTGGCGGACGCCCAACGCCAGTTGGACCTGGCTCGGCGGGTGCAGCTCCAGCGAGAGCTGGAGGAGCGGGTTGCCGCTAAGGAGGAGCGGGCGCACATCGCCCGGGCCAAGTCCGGGTACGGTGCGTCCCGCATCCTGTACACGGACTATTCTCTGGCCGAGCTGGAGAAAATGGCGGAGGAGGACAAGGAGGAGATAGTGGAGGTCGCCTCCAAGTCCTCCAACATTAAGGGGACCTTGCAGAAGGCCCTTAAGTGCAGGGCCGCGAGCATGCGCGGTGTCGTCGCGGAGCTGGTCCAGCGTAAGACCACCGACGAGACGCGGCAACTGCAGGCGAAGATTGATCGCCTGCAGTCGGAGGTCAGCCAGCTTCATCTGAAGCTGGCTGAAGCCACGGCCCGGCCACAACAGGCCGGGGCGAGCCCTGTGGCAGAGGGCGCTGTTTCGGCCCGGCCACAACAGGCCAAGGCGAGGCCTGCAGCAGAGGGCCCCTCCTCCAACCTTGAGGATATCATCCGCAAGGTAATAATGGAGGAGAGGGCCTTCACCCGAGCCTGCTTCGCAGGGATTGAGGACCGGCTCCTGCCGGAGAAGCGCCTCCGACCGCCGCTTGCGGCGGATAAGAGGCGGTCCGAGCCGGGGCCGTCCTCAGCCCAGGCGGAGGAGAGGCGGCCTGAGCCGGGGCCGTCCTCCTCCCAGGAGGAAGACGCCCTTCTTCCCTCGACCACCCCGTCCAACGAGTGGACGGAGGTGCGTAAGGGGAAGGGAAAAGGGAAGGGCAAGAGGTCGGCAGCGGCCGTCCATGCCGTCCCTGCCGTCCCCGCCACCTCCGCTCCCAGCCAGTCGCAGACGACTGGCAAGGGACAGGGCAAGGGGAAAGGGAATGGGAAAGGAAGAAGGGGGCAGTTGGTCCCCCCTAGAACCGCGGCCGTCGTGGTGACGCTCACCGCGGAGGCTGCGGGGCGAGGGGAGACCTACGCCTCCATATTGGTGCGGGCGCGTGGCAATGCCGATCCCACCCAATTGGGGATCGGCAGTGTATCGTGCCGGCGGACGCAGGCTGGGGCTCGAATATTCGAGTTCCCGGGGGCCGAGGGCAGCGCCCGCGCTGACCTCTTTGCAGCCAAGCTGCAGGAGGTCATCGCGGACTCTGCCAAGGTGGCCCGGCCGGTCAAGACGGCGGCCATTGAGGTGACGGAGTTGGATGACTCCGTCACCAAGGAGGAGGTGGTGGCGGCGGTCGCAGCAGTAGGGGGCTGTAGCGCAGCGGCGGTCCAAGGCCGGGATATAAGGCCCGGCCGCGGCGGAATGGGCACGATCCGCCTTGAGTGCCCGGTCGCAGCTGCCAAAGCCGTCCTTGAGAAAGGACGGCTTCAAGTCGGGTTTAGCTCGGGCGCAGTCCGGGCGCTCGAGGACCAGCCTCTGCGGTGTTTCCGGTGCTTCGGCATCGGACACACCCGGCCCCTGTGTCCGTCCAAAGTGGACAGGACGGACACATGCTACCGCTGCGGCAAGGAGGGCCACAAAGCCGCCTCCTGCCAGGCCGCCACGCCGCACTGCGCGGTGTGTGCCGCCAGTGGCCGCCGGGCAGGCCACGTCATGAAGGGGGGGAAGTGCAATCCCCCCCCTAAGCGTGGCAAAGCGCAGGCGCCGACCGGGCCTGCGCCTGCTGCTGCCGCTAACACCGCCGTTCCTGCGGCGGCTGCGGAGGAGGGTGCGATGTCCGACTGATGGCCAGAGTCGAGCATCGCATCCTTCAGGCGAACGCCAACCACTGCAGGACAGCCCAGGATCTGCTAATGCAGACCATGGCTGAGTGGTTGGTGGACTTGGCGGTGGTCGCCGAACCCTACTCGGTCCCTGGCCGTTGGCTGGGCGACCGGGACGGCTTAGTGGCGTTGGTGGCGCGGTCTTCCACGGACTCCCCTCCCCTCTCGCTCTTAGAGAGGGGACCGGGATACGTGGCCGCCGCGTGGGGAGAGATAGGGATAGTGGGGGTGTATTTCTCCCCAAACCGCCCTCTCTCGGACTTTGAGGATTTCCTCGAGATCCTCACTGCTGTCGTAGGGAGGGCGGCGCCACGCCAGGTCGTGGTGCTCGGCGACCTAAACGCCAAGTCGGTGGCCTGGGGCAACCCGGCCGCAGGCTGCAACGTCCGGGGACGCGCCGTCGAGTTTTGGGCGGCCTCGTGCGGTGTGTCCCTCCTCAACAGGGGGGCGGTCCACACGTGTGTGCGGCAACAGGGCGGGTCGGTGGTGGACGTGTCGTTTGCCACCCCCGCGCTAGCCGCCCGCGTCGTGAACTGGCGGGTGGAGCTGGTGGAGACCTTGTCGGACCACCGTTATGTGCGGTTCGACATCTCCACACAGCGGGGAGGGGGGACGGCCCGCGCTGGGCAATCTCCCTTCCCGCGGTGGGCACTCACCCGCCTGGACCGGGAGGCAGCCAAGGAGGCCGCCTTCCTCCAGGACTGGCTGTCGCCTCCCCCTGTCGAGGAGGTCCCGGACGTTGACGCCGCAGCGGTCCGGCTACGGCGGTCTTTGACCGAGGTGTGCAACTCCAGCATGCCTCGGTCTCGCCGTCCGCCTCCCCGTCGTGCCGTTTATTGGTGGACGGAGGAGCTGGCGGGGCTCCGGGCCACCTGCGTGGCGGCCAGAAGGGCCTACGCGCGTAGCCGACGGCGCAGCGCCCAGAACCGAGTCCGGGCAGAGGAGGACCGCCTGTACGCCTCTTACCGAGAGGCTACGGCGGCCCTCAAGTCTGCAATGGGCGCTGCGCAGGACTCGGCGAGGGCCGAGATGCTGGAGGGTCTCGACAGGGACCCCTATGGGAGGCCATATAAGGCGGCGCGGAATCAGCTCCGCCCCTATGGTCCCCCACTGTCGGAGACCCTCGAGCCGGCATTGTTGGATGGGGTGGTCCGGTCCCTGTTTCCACGCAGGACCGACTTCGCCCCTCCAACAATGGATCCCCCGCAAGGGGCGACTCCACTGGAGGTGGAGGTGCCCCCGGTCACGGCGGCGGAATTCTACGCGGGGGTATTGAGCCTCCGCGCGAAGAAGACCGCCCCCGGTCCGGACGGCGTCCCTGCACGGGTGGTGGCGATTGCCGCCTCCCAAATGGAGGACAGGTTTCGGGACCTCTTCAGCGCGTGTTTTACGGCTGGGAGGTTCCCGAAACTCTGGAAGGAGGGGCAATTGTGCCTCCTCCGGAAGGAGGGACGCCCGGTGGACTCCCCCTCGGCATACCGGCCCATCGTTTTGCTCGATGAGGTCGGTAAATTGTTCGAGGGGATTGTCGCCGGGAGGCTGGATAGCCATTTGCGGGGGATCGGCCCGGATCTGTCGGACGCCCAGTTCGGTTTCCGTCGTGGGCGTTCGACGATCGACGCGCTGGCCCTTCTGAAGGGCCAGGTGAAGGAGGCGGTGGAGGCGGGGGACGGGGTGCTGGCGGTGTCATTCGACATTGCCAACGCCTTCAACTCCGTCCCCCACTCGACGATATTGGAGGCGCTCCGGTATCACGGAGTGCCCCAATATCTGCGGAGCCTCCTGGCCGACTACTTGGAGGACCGCGAGGTCCTCCTCGTGGATAAGTCGGCCACCGTGAGGCGGTACGGCGCAGAGTCCGGTGTTCCACAGGGATCGGTCCTGGGGCCCCCCTTGTGGAACATCGGATTCGACTGGCTCCTGCGGGGAGTCCTCCTCCCGGGCACGAGTGTCATCTGCTACGCGGATGACACTCTGCTCACTGCACGGGGGAGGAACTTTGCCGACGCGGCCATTCTGGCCTCGGCTGGCGGATCCTTGGTGGCAGAAAGGATCCGCCGCCTGGGATTGAGGGTGGCGCTGCACAAAACGGAGGCCGTGTTCTTTCGCGGTCCCCGGCAGCGCTGCCCTGCCGACGCCCACATCGTCGTGGAGGGCGTCCGCATAGAGGTCCAGCCTCAGATGAAATATCTGGGGCTGGTGCTGGACGACAGGTGGCGCTTCGGCCCGCATTTCAGCGGGCTGTCGACGCGCCTGTTGAAGGCCGCGGACGCCCTCTCATGGCTCCTCCCAAACCTGGGGGGGCCCAAGGCAAAATGCCGGCGCCTCTATGCCGGCATTTTGCGGAGCATGGCCCTTTACGGGGCCCCCATCTGGGCGGACTCCCTCCACAGGAGGGAGAATGCTACCGCCATCCGCAGGCCCCAGCGGGCCATTGCACAGCGGGTGGCGAGGGCCTACCGCTCGGTGGGCTTCTCGGCGGCGTGCGCTCTGGCGGGCACCCCGCCATGGGAGTTGGAGGCTTGGGTGCTCGCCAGAGTGTACGAGTGGACGGCGCACCGGAAGGCGCTCGGGGAGCGCCCCGTCGCCGAGGAGCGGGAGGCCGTGCGGCGGGAGGCGAGGGACGCCATCGTCCTCCATTGGACGGACGACCTCGCCAACGCTGCCTTTGGCCGCCGGACGTTGGACGCGCTCGGTCCGGTCCTGCGGGGCTGGCTCGAGCGGTCCCACGGTTTCCTCTCTTTCCGTCTGGTGCAGGTGTTATCCGGGCATGGTTGCTTCGGATCGTACCTGCACCGGATCGGGAGGGAGGAAACCCCGGCGTGCCACGACTGCGGCGCGGCGGAGGACACGGCGCAGCACACCCTCGAGGTGTGCCCGGCGTGGTCCGAGCTGCGCCGCGGTCTGACCGCGGTGGTCGGACCGGACCTCTCGCTTCCTGGCGTGGTGGACGCCATGCTGGGGAGCGAGGAGGCCTGGTCAGCGGTGGCCTCCTTTTGCGAGGACGTAATCTCGCAAAAGGAGGCAGCGGAGCGCGCGCGGGAGGACGATCCTCTCGCTGCGACGCTCCGCAGACGAAGACGGGGGAGAAGGCGTCGTGCCCTCCCTCCTAATGGTGACGGGCGGGCGGCAGGCACGGGGGTGCCTTCGCCCGCATTGCACCCGTCACCTTCGTCGGTCATTCCCGACCCCCCACACCCGTGAGGGTGTGAGGGGTCTGTGCCTTTCAATCGTCGGCGGAGGACTGGAAGTAAAGGCTGTGCCGGTTTCCCAGTCCCCCGCCACTGTGACGAAGCGGGAATGCGCTGGGTCGTTTTAGTGGGTATACCGGGTCCGCCCGGGGAGTCCCACATACCCCTCCTGTCCCCCGACGGGAGGGTATGCGTAATGCATTTTTTCCCAGCGACAAAAAAAAAAAAAAAAAAAAAAAAAAAAAAAAAAAGGTTAGGTTAGGTTAGGTTAGGTTGGGGTGGCCCCAGCGGGCCATTGCACAGCGGGTGGCGAGGGCTTACCGCTCAGTGGGCTTTTCGGCGGCGTGCGCTCTGGCCGGCACCCCGCCTTGGGAGTTGGAGGCATGGGTGCTCGCCAGAGTGTACGAGTGGACGGCGCGCCGAAAGGCGCTCGGGGAGCGCCCCATGGGCGAAGAGCGGGAGGCGGTGCGGCGAGAGGCGAGGGACGCCATCGTCCTCCATTGGTCGGAGGACCTCGCCAGCGCCACCTTTGGCCGCCGGACGTTGGACGCGCTCGGTCCGGTCCTGCGGGGCTGGCTCGAGCGGTCCCACGGTTTCCTCTCTTTCCGTCTGGTGCAGGTGTTATCCGGGCATGGTTGCTTCGGATCGTACCTGCACCGGATCGGGAGGGAGGAAACCCCGGCGTGCCACGACTGCGGCGCGGCGGAGGACACGGCGCAGCACACCCTCGAGGTGTGCCCGGCGTGGTCCGAGCTGCGCCGCGGTCTGACCGCGGTGGTCGGACCGGACCTCTCGCTTCCCGGCGTGGTCGACGCCATGCTGGGGAGCGAGGAGGCCTGGTCAGCGGTAGCCTCCTTTTGCGAGGAAGTCATCTCGCAAAAGGAGGAGGCGGAGCGGGTGCGGGAGGACGATCCTCTCGCTGCGCCACTCCGCAGACGAAGAAGAGGGAGAAGGCGTCGTGCCCTCCCTCCTCATGGTGACGGGCGGGCGACAGGCGCGGGGGTGCCTTCGCCCGCATTGCACCCGTCACCTTCGTCGGTCATTCCCGACCCCCCACACCCGTGAGGGTGTGAGGGGTCTGTGCCTTTCAATCGTCGGCGGAGGACTGGAAGTAAAGGCTGTGCCGGTTTCCCAGTCCCCCGCCACTGTGACGAAGCGGGAATGCGCTGGGTCGTTTTAGTGGGTATACCGGGTCCGCCCGGGGAGTCCCACATACCCCTTCCGTCCCCCGACGGGAGGGTATGCGTAATGCATTTTTTCCCAGCGTCAAAAAAAAAAAAAAAAAAAAAAGGTTAGGTTGGGGTGCTAGGTCAGAAAACCTCCTAGGGGGCCCAGTGGCTGCCGGTCCTTCTCGATACGTCTGGAGGGAACAGCAGCTGCTGTGGACGGTGCACCCTGGGCGCGGCAGTATCCGTCCCCGATGAATGGGAAGAGATTCTTATTCCTCGGGGAATGTTACTGTCGTGGCCAATATTCTGACACGGTGGGGCGACTCCACGCGGCCCTCTGGGTCGCAGAGGGCGCAGTGGAGGAGCCAGGGCGGGCTCGGTGTGCCGCCGGGCGTTGGGCGCGCTCGGTCCGGTCTTGTGGAGGGCTGGCTCGGGCGCGCCCGGCGTCCGGCGGCGGGCCCTCGCTTCCCGGTGTGGTCGACGCCGAGCTGGGGGGCGGGGAGGCCTGGTCAGCGGTAGCCTCCTTTTGCGAGTTCGCTCGCAAAGGGAGGAGGCGGAGCGCGCGCGGGGGGGGGCGACCCTCTCGCTGCGCCGCTCCGCAGCGGAAGGGGGAGAAGGCTTCGTGCCCTCCCTCCTCATGGTGACGGCGGGCGGCAGGCACGGGGGTGCCTTCGCCCGCATTGCACCCGTCACCTTAGCGGGTCATTCCGGCCTCCCACACCCGCGAGGGTGTGAGGGGTCGCCTTGCGGGGCAATCGTCGGCGGAGGACTGGTCGTTAAGGCTATGCCGGTTTCCCAGTCCCCCGCCACTATGACGAAGCGGGAATGCGCTGGGTCGTTTTAGTGGGTATACCGGGTTTGGTTCGCCCGGGGAGTCCCACATACCCCTCCTGTCCCCCGACGGGAGGGTATGCGTAATGCATTTTTTCCCAGCGTCAACAAAAAAAAAAAAAAAAAAAAAAAAAAAAAAAAAAAAAAAAAAAAAGGTTAGGTTAGGTTAGGTTAGGTTGGGGGACCCCCCACAGAGGGGGACCCCCCACAGAGCATACGTCCACGTCGTGTCCCCTGGTAACAGCCCAGTTCTGACCACCGTAACGGAGTGGCAGACTGGGACTGGCTAAAGTGCTCTGTGCATCGCAGCGAATTTTATCTATATATGCCTTTTATCGACTGCGATATGCCTGCAACACCCTCGCGGGACGCCTGCGGGCGCTTTTTAAAATCAAAAGGCCCTTCTCAGGGCCAACCCAAAGGCCCTTCTCAGGGCCAACCCAAAGGCCCTTCTCAGGGCCAACCCAAAGGCCCTTCTCAGGGCCAACCCAAAGGCCCTTCTCAGGGCCACCCAAAAGGCCCTTCTCAGGGCCACCCCGACGCTTCGGCGTCTGAAGTTAGCCGCGCGCCGTCTGCGGCTAGCTATTTTGGAGGGGCCGAGTCGTCTGACAGCGACTCGGTTGTTGGAGTGTCGGACGCGAGTGGCGCTAGGTCGCGGAAGCGCGTTAGGGGGTCCGGGAGTTCCTCGGCTTCGGGGTCCAAACCGTTGTCGAAGGCTAATAAGCCGACGACGACGGCTGCGGACACCCATGTCGTTGGGCTCGCGGACGCCCAACGCCAGTTGGACCTGGCTCGGCGGGCGCACCTCCAGCAAGAGCTGGAGGAGCGGGTTGCCGCGAAGGAGCAACGGGCGCACATTGCCCGGGCCAAGTCCGGGTACGGTGCGTCCCGCATCCTATACGCGGACTACTCCCTAGCCGAGCTGGAGAGAATGGCGGAGGAGGACAAGGAGGAGATATTGGAGGTCGCCTCTAAGTCCTCCAACATTAAGGGGACCTTGCAGAAGGCCCTCAAGTGCCGGGCCGCGAGCATGCGCGGGGTCGTCGCTGAGCTGGTCCAGCGGACGGCCTCCGACGAGACGCGGCAGCTGCAGGCGAGGGTGGATCGCCTGCAGTCGGAGGTCAGCCAGCTTCATCTGAAGCTGGCTGAAGCCACGGCCCGGCCACAACAGGTCGAGGCGAGCCCTGTGGCAGAGGGCGCTGCCTCGGCCCGGCCACAACAGGCCAGGGCGAGCCCTGTGGCAGAGGGCGCTGCCTCGGCCCGGCCCCAACAGGCCAAGGCGAGGCCTGCAGCAGAGGGCCCCTCCTCCAACCTTGAGGATATCATCCGCAAGGTAGTAATGGAGGAGAGGGCCTTCACAAGAGCCTGCTTCGCAGGGATTGAGGACCGGCTCCTGCCGGAGAAGCGCCTCCGACCGCCGCTTGCGGCGGATAAGAGGCGGTCTGAGCCGGGGCCGTCCTCAACCCAGGCGAATGAGAGGCGGTCTGAGCCGGGGCCGTCCTCCTCCCAAGCGGAAGATGCCCTTCTTCCCTCAACCACCCCGTCCAACGAGTGGACGGAGGTGCGTAAGGGGAAGGGCAAAGGGAAGGGCAAGAGGTCGGCAGCGGCCGTCCCAGCTATCCCTGCCGTCCCCGCTACCCCCGCTCCCAGCCAGTCACAGCCGACCGGCAAGGGAAGAGGTAAGGGGAACGGCAAAGGGAAGGGCGGGGGAAGGGGGCAGTTGGTCCCCCCGAAAACCGCGGCCGTCGTGGTGACGCTCACCGCGGAGGCTGCGGGGCGAGGGGAGACCTACGCCTCCATTTTGGTGCGGGCGCGCGGCAATGCCGATCCCACCCAGCTGGGGATCGGCAGTGTGTCGTGCCGGCGGACGCAGGCCGGGGCTCGAATCTTCGAGTTCCCGGGGGCCGAGGGCAGCGCCCGCGCTGACCTCTTTGCAGCCAAGCTGCAGGAGGTCATCGCGGACTCTGCCAAGGTGGCCCGGCCGGTCAAGACGGCGGCCATCGAGGTGACGGAGCTGGATGACTCCGTCACCAAGGAGGAGGTGGTGGCGGCGGTCGCAGCGGTAGGGGGCTGTGGCGCCGCGGCGGTCCAAGGCCGGGATATAAGGCCCGGCCGCGGCGGAATGGGCATGATCCGCCTCGAATGCCCAATCGCAGCTGCCAAAGCCGTCCTTGCGAAAGGACGGCTTCAAGTCGGCTTCAGCGCGGGTACAGTCAGGGCACTCGAGGCTGGTCCTCTGCGGTGTTTCCGGTGCTTCGGCATCGGACACACCCGGCCCCTGTGTCCGTCCAAAGTCGACCGGTCGGACGCGTGCTACCGCTGCGGCAAGGAGGGCCACAAAGCCGCCTCCTGCCAGGCCGCCACGCCGCACTGCGCGGTGTGTGCCGCCAGTGGCCGCCGGGCAGGCCACGTCATGAAGGGGGGGAAGTGCAATCCCCCCCCTAAGCGTGGCAAAGCGCAGGCGCCGACCGGGCCTGCGCCTGCTGCTGCCGCTAACGCCGCCGTTCCTGCGGCGGCTGCGGAGGAGGGTGCGATGTCCGACTGATGGCCAGGGTCGAACATCGCATCCTTCAGGCGAACGCCAACCACTGCAGGACAGCCCAGGATCTGCTGATGCAGACCATGGCTGAGTGGTTGGTGGACTTGGCGGTGGTCGCCGAACCCTACTCGGTCCCTGGCCGTTGGCTGGGCGACCGGGACGGCTTAGTGGCGTTGGTGGCGCGGTCTTCCACGGACTCCCCTCCCCTCTCGCTCTTAGAGAGGGGACCGGGATACGTGGCCGCCGCGTGGGGAGAGATAGCGATGGTGGGGGTATATTTCTCCCCAAACCGCCCTCTCTCGGACTTTGAGGATTTCCTCGAGATCCTCACTGCTGTCGTAGGGAGGGCGGCGCCACGCCAGGTCGTGGTGCTCGGCGACCTAAACGCCAAGTCGGTGGCCTGGGGCAACCCGGCTGCAGGCTGCAACGTCCGGGGACGTGCCGTCGAGTTTTGGGCGGCCTCGAGCGGTGTGTCCCTCCTCAACAGGGGGGCGGTCCACACGTGTGTGCGGCAACAGGGCGGGTCGGTGGTGGACGTGTCGTTTGCCACCCCCGCGCTAGCCGCCCGCGTCGTGAACTGGCGGGTGGAGCTGGTGGAGACCTTGTCGGACCACCGTTATGTGCGGTTCGACATCTCCACACAGCGGGGAGGGGGGACGGCCCGCGCTGGGCAATCTCCCTTCCCGCGGTGGGCACTCACCCGCCTGGACCGGGAGGCAGCCAAGGAGGCCGCCTTCCTCCAGGACTGGCTGTCGCCTCCCCCTGTCGAGGAGGTCCCGGACGTTGACGCCGCAGCGGTCCGGCTACGGGGGTCCTTGACCGAGGTGTGCAACTCCAGCATGCCTCGGTCTCGCCGTCCGCCTCCCCGTCGTGCCGTGTACTGGTGGACGGAGGAGCTGGCGGGGCTCCGGGCCGCCTGCGTGGCGGCCAGAAGGGCCTACGCGCGTAGCCGACGGCGCAGCGCCCAAAACCGAGTCCGAGCAGAGGAGGACCGCCTGTACGCCTCTTACCGAGAGGCTACGGCGGCCCTCAAGTCTGCAATGGGCGCTGCGCAGGACTCGGCGAGGGCCGAGATGCTGGAGGGTCTCGACAGGGACCCCTATGGGAGACCATATAAGGCGGCGCGGAATCAGCTCCGCCCCTATGGTCCCCCACTGTCGGAGACCCTCGAGCCGGCATTGCTGGATGGGGTGGTCCGGTCTCTGTTTCCGCGCAGGACCGACTTTGCCCCACCAGTAATCGATCCCCCGCAAGGGGCGGCTCCACCGGAGGCGGAGGTCCCCCCGGTGACGGCGGCGGAATTCTACGCGGGGGTACTCAGCCTCCGCGCAAAGAAGACCGCCCCCGGCCCGGACGGCGTCCCTGCACGGGTGGTGGCGATCGCCGCCACCCAAATGGAGGACAGGTTTCGGGACCTCTTCAGCGCGTGTTTTACGGCTGGGAGGTTCCCGAAACTCTGGAAGGAGGGGCAGTTGTGCCTCCTCCGGAAGGAGGGACGCCCGGTGGACTCCCCCTCGGCATACCGGCCCATCGTTCTGCTCGATGAGGTCGGTAAATTGTTCGAGGGGATTGTCGCCTCCCGGCTGGATAGCCATTTGCGGGGGATAGGCCCGGATCTGTCGGACGCCCAGTTCGGTTTCCGTCGTGGGCGTTCGACGATCGACGCGCTGGCCCTTCTGAAGGGCCAGGTGAAGGAGGCGGTGGAGGCGGGGGACGGGGTGCTGGCGGTGTCATTCGACATTGCCAACGCCTTCAACTCCGTCCCCCACTCGACGATATTGGAGGCGCTCCGGTATCACGGAGTGCCCCAATATCTGCGGAGCCTCCTGGCCGACTACTTGGAGGACCGCGAGGTCCTCCTCGTGGACAAGTCGGCCACCGTGAGGCGGTACGGCGCAGAGTCCGGTGTTCCACAGGGGTCGGTTTTGGGGCCCCCCTTGTGGAACATCGGATTCGACTGGCTCCTGCGGGGAGTCCTCCTCCCGGGCACGAGTGTCATCTGCTACGCGGATGACACTCTGCTCACTGCACGGGGGAGGAACTTTGCCGACGCGGCCATTCTGGCCTCGGCTGGCGGATCCTTGGTGGCAGAAAGGATCCGCCGCCTGGGATTGAGGGTGGCGCTGCACAAAACGGAGGCCGTGTTCTTTCGCGGTCCCCGGCAGCGCTGCCCTGCCGACGCCCACATCGTCGTGGAGGGCGTCCGCATAGAGGTCCAGCCTCAGATGAAATATCTGGGGCTGGTGCTGGACGACAGGTGGCGCTTCGGCCCGCATTTCAGCGGGCTGTCGACGCGCCTGTTAAAGGCCGCGGACGCCCTCTCATGGCTCCTCCCAAACCTGGGGGGGCCCAAGGCAAAATGCCGGCGCCTCTATGCCGGCATTTTGCGGAGCATGGCCCTTTACGGGGCCCCCATCTGGGCGGACTCCCTCCACAGGAGGGAGAATGCTACCGCCATCCGCAGGCCCCAGCGGGCCATTGCACAGCGGGTGGCGAGGGCTTACCGCTCGGTGGGCTTCTCGGCGGCGTGCGCTCTGGCGGGCACCCCGCCTTGGGAGTTGGAGGCATGGGTGCTCGCCAGAGTGTACGAGTGGACGGCGCGCCGAAGGGCGCTCGGGGAGCGCCCCATGGGCGAAGAGCGGGAGGCGGTGCGGCGAGAGGCGAGGGACGCCATCGTCCTCCATTGGTCGGAGGACCTCGCCAGCGCCGCCTTTGGCCGCCGGACGTTGGACGCGCTCGGTCCGGTCCTGCGGGGCTGGCTCGAGCGGTCCCACGGTTTCCTCTCTTTCCGTCTGGTGCAGGTGTTATCCGGGCATGGCTGCTTCGGATCGTACCTGCACCGGATCGGGAGGGAGGAAACCCCGGCGTGCCACGACTGCGGCGCGGCGGAGGACACGGCGCAGCACACCCTCGAGGTGTGCCCGGCGTGGTCCGAGCTGCGCCGCGGTCTGACCGCGGTGGTCGGACCGGACCTCTCGCTTCCCGGCGTGGTGGACGCCATGTTGGGGAGCGAGGAGGCCTGGTCAGCGGTGGCCTCCTTTTGCGAGGACGTAATCTCGCAAAAGGAGGCAGCGGAGCGCGCGCGGGAGGACGATCCTCTCGCTGCGGCGCTCCGCAGACGAAGAAGGGGGAGAAGGCGTCGTGCCCTCCCTCCTCATGGTGACGGGCGGGCGACAGGCGCGGGGGTGCCTTCGCCCGCATTGCACCCGTCACCTTCGTCGGTCATTCCCGACCCCCCACACCCGTGAGGGTGTGAGGGGTCTGTGCCTTTCAATCGTCGGCGGAGGACTGGAAGTAAAGGCTGTGCCGGTTTCCCAGTCCCCCGCCACTGTGACGAAGCGGGAATGCGCTGGGTCGTTTTAGTGGGTATACCGGGTCTGCCCGGGGAGTCCCACATACCCCTCCTGTCCCCCGACGGGAGGGTATGCGTAATGCATTTTTTCCCAGCGTCAACAAAAAAAAAAAAAAAAAAAAAAAAAAAAAGGTTAGGTTAGGTTAGGTTAGGTTAGGTTTTTTTTTTTTTTTTTTTTTTTTTTTTTTTATTGGCAGGAGTGGGAAATCCCCACGGACACCTCCACTATCTCACAGGGTGTGAGACAGTGGAGGTAGTGTCGGACTCGAACCGACTAAAACCCACTCCTGCCCCGCCAGTGTCCCTCTGACATGATCAGAGACCTTTTCCTTCATGTTTTTTGACTTTTGCAGCAACTTGTTTTTAGGAGGCCGGAGAGACCACACAAAAGAAGTTTGTTTCGACTTTTTTAATATTATAACTTTTTAACTATTTACTTTTTGTTTTTCTTTTACTTATAAATTTATTATTATCCTACCTATTATTATTGTATCTAAATTTTAAAAACAAATAAATAAAATAAAATTGTATTAGATATATATTTAAGTTATATTTACTATTTTGCTCTTTTTAATTTATCGTTTTAACCCCTGTTATTTTGCCCTTATTAATTGTCTTTCAATTTTGCTTACAAAGATATTTGCTGTATATATTTAATATATGAGTCAAAATCATTTGTGTTGCAAAACCGTAATTTACTGCCGAATTTTGCACCAGTTTGACACAACTTGACGATTCCACTAGAGTTGGCTTACGGTCCAGTGTAAATTGAGCCACTTTCCAAGGAAAGTGACTCCCATTCCCATCCTCCATTAAGCCAACCCTAGCGGTTCGCTTAATGCGGCTGCAATCTGGTTGTGCCAAACTGGTAATCTCCGTGTACACAGAAGTGGGCGCATCGACCACCTTAGCAATACGCTATGGTCGCTCGGGCGAATGCGTCCCACTTCTTGTGTACCGGGCATTCTTTGCTGAACGCATTGTGTGAGTGTTCCCCGAGCTTGGCTCTGGTACAGTTCACGCACACCGCTGCCTCGCCACTGACTGGGCAGTCCAACCTAAGGTGTGGACCGCCGCAGTGGCTGCATAGGTCAACCGGCTCCGCGCAGAGACGCTTGCCGTGACCATATGCTAGGCAGCGGGTGCACTGCACCAGAGGCGTCTGGTCTTCGACGCGCACTCTTTGGAGGTCAATGCGGAGCTTGCCTCCTTCGAGTGCGCGTCTCCAGATTGCTGGGGAAACACTCATCACAATGCTGTTCACGTGGGGGTTACGCGATTTTTTTCTAAATTTTATTGCCACTTTTTGTTCCTCGTCGCCGAGGCCGTCAAATAACTCCCGGTTCTGATTTCTCAGGGCTCGCAGCACGTCCTCGTCACTGTGGATCAGCAATACGTCCCTGAGAATCAGAAGCGGGTCTCGGTTTTTGACTTCCTCGACGACGAGGTTCTCTCCGGCCGCCTCCAATCGCGCCTTAAGCTTGCGCCTCTCCTCTTTCGATTCGCACCCCATAATAACCCTCTGGTCTTTTGCCTTGCGAACCCTCTCCACGCGCACCCAGCCCTCCTTCGCGTCCACCGCTTTCCGCACTCTTTCGAGAATTTCGGCACCCGTATCCATCTCCTGTGTTGAGGAGACAACCACGGAGTGCAGCGTCGTACGCTCCGGGGCCTGTGCCCCGGTGTGGCGTTTACTGACGGCCGCTACACTCGCGTAGGTTCTCTCCCCCACACTCTCCCCGCTAGCCAGACTGTCTCGCAGTCTGTCGAGCTTCTCGGAGTTGTCTCTCAACTCCGAGATGTGCTCCTTCAGACTTTTAAGGAGCTCAGTCTGGCCAGCAAGAACCTCGACGGACACGGGTCCGAGACTACGGTCAGCGGTGGGCGCGGGTTCCGGTACGGCGATGGGTGCGGGCGCGAGCGCGGCAGGGGCCCTGTCCTGCTCCGACTCCTTGATCAGCTCATAAAGT
Organism: Eurois occulta; assembly: GCA_950022335.1. Taxonomy (NCBI): domain Eukaryota; kingdom Metazoa; phylum Arthropoda; class Insecta; order Lepidoptera; family Noctuidae; genus Eurois; species Eurois occulta. The sequence continues at coordinate 24,044,713 of OX465478.1, forward strand.
CTGTTAACGGCTTCGAGCACCGCAGCCTTTATCTCCGCCTTGAGGTTGCGAGAGCTGCCCAAATTGTGCTTTGCCTTGTTTAGGCAAGCTCTCGCCTCCGCAATGCGGCTGCGGTGCCTAGCCTCAGTCTTCATGAGCGACCTCGGAGCTTTAACAGGAGCAGGGCGCGTCGCCGGAGTCACCGGGCCCTCCCGGGCCGCGGGAGTATCGTCTCTGAAAACGATTTTCCTCACCGCGTCGGGGGGCTCCGAGCAGTCGGGAAAGGGAGGGGTCCCCGCCGAGCCCGGCGGGTGCCAGAGGGCCTTGGTCCTCGGGCTCATGGGGCTTTGGTAATTCTTGGCGCTTTCTGGGGTGCGGAACATAATATCTGGGTGTGAGGAGAGGGTTTAAGACACTGGTACTTGTGTTGCCCTGTAAAGGGGGGGAACACAAGTAATAAATTTATAATCAATTAAAATACAATATAGTATAATTATAGTCGCTCATTAACGAGCGACTGTCACAATAAATTTACAAGCAATAAAATCAATTAAAAATAGTTACTAAAATAATTTCGTTAAAATAAAATAAAGTCAAATAATAAAATTAAGTAAAATAATTATGTAATATGTTTAAAAATTTGTTAAAACTTTTGGTCTGATTGGCTTAAAGCCAATTCTCGAATAAAATTTTTTGGTGAAATATCAGTGTCTACCCCTTCCTATAGACCAAAGGGCGGGTTTTGATGATCGTATCTGAAAATTTCGAAAATTTCTAAGGGTTTGTAGGAAACTTTTTTATAGGGGTAGTTCGGTGAGTGCAATATCGTCAGGACGTCGGCGGACGCCTAGTTATGTCTAAAAATGCTGAAAACAGCTTCAAAATCGCACGTCTAGAACCGAAAATATTCACGTTTTTGCTAAAAGCTATGTTCCTAAGGTGGATTTGGGTACATACAGAAACTAAGAGAAAAAACTATTTTTTAAAAAATTACAAGTTTTATTTGAGCTAGGCGGGCGAGCGAGGTCTCAAAGGAAGCGGCTCGTCGCGGGCTAGCTAATTACGAAATAAAACAGGGTGGGTGCCGAATAAAATTTTTGAGTTTTGGTAAAAAAACCGGTTAGGTTAGGTTAGGTTAGGTTAGGTTAGGTTAGGTTTTTTTTTTTTTTTTTTTTTTTTTTTTTTTTTACTTCTACCTCCAACATAATCGGAGCCTGTGCTAGGCTATTCTACTCATTCATTCCAGTTCTCTCTTTTATTCCTCTCGCACTTGCATTCTGCATACTGTTTCTTTCTTTCATTCTATCATCTTTTTATCTTTAAGGGTAGGACTCCCTTCTACGTATTATCTAATCTGTTCTCTACTCTGGGTTTCTTTTAATTTCGGGGATAACACATCGACTCAACATTTTTTATTTCATAATCTTGTACAATAATTCCTTAACTATATAATATCTTAACACTAATAAGTGTGGTTTCCTATTGGTGCGCAGCACCCTATACATTCTTCTTATTTCTAGGGACATATTCTTATTTCTAATACAGTTTGGGAATTAGGGACTACTTCTTATTTCTATTTCTTACCTCTAATACAATTTTGGGATAACAACTAGTACAGCCTTCTTATACATTAGTCTTATTTCTAGGGACTCTTCTTACTTCTATTTCTTATTACTAAACAATTTTGGGATAACAATTTATGCAACCATCTTATATATCTATACTTATTTCTTATCATATTTCTTACAATCATTACCCTAATGCTAATTACATTTGCGAGATTACAATTTACAAAGCCATCTTATATATCTATTCTTAATTCTAAACATATTTCTTACGATTATTTAACCTTAATTTTATTTATGGGCAACTTAAATATCTGTCATAGCGCTCAATTCTTTCCCTGTGTCCAATGCTTGACATTAATATTTTATATAATATTATGTAAACATTTTTGCTTAAATACTTTTATTTCTTTTTATGACTTTCGTACATATTTTCACGCAATATTCTAAGAAACGCTCTCTATTTTTACTCGCTATCAATTCCCACGTATTTTCAGCTCCTAATTTAGTGTCGAGTGCATGCTCGGCCTCAAGCCGTTCTCCATCAAAGACGGGACACTCGAACAATATATGTGGCACCGTTTCAGCGATATCAGGGTCACAGATGCACGATGGGCTCCCCTTACACTTGAAGCGATTCAAGTATTCGGAGAACCCACCGTGCCCCGTCATAATTTGTGTGGTGACGCTGTTCACTTTGCACTTCCTAATTATCCTGTAAGCCGCCACCGCGTCCGGGAAAAAGAGCTTCGTCACAGAAGCAGTTTCTCCGGAGCTGTATCTGTGATTCCATACGTCAAGAGTTGCCGTACGAATGCACCTCTTGACGTATGAAACCGGGCACAGATCGTAGTCAGGCTTTCGTTTGGAACTTTCAGCGGCGCTTTTGGCAAGTTCATCGGCTCTCTCGTTACCATCCAATCCCGCATGAGCTTTGATCCAAAACAAGGTAATAGCCTTGTTTTGGAGTGACAGGGACCTCAGGTTTGCCCTAGTTTCCACTGCTAGAGGGTGGTGACGATTGTGGTTTTGGATGGTTTGGAGAGCCGCCATGGAGTCGCTGAAAATTCCAAACGAATGCGCACTGTGTTTCAGGCTTTCCCTGGTCGCGACGCATATTGCCAGGAGCTCAGCCTGGTAAACAGTGGAATAGTTGGGGAGAGCAAGCTTGAGGGCCTTGGTTTCGGCGTCACCGCTCCAAATGGACAGTGCTGCACCAACCTTGCCCCCAATCTTGCTCCCGTCCGTGAAGATACGAACCTCCAGTTCGTTATGGGCATCCAGTTGCTCTTGGTTTACCAGGCTTACGAGCTCCAGCTCAGCGCGCTCCGCAGGGTGTGGGGCCTCCAATGCCGAGGCGGCCTGCTCCACCCTCCTGTCGCCGAGCGCTGGCTGGGGCACCCCCCTCTTAGCCTCGTATAACGATGCCGCTTCGCGGACACGTAGGTCGAGGGGTAGTATCCCAGCCAGCACCAGCGCGGAGTTTAGAGAGACCGTCCGGTAACCCTTGCACAGTTTCTGTGCAATGCCGCGCTGAACCGCTCCCAACTGCTTCTTGACGCCCAGCTTTTCGACAGCCGAGGCCCACACGCTGGCGGCGTACAGGATAACTGGTTCTACGGTGGCCACATATATTATCCTAATGACCTCGGGGTTAAGTCCCCAGCTGGTCTTTGCGGCCCTGGTTAGCTGTTTGTGGATACCTATTGCCTTCCTACAGACGTTTGCAACGTGTGCGTTAAAGGTGAGCTGTTTGTCGATGGTGACACCCAGGATTTTGATCTCGTTGGACATGGCAATGTCGACCCCGCCCATGCTCAGGCGTGGGGTGTCGTACTTCAACTTGCGCGTTATTACCATCGCGTTGGTTTTATGCGGGGCAAATTTTAATTTGTTTTGTACTCCCCACGCCCGAACATGTTCGAGAGCGGCATTGGCACGTCCCTCGATCTCCAGCGATGTGTCACCATCGAAAACCAGCACCACGTCGTCTGCGAACGCCTGGCAATAGGTCTCCGCAGCCTCCAGACTCTTTAAAAGAGGGTCCAGCAAAAGGTTCCAGAAGATTGGACCTCCGATGGAGCCCTGGACACAGCCCTTGCTCGTGGCCTTGCAGCACTCTTCACCTGCGTATCTGACCCTTACCTTTCGATCCTCGAGATAGCTGTCGATGACCCTCCTCAAGCCGACTGGACACTGTTCCTCAGCCAGACGGACCCTTATAGCTGGCCACCAGGCGCTGTCGAAGGCTCCCTCTATGTCCAATGAAACTAGTACTACAATTTTCTTAAGTCCCAGCTTACCGCGTATATGTTGCATTAGTGCATAGAGGGAGTCCTCGGTGCTCCTCTGGGGCATGAATCCGTACTGGCGAGTACTCATCCTTGGAATCAGGTGGAACTTGAGGCGGGCCACCAACATCTTCTCATAGATTTTGCCCAATATAGGTAAGAGGCCGATTGGTCTGTACGCCTTGGGGGAGCTATAATCAGGCTTCCCAGGCTTCCTCAAAACTATCACAGACGCCTCCTTCCAAGCATCAGGGAAGAGGTAACTCCGCAGGCAGCCGTTAAAAAGGGCCAAGGCCACCTCGGGAGCGACTGTAATGGCCTGGCGGCAAATATCGGCCGTGAAGCCGTCCGCTCCAGGCGCTTTCTTAGGGTTGAACGATCCGCACGATGCCTTCAGTTCAGCCATCGTGAATGGTGGATCGCAAGAATTATCTTGTCCTCCAGCATTCACGACATCGGCTTTTTCCCTGATCAGACGGTGGTAGGTGCTGTCGCTGTCCGAGTGGTCCTCGGGGTAGAATGTGGACGCAAGAAGCTCGACTGAACTTCTTGCGTCCAACATCTCCCCTTCCCTTTCCAGTAGCTGATCCTCTCCCCTTCCCCTGGTCCTCCCTATCACCCGGTAGATCCCTTCCCAAACCCCCTCCTTGTCTTGCTTCGTGCAGAAGTTCTTCCAGCTCTCGATTTCATCCTTGCCTGCCTCTGTCTCAAACTCGACTTTCAGTTTCAGGTACTCGTCGACGACCTTCGATCTTCGGGCCGGTGCAGCGCATCTGACTCTCCGTTTCCTGGTGGCGACCTCTCTCTTCATCGCCTCAAGTTTCTCGGACCACCACGGCAAGGTGAGTACTTCACAATTCTTTTTTGAAGGCATTGATGCAGCGCATGCATCTCTAATTATGTTGGTGTATGTATTTACTACTGAATTTAATTGGTTAGCTGTATTTAGTTTTTCTATTTCTATTTTGTTTATTTGATTTGCCTGCATTAATTGGCCGAGTTTCTCACGAAACTCGGGCCAATTTGCTTTTTTTGTATTGAAAATTCGGGTTGTGCGCTGTATTTCAATGCCCTTGGACCTTTGTAAGTTTATATTAAAAACAATGCCGTTGTGATCCGAGCTAGTGAGGCCCTCATCTACCCTCCAGTCGTCCACCAGGTCCAGGATGTCTGTGGAGCAAGCAGTAATGTCCACATGGCTGCAATAGCGGATCCCTCCTCTGATCGTGTCGAAGGTCGGAATTTCCCCTCTGTTGAGAATATTGAGGCTCAGCTCATCGAGAACTCCGGACACTTCTTCACCCCTGCGGTCGATAGACAGGCTTCCCCACCAGGTACTTTTGGCGTTTGCATCCCCTCCAACAACCCACATTCTGGAACCTACCTCCTCCTCAACGAGTTTGAGGTGCTCCAGGTATGGTCCAATTGGCTGGTCCGGCTCGAAGTAAAAGGAGACCAACGTGATCTTCCAGGCACTGGTTTGGATCCCCACCACGGTGATGTTGTTCGTGGTGAGTTTAGGGTATTGCTTGACCACAAGGTCTTGGTCGAAAACCGCTATTGCGGCCTTAACAATCCCATCTCCGGTGTCAGTGCTCTGGAAGATCCGAACACCCCTGTGGTTCCTCATACTCCTTGCCCCGCCGACGTATGGTTCTTGGAGGAGAGCAACGGCGACTCGACGCTTCACGGCTTCTATCAGAAGCTCGTTCGTCGCGAGTCTTTTTCTCTGGAGGTTGGCCTGTACTATCCGGTAAGGGTTTGGGTTGCCCTGGGTGCCCTTAGCAATATGCTACTGTTGAGCGCGCTATCTCGTCCCACTTGCGGCGCGTCGGGCAATCCGAGCTAAAAGCGTTGTGATCAGCGTCCCCGAGCTTGGCCCTTGTGCAGTTTCGGCATTTGGCGGGTTCACCCGCTAGAAAGTCGGCACAGGCCGACTTCAGATGCGGACCACCACAGTGACTGCACAGGTCCGCGGGTTCCTTACAAAACCGTCTGCCGTGTCCATAGCCCAGGCAGCGCGTACACTGTACTAGGGGCGTTTGGTCTTCCACCCTTACGCGCTGGAGGTCCACGTGCAGATATCCGTTCTCCGTCGCCCGCCTCCAGATGGTGGGGGAGACGCTGACCACGATGTGACAAGTGTGTGGGTTCCTCGTTCGTCTTCGGAACTTTACCACAACTCTGTCCTCCTCTTTGTCGAGGCCGTGAAAAACATCCTTGTTTTGATTCCTCAGAGCCTTGAGAACATCCTCGTCTGTGTTGACAGAGAGGACGCTCTTGAGGATCAACAAAGGGTCCTTGTTTTTCACTTCCTCGACATTGAGGTCCTGCCTTTCTCTTGCCAATTTGCTACGCAACTTGTCCCTCTCCTCCGTAGTGTGGAAGCCCATTATTATCTTCCTATCTTTCGCCTTTCTGACCTTCTCCACCTTGACCCAGCCCTCTTTAGCGTCCACTGCCTTCCGGACTTTGTCCAAAACTTCGTCCCCTGTTTCGGTGTCGTCCGTTGAGGTGACTACGATGGAATGCAGCGTACTCCGCACTGGATTCGCTTTTCTGCTGTGGGTCGCAGTCACGCTCGCGTACGATAAGGCAGTGTCGCTCTCGAGGATCTTTCTGTGCTGTTCCATTGCTTCTTTTAGCTCCTCCATTTTTCGGTTGTTGTTTTCCAGCATCACTGAGTGGTTCTTCAACTGGGTTTCCAGCAGGCTTTGCTCTGTTAGGCACGTAAAGGTGGCATCAGTGGCAGCGACTTCGGGCGGCGTACTTACGCTCCCCGATCCTGAGCCTTTAGTTTTGATGAGCTTTTCAGCCTCCTTTACCAGTAGAAATAGCCTATCCAGCGCCTCAGTGATGCCGGTTTTAATCTCCGTCTTGGTGTTTCGTGAGGAGCTAAGCAGCACTTTGGCTTTTGTGACGCAGGCCCTGGCCTCTGTCGATCGGTCCGCGTATTGATGCTTTGGCGGCGAGTGAACCTCCACAAGTTTCGAGCGCGTTTGGAGAGATTTGCTCTCCTGCGCTTGTGGAGGTTTTTGTAGAGCTTTTACAGGGCCAGCCTGTGCCGTCTTGGTGGTTACGGGTGGTGTTGAGCCCGTGCTAGTGGGCTTGGCGGCCTCCCATTCACCCACACTGCGTCTGACGTTTGGGGGTGACTGTGTCGGTTTTGTTGGTGATTTATCATCCTCAACCACCTTCTTCATGGGGGTCCTAATCCCGATCATGCTGAGGTTTGCGTCAAAAGTGTAAAAGTGTAAAAGTAAAAAATAAAATAAAACAGCACGTGAAGATCGTAAAAATCTTCAGTAAAAAGTCTCTACGCAGAGTTAACGCGGTCAACCCTTAGTTCAATAGAACTTGTCAAGCAAACAAACACAGAAGAAAGAAAAAATTTTCTTGCAGGTGTCAACAACTGTCAATGTAGAGCAAATTCGGACTAGGCTCTATGTAGAGTCAGTTTGCTATCGCCAGTGGATAGCTCTCCTCGAGCCCTTTCAAACGACTCCAAACACGGTGCAGTTACACCAAGGGGTTACGGAGATATCCTAACTTAAATATTTTGGTTTTTTACCAAATTGGGAACCAAAAAGTGGTTACAAGAGGATATCTCCGGAACCACCGGTCCAAAGACACTCGTGTTTGGGCTTTTCGCACTTGCCTCGATGAGACCTATCCACTGGCACGGTTTTCAGGCTGAAAATTGTTGACACCTGAAAAACGCCTGAAAGATGCTCCAGTCTAAAGACTATGGTCGGCTAATATACCCAAAGAAAATCCCGGCTCTCTACGACTCCCCGTTCAGGAGTTATGTAGGTCAAAAGTTTGCCCAAAATGGCCGCCGAGCTGTCAAAGCAAGGTTTTGACAATGGATAACTCCCCTTTGGAAAGTCGCAGAACCCCCGAGTTTGGGCTCTCCGAACTTGGCCTGAGCTCAGCTTTCCGCTGAAACCACTTTCAGGACCCCGAAAATTTTCAGCGCTGAAACGCCTGAAAATGTAGGGAGAGAAAGGCACTGAGCCCTTGAGTACACAGTTGAAAACCGCAACTTCCCACGACCAGCGGTTCGGGAGTTATTGAGGTTTCAAACAAAACAAAATGGCCGCTTAGCTGTCAAAAGTCAATCGAAAAAGCCTGTAACTCCCGAACCCCTCGTCGTAGGAAGTCAGGATTTTGGGTGTGCAACTCAGCGTCACTTCGGGTATCTCTTGAAGGTGTTTTCAGCGACAAAAAATAAAATCGCCTGAAACGTTCTGAAAACCTACTATACTTAAAACTAACAGTAAGCTTAATGTATACGTGAAAATCCGAGATTAATCGGCCCAGCGGTTCCCAAGATATCGCACTTTGAAAGGAGAATGCTCATTTAAGTATGGAATCCCGTACCATGCTGCCTCAAAATCAAACCTTGTTTTTTATAGACTACACTGATCGTATTAACTCCTACAAAAATTATTTTTGAAAAAAAAACCCGCGTTTCAGAGTTATTTTATAAAATCGAACCTAACCTAAAAAGTAGGTCTATTTTTTCGACGCTACCAACGACGTATTTTAACACACATACATTACATTATTGCTCTAAAAACAGCGTAATACACTAATATTAGTAAGAATTACGAGTTAAAGTAACATCCACTGTAGGTATGCTTGACTGAAACTCGATTTTATTTTAGACCTTTATATTGCCAATACTGTGAGCGGGTAACGTATATAATGGTATTATATCATTGGACGCCACCACGATCACGCTACCACACCAGTACCTATAGAACATTATCATAAGGGTGAACAGTCAGACTGAAAAAAACGCTTGAGCCTAGAGAGAGTCTTGAAAAATAACTCTTTAATAATCTTAGGATACTATTCATGACAGACTCTATTCCTCATGCTCATGTTGTTGTCGTGAATCGACTAGGTAAGTTATAGAAAAAATAAAACAAACAAGTTCATTTGGGTTTTTTAATAGCGATTCAAATTCAAAAATATTTATTTCATCATACATCATAATCCTGAAAAAAATCATCTAAAGCCGTTGCCGGCGCAGTTACGTCATTATACCGTCCCCAGCTCAAATACCAGACTATGGTCATCACATGAGCACAGCAGCCCACTGTTCGCTTACCAACGAGGCAGCTGCAGCAATAACCTACTATGGTTTCTAATGTGTTGGCCACAGCATCATCTCTGCTAATCAATAAATAGGTATGATAAGTACGACTGGTTACATGTTTAGATTTAATCCGCCTCTTAAGAGGTAATTATTAAGACCTAAAATCAAGGGTATATCATCATCAATTATTTATTATCATTCACCTCAACTGAATACATCCCAGTCCGACGGATGTGTTCCCCATAATACGATCTAGCCTGTTTAAGCTGATAGGTCCCAAGAGCTAACCGTTTTAAATCGGTTATGGTCAACTGTGGAAATCCGTCTAAATGTGGATTATTCCTGTTAATCATTTGAAAATTCACTCTCCTTTTATTGAGATATTCCTGTTCAACGTAAGTTGCCAAATGGTTTGTTAGTGAAAGCCTCTCTTTAGCTATTCTAACATATTCCAAGGCTTCTGGTGGGCCTTCTATAACAAAATGGAACTTATTAATATAAGGGCACAAGAGACTCTAAAATCATCCATTAGGTGCAAAGCCGCTCTATTGTTGAAAACAAGACGCAAGAGTCTGAAATCCCTTTTCACCCTCCCATTTACCACTTCCACAACCCAGCGGCACATAGTAACAAGGCGAGACCGATTTGCCTGCTGGAAATCTCTTAACTGGGAAGTTAATTCATTCCAACGGCCATGATCCAGGTGGTGACGACTGATTCGTGCTGCTGGCGGCACATAGAATTTATAATTAAGCAATAACAAATCCTTTATAGATGAGGGTACCAGTAAACGTTCTGTTTCTCAGTGATTGGATGTGCTAGCAGCACGCTTATACACAGAAGACATAAATTGTTGGATTTGATCTAACTTGAGCAGTGTGTAGGTTTTGTTGTGAAAGGGGAGGCGGCTCAGGAATATTGAGATCCCCACTTGATCCAGCGTCTGGCAAAATATTGTCTGATAGACCAGGGCGATTATGGTCATGCTGATCACTACGTTGCACTTCTCTTGTAGCTGAGCTCCAACAAGCAGCACATACTCTTTCCATTCTTGAGATCTAAAAAAATAACATGATTAAGTAAACATGTATACAAAAGCATGTAAGTGTAATGTGATCTAACTGTTAGGAATACATGATAATGATCAAGAAGTAATTGTAATAATTATAGGCTGACTGGCGCATATATTACTGCTGCATATATTATAGGCTGACTGGCGCCTTTTCCTCTTATTTGTTGTGTTTGTGTAATTACTAACATAGTTTTAAGTCATCTTATTGTACTACTAACACTCTATGGACCTAATTAGTCTGAAATAAATGTTTTGAATTTGAATAAGAAGTTGAATTACTTTTTTTTATATTTCAATATAAATATTTACCAGATGCAGTGGAACATGTCTAACTGAAATGTTTCTCTCTTGTCGATCTTGTCCTACAGGATATGTTCTAGTAGCATGTAGATCAGATTTGCCACAAGAAAAACAATCTTCTATGACCAAAAGCAGGCAAAGATAAACTTCCTTCATTGTTTGTGTTTGCTCGATCTTGAAGCAGTGTCAAACACTCTGTACAGAGCACACTTTCTGAAGACAACTGCAATAAAAACCATCAATTAAAAAGTTGTTTTTACCCTTTGTGGCATAATCTATCTTCTGTGCGATTCTAAAATATTTTTTTCATTATATAAAATGTTTTGTAAGATGGTACGTGGTGGAGATGGTATTGTCAGATTAGTCAGAGATGGTAAGTCAGGAAATAGAAGGTGCCTGACAGTATATATTCAAAGAGTAATAATAAGATCTTCTTACCTGAGTAGGAGTTATCCACGACTGTAAAAAGTTAATCATAAGAGTAGACACGTGCTTTAATGAATGTTTAGGTAGGTTTCTGGGTATCAAAAATGAACAATAACTGATACATCGTCGAATGGATAATGACGGTGTCAATCGGCCGACCCCACGACTCGACATATTTGCATAAATGAATACACAGAAAAAAGTTCACAAAATACAAACAAGTTGCACTTCTCAACACACAGTTCAATAATTTACAAATCTCAATCTCAACTCTTAAAACACAGACGGTCGTTCGTTTTCGCTAGCGCAAAGGTAGTTTAACGTAGTCTAGTCAGTCAGTACACTTCAGTACAGTAAAAATGTCAGATGCCACAGATAAGATAACTATAAACCATAGAGTATAGTAAGTGCTATAAACTAGTCGGGATTTAGGGATGTAATCGATAAATCAAAATCTTTAGGCTGAGAAAATCTTTTTTGTGGCAAATAGCAATAAACCAAACTAAATCGATTTGGTGTACTGATCTTACTTAATCGTTGCTGTTATTCAAAGAAAGCAAAGCAAATACATATTTGTAATTCTTGAAGTGTTTTTCAAGCAAACGTTATAGCTATGTATAATAAACAAAAGAAACGATTAATGGTTAATCGATTCATCAAAAAATCGATTCCATTGCATTCTACATCAATAAGACTATTCTGTGAACGGCCAATTAACCATAGACAAAATAACTATAATCTTCTCATTTTTATTGTATGCCCTACACGTTGGAGTAATTTGAAGCGAGGCAGGTATAGTCTTAGGATACTATTCATGACAGACCCTATTCCTCATGCTCATGTTGTTGTCGTGAATCGACTAGGTAAGTGATAGAAAAAATAAAACAAACAAGTCTATTTGGGTTTTTTAATAGCGATTCAAATTCAAAAATATTTATTTAAAACTAGCTGTTCCACACCTCGAGTGTGTGCTGCGCCGTGTCCTCCGCCGCGCCGCTGTCGCGGTAGGCCCCCCCCCCCCGCATGGATGTTTCCAGACAACACCCGCACCAGACGGAAAGAGAGGAAACCGCGAGACCGCCCGAGCCAGCCCCGCCAGTCCGGACCGAGCGCGCCCAACGCCCGGCGGCACACCGAGCCCGCCCCTGCTCCTCCACTGCGCCCTCTGCGGTTCAGAGGGTCGCGCGGAGGTCGCCCCACCGTGTCAGAATATTGGCCACGACAGTAACATTCCCCGAGGAATAGGAATCTCTTCCCATTCATCGGGGAAGGATACTGCCGCGCCCAGGGTGCACCGTCCCAGCAGCTGCTGTTCCCTCCAGACGTATCGAGAAGGACCGGCAGCCACTGGGCCCCGAGGAGGTTTTCTGACCAAGCACCAGTTTTTTTTTTTTTTTTTTTGTTGACGCTGGGAAAAAATGCATTACGCATACCCTCCCATCGGGGGACAGGAGGGGTATGTGGGACTCCCCGGGCGGACCCGGTATACCCACTAAAACGACCCAGCGCATTCCCGCTTCGTCAGAGTGGCGGGGGACTGGGAAACCGGCACAGCCTTTACTTCCAGTCCTCCGCCGACGATTGCCCCGCAAGACAACCCCTCACACCCTCATGGGTGTGGGGGGTCGGGAATGACCGACGAAGGTGACGGGTGCAATGCGGGCGAAGGCACCCCCGTACCTGCCGCCCGCCCGTCACCATGAGGAGGAGGGCACGACGCCTTCTCCCCCTTCTTCGCCTGCGGATGCGTCGCGGCGAGAGGATCGTCCTCCCGCGCGCGCTCCGTTAGCTCCTTTTGCGAGATTACGTCCTCGCAAAAGGAGGCGACCGCTGACCAGGCCTCCTCGCTCCCCAGCATGGCGTCGACCACGCCGGGAAGCGAGAAGTCCGGTCCGACCACCGCGGTCAGACCGCGGCGCAGCTCGAACCACGCCGGGCACACCTCGAGGGTGTGCTGTGCCGTGTCCTCCGCCGCGCCGCAGTCGTGGCACGCCGGGGTTTCCTCCCTCCCGATCCGGCGCAGGTACGATCCGAAACAACCATGTCCGGATAACACCTGCGCCAGACGGAAAGAGAGGTAACCGTGGGACCGCTCGAGCCAGCCCCGCAGGGCCGGACCGCGCGTGTCCAACGTCCGGCGGCCAAAGGCGGCGTTGGCGAGGTCCTCCGTCCAATGCAGGACGATGGCGTCCCTCGCCTCCTGCCGCACGGCCTCCCGCTCCTCGGCGACGGGGCGCTCCCCGAGCTCCTTCCGGTGCGCCGTCCACTCCAGGCCGTGCGGCAGGAGGCGAGGGACGCCATCGTCCTGCATTGGACGGAGGACCTCACCAACGCCGCCTTTGGCCGCCAGACGTTCTCCCTACCTACCTGCCCTACCTACCTACCTACCCTATCTACCTGCCCTACCTACCTACCCTACCTACCTACCTACCCTATCTACTTGCCCTACCTACCTACCCTACCTTCCTACCCTACCTACCTACCTACCCTACCTACCTACCCTACCTACCTACCCTACCTACCTACCCTACCTACCTACCCTACCTACCTACCCTACCTACCTACCCTACCTACCTACCCTACCTACCTACCCTACCTACCTACCCTACCTACCTACCCTACCTACCTACCCTACCTACCTACCCTACCTACCTACCCTACCTACCTACCCTACCTACCTACCCTACCTACCTACCCTACCTACCTACCCTACCTACCTACCCTACCTACCTACCCTACCTACCTACCCTACCTACCTACCCTACCTACCTACCCTACCTACCTACCCTACCTACCTACCCTACCTACCTACCCTACCTACCTACCCTACCTACCTACCCTACCTACCTACCCTACCTACCTACCCTACCTACCTACCCTACCTACCTACCCTACCTACCTACCCTACCTACCTACCCTACCTACCTACCCTACCTACCTACCCTACCTACCTACCCTACCTACCTACCCTACCTACCTACCCTACCTACCTACCCTACCTACCTACCCTACCTACCTACCCTACCTACCTACCCTACCTACCTACCCACCCTACCTACCTACCCTACCTACCTACCCTACCTACCTACCCTACCTACCTACCCTACCTACCTACCTACATACCTACCTACCTACATACCTACCTACCTACATACCTACCTACCTTCCTACCCTACCTACCTAACTACCCTACCTACCTAACTACCCTACCTACCTAACTACCCTACCTACCTAACTACCCTACCTACCTAACTACCCTACCTACCTACCCTACCTACCTACCTACCTACCCTACCTACCTACCTACCTACCCTACCTACCTACCTACCTACCTACCCTACCTACCTATATACCTACCTACCCTACCTACCTACCTACCCTACCTACCTACCCTACCTACCTACCCTACCTACCTACCCTACCTACCTACCTACCCTACCTACCTACCTACCTACCCTACCTATCTACCTACCCTACCTACCTACCTACCCTATCTACCTGCCCTACCTACCTACCTACCCTACCTACCTGCCCTACCTACCCGCCCTACCTCTGCCCTACCTGCCTACCCTACCTACCTACACTAACGCATTCATTCATCATACTCCTGAAAAAAATCATCTAAAGCCGTTGCCGGCGCAGTTACGTCATTATACCGTCCCCAGCTCAAATACCAGACTATGGTCATCACATGAGCACAGCAGCCCACTGTTCGCTTACCAACGAGGCAGCTGCAGCAGTAACCTACTATGGTTTCTAATGTGTTGGCCACAGCATCATCTCTGCTAATCAATAAATAGGTATGATAAGTACGACTGGTTACATGTCTAGATTTAATCCTACCTCTTAAGAGGTAATTATTAAGACCTAAAATCAAGGGTATATCATCATCAATATTATCGTTCACCTCAACTGAATACATCCCAGTCCGACGGATATGTTCCCCATAATACGATCTAGCCTGTTTAAGCTGATAAGTCCCAAGAGCTAACCGTTTTAAATCGGTTATTGTCAACTGTGGAAATCCATCTAAATGTGGATTATTGCTATTAATCATTTGAAAATTCACTCTCCTTCTATTGAGATTTTCCTGTTCAACGTAAGTTGCCAAATGGTTTGTTAGTGAAAGCCTCTCTTTAGCTATTCTAACATATTCCAAGGCTTCTGGTGGGTCTTCTATAAGAACATGGAACTTATTAATAAGGGCACAAGAGATTCTAAAGTCATCCATTAGGTGCAAAGCTGCTCTATTGTTGAAAACATGACGAAAAAGTCTGAAATCCCTTTTCACCCTCCCATTAACCACTTCTACAACCCAGCGGCACATAGTAACAAGACGAGACCGATTTGCCTGCTGGGTTGTTAATTGGTATTCATTCTCAAGTAGAGACTCTGGCATATGTGTTATAAAGCCATATCCCTGGAGTTCATTAATAACATCCCTAAATCCTCTATCAAGGATGAAAACGTCACCTCTGCGGAAAAATGATCTTAAACAAGATTCCTCATCACGTAGGTTTAAACTAGTAATAGCAGCATCATTAGTGGTCGCCTTGTATGGCCCGAGACAATCCACAATATGACCATCACAACACACTATCATAAATGGTTTGACCAAATTATCCAGTTTTTGCAAACTGTATGTTTGTTTTTGAAATAAGTAATTAGAACTACTTTGAATAAATACATAAGTAGCATCACATATTACTATTGCTGGTTTAGAATTAGGTGGCAAATCAGGATTACCAAATAATCCTTCTGGTATTATTCTATTTCTAGAAGCAACATCTTCAACAGTCATATGATTAAATCCTAAGTACAATGGAAGAAACTCATTAATTAAACATTGTCTGGCTTTATTCATTAAGCGTTCTAAGGTGACACGAGATTTATTAAAGAGAGTTGCCAATCTTTCATTACTATCACCAGTTCTCAGCTTAACTAAGTAAATGCTTAATGCAATCGTGGCATTCGGTACTTGTCCTGCTAGACTTGGTATACAGTTTAACAAATCATAAAATTGATCCGAGTTCATGCCAAGCCAAAAGTGACATAAATATGTAGGCATAATTAAAATATTTGAGAAATCTATATGGTAATTGGCAGCTCGTTGCATTATATTCATGATTGCGTCAAATTGACTACCAGTGAAATCTCTTAACTGGGAAGTTAATTCATTCCAACGGCCATGATCCAGGTGGTGACGACAGATTCGTGCTGCTGGCGGCACATAGAATTTATAATTAAGTAATAACAAATCCTTTATAGATGAGGGTACCAGTAAACGTTCTGTTTCAAAACAATTAACAAATATACAGTGATTGGATGTGCTAGCAGCACGCTTATACACAGAAGACATAATTGTTGGATTTGATCTAACTTGAGCAGTGTGTAGGTTTTGTTGTGGAAGAGGAGGCGGCTCAGGAATATTGAGATCCCCACTTGATCCAGCGTCTGGCAAAATATGATCTGATAGACCAGGGCGATTATGGTCATGCTGATTATGATGTTGTATTTCTCTTCTAGCTGACCTCCAACAAGCAGCACAAACTCTTTCCAATCTTGAGACCTAAAAAAATAACATGATTAAACATGTAATACAAAACATTTTGCAATGGGTTATAGATTTAATAAAAGTATGTAAGTGTGATCTAACTGTTAGGAATACATTATAATGATCAAGAAGTAATTGTAATAAGAAATTGAATTACTTTTTTGATATTTCAATATAAATAAAACATTTACCAAATGCAGCGGAACATGTCTAACTAAAATGTTTCTCTCTTGTCGATCATGTCTTGTCTTACAGGATATGTTCTAGTAGCATGTAGAATAGATTTGCCACAAGAAAAACATAATCTTCTATGACCAATAGCAGGCAAAGATAAACTTCCTTCATTGATTGTGTTTGCTCGATCTTGAAGCAGTGTCAAACACTCTGTACAGAGCACACTTTCTGAAGACAACTGCAATAAAAACCATCAATTAAAAAGGTGTTTTTGTGGCGTAATCTATCTTCTGTGCGATTCTATTCTAAAATATTTTTTCATTATATAAAATGTGTCGTAAGATGGTACGTGGTGGAGATGGTACAGTCAGATTAGTCAGAGATGATAAGTCAGGAAATGGAAGGTGCCTGACAGTATATATTCAAAGAGTAAAATAAGATTGCTTACCTGAGTAGGAGTTATCCACGACTGTAACAAGTTAATCATAGGAGTAGACACGTGCTCTAATGAATGTGTAGATAGATTTCTGGGTATCAAAAATGAACAATTGATACATCGTCGAATGTATAATGACGGTGTCAATTGGCTGACTCCACGACTCAACATGTTTGCACAAATGAATACACAGAAAAAAGTTCACAAAATACAAGTTCTACTTCTCAACACACAGTTCAATAATTTACAAATCTCAATCTCAACTCTTAAAACACAGACGGTCGTTTTCGCTAGCGCAAAGTTAGCTTAACGTAGGTAGTCAGTACAGACTACAAATGTCAGATGCCACAGATAAGATAACTATAAACTAGTCGGGATTTAATCGATAAATCAAAATCTTTAGGCTGAGAAAATCTATTTTGTTGCAAATAGCAATAAACCAAACTAAATCGATTTGGTGTACTGATCTTACTTAATTGTAATTAATTTTAGAGTCCGCTCGACAGACAAGGGTTTGTTCAATTGAAACGGAACGTCATTTATATTCAGTTGAAACGGAACGTCATATAAAGGGAGTAAAACAATATTCATACTTTTAAACTCGAAAAGTTTATTTCCAGTTCAAAAATCAAATCCCCGACGCGTAATGCCGTAAAAAAATATGAAACTAATTACTATAATATTTTGGTTTTGAGGCGCGAGACTTTTTGGTACCAACTTTGGTCATTGTCCTTTGTAACCTAAAAAACCAAGATGGCGGAATTATGTCAAAACACTCAATTTTAAAGATATACAGCCCGTGTTTGGACTTAAATGGGTCACAATAGACCTATTGGACCCAGTGTCAGTGTCAAAAATGTAAATTTCCTATTAAATTTAGAGTTAATGCCAAAAAATAGTAAAAAATCGATATCTTAGGTTCCACTGGACGAAAAATTCTGGAAAAAATGTCAATAAATAGTAGAAATAAAGCGCTACAAGGTAAAATAAACAAAAATTTTAAATACGGAATAATTACCCAAAAAATTTTTGAAAATGTAGATTTCTTATAAAATACCCTATAATTTAAAAAATATACAATTAAAAAATCTAAAACTTAAAACCTATGTTCTATTAATAAGCGCGCCACGGGCTGCTGTGGAAAATCTTCAATTTTCTTCTTGCTTCCGAAGTTATTAAGTACTGAACTTTGAGTTTTCAATTAGGTGTTAAAAATCGGGTATAGTAGGTAGAAGAAAATTACTTGCAGTTACCGTCTGTGCAATCCAAGAAGAAGACGGCTGTATAGTTTCAGGCGTCTGGCTCAGCGTTTTCAGTCTTTTCAGCACCACGTGTTTTTCGATTTTTCCAGATATCTCCTGAAACTCTGAGTTTTTCAGGTCTCTGGGTAGTCAGGATGATGTGCGGAGTTGTTGCCCTCCCTTTGCTTCAATAAAAAAGTAGGGTCGTCGCTTTAGATTCGGCAGCGTTTGCGATCGAAGTTTTTATTTCAAGGTTTAACCTCAAAAAATACTGGTTTTTCAGTATTTGTCAAAACTGCACTGCAATCCGGGTAAAAACTGTCACTTGGGCGTATGGGTATCACTTAGCCCCACAAATAGACACCTCACTCGTCAAAATCGGTCAACTTTTGACACCTTTTTCGATTTTTTGAAGCGGGAGACACACAAAAAACGTGGCGTTCACGGCGGTGGTTGGAGCCAGACTGGGTTAGGTTAGGTTAGGTTAGGTTGGGGGACCACCCCACAGTGCTTGCGTCCACGTCGCGTCCCCTGGAAACAGCCCAGTTCTGACCACCGTAACGGAGTGGCAGACTGGGTTGGCCAAAGTGCACTGTGATCTCGAAGCGAATTTTAACTATTTTTAACTGCCTTGTCTCGTCTTCTATGCCTTCTACTCCCTCGCGGGACGCCTGCGGGCGCTTTTTAAAAACAAAAGGCCCTTCTCAGGGCCAACCCAAAGGCCCTTCTCAGGGCCAACCCAAAGGCCCTTCTCAGGGCCAACCCAAGGGCCCTTCTCAGGGCCAACCCAAAGGCCCTTCTCAGGGCCACCCAAAAGGCCCTTCTCAGGGCCACCCCGACGCTTCGGCGTCTGAAGTTAGCCGCGCGCCGTCTGCGGCTAGCTATTTTGGAGGGGCCGAGTCGTCTGACAGCGACTCGGTCGTTGGAGGGTCGAACGCGAGTGGCTCGCGGTCGCGGAAGCGGGTCTTCCAAAGTTGCGGGTCCGAGAGTTCCTCGGCTTCGGGGTCCAAGCCGTTGTCGAAGGCTGGAAAGCCGACGACGACGGCCGCGGATACCCACGTCGTTGGGCTCGCGGACGCCCAACGCCAGGTAGACCTGGCCCGGAAAGTGCAGCTCCAGCAAGAGCTGGAGGAGCGGGTTGCCGCCAAGGAGAAGCGTGCGTGCGTCGCCCGTGCCAAGTCCGGGTACGGTGCGTCCCGGGTGTTGTACGCGAACCACTCCTTGGCGGAGCTGGAGAGGATGGCGGAGGAGGACGAGGAGGAGATCGTTGAGGTCGCCTCTAAGTCCTCCAACCTGAAGGGCACTTTTCAGAAGGCCCTGAAATGTCGGGCCGCGAGCATGCGCGGTGTCGTCGCTGAGCTGGTCCAGCGGACGGCCTCCGACGAGACGCGGCAGCTGCAGGCGAGGGTGGATCGCCTGCAGTCGGAGGTCAGCCAGCTTCATCTGAAGCTGGCTGAAGCCACGGCCCGGCCACAACAGGCCGGGGCGAGCCCTGTGGCAGAGGGTGCTGCCTCGGCCCGGCCACAACAAGCCAAGGCGAGCCCTGTGGCAGAGGGCGCTGCCTCGGCCCGGCCACAACAGGCCAAGGTGAGGCCTGCAGCAGAAGGCCCCTCCTCCAACCTTGAGGATATCATCCGCAAGGTAGTAATGGAGGAGAGGGCCTTCACGAGAGCCTGCTTTGCAGGAATCGAGGACCGGCTCCTGCCGGAGACGCGCCTCCGACCGCCGCTTGCGGCGGATAAGAGGCGGTCTGAGCCGGGGCCGTCCTCAACCCAGGCGCATGAGAGGCGGTCTGAGCCGGGGCCGTCCTCCTCCCAAGCGGAAGATGCCCTTCTTCCCTCAACCACCCCGTCCAACGAGTGGACGGAGGTGCGTAAGGGGAAGGGCAAAGGGAAGGGCAAGAGGTCGGCAGCGGCCGTCCCAGCTGTCCCTGCCGTCCCCGCTACCCCCGCTCCCAGCCAGTCGCAGCCGACCGGCAAGGGAAGGGGTAAGGGGAACGGCAAAGGGAAGGGCGGGGGAAGGGGGCAGTTGGTCCCCCCGAAAACCGCGGCCGTCGTGGTGACGCTCACCGCGGAGGCTGCGGGGCGAGGGGAGACCTACGCCTCCATATTGGTGCGGGCGCGTGGCAATGCCGATCCCACCCAATTGGGGATCGGCAGTGTATCGTGCCGGCGGACGCAGGCCGGGGCTCGAATATTCGAGTTCCCGGGGGCCGAGGGCAGCGCCCGCGCTGACCTCTTTGCAGCCAAGCTGCAGGAGGTCATCGCGGACTCTGCCAAGGTGGCCCGGCCGGTCAAGACGGCGGCCATCGAGGTGACGGAGCTGGATGACTCCGTCACCAAGGAGGAGGTGGTGGCGGCGGTCGCAGCGGTGGGGGGCTGTGCCGCAGCGGCGGTCCAAGGCCGGGACATAAGGCCCGGCCGCGGCGGAATGGGCACAATCCGCCTCGAGTGCCCAATCGCAGCTGCCAAAGCCGTCCTTGAAAAAGGACGGCTTCAAGTCGGGTTCAGCTCGGGCGCAGTCCGGGCACTCGAGGACCAGCCGCTGCGGTGTTTCCGGTGCTTCGGCATCGGCCACACCCGGCCCCTGTGTCCGTCCAAAGTCGACCGGTCAGACACGTGCTACCGGTGCGGCAAGGAGGGACACAAAGCCGCCTCCTGTCAGGCCGCCACACCGCACTGCGCGGTGTGTGCCGCCAGTGGCCGCCGGGCAGGCCACGTGATGAAGGGGGGGAAGTGCAATCCCCCCCCTAAGCGTGGCAAAGCACAGGTGCCGACCGGGCCTGCGCCTGCTGCTGCCGCTAATACCGCCGTTCCTGCGGCGGCTGCGGAGGAGGGTGCGATGTCCGACTGATGGGAGTCGAGCATCGCATCCTTCAGGCGAACGCCAACCACTGCAGGACAGCCCAGGATCTGCTGATGCAGACCATGGCTGAGTGGTTGGTGGACTTGGCGGTGGTCGCCGAACCCTACTCGGTCCCTGGCCGTTGGCTGGGCGACCGGGACGGCTTGGTGGCGTTGGTGGCGCGGTCTTCCACGGACTCCCCTCCCCTCTCGCTCTTAGAGAGGGGACCGGGATACGTGGCCGCCGCGTGGGGAGAGATAGCGATGGTGGGGGTGTATTTCTCCCCAAACCGCCCTCTCTCGGACTTTGAGGATTTCCTCGAGATCCTCACTGCTGTCGTAGGGAGGGCGGCACCGCGCCAGGTCGTGGTGCTCGGCGACCTAAACGCCAAGTCGGTGGCCTGGGGCAACCCGGCCGTCGGGTGCAACGTCCGGGGACGCGCCGTCGAGTTTTGGGCGGCCTCGTGCGGTGTGTCCCTCCTCAACAGGGGGGCGGTCCACACGTGTGTGCGGCAACAGGGCGGGTCGGTGGTTGACGTGTCGTTTGCCACCCCCGCGCTAGCCGCCCGCGTCGTGAACTGGCGGGTGGAGCTGGTGGAGACCTTGTCGGACCACCGTTATGTGCGGTTCGACATCTCCACACAGCGGGGAGGGGGGACGGCCCGCACTGGGCAATCTCCCTTCCCGCGGTGGGCACTCACCCGCCTGGACCGGGAGGCAGCCAGGGAGGCCGCCTTCCTCCAGGACTGGCTGTCGCCTCCCCCTGTCGAGGAGGTCCCGGACGTTGACGCCGCAGCGGTCCGGCTACGGAGGTCCTTGACCGAGGTGTGCAACTCCAGCATGCCTCGGTCTCGCCGTCCGCCTCCCCGTCGTGCCGTGTACTGGTGGACGGAGGAGCTGGCGGGGCTCCGGGCCACCTGCGTGGCGGCCAGAAGGGCCTACGCGCGAAGCCGACGGCGCAGCGCCCAGAACCGAGTCCGGGCAGAGGAGGACCGCCTTTACGCCTTTTACCGAGAGGCTACGGCGGCCCTCAAGTCTGCAATGGGCGCTGCGCAGGACTCGGCGAGGGCCGAGATGCTGGAGGGTCTCGACAGGGACCCCTATGGGAGGCCATATAAGGCGGCGCGGAATCAGCTCCGCCCCTATGGTCCCCCACTGTCGGAGACCCTCGAGCCGGCATTGTTGGATGGGGTGGTCCGGTCCCTGTTTCCACGCAGGACCGACTTCGCCCCTCCAACAATGGATCCCCCGCAAGGGGCGACTCCACCGGAGGTGGAAGTGCCCCCGGTCACGGCGGCGGAATTCTACGCGGGGGTATTGAGCCTCCGCGCGAAGAAGACCGCCCCCGGCCCGGACGGCGTCCCTGCACGGGTGCAGGCCCGCAGAGAGGAGCTGCTGGCGACCCTAGACGGGGATCCGTGGGGGCGCCCGTACCGCACGGTCCGAGGGAAACTTCGGCCGTGGGCGCCCCCGCTAACGGAAGGTCTCGAGCCGCAGTTTCTGGAGCGAGTGGTCTCGGCTCTCTTCCCTAATAGGGCCGAGCACGAGCCACCGCCGATGGCTCCGCCCACAGCTGCAGAGCCGGAAGAAGAAGAGGAGAGCGAAACCGTCCCAGAGGTGACACAGGCGGAGATGAGCGCGGTCGTGATGCGGCTCCGGGCAAAAAACACTGCTCCGGGGCCCGACGGAGTGCCTGGCCGCGCTCTAGTACTCGCCCTGAAGGAGCTGGAGCCCCCACTGAGGGGACTCTTCTCGGCGTGCCTTGAGCAGGGTCAGTTCCCTACGAGGTGGAAGGCTGGTCGACTGGTCCTGCTCAAGAAGGCGGGGCGCCCGGCGGATTCGTCGTCCGCTTATCGGCCCATAGTGCTGCTGGACGAGGCGGGCAAGTTGCTCGAGCGAGTAATCGCAGATCGCCTCGTCAGCCACTTGTGTACAGAGGGGCCGAACCTGGACGACAGCCAGTTTGGCTTCCGGCGTGGGCGCTCTACCATCGACGCAATCATGAGAGTAAGAGTCCTGGCGGAGGAAGCGGTGTCCCGGGGTGGGGTGGTGCTGGCGGTGTCCTTGGACATCTCCAACGCGTTCAACACCCTGCCCTGGAGTTGCATCAGGGAGGCCCTGCGATACCATCGGGTGCCTCCCTACCTCCGCAACATTGTGGGGGCTTATCTGTCCGGAAGGTGTGTCACCTACATGGGACGCGACGGCGCGGGCCGTCGCGAGATGTCGTGCGGTGTTCCGCAGGGGTCGGTTCTGGGCCCACCCCTGTGGAACATCGGATACGACTGGGTTTTGCGGTGCGAGCTCCCGCCGGGAGTGAACCTGACGTGTTATGCGGACGACACGCTGGTCACGGCTCGGGGGAGCTCGTACAGGGAAGCAGCGTTGCTGGCTACGGCTGCGGTCTCGCAGGTGGTGAGCCGCATACGACGCCTGGGCCTGGAGGTGGCCCTCAACAAGTCGGAGGCCATTGCCTTTCATGGCCCCCGACGGGCACCGCCGCTGGGATCGCACATTGTGGTCGGGGGGGTCCGGATCGCTGTCGAGTCAACCATGAAATACCTGGGATTGGTGCTCGACAGCCGTTGGGACTTCGGCCCCCACTTTCAGCGGCTGGTGCCCAAGTTGATGGGCGCGGCGGGCGCGCTGTCAACGCTGCTTCCCAATCTGGGGGGCCCGAGCACCGCCTGTAGGCGGTTGTACGTAGGGATCGTGCGATCGATGGCCCTTTACGGGGCCCCGATATGGGCGACGGACCTGACGGCCCGCACTATCGCCGTTCTGCGCAGACCGCAGAGAGCGATGGCCGTCAGGGTCGTACGGGGATATCGCACGATCTCCTACGAGGCGGCTTGCGTACTGGCCGGATCCCCACCGTGGGACCTGGAGGCGAAGACCCTCGCGACGCTGTACCAGTGGCGCGAGGGGGCCAATCGTCGGGGCGAGAGACTGGTGGAGCGACAGATAACGCAGTACCGGTCTCAGCTCCGACAGGTCATGGTGGCGGAATGGCGGGGGAGGCTAGAGCTCCCTACCGCCGGCCTCGACACAATCGAGGCTATCCGGCCAGTACTCGACGACTGGCTCGGGAGGAAGCACGGCTCCCTGACGTTTCGGGCGACGCAGGTGCTCTCGGGGCACGGCTGCTTCGGGAAGTACCTGTGTCGCCTGAGCAGGGAGCCGGACGCCCGGTGCCATCACTGCGTCCACTGTCCGGAGGACACAACGCGGCATACGCTGGCCGAGTGCGCCGCGTGGGATGAGCCGCGCCGTGCCCTCGTCGCAGAGGTAGGAGGAGACCTGTCGCTGCCGACCGTCGTTCGCTCTATGATTGGCAGCGCAGAGTCCTGGGACGCAGTGATTTCCTTCTGCGAAGCCGTCATGTCGCAGAAGGAAGCTGCGGAGAGGGAGAGGGAGATGACCAGCTCCCGCCCATCCCGCAGCAGACGCACCGGGCGTCGGCAGAGGGCGGATAACGCCCTCTTCCGGCCCCCCTAAATAGGTCCAGGGGCGACGGATTTGGGGACATCCGTCGCCCCCCATCGCAATGGACCCGAGACGGCGGCGCGTAGTGTTCCACGCGCGCCTCTCTTAGACGTAACGGGGGGAGTCCTACACCTCACTCCCCCCCGAGACGAGGCCCGCAGGTCGAGCGGGCCGGCACTAGTCCGGGGCAGCGGAAGTCGCATCAGATCCCGTTGCCCCCCCGACGCAAGTGTGCGAGGGAACACCGGTGTGGTTTTAGTCAGTAGGAGTCTGACAGACCCCTCCGCTCTCCCCAGGGCGGAGGACATCCATCGAGGATTTCCACATCGTGAACAAAAAAAAAAAAAAAAAAAAAAAAAAAAAAAAGGTTAGGTTAGGTTTACAGCTGCAGGAAAGTCCGCGGGGCACAGCATAGGTGGCAACGCTTGCGGCGCGCCCAGAAAGCGCAGCAAGCGGTGGACAAGACCTGCGGGGGCCGCACCCCCTTGCACCTCTTTGGCCGACTCCCGGCCTGTGGTTGGAAACGCCGGGGAAATGGAGTGCCAGTGATGGCCGTCCGTTTCCTCCAGGCGAATATCAACCACTGCACCAGAGCTCAGGATCTCTTGGTCCTGAGCATGGCGGAGTGGTTGATAAATGTGGCGGTGGTCGCTGAGCCGTATTTCGTCCCCCCCCGGGAAAACTGGGCGGGGGATCTGGACGGCCTGGTGGCCATCATCGGCGCGACTCTTGTTGACGTATCCCGGGGTCACGGTTGGGTTGCCGCCCTTGTGAACGGGATCGTCACGATTGGGGCATACTTTTCGCCCAACAGGAGTCTCGCCGACTTTGAGAGTTTCCTTGTCGAGTTGGGAGCCGTCGTCGGCCGGTCTCACCCTCGGCCCGTTTTGCTTCTCGGTGATCTGAACGCCAAATCCGCGGCGTGGGGATCCCCGGTCACAGACCCGAGAGGCGACGTGCTAGAGGAGTGGGCCGTTACGACGGGCCTGGCCGTCTTGAATCGGGGATCGGCCTACACGTGTGTGCGGCAGCGGGGTGGGTCCATAGTGGACGTCTCGTTCGCCAGTCCCGCTGTCGCGCACCGCGTTCACGATTGGCACGTGGAAGAGGAGGTGGAGACGCTATCGGATCACCGATACATACGCTTCGACGTCTCCACCCAGACCGCTGGAGGTCGTAGCCAATCGGCCCCCCGAAGAGACGGCCCGCGTTGGGCGTTGAAACGCCTCGACAAGGAAGCTCTCGAGGAAGCCACCATCGTCCAAGCCTGGATCCGGGAGTCGGCTACCGTCGGTCCCGTCGACGTCGAACAGGAGGCGCAGTGGTTTAACGACGCGATGACGCAAATCTGCGACGCGTCCATGCCACGCGTCTCCTCTCTGTCCGCAAGGCGCCGCGTGTACTGGTGGTGCGTCGAGGTCGAGCGGTTGCGCGTCGAGTGCGCAGCCGCCAGACGCCCGTACACGCGGTATCGGAGGAGACGTCTGCGGGATCCCGACGAAGAAGCCGCGCTGTATGAGGTGTACAGCGCGGCGAAGGAGGCTCTGTGGCTGGCCATCGGCGAGTCGAAGAAGCGCTCCAGAGAGGAGCTGCTGGCGACCCTAGACGGGGATCCGTGGGGGCGCCCTTACCGCACGGTCCGAGGGAAACTTCGGCCGTGGGCGCCCCCGCTAACGGAAGGTCTCGAGCCGCAGTTTCTGGAGCGAGTGGTCTCGGCTCTCTTCCCTGATAGGGCCGAGCACGAGCCACCGCCGATGGCTCTGCCCACAGCTGCAGAGCCGGAAGAAGAGGAGAGCGAAACCGTCCCAGAGGTGACACAGGCGGAGATGAGCGCGGTCGTGATGCGGCTCCGGGCAAAAAACACTGCTCCGGGGCCCGACGGAGTGCCTGGCCGCGCTCTAGTACTCGCCCTGAAGGAGCTGGAGCCCCCACTGAGAGGACTCTTCTCGGCGTGCCTTGAGCAGGGTCAGTTCCCTACGAGGTGGAAGGCTGGCCGACTGGTCCTGCTCAAGAAGGCGGGGCGCCCGGCGGATTCGTCGTCCGCTTATCGGCCCATAGTGCTGCTGGACGAGGCGGGCAAGTTGCTCGAGCGAGTAATCGCAGATCGCCTCGTCAGCCACTTGTGTACAGAGGGGCCGAACCTGGACGACAGCCAGTTTGGCTTCCGGCGTGGGCGCTCTACCATCGACGCCATCATGAGGGTTAGAGTCCTGGCGGAGGAAGCGGTGTCCCGGGGTGGGGTGGTGCTGGCGGTGTCCCTGGACATCTCCAACGCATTCAACACCCTGCCCTGGAGTTGCATCAGGGAGGCCCTGCGATACCATCGGGTGCCTCCCTACCTCCGCAACATAGTGGGGGCTTATTTGTCCGGAAGGTGTGTCACCTACATGGGACGCGACGGCGCGGGCCGTCGCGAGATGTCGTGCGGTGTTCCGCAGGGGTCGGTTCTGGGCCCACCCCTGTGGAACATCGGATACGACTGGGTTTTGCGGTGCGAGCTCCCGCCGGGAGTGAACCTGACGTGTTATGCGGACGACACGCTGGTCACGGCTCGAGGGAGCTCGTACAGGGAAGCAGCGTTGCTGGCTACGGCTGCGGTCTCGCAGGTGGTGAGCCGCATACGACGCCTGGGCCTGGAGGTGGCCCTCAACAAGTCGGAGGCCATTGCCTTTCATGGCCCCCGACGGGCACCGCCGTTGGGATCACACATTGTGGTCGGGGGGGTCCGGATCGCTGTCGAGTCAACCATGAAATACCTGGGATTGGTGCTCGACAGCCGTTGGGACTTCGGCCCCCACTTTCAGCGGCTGGTGCCCAAGTTGATGGGCGCGGCGGGCGCGCTGTCAACGCTGCTTCCCAATCTGGGGGGCCCGAGCACCGCCTGCAGGCGGTTGTACGTAGGGATCGTGCGATCGATGGCCCTTTATGGGGCCCCGATATGGGCGACGGACCTGACGGCCCGCACTATCGCCGTTCTGCGCAGACCGCAGAGAGCGATGGCCGTCAGGGTCGTACGGGGATATCGCACGATCTCCTACGAGGCGGCTTGCGTACTGGCCGGATCCCCACCGTGGGACCTGGAGGCGAAGACCCTCGCGACGCTGTACCAGTGGCGCGAGGGGGCCAATCGTCGGGGCGAGAGACTGGTGGAGCGACAGATAACGCAGTACCGGTCTCAGCTCCGACAGGTCATGGTGGCGGAATGGCGGGGGAGGCTAGAGCTCCCTACCGCCGGCCTCGACACAATCGAGGCGATCCGGCCAGTACTCGACGACTGGCTCGGGAGGAAGCACGGCTCCCTGACGTTTCGGGCGACGCAGGTGCTCTCGGGGCACGGCTGCTTCGGGAAGTACTTGTGTCGCCTGAGCAGGGAGCCGGACGCCCGGTGCCATCACTGCGTCCACTGTCCGGAGGACACGGCGCGGCATACGCTGGCCGAGTGCGCCGCGTGGGATGAGCCGCGCCGTGCCCTCGTCGCAGAGGTAGGAGGAGACCTCTCGCTGCCGACCGTCGTTCGCTCTATGGTTGGCAGCGCAGAGTCCTGGGACGCAGTGATTTCCTTCTGCGAAGCCGTCATGTCGCAGAAGGAAGCTGCGGAGAGGGAGAGGGAGATGACTAGCTCCCGCCCATCCCGCAGCAGACGCACCGGGCGTCGGCAGAGGGCGGATAACGCCCTCTTCCGGCCCCCCTAAATAGGTCCAGGGGCGACGGATTCGGGGACATCCGTCGCCCCCCATCGCAATGGACCCGAGACGGCGGCGCGTAGTGTTCCACGCGCGCCTCTCTTAGACGTAACTGGGGGAGTCTCACACCTCACTCCCCCCCGAGACGAGGCCCGCAGGTCGAGCGGGCCGGCACTAGTCCGGGGCAGCGGAAGTCGCATCAGATCCCGTTGCCCCCCGACGCAAGTGTGCGAGGGAACACCGGTGTGGTTTTAGTCAGTAGTAGTCTGACAGACCCCTCCGCCCTCCCCAGGGCGGAGGACATCCATCGAGGATTTCCACATCGAGAACAAAAAAAAAAAAAAAAAAAAAAAAAAGGTTAGGTTAGGTTAGGTTAGGTTAGGTTAGGTTGGGGTGACCACCGTAACGGAGTGGCAGACTGGGACTGGCCAAAGTGCTCTGTGATCTCGAAGCGAATTTTTAACTCTCCATTTTAACTGCCTTTTATTCGTCTTCTATGCCTGCTACACCCTCGCGGGACGCCTGCGGGCGCTTTTTAAAAACAAAAGGCCCTTCTCAGGGCCAACCCAAAGGCCCTTCTCAGGGCCAACCCAAAGGCCCTTCTCAGGGCCAACCCAAAGGCCCTTCTCAGGGCCACCCCGACGCAACGGCGTCAGAAGCTAGCCGCGCGCCGTCTGCGGCTAGCTATTTTGGAGGGGCCGAGTCGTCTGACAGCGACTCGGTCGTTCGAGGGTCGAACGCGAGTGGCTCGCGGTCGCGGAAGCGGGTCTTCCAAAGTTGCGGGTCCGAGAGCTCCTCGGCTTCGGGGTCCAAGCCGTTGTCGAAGGCTGGAAAGCCGACGACGACGGCCGCGGATACCCACGTCGTTGGGCTCGCGGACGCCCAGCGCCAGGTAGACCTGGCCCGGAAAGTGCAGCTCCAGCAAGAGCTGGAGGAGCGGGTTGCCGCCAAGGAGAAGCGTGCGTGCATCGCCCGTGCCAAGACCGGGTACGGTGCGTCCCGGGTGTTGTACGCGAACCACTCTTTGGCGGAGCTGGAGAGGATGGCGGAGGAGGACGAGGAGGAGATCGTTGAGGTCGCCTCTAAGTCCTCCAACCTGAAGGGCACTTTTCAAAAGGCCCTGAAGTGTCGGGCCGCGAGCATGCGCGGGGTCGTCGCTGAACTGATTCAGCGGACGGCCACCGACGAGACGCGGCAACTGCAGGCGAGGGTGGATCGCCTGCAGTCGGAGGTCAGCCAGCTTCACCTGAAGCTGGCTGAAGCCACGGCCCGGCCACAACAGGCTGGGGCAAGCCCTGTGGCAGAGGGTGCTGCCTCGGCCCGGCCACAACAGGCCGATGCGAGCCCTGTGGCAGAGGGCGCTGCCTCGGCCCGGCCACAACAGGCCAAGGCGCGGCCTGCAGCAGAGGGCCCCTCCTCCAACCTTGAGGATATCATCCGCAAGGTAGTAATGGAGGAGAGGGCCTTCACGAGAGCCTGCTTTGCAGGAATAGAGGACCGGCTCCTGCCGGAGACGCGCCTCCGACCGCCGCTTGCGGCGGATAAGAGGCGGTCTGAGCCAGGGCCGTCCTCAAGCCAGGCAGGTGAGAGGCGGTCTGAGCCGGGGACGTCTTCAACCCAGGCGGAAGATGCCCTTCTCCCGTCGACCACTCCGTCCAACGAGTGGACGGAGGTGCGTAAGGGGAAGGGCAAAGGGAAGGGCAAGAGGTCGGCAGTGGCCGTCCCAGCTGTCCCTGCCGTCCCCGCTGCCCCCGCTCCCAGCCAGTCGCAGCCGACCGGCAAGGGAAGGGGTAAAGGGAACGGCAAAGGGAAAGGCGGGGGAAGGGGGCAGTTGGTCACCCCGAAAACCGCGGCCGTCGTGGTGACGCTCACCGCGGAGGCTGCGGGGCGAGGGGAGACCTACGCCTCCATTTTGGTGCGGGCGCGCGGCAATGCCGATCCCACCCAGCTAGGGATCGGCAGTGTGTCGTGCCGGCGGACGCAGGCCGGGGCTCGGATCTTCGAGTTCCCGGGGGCCGAGGGCGGCGCCCGCGCTGACCTCTTTGCAGCCAAGCTGCAGGAGGTCATCGCGGACTCTGCCAAGGTGGCCCGGCCGGTCAAGACGGCGGCCATCGAGGTGACGGAGCTGGATGACTCCGTCACCAAGGAGGAGGTGGTGGCGGCAGTCGCTGCGGTGGGGGGCTGTGGCGCGGCGGCGGTCCAAGGCCGGGACATAAGGCCCGGCCGCGGCGGAATGGGCACAATCCGCCTCGAGTGCCCAATCGCAGCTGCCAAAGCCGTCCTTGCAAAAGGACGGCTTCAAGTCGGGTTCAGCTCGGGCGCAGTCCGGGCACTCGAGGACCAGCCGCTGCGGTGTTTCCGGTGCTTCGGCATCGGCCACACCCGGCCCCTGTGTCCGTCCAAGGTTGACAGGACGGACACATGCTACCGGTGCGGCAAGGAGGGCCACAAAGCCGCCTCCTGCCAGGCCGCCACGCCGCACTGCGCGGTGTGTGCCGCCAGTGGCCGCCGGGCAGGCCACGTCATGAAGGGGGGGAAGTGCAATCCCCCCCCTAAGCGTGGCAAAGCGCAGGTGCCGACCGGGCCTGCGCCTGCTGCTGCCGCAAATACCGCCGTTCCTGCGGCGGCTGCGGAGGAGGGTGCGATGTCCGACTGATGGACAGGGTCGAACATCGCATCCTTCAGGCGAACGCCAACCACTGCAGGACAGCCCAGGATCTGCTGATGCAGACCATGGCTGAGTGGTTGGTGGACTTGGCGGTGGTCGCCGAACCCTACTCGGTCCCTGGCCGTTGGCTGGGCGACCGGGACGGCTTGGTGGCGTTGGTGGCGCGGTCTTCCACGGACTCCCCTCCCCTCTCGCTCTTAGAGAGGGGACCGGGATACGTGGCCGCCGCGTGGGGAGAGATAGCGATGGTGGGGGTGTATTTCTCCCCAAACCGCCCTCTCTCGGACTTTGAGGATTTCCTCGAGATCCTCACTGCTGTCGTAGGGAGGGCGGCACCACGCCAGGTCGTGGTGCTCGGCGACCTAAACGCCAAGTCGGTGGCCTGGGGCAACCCGGCCGTCGGGTGCAACGTCCGGGGACGCGCCGTCGAGTTTTGGGCGGCCTCGTGCGGTGTGTCCCTCCTCAACAGGGGGGCGGTCCACACGTGTGTGCGGCAACAGGGCGGGTCGGTGGTGGACGTGTCGTTTGCCACCCCCGCGCTAGCCGCCCGCGTCGTGAACTGGCGGGTGGAGCTGGTGGAGACCTTGTCGGACCACCGTTATGTGCGGTTCGACATCTCCACACAGCGGGGAGGGGGGACGGCCCGCGCTGGGCAATCTCCCTTCCCGCGGTGGGCACTCACCCGCCT
Organism: Eurois occulta; assembly: GCA_950022335.1. NCBI lineage: Eukaryota > Metazoa > Arthropoda > Insecta > Lepidoptera > Noctuidae > Eurois > Eurois occulta. The sequence continues at coordinate 24,076,226 of OX465478.1, forward strand.
GGACCGGGAGGCAGCCAAGGAGGCCGCCTTCCTCCAGGACTGGCTGTCGCCTCCCCCTGTCGAGGAGGTCCCGGACGTTGACGCCGCAGCGGTCCGGCTACGGCGGTCTTTGACCGAGGTGTGCAACTCCAGCATGCCTCGGTCTCGCCGTCCGCCTCCCCGTCGTGCCGTGTACTGGTGGACGGAGGAGCTGGCGGGGCTCCGGGCCACCTGCGTGGCGGCCAGAAGGGCCTACGCGCGTAGCCGACGGCGCAGCGCCCAGAACCGAGTCCGGGTAGAGGAGGACCGCCTGTACGCCTCTTACCGAGAGGCTACGGCGGCCCTCAAGTCTGCAATGGGCGCTGCGCAGGACTCGGCGAGGGCCGAGATGCTGGAGGGTCTCGACAGGGACCCCTATGGGAGGCCATATAAGGCGGCGCGGAATCAGCTCCGCCCCTATGGTCCCCCACTGTCGGAGACCCTCGAGCCGGCATTGTTGGATGGGGTGGTCCGGTCCCTGTTTCCACGCAGGACCGACTTCGCCCCTCCAACAATGGATCCCCCGCAAGGGGCGACTCCACCGGAGGTGGAGGTGCCCCCGGTCACGGCGGCGGAATTCTACGCGGGGGTATTGAGCCTCCGCGCGAAGAAGACCGCCCCCGGTCCGGACGGCGTCCCTGCACGGGTGGTGGCGATTGCCGCCTCCCAAATGGAGGACAGGTTTCGGGACCTCTTCAGCGCGTGTTTTACGGCTGGGAGGTTCCCGAAACTCTGGAAGGAGGGGCAATTGTGCCTCCTCCGGAAGGAGGGACGCCCGGTGGACTCCCCCTCGGCATACCGGCCCATCGTTTTGCTCGATGAGGTCGGTAAATTGTTCGAGGGGATTGTCGCCGGGAGGCTGGATAGCCATTTGCGGGGGATCGGCCCGGATCTGTCGGACGCCCAGTACGGTTTCCGTCGTGGGCGTTCGACGATCGACGCGCTGGCCCTTCTCAAGGGCCAGGTGAAGGAGGCGGTGGAGGCGGGGGACGGGGTGCTGGCGGTGTCGTTCGACATTGCCAACGCCTTCAACTCCGTCCCCCACTCGACGATATTGGAGGCGCTCCGGTATCACGGAGTGCCCCAATATCTGCGGAGTCTCCTGGCCGACTACTTGGAGGACCGCGGGGTCCTCCTCGTGGACAAGTCGGCCACGGTGAGGCGGTACGGCGCAGAGTCCGGTGTTCCACAGGGGTCGGTCCTGGGGCCCCCCTTGTGGAACATCGGATTCGACTGGCTCCTGCGGGGAGTCCTCCTCCCGGGCACGAGTGTAATCTGCTACGCGGATGACACTCTGCTCACTGCCCGGGGGAGGAACTTTGCGGACGCGGCCATTCTGGCCTCGGCTGGCGGATCCTTGGTGGCAGAGAGGATCCGCCGCCTGGGATTGAGGGTGGCGCTGCACAAAACGGAGGCCGTGTTCTTTCGCGGTCCCCGGCAGCGCTGCCCTGCCGACGCCCACATCGTGGTGGAGGGCGTCCGCATAGAGGTCCAGCCTCAGATGAAATATCTGGGGCTGGTGCTGGACGACAGGTGGCGCTTCGGCCCGCATTTCAGCGGGCTGTCGACGCGCCTGTTGAAGGCCGCGGACGCCCTCTCATGGCTCCTCCCAAACCTGGGAGGGCCCAAGGCAAAGTGCCGGCGCCTCTATGCCGGCATTTTGCGGAGCATGGCCCTGTACGGGGCTCCCATCTGGGCGGACTCCCTCCACAGGAGGGAGAATGCTACCGCCATCCGCAGGCCCCAGCGGGCCATTGCACAGCGGGTGGCGAGGGCTTACCGCTCAGTGGGCTTTTCGGCGGCGTGCGCTCTGGCCGGCACCCCGCCTTGGGAGTTGGAGGCATGGGTGCTCGCCAGAGTGTACGAGTGGACGGCGCGCCGAAAGGCGCTCGGGGAGCGCCCCATGGGCGAAGAGCGGGAGGCGGTGCGGCGAGAGGCGAGGGACGCCATCGTCCTCCATTGGTCGGAGGACCTCGCCAGCGCCGCCTTTGGCCGCCGGACGTTGGACGCGCTCGGTCCGGTCCTGCGGGGCTGGCTCGAGCGGTCCCACGGTTTCCTCTCTTTCCGTCTGGTGCAGGTGTTATCCGGGCATGGTTGCTTCGGATCGTACCTGCACCGGATCGGGAGGGAGGAAACCCCGGCGTGCCACGACTGCGGCGCGGCGGAGGACACGGCGCAGCACACCCTCGAGGTGTGCCCGGCGTGGTCCGAGCTGCGCCGCGGTCTGACCGCGGTGGTCGGACCGGACCTCTCGCTTCCCGGCGTGGTCGACGCCATGCTGGGGAGCGAGGAGGCCTGGTCAGCGGTAGCCTCCTTTTGCGAGGAGGTCATCTCGCAAAAGGAGGAGGCGGAGCGGGCGCGGGAGGACGATCCTCTCGCTGCGCCGCTCCGCAGACGAAGAAGGGGGAGAAGGCGTCGTGCCCTCCCTCCTCATGGTGACGGGCGGGCGACAGGCGCGGGGGTGCCTTCGCCCGCATTGCACCCGTCACCTTCGTCGGTCATTCCCGACCCCCCGCAACCGTGAGGGTGTGAGGGGTCTGCCTTTCAATCGTCGGCGGAGGACTGGAAGTAAAGGCTTTGCCGGTTTCCCAGTCCCCCGCCACTCTGACGAAGCGGGAATGCGCTGGGTCGTTTTAGTGGGTATACCGGGTCCGCCCGGGGAGTCCCACATACCCCTCCTGTCCCCCGACGGGAGGGTATGCGTAATGCATTTTTTCCCAGCGTCAACAAAAAAAAAAAAAAAAAAAAAAAAAAAAGGTTAGGTTGGGGTGCTAGGTCAGAAAACCTCCTAGGGGGCCCAGTGGCTGCCGGTCCTTCTCGATACGTCTGGAGGGAACAGCAGCTGCTGTGGACGGTGCACCCTGGGCGCGGCAGTATCCGTCCCCGATGAATGAGAAGAGATTCTTATTCCTCGGGGAACGTTACTGTCGTGGCCGATATTCTGACACGGGAGGGGGTCCTATTTGGACTGCGCTGTTCCGCGTGACCCTCTGAAAAGCAGAGGGCACAGCGGAGGAGCAAGGGCGGGCTCGGTGTGCACTCACCCTGCCTCCGAGCAGACAGAGAAGGATTCCATCCTTCACTGTCTCCGCCGATCTCGTAATCCCATCGTCGACGTCTCGCGGCTTCGATAGGGACCGAGGGTCTTGGCTTAACCGCCCGGACCGCGAGGTAGAAAACCTCTATAAAAAGTTACCCCGAATCCCAAGCGGCGGCGCACCGCGAAGGGATGTATGGCTGACGGGAGATCTCATGGATCAATCAGTCGTTAGTGCGACCCTCGTTCATTCCTCGAAGTTCTCGGGGAGTGAATGAAGAAAAAAGGGCTGGGATGTATCGTCGTGTACCGTGCGATGGCTCACGGAGTGGGCTCATCGGACGGTACGTGATCATGGCATTCATCGCCCTCTGGTACGCGTCTGCCCATCAGACGTGACTGTGAGGGTGATGGGACAGCCATAGGGTATAAAAAGGGGGGGGGGGAATGAAGAAGTAGGAGACAGGGACCACACCCTTCAAAGGAAAACAAAAACATGAAAAAGACGAATTGTAAAGAATTATCCCAGGGCGGTACCAGCTGCTCAGCAGCTGGAGAATCCGCCACGACCCCTTCGGGGTCGTCATGCCCTCAATCGTATTCTGGGGAGGGCAACAATCGTCATCCACCTGCCAATGGCAACGAGAGCCGAGGAGGCTCAACAAGATCACGGTCTTTTGAAGACCTGATCTCATTTAGTTTTAACACACCCGTCCGAGTACCGGGTGAGAGCCGCGCGTTGGACGCAGTGTCGGACTCTGGCGCTGCGTCACTGAGGAGCCTCTGTTCCCCAGTGGAACCACGCGTGGTTCTGGAGAGGGTAAATGTGTTGTCGGAGGTCAACGACACACCGCAAGCAGTTGCGGCCGCTCCCTCCAAGTTTTGGGGGAAGCGACCGCGTGCCTGTGAGTCGGAAGCGGGTTCGGCGGGTTTGTCCTCTAGCGAGGAGAACCTGCCAGCCCCCAAGGTGCCGACAGCCAGGAGGGGTCGAGGACGCGGGTCAAAGTCCGGAACCAACGTTCAGGCATCCTCACGTGACTCCCGGAGCCGCTTTCTAAAGCTCTCCGATGCGCAGGCGGCCAGCGGAGTTAGCGACTCCGACGGGGCAGTACAAATGGAGCATGGTGATGCCGAGGCCTCCATTGCATTGGTGAGCTCCAAGGCGGAGCTCCATGCCGCGAGGAGAGAGGGCCGGAAGGCCATCGCGACCGACGAGGTCGCTGAGTTGGCGCGTCGTGCAAGGGAGAGGCGGTCCCAGACCGCCGCAGCTCCTGAGGGATTGACGGCAGAGGCCCTTAGCCGCCAGGTCTTGGACGGCGTGGACGTCATCCTGAAGGTAGCCACGAAATCGGGCAACCTAAAGGGGACGTTCACGCGGGCCCTGAAAGAGGCGGCGGACGGGATCAAGGAGGCGGTGGACGTCCTCCTTGATCGGACGACCTCGGAGGAGACGGTTAAGCTCCGAGAGGAAAATTATCGTCTCCAATCAAGGATGGTGGAGCTCGAGCGGGAGGTCAGCGCCATGAGGGCGGACTTCAGCCGGCAGCAGGGTGCGACGACTAAAGACAGTCGTGCTCTGCCACAGGACGGGTCTTTGGGGGAAGACCAATTTGACCGGCTGTTGAGGATTATGACCGCCCGCCTGGACAGCATAGAGCCAAGGCTTAACCCCCCTATTAGCCTTCGTCCGCCGCTGGCAGCAGATAAGCGGAGGAAGGAGGCGGAGCCCCCTCCAGCAACGGCTGGGCCAACGTGGGCACAGGTGGCTAAAGCGCCACCTGCGCCAAAAAAACACACGCAGGCAGCCAAAAAGCCCTCGCAGGTGGCCAAGAAACCTTCGCAGGTGGCCAAGGGTCCTTCGCAGGTAGCCAAGAGGACCTCAGAGGTTACCAAAAAGCCCTCGCAGGTTGCCACAAGGCCCAGAAAAGGGGCCACAAATCTTGAAATACAGGAGCATGACCCGGCTCCCAACGAGGGTACCTGGAAGACGGCCGAAGGCCGCAAGAAGAGGCGGAAGAGGGGCCGCAAGGCCAAGAACGTGCCGGGATCAAAGGGGCAGGCCCCAAGGATCCGCATCCCTCGCTCCGAGGCTGTAGTGGTCACGCTGCAGCCTGAAGCCAAAGAGCGGGGGGTGACGTACCAAAAGGTGCTAGCGGAGGCGAGGGGCAAGCTGGTCTTCGCTGATTTCGGCACCCCAGACGGCTTCCGTTTCAGGACGGCAGCCACGGGGGCCAAAATGTTTGAGTTGGCGGGGGCCAGCAGTGCCGAGAGGGCGGACTCTCTAGCTGCAAAGCTGAGGGACGTCCTCAACCCCGAGGAGGCCCGGGTGTCCAGGCCCATTAAAACGGCTGAGGTGCGGGTCGATGGGCTGGACGACTCCGTGACCCCAGAGGAGGTGGTGGCGGCCATAGCCCGGAGCGGCGGATGCCCGCCAGAAAATGTGCGGGCGGGCGACATCCGCGTCAATGCTGGCGGGCTTGGCACCATCTGGGTGCGGTGTCCGGTGGCTGCGGCGAAGCAGGTCGCCGACGCGGGACGTCTGCTGGTGGGCTGGGTGTCAGCGAGGGTTAAACTCCTGACACCCCGGGCCTTGCAGTGCTATCGGTGCCTGGAGAAAGGCCACGTCCGGGCACTGTGCACTGCCGAAACAGACCGCAGCGATTTGTGCTATCGCTGCGGTCAGCCCGGGCATAAGGCGTCCCAGTGCTCCGCGGAACCAAACTGCAGCCTCTGTACAGCTGCAGGAAAGTCCGCGGGGCACAGCATAGGTGGCAACGCTTGCGGCGCGCCCAGAAAGCGCAGCAAGCGGTGGACGAGACCTGCGGGGGCCGCACCCCCTAGCACCTCTTTGGCCGACTCCCGGCCTGTGGCTGGAAACGCCGAGGAAATGGAGTGCCAGTGATGGCCGTCCGTTTCCTCCAGGCGAATATCAACCACTGCACCAGAGCTCAGGATCTCTTGGTCCTGAGCATGGCGGAGTGGTTGATAAATGTGGCGGTGGTCGCTGAGCCGTATTTCGTCCCCCCCCGGGATAACTGGGCGGGGGATCTGGACGGCCTGGTGGCCATCATCGGCGCGACTCTTGTCGACGTATCCCGGGGTCACGGTTGGGTTGCCGCCCTTGTGAACGGGATCGTCACGATCGGGGCATACTTTTCGCCCAACAGGAGTCTCGCCGACTTCGAGAGTTTCCTTGTCGAGTTGGGAGCCGTCGTCGGCCGGTCTCATCCTCGGCCCGTTTTGCTTCTCGGTGATCTGAACGCCAAATCCGTGGCGTGGGGATCCCCGGTCACAGACCCGAGAGGCGACGTGCTAGAGGAGTGGGCCGTTACGACGGGCCTGGCCGTCTTGAATCGGGGATCGGCCTACACGTGTGTGCGGCAGCGTGGTGGGTCCATAGTGGACGTCTCGTTCGCCAGTCCCGCTGTCGCGCACCGCGTTCACGATTGGCACGTGGAAAAGGAGGTGGAGACGCTATCGGACCACCGATACATACGCTTCGACGTCTCCACCCAGAGCGCTGGAGGTCGTAGCCAATCGGCCCCCCGAAGAGACGGCCCGCGTTGGGCGTTGAAACGCCTCGACAAGGAAGCTCTCGAGGAAGCCACCATCGTCCAAGCCTGGATCCGGGAGTCGGCTACCGTCGGTCCCGTCGACGTCGAACAGGAGGCGCAGTGGTTTAACGACGCGATGACGCAAATCTGCGACGCGTCCATGCCACGCGTCTCCTCTCTGTCCGCAAGGCGCCGCGTGTACTGGTGGTGCGTCGAGGTCGAGCGGTTGCGCGTCGAGTGCGCAGCCGCCAGACGCCCGTACACGCGGTATCGGAGGAGACGTCTGCGGGATCCCGACGAAGAAGCCGCGCTGTATGAGGTGTACAGCGCGGCGAAGGAGGCTCTGTGGCTGGCCATCGGCGAGTCGAAGAAGCGCTCCAGAGAGGAGCTGCTGGCGACCCTAGACGGGGATCCGTGGGGGCGCCCGTACCGCACGGTCCGAGGGAAACTTCGGCCGTGGGCGCCCCCGCTAACGGAAGGTCTCGAGCCGCAGTTTCTGGAGCGAGTGGTCTCGGCTCTCTTCCCTGATAGGGCTGAGCACGAGCCACCGCCGATGGCTCCGCCCACAGCTGCAGAGCCGGAAGAAGAAGAGGAGAGCGAAACCGTCCCAGAGGTGACACAGGCGGAGATGAGCGCGGTCGTGATGCGGCTCCGGGCAAAAAACACTGCTCCGGGGCCCGACGGAGTGCCTGGCCGCGCTCTAGTACTCGCCCTGAAGGAGCTGGAGCCCCCACTGAGGGGACTCTTCTCGGCGTGCCTTGAGCAGGGTCAGTTCCCTACGAGGTGGAAGGCTGGTCGACTGGTCCTGCTCAAGAAGGCGGGGCGCCCGGCGGATTCGTCGTCCGCTTATCGGCCCATAGTGCTGCTGGACGAGGCGGGCAAGTTGCTCGAGCGAGTAATCGCAGATCGCCTCGTCAGCCACTTGTGTACAGAGGGGCCGAACCTGGACGACAGCCAGTTTGGCTTCCGGCGTGGGCGCTCTACCATCGACGCCATAATGAGAGTTAGAGTCCTGGCGGAGGAAGCGGTGTCCCGGGGTGGGGTGGTGCTGGCGGTGTCCTTGGACATCTCCAACGCGTTCAACACCCTGCCCTGGAGTTGCATCAGGGAGGCCCTGCGATACCATCGGGTGCCTCCCTACCTCCGCAACATTGTGGGGGCTTATCTGTCCGGAAGGTGTGTCACCTATATGGGACGCGACGGCGCGGGCCGTCGCGAGATGTCGTGCGGTGTTCCGCAGGGGTCGGTTCTGGGCCCACCCCTGTGGAACATCGGATACGACTGGGTTTTGCGGTGCGAGCTCCCGCCGGGAGTGAACCTGACGTGTTATGCGGACGACACGCTGGTCACGGCTCGGGGGAGCTCGTACAGGGAAGCAGCGTTGCTGGCTACGGCTGCGGTCTCGCAGGTGGTGAGCCGCATACGACGCCTGGGCCTGGAGGTGGCCCTCAACAAGTCGGAGGCCATTGCCTTTCATGGCCCCCGACGGGCACCGCCGCTGGGATCGCACATTGTGGTCGGGGGGGTCCGGATCGCTGTCGAGTCAACCATGAAATACCTGGGATTGGTGCTCGACAGCCGTTGGGACTTCGGCCCCCACTTTCAGCGGCTGGTGCCCAAGTTGATGGGCGCGGCGGGCGCGCTGTCAACGCTGCTTCCCAATCTGGGGGGCCCGAGCACCGCCTGTAGGTGGTTGTACGTAGGGATCGTGCGATCAATGGCCCTTTATGGGGCCCCGATATGGGCGACGGACCTGACGGCCCGCACTATCGCCGTTCTGCGAAGACCGCAGAGAGCGATGGCCGTCAGGGTCGTACGGGGATATCGCACGATCTCCTACGAGGCGGCTTGCGTACTGGCCGGATCCCCACCGTGGGACCTGGAGGCGAAGACCCTCGCGACGCTGTACCAGTGGCGCGAGGGGGCCAATCGTCGGGGCGAGAGACTGGTGGAGCGACAGATAACGCAGTACCGGTCTCAGCTCCGACAGGTCATGGTGGAGGAATGGCGGGGGAGGCTAGAGCTCCCTACCGCCGGCCTCGACACAATCGAGGCGATCCGGCCAGTACTCGACGACTGGCTCGGGAGGAAGCACGGCTCCCTGACGTTTCGGGCGACGCAGGTGCTCTCGGGGCACGGCTGCTTCGGGAAGTACCTGTGTCGCCTGAGCAGGGAGCCGGACGCCCGGTGCCATCACTGCGTCCACTGTCCGGAGGACACGGCGCGGCATACGCTGGCCGAGTGCGCCGCGTGGGATGAGCCGCGCCGTGCCCTCGTCGCAGAAGTAGGAGGAGACCTGTCGCTGCCGACCGTCGTTCGCTCTATGGTTGGCAGCGCAGAGTCCTGGGACGCAGTGATTTCCTTCTGCGAAGCCGTCATGTCGCAGAAGGAAGCTGCGGAGAGAGATAGGGAGATGACTAGCTCCCGCCCATCCCGCAGCAGACGCACCGGGCGTCGGCAGAGGGCGGATAACGCCCTCTTCCGGCCCCCCTAAATAGGTCCAGGGGCGACGGATTTGGGGACATCCGTCGCCCCCCATCGCAATGGACCCGAGACGGCGGCGCGTAGTGTTCCACGCGCGCCTCTCTTAGACGTAACGGGGGGAGTCTCACACCTCACTCCCCCCCGAGACGAGGCCCGCAGGTCGAGCGGGCCGGCACTAGTCCGGGGCAGCGGAAGTCGCATCAGATCCCGTTGCCCCCCGACGCAAGTGTGCGAGGGAACACCGGTGTGGTTTTAGTCAGTAGGAGTCTGACAGACCCCTCCGCCCACCCCAGGGCGGAGGACATCCATCGAGGATTTCCACATCGAGAACAAAAAAAAAAAAAAAAAAAAAAAAAAAAAGGTTAGGTTAGGTTAGGTTGGGGGACCCCCCACAGAGCATACGTCCACGTCGTGTCCCCTGGAAACAGCCCAGTTCTGACCACCGTAACGGAGTGGCAGACTGGGTCTGGCTAAAGTGCTCTGTGATCTCAAAGCGAATTTTTAACTGCCTTGTCTCGTCTTTTTATGCCGTCCACACCCTCGCGGGACGCCTGCGGGCGCTTTTTAAAATCCAAAGGCCCTTCTCAGGGCCAACCCAAAGGCCCTTCTCAGGGCCAACCCAAAGGCCCTTCTCAGGGCCAACCCAAAGGCCCTTCTCAGGGCCAACCCAAAGGCCCTTCTCAGGGCCACCCAAAAGGCCCTTCTCAGGGCCACCCCGACGCTTCGGCGTCTGAAGTTAGCCGCGCGCCGTCTGCGGCTAGCTATTTTGGAGGGGCCGAGTCGTCTGACAGCGACTCGGTTGTTGGAGTGTCGGACGCGAGTGGCGCTAGGTCGCGGAAGCGCGTTAGGGGGTCCGGGAGTTCCTCGGCTTCGGGGTCCAAACCGTTGTCGAAGGCTAATAAGCCGACGACGACGGCTGCGGACACCCATGTCGTTGGGCTCGCGGACGCCCAACGCCAGTTGGACCTGGCTCGGCGGGCGCACCTCCAGCAAGAGCTGGAGGAGCGGGTTGCCGCGAAGGAGCAACGGGCGCACATTGCCCGGGCCAAGTCCGGGTACGGTGCGTCCCGCATCCTATACGCGGACTACTCCCTAGCCGAGCTGGAGAGAATGGCGGAGGAGGACAAGGAGGAGATAGTGGCGGTCGCCTCTAAGTCCTCCAACATTAAGGGGACCTTGCAGAAGGCCCTCAAGTGCCGGGCCGCGAGCATGCGCGGGGTCGTCGCTGAGCTGGTCCAGCGGACGGCCTCCGACGAGACGCGGCAGCTGCAGGCGAGGGTGGATCGCCTGCAGTCGGAGGTCAGCCAGCTTCATCTGAAGCTGGCTGAAGCCACGGCCCGGCCACAACAGGTCGAGGCGAGCCCTGTGGCAGAGGGCGCTGCCTCGGCCCGGCCACAACAGGCCAGGGCGAGCCCTGTGGCTGAGGGCGCTGCCTCGGCCCGGCCCCAACAGGCCAAGGCGAGGCCTGCAGCAGAGGGCCCCTCCTCCAACCTTGAGGATATCATCCGCAAGGTAGTAATGGAGGAGAGGGCCTTCACAAGAGCCTGCTTCGCAGGGATTGAGGACCGGCTCCTGCCGGAGAAGCGCCTCCGACCGCCGCTTGCGGCGGATAAGAGGCGGTCTGAGCCGGGGCCGTCCTCAACCCAGGCGGATGAGAGACGGTCTGAGCCGGGGCAGTCCTCAACCCAGGGCGAAGATGCCCTTCTCCCTTCGACCACTCCGTCCAACGAGTGGACGAAAGTGGGCCGGAAGGGGAAGGGCAAAGGGAAGGGCAAGAGGTCGGCAGCGGCCGTCCCTGCCATCCCTGCCGTCCCCACCACCCCCGCTCCTAGCCAGTCGCAGCCGACCGGCAAGGGAAAGGGTAAGGGGATCGGCAAAGCGAAGGGCGGGGGAAGTGGGCAGTTGGTCCCCCCGAAAACCGCGGCCGTCGTGGTGACGCTCACCGCGGAGGCTGCGGGGCGAGGGGAGACGTATGCGTCCGTCTTGGTGCGGGCGCGTGCCAATGCCGATCCTGCCCAACTTGGGATCGGCAGTGTGTCTTGCCGGCGGACCCAAGCCGGGGCTCGAATATTCGAGTTCCCGGGGGCCGAGGGCAGCGCCCGCGCTGACCTCTTTGCAGCCAAGCTGCAGGAGGTCATCGCGGACTCTGCCCGGGTGGCCCGGCCGGTCAAGTCGGCGACCATAGAGGTGACGGAGTTAGATGACTCCGTCACCAAGGAGGAGGTGGTGGCGGCGGTCGCAGCGGTGGGGGGCTGTGGCGCAGCGGCGGTCCAAGGCCGGGACATAAGGCCCGGCCGCGGCGGAATGGGCACGATCCGCCTCGAATGTCCAATCGCAGCTGCCAAAGCCGTCCTTGCGAAAGGACGGCTTCAAGTCGGCTTTAGTTCGGGTGCAGTCAGGGCACTCGAGGCTGGTCCTCTGCGGTGTTTCCGGTGCTTCGGCATCGGACACACCCGGCCCCTGTGTCCGTCCAAAGTCGACCGGTCGGACGCGTGCTACCGCTGCGGCAAGGAGGGCCACAAAGCCGCCTCCTGCCAGGCCGCCACGCCGCACTGCGCGGTGTGTGCCGCCAGTGGCCGCCGGGCAGGCCACGTCATGAAGGGGGGGAAGTGCAATCCCCCCCCTAAGCGTGGCAAAGCGCAGGCGCCGACCGGGCCTGCACCTGCTGCTGCCGCTAACGCCGCCGTTCCTGCGGCGGCTGCGGAGGAGAGTGCGATGTCCGACTGATGGCCAGGGTCGAACATCGCATCCTTCAGGCGAACGCCAACCACTGCAGGACAGCCCAGGATCTGCTGATGCAGACCATGGCTGAGTGGTTGGTGGACTTGGCGGTGGTCGCCGAACCCTACTCGGTCCCTAGCCGTTGGCTGGGCGACCGGGACGGCTTAGTGGCGTTGGTGGCGCGGTCTTCCACGGACTCCCCTCCCCTCTCGCTCTTAGAGAGGGGACCGGGATACGTGGCCGCCGCGTGGGGAGAGATAGCGATGGTGGGGGTGTATTTCTCCCCAAACCGCCCTCTCTCGGACTTTGAGGATTTCCTCGAGATCCTCACTGCTGTCGTAGGGAGGGCGGCACCACGCCAGGTCGTGGTGCTCGGCGACCTAAACGCCAAGTCGGTGGCCTGGGGCAACCCGGCCGCAGGCTGCAACGTCCGGGGACGCGCCGTCGAGTTTTGGGCGGCCTCGTGCGGTGTGTCCCTCCTCAACAGGGGGGCGGTCCACACGTGTGTGCGGCAACAGGGCGGGTCGGTGGTGGACGTATCGTTTGCCACCCCCGTGCTAGCCGCCCGCGTCGTGAACTGGCGGGTGGAGCTGGTGGAGACCTTGTCGGACCACCGTTATGTGCGGTTCGACATCTCCACACAGCGGGGAGGGGGGACGGCCCGCGCTGGGCAATCTCCCTTCCCGCGGTGGGCACTCACCCGCCTGGACCGGGAGGCAGCCAAGGAGGCCGCCTTCCTCCAGGACTGGCTGTCGCCTCCCCCTGTCGAGGTGGTCCCGGACGTTGACGCCGCAGCGGTCCGGCTACGGCGGTCTTTGACCGAGGTGTGCAACTCCAGCATGCCTCGGTCTCGCCGTCCGCCTCCCCGTCGTGCCGTGTACTGGTGGACGGAGGAGCTGGCGGGGCTCCGGGCCACCTGCGTGGCGGCCAGAAGGGCCTACGCGCGTAGCCGACGGCGCAGCGCCCAGAACCGAGTCCGGGCAGAGGAGGACCGCCTGTACGCCTCTTACCGAGAGGCTACGGCGGCCCTCAAGTCTGCAATGGGCGCTGCGCAGGACTCGGCGAGGGCCGAGATGCTGGAGGGTCTCGACAGGGACCCCTATGGGAGGCCATACAAGGCGGCGCGGAATCAGCTCCGCCCCTATGGTCCCCCACTGTCGGAGACCCTCGAGCCGGCATTGTTGGATGGGGTGGTCCGGTCCCTGTTTCCACGCAGGACCGACTTCGCCCCTCCAACAATGGATCCCCCGCAAGGGGCGACTCCACCGGAGGTGGAGGTGCCCCCGGTCACGGCGGCGGAATTCTACGCGGGGGTATTGAGCCTCCGCGCGAAGAAGACCGCCCCCGGTCCGGACGGCGTCCCTGCACGGGTGGTGGCGATTGCCGCCTCCCAAATGGAGGACAGGTTTCGGGACCTCTTCAGGTTCGCGTGTTTTACGGCTGGGAGGTTCCCGAAACTCTGGAAGGAGGGGCAATTGTGCCTCCTCCGGAAGGAGGGACGCCCGGTGGACTCCCCCTCGGCATACCGGCCCATCGTTTTGCTCGATGAGGTCGGTAAATTGTTCGAGGGGATTGTCGCCGGGAGGCTGGATAGCCATTTGCGGGGGATCGGCCCGGATCTGTCGGACGCCCAGTACGGTTTCCGTCGTGGGCGTTCGACGATCGACGCGCTGGCCCTTCTGAAGGGCCAGGTGAAGGAGGCGGTGGAGGCGGGGGACGGGGTGCTGGCGGTGTCGTTCGACATTGCCAACGCCTTCAACTCCGTCCCCCACTCGACGATATTGGAGGCGCTCCGGTATCACGGAGTGCCCCAATATCTGCGGAGTCTCCTGGCCGACTACTTGGAGGACCGCGAGGTCCTCCTCGTGGACAAGTCGGCCACGGTGAGGCGGTACGGCGCAGAGTCCGGTGTTCCACAGGGGTCGGTCCTGGGGCCCCCCTTGTGGAACATCGGATTCGACTGGCTCCTGCGGGGAGTCCTCCTCCCGGGCACGAGTGTAATCTGCTACGCGGATGACACTCTGCTCACTGCCCGGGGGAGGAACTTTGCGGAAGCGGCCATTCTGGCCTCGGCTGGCGGATCCTTGGTGGCAGAGAGGATCCGCCGCCTGGGATTGAGGGTGGCGCTGCACAAAACGGAGGCCGTGTTCTTTCGCGGTCCCCGGCAGCGCTGCCCTGCCGACGCCCACACCGTCGTGGAGGGCGTCCGCATAGAGGTCCAGCCTCAGATGAAATATCTGGGGCTGGTGCTGGACGACAGGTGGCGCTTCGGCCCGCATTTCAGCGGGCTGTCGACGCGCCTGTTGAAGGCCGCGGACGCCCTCTCGTGGCTCCTCCCGAATCTGGGGGGGCCCAAGGCGAAATGCCGGCGCCTCTATGCCGGCATTTTGCGGAGCATGGCCCTATATGGGGCCCCCATTTGGGCGGACTCCCTCCACAGGAGGGAGAATGCCACCGCCATCCGCAGGCCCCAGCGGGCCATTGCACAGCGGGTGGCGAGGGCTTACCGCTCGGTGGGCTTCTCGGCGGCGTGCGCTCTGGCGGGCACCCCGCCATGGGAGTTGGAGGCTTGGGTGCTCGCCAGAGTGTACGAGTGGACGGCGCACCGGAAGGCGCTCGGGGAGCGCCCCGTCGCCGAGGAGCGGTAGGCCGTGCGGCAGGAGGCGAGGGACGCCATCGTCCTCCATTGGACGGACGACCTCGCCAACGCTGCCTTTGGCCGCCGGACGTTGGACGCGCTCGGTCCGGCCCTGCGGGGCTGGCTCGAGCGGTCCCACGGTTTCCTCTCTTTCCGTCTGGTGCAGGTGTTATCCGGCCATGGTTGTTTCGGATCGTACCTGCACCGGATCGGGAGGGAGGAAACCCCGGCGTGCCACGACTGCGGCGCAGCGGAGGACACGGCGCAGCACACCCTCGAGGTGTGCCCGGCGTGGTCCGAGCTGCGCCGCGGTCTGACCGCGGTGGTCGGACCGGACCTCTCGCTTCCCGGCGTGGTCGACGCCATGCTGGGGAGCGAGGAGGCCTGGTCAGCGGTAGCCTCCTTTTGCGAGGAAGTCATCTCGCAAAAGGAGGAGGCGGAGCGGGCGCGGGAGGACGATCCTCTCGCTGCACCGCTCCGCAGACGAAGAAGGGGGAGAAGGCGTCGTGCCCTCCCTCCTCATGGTGACGGGCGGGCGACAGGCACGGGGGTGCCTTCGCCCGCATTGCACCCGTCACCTTCGTCGGTCATTCCCGACCCCCCGCACCCGTGAGGGTGTGAGGGGTCTGCCTTTCAATCGTCGGCGGAGGACTGGAAGTAAAGGCTTTGCCGGTTTCCCAGTCCCCCGCCACTGTGACGAAGCGGGAATGCGCTGGGTCGTTTTAGTGGGTATACCGGGTCCGCCCGAGGAGTCCCACATACCCCTTCCGTCCCCCGACGGGAGGGTATGCGTAATGCATTTTTTCCCAGCGTCAACAAAAAAAAAAAAAGGTTAGGTTAGGTTAGGTTAGGTTAGGTTCATTTGGGGTGCTAGGTCAGAAAACCTCCTCGTGGGCCCAGTGGCTGCCGGTCCTTCTCGATACGTCTGGAGGGAACAGCAGCTGCTGAGGACGGTGCACCCTGGGCGCGGCAGTATCCGTCCCCGATGAATGGGAAGAGATTCTTATTCCTCGGGGAACGTTACTGTCGTGGCCGATATTCTGACACGGTGGGGCGACTCCACGCGGCCCTCTGGGACGCAGAGGGCGCAGTGGAGGAGCCAGGGCGGGCTCGGTGTGCCGCCGGGCGTTGGGCGCGCTCGGTCCGGTCTTGCGGAGGGCTGGGCCGGGCGCATCCGGCTTCCGGCGGCGCACCGAACCCGCCGGTGGGTGGACCGGGCCCTCGCTTCCCGGCGTGGTCAACGCCGTGCTGGGGGGCGGGCAGGCCTGGTCAGCGGTCGCCTCCTTTTGCGAGTTCGTCTCGCAAAGGGAGGAGGCGGAGCGCGCGCGGGGGGGGCGACCCTCTCGTTGCGCCGCTCCGCAGCGGAGGAGCCAGGGTGGGCTCGGTGTGCCGCCGGGCGTTGGGCGCGCTCGGTCCGGTCTTGCGGGGCCGGGCCGGGCGCGTCCGGCTTCCGGTGGCGCACCGAGCCCGCCGGTGGTTGGACCGGGCCCTCGCTTCCCGGCGTGGTCGGCACCGTGCTGGGGGGCGGGGAGGCCTGGTCGGCGGTCGCCTCCTTTTGCGAGTTCGCTCGCAAAGGGAGGAGGCGGAGCGCGCGCGGGGGTGGCGACCCTCTCGCTGCGCCGCTCCGCAGCGGAGGGGGGAGAGGGCGTTGTGCCCTCCCTCCTCATGGTGACGGCGGGCGGCAGGCACGGGGGTGCCTTCGCCCGCATTGCACACGTCACCTTTGCGGTCATTCCGGCCCCCCACACCCGCGAGGGTGTGAGGGGTCGCCTTGCGGGGCAATCGTCGGCGGAGGACTGGTCGTTAAGGCTATGCCGGTTTCCCAGTCCCCCGCCACTCTGACGAAGCGGGAATGCGCTGGGTCGTTTTAGTGGGTATACCGGGTTTGGTTCGCCCGGGGAGTCCCACATACCCCTCCTGTCCCCCGACGGGAGGGTATGCGTAATGCATTTTTTCCCAGCGTCAAAAAAAAAAAAAAAAAAAAAAAAAAAAAAAAAAAAAAAAAAAAAAAAAAAAAAAAAAAAGGTTAGGTTCATTTGCGGGGGATCGGCCCGGATCTGTCGGACGCCCAGTACGGTTTCCGTCGTGGGCGTTCGACGATCGACGCGCTGGCCCTTCTGAAGGGCCAGGTGAAGGAGGCGGTGGAGGCGGGGGACGGGGTGCTGGCGGTGTCATTCGACATTGCCAACGCCTTCAACTCCGTCCCCCACTCGACGATATTGGAGGCGCTCCGGTACCACGGAGTGCCCCAATACCTGCGGAGCCTCCTGGCCAGCTACTTGGAGGGCCGAGAGGTCCTCCTAGTGGACAAGACGGCCACCGTGAGGCGGTACGGCGCAGAGTCCGGTGTTCCACAGGGGTCGGTCCTGGGGCCCCCCTTGTGGAACATCGGATTCGACTGGCTCCTGCGGGGAGTCCTCCTCCCGGGCACGAGTGTCATCTGCTACGCGGATGACACTCTGCTCACTGCACGGGGGAGGAACTTTGCCGACGCGGCCATTCTGGCCTCGGCTGGCGGATCCTTGGTGGCAGAGAGGATCCGCCGCCTGGGATTGAGGGTGGCGCTGCACAAAACGGAGGCCGTGTTCTTTCGCGGTCCCCGGCAGCGCTGCCCTGCCGACGCCCACATCGTCGTGGAGGGCGTCCGCATAGAGGTCCAGCCTCAGATGAAATATCTGGGGCTGGTGCTGGACGACAGGTGGCGCTTCGGCCCGCATTTCAGCGGGCTGTCGACGCGCCTGTTGAAGGCCGCGGACGCCCTCTCATGGCTCCTCCCAAACCTGGGAGGGCCCAAGGCAAAGTGCCGGCGCCTCTATGCCGGCATTTTGCGGAGCATGGCCTTGTACGGGGCTCCCATCTGGGCGGACTCCCTCCACAGGAGGGAGAATGCTACCGCCATCCGCAGGCCCCAGCGGGCCATTGCACAGCGGGTGGCGAGGGCTTACCGTTCAGTGGGGTTTTCGGCGGCGTGCGCTCTGGCCGGCACCCCGCCTTGGGAGTTGGAGGCATGGGTGCTCGCCAGAGTGTACGAGTGGACGGCGCGCCGAAAGGCGCTCGGGGAGCGCCCCATGGGCGAAGAGCGGGAGGCGGTGCGGCGAGAGGCGAGGGACGCCATCGTCCTCCATTGGTCGGAGGACCTCGCCAGCGCCGCCTTTGGCCGCCGGACGTTGGACGCGCTCGGTCCGGTCCTGCGGGGCTGGCTCGAGCGGTCCCACGGTTTCCTCTCTTTCCGTCTGGTGCAGGTGTTATCCGGGCATGGTTGCTTCGGATCGTACCTGCACCGGATCGGGAGGGAGGAAACCCCGGCGTGCCACGACTGCGGCGCGGCGGAGGACACGGCGCAGCACACCCTCGAGGTGTGCCCGGCGTGGTCCGAGCTGCGCCGCGGTCTGACCGCGGTGGTCGGACCGGACCTCTCGCTTCCTGGCGTGGTGGACGCCATGCTGGGGAGCGAGGAGGCCTGGTCAGCGGTGGCCTCCTTTTGCGAGGACGTAATCTCGCAAAAGGAGGCAGCGGAGCGCGCGCGGGAGGACGATCCTCTCGCTGCGGCGCTCCGCAGACGAAGACGGGGGAGAAGGCGTCGTGCTCTCCCTCCTAATGGAGACGGGCGGGCGGCAGGCACGGGGGTGCCTTCGCCCGCATTGCACCCGTCACCTTCGTCGGTCATTCCCGACCCCCCACACCCGTGAGGGTGTGAGGGGTCTGTGCCTTTCAATCGTCGGCGGAGGACTGGAAGTAAAGGCTGTGCCGGTTTCCCAGTCCCCCGCCACTGTGACGAAGCGGGAATGCGCTGGGTCGTTTTAGTGGGTATACCGGGTCCGCCCGGGGAGTCCCACATACCCCTCCTGTCCCCCGACGGGAGGGTATGCGTAATGCATTTTTTCCCAGCGTCAACAAAAAAAAAAAAAAAAAAAAAAAAAAAAAAAAGGTTAGGTTGGGGGACCCCCCACAGAGCATACGTCCACGTCGTGTCCCCTGGAAACAGCCCAGTTCTGACCACCGTAACGGAGTGGCAGACTGGGTCTGGCTAAAGTGCTCTGTGCATCGCAGCGAATTTTAATCTTGTATGCCTTGTGTCGAATGCGATATGCCGAATACACCCTCGCGGGACGCCTGCGGGCGCTTTTTAAAAACAAAAGGCCCTTCTCAGGGCCAACCCAAAGGCCCTTCTCAGGGCCAACCCAAAGGCCCTTCTCAGGGCCAACCCAAGGGCCCTTCTCAGGGCCAACCCAAAGGCCCTTCTCAGGGCCACCCAAAAGGCCCTTCTCAGGGCCACCCCGACGCTTCGGCGTCTGAAGTTAGCCGCGCGCCGTCTGCGGCTAGCTATTTTGGAGGGGCCGAGTCGTCTGACAGCGACTCGGTTGTTGGAGTGTCGGACGCGAGTGGCGCTAGGTCGCGGAAGCGCGTTAGGGGGTCCGGGAGTTCCTCGGCTTCGGGGTCCAAACCGTTGTCGAAGGCTAATAAGCCGACGACGACGGCTGCGGACACCCATGTCGTTGGGCTCGCGGACGCCCAACGCCAGTTGGACCTGGCTCGGCGGGCGCACCTCCAGCAAGAGCTGGAGGAGCGGGTTGCCGCGAAGGAGCAACGGGCGCACATTGCCCGGGCCAAGTCCGGGTACGGTGCGTCCCGCATCCTATACGCGGACTACTCCCTAGCCGAGCTGGAGAGAATGGCGGAGGAGGACAAGGAGGAGATAGTGGCGGTCGCCTCTAAGTCCTCCAACATTAAGGGGACCTTGCAGAAGGCCCTCAAGTGCCGGGCCGCGAGCATGCGCGGGGTCGTCGCTGAGCTGGTCCAGCGGACGGCCTCCGACGAGACGCGGCAGCTGCAGGCGAGGGTGGATCGCCTGCAGTCGGAGGTCAGCCAGCTTCATCTGAAGCTGGCTGAAGCCACGGCCCGGCCACAACAGGTCGAGGCGAGCCCTGTGGCAGAGGGCGCTGCCTCGGCCCGGCCACAACAGGCCAGGGCGAGCCCTGTGGCAGAGGGCGCTGCCTCGGCCCGGCCACAACAGGCCAAGGCGAGGCCTGCAGCAGAGGGCCCCTCCTCCAACCTTGAGGATATCATCCGCAAGGTAGTAATGGAGGAGAGGGCCTTCACAAGAGCCTGCTTCGCAGGGATTGAGGACCGGCTCCTGCCAGAGAAGCGCCTCCGACCGCCGCTTGCGGCGGATAAGAGGCGGTCTGAGCCGGGGCCGTCCTCAACCCAGGCGCATGAGAGGCGGTCTGAGCCGGGGCCGTCCTCCTCCCAAGCGGAAGATGCCCTTCTTCCCTCAACCACCCCGTCCAACGATTGGACGGAGGTGCGTAAGGGGAAGGGCAAAGGGAAGGGCAAGAGGTCGGCAGCGGCCGTCCCAGCTGTCCCTGCCGTCCCCGCTACCCCCGCTCCCAGCCAGTCGCAGCCGACCGGCAAGGGAAGAGGTAAGGGGAACGGCAAAGGGAAGGGCGGGGGAAGGGGGCAGTTGGTCCCCCCGAAAACCGCGGCCGTCGTGGTGACGCTCACCGCGGAGGCTGCGGGGCGAGGGGAGACCTACGCCTCCATTTTGGTGCGGGCGCGCGGCAATGCCGATCCCACCCAGCTGGGGATCGGCAGTGTGTCGTGCCGGCGGACGCAGGCCGGGGCTCGAATCTTCGAGTTCCCGGGGGCCGAGGGCAGCGCCCGCGCTGACCTCTTTGCAGCCAAGCTGCAGGAGGTCATCGCGGACTCTGCCAAGGTGGCCCGGCCGGTCAAGACGGCGGCCATCGAGGTGACGGAGCTGGATGACTCCGTCACCAAGGAGGAGGTGGTGGCGGCGGTCGCAGCGGTAGGGGGCTGTGGCGCCGCGGCGGTCCAAGGCCGGGATATAAGGCCCGGCCGCGGCGGAATGGGCATGATCCGCCTCGAATGTCCAATCGCAGCTGCCAAAGCCGTCCTTGCGAAAGGACGGCTTCAAGTCGGCTTCAGCGCGGGTACAGTCAGGGCACTCGAGGCTGGTCCTCTGCGGTGTTTCCGGTGCTTCGGCATCGGACACACCCGGCCCCTGTGTCCGTCCAAAGTCGACCGGTCGGACGCGTGCTACCGCTGCGGCAAGGAGGGCCACGCAGCCGCCTCCTGCCAGGCCGCCACGCCGCACTGCGCGGTGTGTGCCGCCAGTGGCCGCCGGGCAGGCCACGTCATGAAGGGGGGGAAGTGCAATCCCCCCCCTAAGCGTGGCAAAGCGCAGGCGCCGACCGGGCCTGCACCTGCTGCTGCCGCTAACGCCGCCGTTCCTGCGGCGGCTGCGGAGGAGGGTGCGATGTCCGACTGATGGCCAGGGTCGAACATCGCATCCTTCAGGCGAACGCCAACCACTGCAGGACAGCCCAGGATCTGCTGATGCAGACCATGGCTGAGTGGTTGGTGGACTTGGCGGTGGTCGCCGAACCCTACTCGGTCCCTGGCCGTTGGCTGGGCGACCGGGACGGCTTAGTGGCGTTGGTGGCGCGGTCTTCCACGGACTCCCCTCCCCTCTCGCTCTTAGAGAGGGGACCGGGATACGTGGCCGCCGCGTGGGGAGAGATAGCGATGGTGGGGGTGTATTTCTCCCCAAACCGCCCTCTCTCGGACTTTGAGGATTTCCTCGAGATCCTCACTGCTGTCGTAGGGAGGGCGGCGCCACGCCAGGTCGTGGTGCTCGGCGACCTAAACGCCAAGTCGGTGGCCTGGGGCAACCCGGCCGCAGGCTGCAACGTCCGGGGTCGTGCCGTCGAGTTTTGGGCGGCCTCGAGCGGTGTGTCCCTCCTCAACAGGGGGGCGGTCCACACGTGTGTGCGGCAACAGGGCGGGTCGGTGGTGGACGTGTCGTTTGCCACCCCCGCGCTAGCCGCCCGCGTCGTGAACTGGCGGGTGGAGCTGGTGGAGACCTTGTCGGACCACCGTTATGTGCGGTTCGACATCTCCACACAGCGGGGAGGGGGGACGGCCCGCGCTGGGCAATCTCCCTTCCCGCGGTGGGCACTCACCCGCCTGGACCGGGAGGCAGCCAAGGAGGCCGCCTTCCTCCAGGACTGGCTGTCGCCTCCCCCTGTCGAGGAGGTCCCGGACGTTGACGCCGCAGCGGTCCGGCTACGGGGGTCCTTGACCGAGGTGTGCAACTCCAGCATGCCTCGGTCTCGCCGTCCGCCTCCCCGTCGTGCCGTGTACTGGTGGACGGAGGAGCTGGCGGGGCTCCGGGCCGCCTGCGTGGCGGCCAGAAGGGCCTACGCGCGTAGCCGACGGCGCAGCGCCCAAAACCGAGTCCGGGCAGAGGAGGACCGCCTGTACGCCTCTTACCGAGAGGCTACGGCGGCCCTCAAGTCTGCAATGGGCGCTGCGCAGGACTCGGCAAGGGCCGAGATGCTGGAGGGTCTCGACAGGGACCCCTATGGGAGACCATATAAGGCGGCGCGGAATCAGCTCCGCCCCTATGGTCCCCCACTGTCGGAGACCCTCGAGCCGGCATTGTTGGATGGGGTGGTACGGTCCCTGTTTCCACGCAGGACCGACTTCGCCCCTCCAACAATGGATCCCCCGCAAGGGGCGACTCCACCGGAGGCGGAGGTACCCCCGGTCACGGCGGCGGAATTCTACGCGGGGGTTTTGAGCCTCCGCGCGAAGAAAACCGCCCCCGGTCCGGACGGCGTCCCTGCACGGGTGGTGGCGATCGCCGCCACCCAAATGGAGGACAGGTTTCGGGACCTCTTCAGCGCGTGTTTTACGGCTGGGAGGTTCCCGAAACTCTGGAAGGAGGGGCAGTTGTGCCTCCTCCGGAAGGAGGGACGCCCGGTGGACTCCCCCTCGGCATACCGGCCCATCGTTCTGCTCGATGAGGTCGGTAAATTGTTCGAGGGGATTGTCGCCTCCCGGCTGGATAGCCACTTGCGGGGGATAGGCCCGGATCTGTCGGACGCCCAGTTCGGTTTTCGTCGTGGGCGTTCGACGATCGACGCGCTGGCCCTTCTCAAGGGCCAGGTGAAGCAGGCGGTGGAGGCGGGGGACGGGGTGCTGGCGGTGTCGTTCGACATTGCCAACGCGTTCAACTCCGTCCCCCACTCGACGATATTGGAGGCGCTCCGGTATCACGGAGTGCCCCAATATCTGCGGAGTCTCCTGGCCGACTACTTGGAGGACCGCGAGGTCCTCCTCGTGGACAAGTCGGCCACGGTGAGGCGGTACGGCGCAGAGTCCGGTGTTCCACAGGGGTCGGTGTTAGGCCCTCCCTTGTGGAACATCGGCTTCGACTGGCTCTTGCGGGGAGCCCTCCTCCCGGGCACGAGCGTCATCTGCTACGCGGATGACACTCTGCTCACTGCCCGGGGGAGGAACTTTGCGGACGCGGCCATTCTGGCCTCGGCTGGCGGATCCTTGGTGGCAGAAAGGATCCGCCGCCTGGGATTGAGGGTGGCGCTGCACAAAACGGAGGCCGTGTTCTTTCGCGGTCCCCGGCAGCGCTGCCCTGCCGACGCCCACATCGTCGTGGAGGGCGTCCGCATAGAGGTCCAGCCTCAGATGAAATATCTGGGGCTGGTGCTGGACGACAGGTGGCGCTTCGGCCCGCATTTCAGCGGGTTGTCGACGCGCCTGTTGAAGGCCGCGGACGCCCTCTCGTGGCTCCTCCCGAATCTGGGGGGGCCCAAGGCGAAATGCCGGCGCCTCTATGCCGGCATTTTGCGGAGCATGGCCCTATATGGGGCCCCCATTTGGGCGGACTCCCTCCACAGGAGGGAGAATGCCACCGCCATCCGCAGGCCCCAGCGGGCCATTGCACAGCGGGTGGCGAGGGCCTACCGCTCGGTGGGCTTCTCGGCGGCGTGCGCTCTGGCGGGCACCCCGCCATGGGAGTTGGAGGCTTGGGTGCTCGCCAGAGTGTACGAGTGGACGGCGCACCGGAAGGCGCTCGGGGAGCGCCCCGTCGCCGAGGAGCGGGAGGCCGTGCGGCAGGAGGCGAGGGACGCCATCGTCCTGCACTGGACGGAGGACCTCGCCAACGCCGCCTTTGGCCGCCGGACGTTGGACGCGCTCGGTCCGGCACTGCGGGGCTGGCTCGAGCGGTCCCACGGTTTCCTCTCTTTCCGTCTGGTGCAGGTGTTATCCGGGCATGGTTGTTTCGGATCGTACCTGCACCGGATCGGGAGGGAGGAAACCCCGGCGTGCCACGACTGCGGCGCGGTGGAGGACACGGCGCAGCACACCCTCGAGGTGTGCCCGGCGTGGTCCGAGCTGCGCCGCGGTCTGACCGCGGTGGTCGGACCGGACCTCTCGCTTCCCGGCGTGGTCGACGCCATGCTGGGGAGCGAGGAGGCCTGGTCAGCGGTAGCCTCCTTTTGCGAGGAGGTCATCTCGCAAAAGGAGGAGGCGGAGCGGGCGCGGGAGGACGATCCTCTCGCCGCACCGCTCCGCAGACGAAGAAGGGGGAGAAGGCGTCGTGCCCTCCCTCCTCATGGTGACGGGCGGGCGACAGGCGCGGGGGTGCCTGCGCCCGCATTGCACCCGTCACCTTCGTCGGTCATTCCCGACCCCCCGCACCCGTGAGGGTGTGAGGGGTCTGCCTTTCAATCGTCGGCGGAGGACTGGAAGTAAAGGCTTTGCCGGTTTCCCAGTCCCCCGCCACTATGACGAAGCGGGAATGCGCTGGGTCGTTTTAGTGGGTATACCGGGTCCGCCCGGGGAGTCCCACATACCCCTTCCGTCCCCCGACGGGAGGGTATGCGTAATGCATTTTTTCCCAGCGTCAACAAAAAAAAAAAAAAAAAAAAAAAAAAGGTTAGGTTAGGTTAGGTTCCCGGACCGCGAGGTAGAAAACCTCTATAAAAAGTTACCCCGAATCCCAAGCGGCGGCGCACCGCGAAGGGATGTATGGCTGACGGGAGATCTCATGGATCAATCAGTCGTTAGTGCGACCCTCGTTCACTCCTCGAAGTTCTCGGGGAGTGAATGAAGAAAAAAGGGCTGGGATGTATCGTCGTGTACCGTGCGATGGCTCACGGAGTGGGCTCATCGGACGGTACGTGATCATGGCATTCATCGCCTTCTGGTACGCGTCTGCCCATCAGACGTGACTGTGAGGGTGATGGGACAGCCATAGGGTATAAAAAGGGGGGGGGGGGGAATGATGAAGTAGGAGGATAGGGACCACACCCTTCAAAGGAAAACAAAAATAATGAAAAAGACGAATTGCAATAAAGTACCCCAGGGCGGTACCAGCTGCTCAGCAGCTGGAGAATCCGCCACGACCCCTTCCGGGTCGTCATGCCCACCGTATTCTGGGGAGGGCAGCAACCGTCTTCCACTTGCCGATGGCAACAAGAGCCGAGGAGGCTCCTCGAGATCGAGGTCTTTTGAAGACCTCATCTCCTTTAATTTTAGAACGGACGCAGTGTCGGACTCTGGCGCTGCGTCACTGAGAAGTTTATGTTCCCCAGCGGAGCCACGTGTGGTTCTGGAGAGGGTGAATGTGTTGTCGGAGGTCGACAACACACCGCAAGCAGTTGCGGCCTCTCCCTCCAAGTTTTGGGGGAAACGGCCGCGTGCCTGTGAGTCGGAAGCGGGTTCGGCGGGTTTGTCGTCTAGCGAGGAGGACCTGCCGGCCCCCAAGGTGCCGACGGCCAGGAGGGGCGGACGACGCGGGATACCTTCCGGACCGAGCTCTCCGGCAGCGTCCCGTGACTCCCTGAGCCGCTTTCTGAAGCGGCCCGATATGCCGGTAGCCAGTGGAGCAAGCGACTCCGACGGGGCAATGCAGGTGGAGCAGGCTGAAACCTCCACTGCATTGGTGAGCACCAAAGCGGAGCTCAATGCCGCGAGGCGGGAGGGCCGGAAGGCTATAGCGACCGATGAGGTCGCTGAAATGGCCCGGCAAGCAAGGGAGAGGAGGTTGCAGACCGCCGCCGTTGCCCCTGAAGGTCTGACGGCAGAGGCGCTCAGCCGACAAGTTCTGGACGGCGTGGACGTTGTCCTGAAGGTGGCTACGAAATCGGGCAACCTGAAGGGCACGTTCACGCGGGCTCTCAAGGAGGCGGCAGACGGCATCAGGGAGGCGGTTGAAGTCCTCCTTGACCGAACAACCTCGGAGGAGACGGTAAAACTCCAAGAGGAAAATAACCGTCTCCACACGAGGCTGAAGGAGCTTCAACGGGAGGTGAGCGCCCTGAGGGCGGACTTCAGCCGGCAGCAGGGTGCGACGACTACAGACAGTCGTGCCCAGCCACAGAACGGGTCTTTGGGGGAAGACCAATTCAACCGGCTGCTGAGCATAATGACCGCCCGCCTGGACAGCATAGAGCCCAGGCTCAACCCCCCTATTAACCTTCGCCCACCGCTGGCAGCAGATAGGCGAAGGAAGGAGGCGGAGCCCGCTGCAGCAACGGCTGGGCCGACGTGGGCACAGGTGGCTAAAGCGCCACCTGCGCCAAAAAAGCTCACGCAGGCGGCCAAAACGCCCTCGCAGGCGGCCAAAAAACCGTTGCAGGTGGCCGCGGGGCCCTCGCAGGCAGCCAAGAGGCCACCAGCCAGGAGGCCCTCGCAGGCGGCCGGGAAGCCCTCGCAAGTGGCCACAAAGACCACAGAAGGGGCCCAAAACTCAAACATGCAGGGGCATGACCCGGCTCCCAACGAGGGTTGGAAGACGGCCGAAGGCCGCAAGAAGAGGCGGAAGAGGGGCCGCAAGGCCAAGAACGCACCGGGCTCAAGGGGGCAGGCCCCACGAATCCGCATCCCTCGCTCCGAGGCTGTAGTGGTCACGCTGCAGCCCGAAGCCAAAGAGCGGGGGGTGACTTACCAGAAGGTACTGGCGGAGGCGAGGGGCAAGCTGGCCTTCGCCGATTTCGGCACCCCAGACGGCTTCCGTTTCAGGACGGCGGCAACGGGGGCCAAAATGTTTGAGTTGGCGGGGGCCAGCAGTGCCGAGAGGGCGGACTCTCTAGCTGCAAAGCTGAGGGACGTCCTCAACCCCGAGGAGGCCCGGGTGTCCAGGCCCATTAAAACGGCTGAGGTGCGGGTCGATGGGCTGGACGACTCCGTGACCCCAGAGGAGGTGGTGGCGGCCATAGCCCGGAGCGGCGGATGCCCGCCAGAAAATGTGCGGGCGGGCGACATCCGCGTCAATGCTGGCGGGCTTGGCACCATCTGGGTGCGGTGTCCGGTGGCTGCGGCGAAGAAGGTCGCCGACGCGGGACGTCTGCTAGTGGGCTGGGTGTCAGCGAGGGTTAAACTCCTGACACCCAGGGCCTTGCAGTGCTATCGGTGCCTGGAGAAAGGCCACGTCCGGGCACTGTGCACTGCCGAAACAGACCGCAGCGATTTGTGCTATCGCTGCGGTCAGCCCGGGCATAAGGCGTCCCAGTGCTCCGCGGAACCAAACTGCAGCCTCTGTACAGCTGCAGGAAAGTCCGCGGGGCACAGCATAGGTGGCAACGCTTGCGGCGCGCCCAGAAAGCGCAGCAAGCGGTGGACGAGACCTGCGGGGGCCGCACCCCCTAGCACCTCTTTGGCCGACTCCCGGCCTGTGGTTGGAAACGCCGAGGAAATGGAGTGCCAGTGATGGCCCTCCGTTTCCTCCAGGCGAATATCAACCACTGCACCAGAGCTCAGGATCTCTTGGTCCTGAGCATGGCGGAGTGGTTGATAAATGTGGCGGTGGTCGCTGAGCCGTATTACATCCCCCCCCCGGGAAAACTGGGCGGGAGATCTGGACGGCCTGGTGGCCATCATCGGCGCGACTCTTGTCGACGTATCCCGGGGTCACGGTTGGGTTGCTGCCCTTGTGAACGGGATCGTCACGATCGGGGCATACTTTTCGCCCAACAGGAGTCTCGCCGACTTCGAGAGTTTCCTCGTCGAGTTGGGAGCCGTCGTCGGCCGGTCTCACCCTCGGCCCGTTTTGCTTCTCGGTGATCTGAACGCCAAATCCTCGGCGTGGGGATCCCCGGTCACAGACCCGAGAGGCGACGTGCTAGAGGAGTGGGCCGTTACGACGGGCCTGGCCGTCTTGAATCGGGGATCGGCTTACACGTGTGTACGGCAGCGGGGTGGTTCCATAGTGGACGTCTCGTTCGCCAGTCCCGCTGTCGCGCACCGCGTTCACGATTGGCACGTGGAAGAGGAGGTGGAGACGCTATCGGATCACCGATACATACGCTTCGACGTCTCCACCCAGACCGCTGGAGGTCGTAGCCAATCGGCCCCCCGAAGAGACGGCCCGCGTTGGGCGTTGAAACGCCTCGACAAGGAAGCTCTCGAGGAAGCCACCATCGTCCAAGCCTGGATCCGGGAGTCGGCTACCGTCGGTCCCGTCGACGTCGAACAGGAGGCGCAGTGGTTTAACGACGCGATGACGCAAATCTGCGACGCGTCCATGCCACGCGTCTCCTCTCTGTCCGCAAGGCGCCGCGTGTACTGGTGGTGCGTCGAGGTCGAGCGGTTGCGCGTCGAGTGCGCAGCCGCCAGACGCCCGTACACGCGGTATCGGAGGAGACGTCTGCGGGATCCCGACGAAGAAGCCGCGCTGTATGAGGTGTACAGCGCGGCGAAGGAGGCTCTGTGGCTGGCCATCGGCGAGTCGAAGAAGCGCTCCAGAGAGGAGCTGCTGGCGACCCTAGACGGGGATCCGTGGGGGCGCCCGTACCGCACGGTCCGAGGGAAACTTCGGCCGTGGGCGCCCCCGCTAACGGAAGGTCTCGAGCCACAGTTTCTGGAGCGAGTGGTCTCGGCTCTCTTCCCTGATAGGGCCGAGCACGAGCCACCGCCGATGGCTCCGCCCACAGCTGCAGAGCCGGAAGAAGAAGAGGAGAGCGAAACCGTCCCAGAGGTGACACAGGCGGAGATGAGCGCGGTCGTGATGCGGCTCCGGGCAAAAAACACTGCTCCGGGGCCCGACGGAGTGCCTGGCCGCGCTCTAGTACTCGCCCTGAAGGAGCTGGAGCCCCCACTGAGGGGACTCTTCTCGGCGTGCCTTGAGCAGGGTCAGTTCCCTACGAGGTGGAAGGCTGGTCGACTGGTCCTGCTCAAGAAGGCGGGGCGCCCGGCGGATTCGTCGTCCGCTTATCGGCCCATAGTGCTGCTGGACGAGGTGGGCAAATTGCTCGAGCGAGTAATCGCAGATCGCCTCGTCAGCCACTTATGTACAGAGGGGCCGAACCTGGACGACAGCCAGTTTGGCTTCCGGCGTGGGCGCTCTACCATCGACGCCATAATGAGAGTTAGAGTCCTGGCGGAGGAAGCGGTGTCCCGGGGTGGGGTGGTGCTGGCGGTGTCCCTGGACATCTCCAACGCGTTCAACACCCTGCCCTGGAGTTGCATCCGGGAGGCCCTGCGATACCATCGGGTGCCTCCCTACCTCCGCAACATTGTGGGGGCTTATCTGTCCGGAAGGTGTGTCACCTACATGGGACGCGACGGCACGGGCCGTCGCGAGATGTCGTGCGGTGTTCCGCAGGGGTCGGTTCTGGGCCCACCCCTGTGGAACATCGGGTACGACTGGGTTTTGCGGTGCGAGCTCCCGCCGGGAGTGAACCTGACGTGTTATGCGGACGACACGCTGGTCACGGCTCGGGGGAGCTCGTACAGGGAAGCAGCGTTGCTGGCTACGGCTGCGGTCTCGCAGGTGGTGAGCCGCATACGACGCTTGGGCCTGGAGGTGGCCCTCAACAAGTCGGAGGCCATTGCCTTTCATGGCCCCCGACGGGCACCGCCGTTGGGATCGCACATTGTGGTCGGGGGGGTCCGGATCGCTGTCGAGTCAACCATGAAATACCTGGGATTGGTGCTCGACAGCCGTTGGGACTTCGGCCCCCACTTTCAGCGGCTGGTGCCCAAGTTGATGGGCGCGGCGGGCGCGCTGTCAACGCTGCTTCCCAATCTGGGGGGCCCGAGCACCGCCTGTAGGCGGTTGTACGTAGGGATCGTGCGATCGATGGCCCTTTATGGGGCCCCGATATGGGCGACGGACCTGACGGCCCGCACTATCGCCGTTCTGCGCAGACCGCAGAGAGCGATGGCCGTCAGGGTCGTACGGGGTTATCGCACGATCTCCTACGAGGCGGCTTGCGTACTGGCCGGATCCCCACCGTGGGACCTGGAGGCGAAGACCCTCGCGACGCTGTACCAGTGGCGCGAGGGGGCCAAGCGTCGGGGCGAGAGGCTGGTAGAGCGACAGATAACGCAGTACCGGTCTCAGCTCCGACAGGTCATGGTGGCGGAATGGCGGGGGAGGTTAGAGCTCCCTACCGCCGGCCTCGACACAATCGAGGCGATCCGGCCAGTACTCGACGACTGGCTCGGGAGGAAGCACGGCTCCCTGACGTTTCGGGCGACGCAGGTGCTCTCGGGGCACGGCTGCTTCGGGAAGTACTTGTGTCGCCTGAGCAGGGAGCCGGACGCCCGGTGCCATCACTGCGTCCACTGTCCGGAGGACACGGCGCGGCATACGCTGGCCGAGTGCGCCGCGTGGGATGAGCCGCGCCGTGCCCTCGTCGCAGAGGTAGGAGGAGACCTGTCGCTGCCGACCGTCGTTCGCTCTATGGTTGGCAGTGCAGAGTCCTGGGACGCAGTGATTTCCTTCTGCGAAGCCGTCATGTCGCAGAAGGAAGCTGCGGAGAGGGAGAGGGACATGACTAGCTCCCGCCCATCCCGCAGCAGACGCACCGGGCGTCGGCAGAGGGCGGATAACGCCCTCTTCCGGCCCCCCTAAATAGGTCCAGGGGCGACGGATTCGGGGACATCCGTCGCCCCCCATCGCAATGGACCCGAGACGGCGGCGCGTAGTGTTCCACGCGCGCCTCTCTTAGACGTAACGGGGGGAGTCTCACACCTCACTCCCCCCCGAGACGAGGCCCGCAGGTCGAGCGGGCCGGCACTAGTCCGGGGCAGCGGAAGTCGCATCAGATCCCGTTGCCCCCCGACGCAAGTGTGCGAGGGAACACCGGTGTGGTTTTAGTCAGTAGGAGTCTGACAGACCCCTCCGCCCACCCCAGGGCGGAGGACATCCATCGAGGATTTCCACATCGAGAACAAAAAAAAAAAAAAAAAAAAAAGGTTAGGTTAGGTTAGGTTAGGTTTCAGAGGCCAGCCGCGCGCCGTCTGCGGCTAGCTTCTCTGGAGGGGCGGACGAGTCGTCCGATAACGACTCATGTGTGTCGGACGCCGTCGACCCTCGGTCGCGGAAGCGGTCGCAGCTGCGGAAGCGGCCACGATCGCAGAACGGTGGGTCCGAGGGCTCCTCGGCCTCGGGGCCGTCGAAGGCTAAAGAGCCAACGACGGCCGCGTCGACCCATGTTGTTGGGCTGGCGGACGCCCAACGCCAGTTGGACCTGGCTCGGCGGGTGCAGCTCCAGCAAGAGCTGGAGGAGCGGGTTGCCGCTAA
This sequence comes from Eurois occulta, assembly GCA_950022335.1. Taxonomy (NCBI): domain Eukaryota; kingdom Metazoa; phylum Arthropoda; class Insecta; order Lepidoptera; family Noctuidae; genus Eurois; species Eurois occulta. Next base: position 24,107,032 of record OX465478.1, read on the forward strand.
GGAGGAGCGGGCGCACATCGCCCGGGCCAAGTCCGGGTACGGTGCGTCCCGCATCCTGTACGCGGACTATTCTCTGGCCGAGCTGGAGAGAATGGCGGAGGAGGACAAGGAGGAGATAGTGGAGGTCGCCTCCAAGTCCTCCAACATTAAGGGGACCTTGCAGAAGGCCCTTAAGTGCAGGGCCGCGAGCATGCGCGGTGTCGTCGCGGAGCTGGTCCAGCGTAAGACCACCGACGAGACGCGGCAACTGCAGGCGAAGATTGATCGCCTGCAGTCGGAGGTCAGCCAGCTTCATCTGAAGCTGGCTGAAGCCACGGCCCGGCCACAACAGGCCGGGGCGAGCCCTGTGGCAGAGGGCGCTGCCTCGGCCCGGCCACAACAGGCCAAGGCGAGGCCTGCAGCAGAGGGCCCCTCCTCCAACCTTGAGGATATCATCCGCAAGGTAATAATGGAGGAGAGGGCCTTCACCCGAGCCTGCTTCGCAGGGATTGAGGACCGGCTCCTGCCGGAGAAGCGCCTCCGACCACTGCTTGCGGCGGATAAGAGGCGGTCCGAGCCGGGGCCGTCCTCAGCCCAGGCGGAGGAGAGGCGGCCTGAGCCGGGGCCGTCCTCCTCCCAGGAGGAAGACGCCCTTCTTCCCTCGACCACCCCGTCCAACGAGTGGACGGAGGTGCGTAAGGGGAAGGGAAAAGGGAAGGGCAAGAGGTCGGCAGCGGCCGTCCATGCCGTCCCTGCCGTCCCCGCCACCTCCGCTCCCATCCAGTCACAGACGACTGGCAAGGGACAGGGCAAGGGGAAAGGGAATGGGAGAGGAAGAAGGGGGCAGTTGGTCCCCCCTAGAACCGCGGCCGTCGTGGTGACGCTCACCGCGGAGGCTGCGGGGCGAGGGGAGACCTACGCCTCCATTTTGGTGCGGGCGCGTAGCAATGCCGATCCCACCCAATTGGGGATCGGCAGTGTATCGTGCCGGCGGACGCAGGCCGGGGCTCGAATCTTCGAGTTCCCGGGGGCCGAGGGCAGCGCCCGCGCTGACCTCTTTGCAGCCAAGCTGCAGGAGGTCATCGCGGACTCTGCCAAGGTGGCCCGGCCGGTCAAGACGGCGGCCATCGAGGTGACGGAGTTGGATGACTCCGTCACCAAGGAGGAGGTGGTGGCAGCGGTCGCAGCGGTAGGGGGCTGTGGCGCAGCGGCGGTCCAAGGCCGGGACATAAGGCCCGGCCGCGGCGGAATGGGCACAATCCGCCTCGAGTGCCCAATCGCAGCTGCCAAAGCCGTCCTTGAAAAAGGACGGCTTCAAGTCGGGTTCAGCTCGGGCGCAGTCCGGGCACTCGAGGACCAGCCGCTGCGATGTTTCCGGTGCTTCGGCATCGGCCACACCCGGCCCCTGTGTCCGTCCAAAGTCGACCGGTCAGACACGTGCTACCGGTGCGGCAAGGAGGGCCACAAAGCCGCCTCCTGCCAGGCCGCCACACCGCACTGCGCGGTGTGTGCCGCCAGTGGCCGCCGGGCAGGCCACGTGATGAAGGGGGGGAAGTGCAATCCCCCCCCTAAGCGTGGCAAAGCACAGGTGCCAACCGGGCCTGCGCCTGCTGCTGCCGCTAATACCGCCGTTCCTGCGGCGGCTGCGGAGGAGGGTGCGATGTCCGACTGATGGGAGTCGAGCATCGCATCCTTCAGGCGAACGCCAACCACTGCAGGACAGCCCAGGATCTGCTGATGCAGACCATGGCTGAGTGGTTGGTGGACTTGGCGGTGGTCGCCGAACCCTACTCGGTCCCTGGCCGTTGGCTGGGCGACCGGGACGGCTTAGTGGCGTTGGTGGCGCGGTCTTCCACGGACTCCCCTCCCCTCTCGCTCTTAGAGAGGGGACCGGGATACGTGGCCGCCGCGTGGGGAGAGATAGCGATGGTGGGGGTGTATTTCTCCCCAAACCGCCCTCTCTCGGACTTTGAGGATTTCCTCGAGATCCTCACTGCTGTCGTAGGGAGGGCGGCGCCACGCCAGGTCGTGGTGCTCGGCGACCTAAACGCCAAGTCGGTGGCCTGGGGCAACCCGGCCGCAGGCTGCAACGTCCGGGGACGCGCCGTCGAGTTTTGGGCGGCCTCGTGCGGTGTGTCCCTCCTCAACAGGGGGGCGGTCCACACGTGTGTGCGGCAACAGGGCGGGTCGGTGGTGGACGTGTCGTTTGCCACCCCCGCGCTAGCCGCCCGCGTCGTGAACTGGCGGGTGGAGCTGGTGGAGACCTTGTCGGACCACCGTTATGTGCGGTTCGACATCTCCACACAGCGGGGAGGGGGGACGGCCCGCGCTGGGCAATCTCCCTTCCCGCGGTGGGCGCTCACCCGCCTGGACCGGGAGGCAGCCAAGGAGGCCGCCTTCCTCCAGGACTGGCTGTCGCCTCCCCCTGTCGAGGAGGTCCCGGACGTTGACGCCGCAGCGGTCCGGCTACGGCGGTCTTTGACCGAGGTGTGCAACTCCAGCATGCCTCGGTCTCGCCGTCCGCCTCCCCGTCGTGCCGTGTACTGGTGGACGGAGGAGCTGGCGGGGCTCCGGGCCACCTGCGTGGCGGCCAGAAGGGCCTACGCGCGTAGCCGACGGCGCAGCGCCCAGAACCGAGTCCGGGCAGAGGAGGACCGCCTGTACGCCTCTTACCGAGAGGCTACGGCGGCCCTCAAGTCTGCAATGGGCGCTGCGCAGGACTCGGCGAGGGCCGAGATGCTGGAGGGTCTCGACAGGGACCCCTATGGGAGGCCATATAAGGCGGCGCGGAATCAGCTCCGCCCCTATGGTCCCCCACTGTCGGAGACCCTCGAGCCGGCATTGTTGGATGGGGTGGTCCGGTCCCTGTTTCCACGCAGGACCGACTTCGCCCCTCCAACAATGGATCCCCCGCAAGGGGCGACTCCACCGGAGGTGGAGGTGCCCCCGGTCACGGCGGCGGAATTCTACGCGGGGGTATTGAGCCTCCGCGCGAAGAAGACCGCCCCCGGTCCGGACGGCGTCCCTGCACGGGTGGTGGCGATTGCCGCCTCCCAAATGGAGGACAGGTTTCGGGACCTCTTCAGCGCGTGTTTTACGGCTGGGAGGTTCCCGAAACTCTGGAAGGAGGGGCAATTGTGCCTCCTCCGGAAGGAGGGACGCCCGGTGGACTCCCCCTCGGCATACCGGCCCATCGTTTTGCTCGATGAGGTCGGTAAATTGTTCGAGGGGATTGTCGCCGGGAGGCTGGATAGCCATTTGCGGGGGATCGGCCCGGATCTGTCGGACGCCCAGTACGGTTTCCGTCGTGGGCGTTCGACGATCGACGCGCTGGCCCTTCTGAAGGGCCAGGTGAAGGAGGCGGTGGAGGCGGGGGACGGGGTGCTGGCGGTGTCATTCGACATTGCCAACGCCTTCAACTCCGTCCCCCACTCGACGATATTGGAGGCGCTCCGGTATCACGGAGTGCCCCAATATCTGCGGAGCCTCCTGGCCGACTACTTGGAGGACCGCGAGGTCCTCCTCGTGGACAAGTCGGCCACCGTGAGGCGGTACGGCGCAGAGTCCGGTGTTCCACAGGGGTCGGTTTTGGGGCCCCCCTTGTGGAACATCGGATTCGACTGGCTCCTGCGGGGAGTCCTCCTCCCGGGCACGAGTGTCATCTGCTACGCGGATGACACTCTGCTCACTGAACGGGGGAGGAACTTTGCCGACGCGGCCATTCTGGCCTCGGCTGGCGGATCCTTGGTGGCAGAGAGGATCCGCCGCCTGGGATTGAGGGTGGCGCTGCACAAAACGGAGGCCGTGTTCTTTCGCGGTCCCCGGCAGCGCTGCCCTGCCGACGCCCACATCGTCGTGGAGGGTGTCCGCATAGAGGTCCAGCCTCAGATGAAATATCTGGGGCTGGTGCTGGACGACAGGTGGCGCTTCGGCCCGCATTTCAGCGGGCTGTCGACGCGCCTGTTGAAGGCCGCGGACGCCCTCTCGTGGCTCCTCCCGAATCTGGGGGGGCCCAAGGCGAAATGCCGGCGCCTCTATGCCGGCATTTTGCGGAGCATGGCCCTATATGGGGCCCCCATTTGGGCGGACTCCCTCCACAGGAGGGAGAATGCCACCGCCATCCGCAGGCCCCAGCGGGCCATTGCACAGCGGGTGGCGAGGGCCTACCGCTCGGTGGGCTTCTCGGCGGCGTGCGCTCTGGCGGGCACCCCGCCATGGGAGTTGGAGGCTTGGGTGCTCGCCAGAGTGTACGAGTGGACGGCGCACCGGAAGGCGCTCGGGGAGCGCCCCGTCGCCGAGGAGCGGGAGGCCGTGCGGCAGGAGGCGAGGGACGCCATCGTCCTCCATTGGACGGACGACCTCGCCAACGCTGCCTTTGGCCGCCGGACGTTGGACGCGCTCGGTCCGGCCCTGCGGGGCTGGCTCGAGCGGTCCCACGGTTTCCTCTCTTTCCGTCTGGTGCAGGTGTTATCCGGCCATGGTTGTTTCGGATCGTACCTGCACCGGATCGGGAGGGAGGAAACCCCGGCGTGCCACGACTGCGGCGCAGCGGAGGACACGGCGCAGCACACCCTCGAGGTGTGCCCGGCGTGGTCCGAGCTGCGCCGCGGTCTGACCGCGGTGGTCGGACCGGACCTCTCGCTTCCCGGCGTGGTCGACGCCATGCTGGGGAGCGAGGAGGCCTGGTCAGCGGTAGCCTCCTTTTGCGAGGAAGTCATCTCGCAAAAGGAGGAGGCGGAGCGGGCGCGGGAGGACGATCCTCTCGCTGCGCCGCTCCGCAGACGAAGAAGGGGGAGAAGGCGTCGTGCCCTCCCTCCTCATGGTGACGGGCGGGCGACAGGCGCGGGGGTGCCTTCGCCCGCATTGCACCCGTCACCTTCGTCGGTCATTCCCGACCCCCCGCACCCGTGAGGGTGTGAGGGGTCTGCCTTTCAATCGTCGGCGGAGGACTGGAAGTAAAGGCTATGCCGGTTTCCCAGTCCCCCGCCACTCTGACGAAGCGGGAATGCGCTGGGTCGTTTTAGTGGGTATACCGGGTCCGCCCGGGGAGTCCCACATACCCCTCCTGTCCCCCGACGGGAGGGTATGCGTAATGCATTTTTTCCCAGCGTCAACAAAAAAAAAAAAAAAAAAAGGTTAGGTTAGGTTAGGTTAGGTTAGGTTAGGTTGGGGGACCCCCCACAGAGCATACGTCCACGTCGTGTCCCCTGGAAACAGCCCAGTTCTGACCACCGTAACGGAGTGGCAGACTGGGTCTGGCTAAAGTGCTCTGTGCATCGCAGCGAATTTTAATCTTGTATGCCTTGTGTCGAATGCGATATGCCGAATACACCCTCGCGGGACGCCTGCGGGCGCTTTTTAAAAACAAAAGGCCCTTCTCAGGGCCAACCCAAAGGCCCTTCTCAGGGCCAACCCAAAGGCCCTTCTCAGGGCCAACCCAAGGGCCCTTCTCAGGGCCAACCCAAAGGCCCTTCTCAGGGCCACCCAAAAGGCCCTTCTCAGGGCCACCCCGACGCTTCGGCGTCTGAAGTTAGCCGCGCGCCGTCTGCGGCTAGCTATTTTGGAGGGGCCGAGTCGTCTGACAGCGACTCGGTTGTTGGAGTGTCGGACGCGAGTGGCGCTAGGTCGCGGAAGCGCGTTAGGGGGTCCGGGAGTTCCTCGGCTTCGGGGTCCAAACCGTTGTCGAAGGCTAATAAGCCGACGACGACGGCTGCGGACACCCATGTCGTTGGGCTCGCGGACGCCCAACGCCAGTTGGACCTGGCTCGGCGGGCGCACCTCCAGCAAGAGCTGGAGGAGCGGGTTGCCGCGAAGGAGCAACGGGCGCACATTGCCCGGGCCAAGTCCGGGTACGGTGCGTCCCGCATCCTATACGCGGACTACTCCCTAGCCGAGCTGGAGAGAATGGCGGAGGAGGACAAGGAGGAGATAGTGGCGGTCGCCTCTAAGTCCTCCAACATTAAGGGGACCTTGCAGAAGGCCCTCAAGTGCCGGGCCGCGAGCATGCGCGGGGTCGTCGCTGAGCTGGTCCAGCGGACGGCCTCCGACGAGACGCGGCAGCTGCAGGCGAGGGTGGATCGCCTGCAGTCGGAGGTCAGCCAGCTTCATCTGAAGCTGGCTGAAGCCACGGCCCGGCCACAACAGGTCGAGGCGAGCCCTGTGGCAGAGGGCGCTGCCTCGGCCCGGCCACAACAGGCCAGGGCGAGCCCTGTGGCAGAGGGCGCTGCCTCGGCCCGGCCCCAACAGGCCAAGGCGAGGCCTGCAGCAGAGGGCCCCTCCTCCAACCTTGAGGATATCATCCGCAAGGTAGTAATGGAGGAGAGGGCCTTCACAAGAGCCTGCTTCGCAGGGATTGAGGACCGGCTCCTGCCGGAGAAGCGCCTCCGACCGCCGCTTGCGGCGGATAAGAGGCGGTCTGAGCCGGGGCCGTCCTCAACCCAGGCGGATGAGAGGCAGTGCGAGCCGGGTCCGTCCTCCTCCCAGGCGGAAGACGCCCTTCTTCCTTCAACCACCCCGTCCAACGAGTGGACGGAGGTGCGTAAGGGGAAGGGCAAAGAGAAGGGCAAGAGGTCAGCAGCGGCCGTCCCTGCTGTCCCTGCCGTCCCCACTACCCCCGCTCCCAGCCAGTCGCAGCCGACCGGCAAGGGAAGGGGTAAGGGGAACGGCAAAGGGAAGGGCGGGGGAAGGGGGCAGTTGGTCCCCCCTAAAACCGCAGCCGTCGTGGTGACGCTCACCGCGGAGGCTGCGGGGCGAGGGGAGACGTACGCCTCCATACTGTCGCGGGCGCGCGGCAATGCCGATCCCACCCAACTGGGGATCGGCAGTGTGTCGTGCCGGCGGACGCAGGCCGGGGCTCGAATATTTGAGTTCCCGGGGGCCGAGGGCGGCGCCCGCGCTGACCTCTTTGCAGCCAAGCTGCAGGAGGTCATCGCGGACTCTGCCAAGGTGGCCCGGCCGGTCAAGACGGCGGCCATCGAGGTGACGGAGCTGGATGACTCCGTCACCAAGGAGGAGGTGGTGGCGGCGGTCGCAGCGGTAGGGGGCTGTGGCGCCGCGGCGGTCCAAGGCCGGGATATAAGGCCCGGCCGCGGCGGAATGGGCATGATCCGCCTCGAATGCCCAATCGCAGCTGCCAAAGCCGTCCTTGCGAAAGGACGGCTTCAAGTCGGCTTCAGCGCGGGTACAGTCAGGGCACTCGAGGCTGGTCCTCTGCGGTGTTTCCGGTGCTTCGGCATCGGACACACCCGGCCCCTGTGTCCGTCCAAAGTCGACCGGTCGGACGCGTGCTACCGCTGCGGCAAGGAGGGCCACAAAGCCGCCTCCTGCCAGGCCGCCACGCCGCACTGCGCGGTGTGTGCCGCCAGTGGCCGCCGGGCAGGCCACGTCATGAAGGGGGGGAAGTGCAATCCCCCCCCTAAGCGTGGCAAAGCGCAGGCGCCGACCGGGCCTGCACCTGCTGCTGCCGCTAACGCCGCCGTTCCTGCGGCGGCTGCGGAGGAGGGTGCGATGTCCGACTGATGGCCAGGGTCGAACATCGCATCCTTCAGGCGAACGCCAACCACTGCAGGACAGCCCAGGATCTGCTGATGCAGACCATGGCTGAGTGGTTGGTGGACTTGGCGGTGGTCGCCGAACCCTACTCGGTCCCTGGCCGTTGGCTGGGCGACCGGGACGGCTTAGTGGCGTTGGTGGCGCGGTCTTCCACGGACTCCCCTCCCCTCTCGCTCTTAGAGAGGGGACCGGGATACGTGGCCGCCGCGTGGGGAGAGATAGGGATAGTGGGGGTGTATTTCTCCCCAAACCGCCCTCTCTCGGACTTTGAGGATTTCCTCGAGATCCTCACTGCTGTCGTAGGGAGGGCGGCACCACGCCAGGTCGTGGTGCTCGGTGACCTAAACGCCAAGTCGGTGGCCTGGGGCAACCCGGCCGTCGGGTGCAACGTCCGGGGACGCGCCGTCGAGTTTTGGGCGGCCTCGTGCGGTGTGTCCCTCCTCAACAGGGGGACGGTCCACACGTGTGTGCGGCAACAGGGCGGGTCGGTGGTGGACGTGTCGTTTGCCACCCCCGCGCTAGCCGCCCGCGTCGTGAACTGGCGGGTGGAGCTGGTGGAGACCTTGTCGGACCACCGTTATGTGCGGTTCGACATCTCCACACAGCGGGGAGGGGGGACGGCCCGCGCTGGGCAATCTCCCTTCCCGCGGTGGGCGCTCACCCACCTGGACCGGGAGGCAGCCAAGGAGGCCGCCTTCCTCCAGGACTGGCTGTCGCCTCCCCCTGTCGAGGAGGTCCCGGACGTTGACGCCGCAGCGGTCCGGCTACGTAGGTCCTTGACCGAGGTGTGCAACTCCAGCATGCCTCGGTCTCGCCGTCCGCCTCCCCGTCGTGCCGTTTATTGGTGGACGGAGGAGCTGGCGGGGCTCCGGGCCACCTGCGTGGCGGCCAGAAGGGCCTACGCGCGTAGCCGACGGCGCAGCGCCCAAAACCGAGTCCGGGCAGAGGAGGACCGCCTGTACGCCTCTTACCGAGAGGCTACGGCGGCCCTCAAGTCTGCAATGGGCGCTGCGCAGGACTCGGCGAGGGCCGAGATGCTGGAGGGTCTCGACAGGGACCCCTATGGGAGACCATATAAGGCGGCGCGAAACCAGCTCCGCCCCTATGGTCCCCCACTGTCGGAGACCCTCGAGCCGGCATTGTTGGATGGGGTGGTCCGGTCCCTGTTTCCACGCAGGACCGACTTCGCCCCTCCAACAATGGATCCCCCGCAAGGGGCGACTCCACCGGAGGTGGAGGTGCCCCCGGTCACGGCGGCGGAATTCTACGCGGGGGTATTGAGCCTCCGCGCGAAGAAGACCGCCCCCGGTCCGGACGGCGTCCCTGCACGGGTGGTGGCGATTGCCGCCTCCCAAATGGAGGACAGGTTTCGGGACCTCTTCAGCGCGTGTTTTACGGCTGGGAGGTTCCCGAAACTCTGGAAGGAGGGGCAATTGTGCCTCCTCCGGAAGGAGGGACGCCCGGTGGACTCCCCCTCGGCATACCGGCCCATCGTTTTGCTCGATGAGGTCGGTAAATTGTTCGAGGGGATTGTCGCCGGGAGGCTGGATAGCCATTTGCGGGGGATCGGCCCGGATCTGTCGGACGCCCAGTACGGTTTCCGTCGTGGGCGTTCGACGATCGACGCGCTGGCCCTTCTGAAGGGCCAGGTGAAGGAGGCGGTGGAGGCGGGGGACGGAGTGCTGGCGGTGTCATTCGACATTGCCAACGCCTTCAACTCTGTCCCCCACTCGACGATATTGGAGGCACTCCGGTATCACGGAGTGCCCCAATATCTGCGGAGCCTCCTGGCCGACTACTTGGAGGACCGCGAGGTCCTCCTCGTGGATAAGTCGGCCACAGTGAGGCGGTACGGCGCAGAGTCCGGTGTTCCACAGGGATCGGTCCTGGGGCCCCCCTTGTGGAACATCGGATTCGACTGGCTCCTGCGGGGAGTCCTCCTCCCGGGCACGAGTGTCATCTGCTACGCGGATGACACTCTGCTCACTGCACGGGGGAGGAACTTTGCCGACGCGGCCATTCTGGCCTCGGCTGGCGGATCCTTGGTGGCAGAAAGGATCCGCCGCCTGGGATTGAGGGTGGCGCTGCACAAAACGGAGGCCGTGTTCTTTCGCGGTCCCCGGCAGCGCTGCCCTGCCGACGCCCACATCGTCGTGGAGGGCGTCCGCATAGAGGTCCAGCCTCAGATGAAATATCTGGGGCTGGTGCTGGACGACAGGTGGCGCTTCGGCCCGCATTTTAGCGGGCTGTCGACGCGCCTGTTGAAGGCCGCGGACGCCCTCTCATGGCTACTCCCAAACCTGGGGGGGCCCAAGGCGAAATGCCGGCGCCTCTATGCCGGCATTTTGCGGAGCATGGCCCTATATGGGGCCCCCATTTGGGCGGACTCCCTCCACAGGAGGGAGAATGCTACCGCCATCCGCAGGCCCCAGCGGGCCATTGCACAGCGGGTGGCGAGGGCTTACCGCTCGGTGGGCTTCTCGGCGGCGTGCGCTCTGGCGGGCACCCCTCCTTGGGAGCTCGAGGCGTGGGTGCTCGCCAGAGTGTACGAGTGGACGGCGCACCGGAAGGCGCTCGGGGAGCGCCCCATCGCCGAGGAGCGGGAGGCGGTGCGGCGGGAGGCGAGGGATGCCATCGTCCTGCATTGGACGGAGGACCTCGCCACCGCCGCCTTTGGCCGCCGGACGTTGGACGCGCTCGGTCCGGTCCTGCGGGGCTGGCTCGAGCGGTCCCACGGTTTCCTCTCTTTCCGTCTGGTGCAGGTGTTATCCGGGCATGGTTGTTTCGGATCGTACCTGCACCGGATCGGGAGGGAGGAAACCCCGGCGTGCCACGACTGCGGCGCGGCGGAGGACACGGCGCAGCACACCCTCGAGGTGTGCCCGGCGTGGTCCGAGCTGCGCCGCGGTCTGACCGCGGTGGTCGGACCAGACCTCTCGCTTCCCGGCGTGGTCGACGCCATGCTGGGGAGTGAGGAGGCCTGGTCTGCGGTAGCCTCCTTTTGCGAGGACGTAATCTCGCAAAAGGAGGAGGCGGAGCGGGCGCGGGAGGACGATCCTCTCGCTGCGCCGCTCCGCAGACGAAGAAGGGGGAGAAGGCGTCGTGCCCTCCCTCCTCATGGTGACGGGCGGGCGACAGGCGCGGGGGTGCCTTCGCCCGCATTGCACCCGTCACCTTCGTCGGTCATTCCCGACCCCCCACACCCGTGAGGGTGTGAGGGGTCTGTGCCTTTCAATCGTCGGCGGAGGACTGGAAGTAAAGGCTGTGCCGGTTTCCCAGTCCCCCGCCACAGTGACGAAGCGGGAATGCGCTGGGTCGTTTTAGTGGGTATACCGGGTCCGCCCGGGGAGTCCCACATACCCCTCCTGTCCCCCGACGGGAGGGTATGCGTAATGCATTTTTTCCCAGCGTCAACAAAAAAAAAAAAAAAAAAAAAAAAAAAAAGGTTAGGTTAGGTTAGGTTAGGTTAGGTTAGGTTAGGTTAGGTTAGGTTAGGTTAGGTTAGGTTAGGTTAGGTTGGGGTGCTAGGTCAGAAAACCTCCTCGTGGGCCCAGTGGCTGCCGGTCCTTCTCGATACGTCTGGAGGGAACAGCAGCTGCTGAGGACGGTGCACCCTGGGCGCGGCAGTATCCGTCCCCGATGAATGGGAAGAGATTCTTATTCCTCGGGGAACGTTACTGTCGTGGCCGATATTCTGACACGGTGGGGCGACTCCACGCGGCCCTCTGGGACGCAGAGGGCGCAGTGGAGGAGCCAGGGCGGGCTCGGTGTGCCGCCGGGCGTTGGGCGCGCTCGGTCCGGTCTTGCGGAGGGCTGGGCCGGGCGCGTCCGGCTTCCGGCGGCGCACCGAACCCGCCGGTGGGTGGACCGGGCCCTCGCTTCCCGGCGTGGTCAACGCCGTGCTGGGGGGCGGGCAGGCCTGGTCAGCGGTCGCCTCCTTTTGCGAGTTCGTCTCGCAAAGGGAGGAGGCGGAGCGCGCGCGGGGGGGGCGACCCTCTCGTTGCGCCGCTCCGCAGCGGAGGAGCCAGGGTGGGCTCGGTGTGCCGCCGGGCGTTGGGCGCGCTCGGTCCGGTCTTGCGGGGCCGGGCCGGGCGCGTCCGGCTTCCGGTGGCGCACCGAGCCCGCCGGTGGTTGGACCGGGCCCTCGCTTCCCGGCGTGGTCGGCACCGTGCTGGGGGGCGGGGAGGCCTGGTCGGCGGTCGCCTCCTTTTGCGAGTTCGCTCGCAAAGGGAGGAGGCGGAGCGCGCGCGGGGGGGGCGACCCTCTCGCTGCGCCGCTCCGCAGCGGAGGGGGGAGAGGGCGTTGTGCCCTCCCTCCTCATGGTGACGGCGGGCGTCAGGCACGGGGGTGCCTTCGCCCGCATTGCACACGTCACCTTTGCGGTCATTCCGGCCACCCACACCCGCGAGGGTGTGAGGGGTCGCCTTGCGGGGCAATCGTCGGCGGAGGACTGGTCGTTAAGGCTATGCCGGTTTCCCAGTCCCCCGCCACTCTGACGAAGCGGGAATGCGCTGGGTCGTTTTAGTGGGTATACCGGGTTTGGTTCGCCCGGGGAGTCCCACATACCCCTCCCGTCCCCCGGCGGGTGGGTATGCGTAATGCATTTTTTCCCAGCGTTAACAAAAAAAAAAAAAAAAAAAAAAAAAAAAGGTTAGGTTAGGTTAG